>OY796888.1:15762139-16392473 GCA_963680785.1 Diplosoma virens
AGGAGGAATAAGTTTTTTTTCATGATAGATTTGCACATGCAGATCTTTATCAATGTTTATGGAAAACAAAATTGAGAATGGTTGTTCTATAGACAAATATATTAAAGAAATTCCTGCTTCTGATTTATATAAAACAAACTGTGGAGACAAAACTGTGCATGAAAGTTTTTCTAACAAATCATCAAAATTTTTTAAATTGTCAGACTGCAAAAAATTTTCACACTGTTTTTGCAGTATTGCTGATTCATTATCATGCCTAGTTTTTGAAAGAGCATTACTGCTTCTTAAAGGTATATCTTTATTTGTATAATACAAAGGAATATTTTTGAAAATTGAAGGAACAGCACCAGGTTTTAGTCTTCTATAACATAAGTGCTCACTATCTCTTTTTCTTTTGCGTCTTTGGTTTGAATCATGAGAAACTTTAATAAAATCATCTGCTTTAAAATGGAGTGAGCACAACTTTGAGTATTTTGAGGGTTTAAAATTTTTCCTAGCTACGGTATGTTTTTTAACCAATTACATAAAAGTTCTTCATTTTTTAAAGGGAATGAATGATATGTAACATTTAACTTTTTTTCTTCTGAAGAGTATCCAGATTTGCAATCAATGGCAGCACATTTATAAACCATTTTTTAAATAAATATTTTTCTATGCAAAAAAAGGTAATTAAAAGGTTAAAAAAATGCCTTTTCCTTAAATTTAAATAAGATAACCAAAAAATAATAACCTTTAAATACACTTTTAAAATAAGATAATCAAAAAATAAAGTAGAAAAACACTAAACTTTAAAATGCAATTATGTGCTTCAATAATAAATGTACTAATTGTATTAAATTCAATAATTTATTCAGTAGTAACATTCAATTGAAGTAGCAGATAGATAAGACATAAATGTTGTTGCATATAAATTAAAAAATAAAAAAATGTATTACTTCTTTTATTGTTTTTACTAATGTCACAAAAATAATAGTGAATAAATTATAATGCCATTGTTAAACTATGCAATGATCAAGCTTGATTCTGTGAAAAAATACACAACAAATAGAAAATAGCTGTTCATTCGTAAGTTGCCTACATTATTAACTGATAAAAAATTTTACCTGAATACCAGAAGTAGAATATAAATTTTGCTAGTATTTGTAAATTAATGTGTTCAATATTTGTGATTCTTACATATTTTCCTTAGTCATTAATCTTTTTCTGATAAACCTACACTGATTTTTTTCCAGCATTCTTTTCACATTTATCATAAATCTATTGTTCATTATATTTTGCAAGCCATACTTCTAAGTTTAATAACTTAACAGTGAATAGTTTCTAAAAAATCGAACTAATTTTTTACCTTTTTACAACTGGCCTGCCTTTGTACACGCGCTCTGCGATTTTCAATTCCGTTTCCAGTCCAGGTTCTATTATTTAGGAGTCCATGATCAGTGTCAACATCCAGTGATATTCGTTCCTTAATTGCCAATGATCGTTTCAAATAATCCAATGCCTCGGTGAGTTGATTCATGTTTTTTAAGCAATAACCAATTTCGTGTAACGTTGTCGAAATATCACGATCTGAGTCAACATTCAGTGATATTCATTCCTTGATGCCAATGATCGTTTCAAGTAATTCAATGCCTCGTTGAGTTGATTCATGTTTATCAAGCAACGACCCATTTCGTGTAATGTTGTCAAAATACGTGGATCTGTATCAACAGTCAGTGATATTCGTTCCTTAATTGCCAATGATCATTTCAAGTAATCCAATGCCTCGTTGAGTTGATTCATGTTTATCAAGCAATAACCAATTTCGTGTAATGTTGTCGAAATACGTGGATCTGAGTCAACATTCAGTGATATTCGTTCCCTAATTGTCAATGATCGTTTCAAGTAATCCAATGCCTCGGTGAATTGATTCATGTTTATGAAGCAACGACCGATTTCGTGTAATGTTGTTGAAATACGTGGATTTGTGTCAACATCCAGTGATATTCGTTCCTTGATTGCCAATGATCGTTTCAAGTAATCCAATGCCTCGGTGAATTGATTCATGTTTATCAAGCAATAACCGATTACGTGTAATGTTGTCGAAATACTTGGATCTATGTCAACATCTAGTGATATTCGTTCCTTGATTGCCAATGATCGTTTCAAGTAATCTAATGCCTCGTTGAGTTGATTCATGTTTTTCAAGCAATAACCAATTTCGTGTAATGTTGTCGAAATACTTGGATCTGTGTCAACATCCGGTGATATTTGTTCCTTGATTGCCAACGATTGTTTCAAGTAATCCAATGCCTCGTTGAGTTGATTCATGTTTATCAAGCAATAACCGATTTCGTGTAATGTTGTCGAAATATCACGATCTGTGTCAACATCCAATGATATTCGTTCCTTGATTGCCAATGATTGTTTCAAGTAATCCAATGCCTCGTTGAGTTGATTCATGTTTATCAAGCAATAACCGATTACGTGTAATGTTGTTGAAATATCACGATCTGAGTCAAAATCCAGTAATATTCGTTCAGCAATTGCCAATGATCGTTTCAAGTAATCCAATGCTTCGTTGAGTTGATTCATGTTTATAAAGCAACAACCGATTACGTATAATGTTGTCGAAATACTTGGATCTGTGTCAACATCCAGTGATATTCGTTCCTTGATTGACAATGATCGTTTCAAGTAATTCAATGCTTCGTTGAGTTGATTCATGTTTATGCAGCAACGACCGATTACGTGTAATGTTGTCGAAATACTTGGATCTGAGTCAACATCCAGTGATATTCGTTCCTTGATTGCCAATGATCGTTTCAAGTAATCCAATGCCTCGTTGAGTTGATTCATGTTTATCATGCAACGACCGATTACATGTAATGTTGTCGAAATACTTGGATCAGTGTCAACATCCAGTGATATTCGTTCCTTAATTGCCAATGACCGTTTCAAGTAATCCAATGCCTTGGTGAATTGATTCATGTTTATCAAGCAACGAAAGATTTCGTGTAATGTTGTCGAAATACTTGGATCTGAGTCAACATTTAGTGATATTCGTTCCTTGATTGCCAATGATCGTTTCAAGTAATCCAATGCCTCGTTGAGTTGATTCATGTTTATCAAGCAACGACCCATTTCGTGTAATGTTGTCGAAATACTTGGATCTGTGTCCACATTCAGTGATATTTGTTCAGCAATTGCCAATGATCATTTCAAGTAATCCAATGCCTCGTTGAGTTGATTCATGTTTATCAAGCAACGACCGATTTCGTGTAATGTATCCGAAATACTTGAATTTGAGTCAGCAACCAATGATGTTCGTTCAAAAATTGCAAATATTTGTTCCCAGAAATCCCAGGTCTCGGTAATTTGTTTCATGTTTATCAAGCAACCAAAGATTTTTTGTGATGTTGTCGAAATATCACGATCTGAGTCAACAGTCAGTGATATTCGTTTTTGAATTGTCAATGATCGTTTCAAGTAATACAATGCCTCGTTGAGTTGATTCATGTTTATGAAGCAACGACCGATTACGTGTAATGTTGCCGAAATACTTGGATCTGTGTCAACATCTAGTGATATTCGTTCCTTAATTGCCAATGATCGTTTCAAGTAATCCAATGCCTCGGTGAATTGATTCATGTTCATCAAACAACCACCAAATCTCTGTTGTCAGTTGGATAATTTATGGTCTAGGCTTTTTTCAGATAACTTTTTTTTTTTGTTTCCGCTAGTTGATTGTGGAAATTCTTTTGCATTTGCAATAAGAATTGTTTTTAACTTGGATGAAACATTAAGTTTTTTAATGATTTTCGAAAATGCAGTTTGGCTACTGTGGCAATTATTTGGTATTTTTAATAATATCTTTTCTTCGTTTTTAAAATATTCTAATGCTTCATCATGTTTGTTGTTGATCAGTAAATATGTTCCAAATTCTTTTAAATGCTTGGCTGTTGCAAAATTCTCGTGTAGACTAGTAATGTTTTCATTAAATGATGGTTGATTTTTAAACACTTGTTGATACGTAAATGTTTCAGAATTTAAAACTTTCGTGTCGTTGTCGTGATTCTGTTTCATACAATCGTCAAATGTAAACAACCTAGTTTTTTTGTCACGATAAATGTTTATGTATTCTTTAGTAAAAGCAACAAATTTTTGCTTTTCGCCCAAACAATAATACAAACTGCTGGTAAACAAAATGGGATTTGAATAAAAATACTTTTTGTCAAGATCAAATGTTTTAGAGATATGACATTGTAATGCATATGCTGTTTGAAAGTAAGAAACAACAGTTTTTTTTGTAGTAAGATCTGAAAGCATTTTAATCGCACTACAGGATTTACTTTTAACAGCATCATTTTGACGCTGACATTTCATGTACCATTTTAACCGTATTTCACATGCAATTGCAACAGCATACATCAATCTGTGTTTGGCTTTTTCATTGAACTCTTGTTTTTTTTTCAATTGTTCAATGATATCAAAAGATGATGTCGCTCGAATGTTATAAACTCGTCCCAACGCTGCTATAAACAAAGTTGTACTTCTGAACATAACTTGTTTCAAATTAAATTCTTTTTTCGGTAATAATTCCAAAATTGTACTTCTTGCTGCAAATTTGTCAAGATCTTCTAACATCTGACGTTTAATGGTGTCAATTTGAATTTTTTTGTCATCTAATTTAATTATTTTGTGCACACCCAATTCAAAATCATCAAAGATGGTTTTATCGCCATAAACAAAGCAGATTTTGGTAAGAATATCCTTTAAATGATATCCATTTCTTAAATCTTCTTCTGTTATCACATACTTCAGCATTTCACTGACAGGTTTAATTAGTTCGGTTGTTCATGGTTTATCGTCAGTGAATTGTTGTCTACCAAGTGGGAATTTACACGCATGCGGCATCATACCATCAAAACTGATACCGCGTTTTGTAAATGCATCGTAAAACCAATCTCCATGTTTGGATGCTTTATCGTTTAATGAGTAAATTAAAACACTTGGAAGTATGGTTTCTTGAAGGTTTAGTACAACAATTTGAAATATAACAGAAAACCATCTGAAATAATTTAGAACAATTCCTTTTTGTGTTTTTTGTTGAGATATTTCTTCCAAAACGATAATATGCTCAAAGTCAGAGTAAGGCATAATTTCTTTTCTCGCTAAAGAGCCCATTCCAACCACAGTAAACTTGCATGGTGCTTCACCCATGACCTCCTCACAATATTGTGATAAATCAGCCATGATCTGAGTATAATCTTGAGTTATTTTATTTTGGAGATTTTTGATGTGTTTGATTTTTTCCTGTTCTTGGTTTATCGAAAAGTTTTTATCTGTATCTTTTAAAAGGTTTTTATTGACAAATCTTCTCATATTTTGAATTTTTTCTTTTACTCTTTCGGCTTTTTGTACCAAGTCAGCATTTGTTTGTTTAGCACCAGCAAACTTCAAAATATCCACGCAAAGTTGTTTCAGATCATTTTGAAGTTTTTCAACGTTTTGTGAAGATCTTGTAATAGCAGCATTATAAAGTGCAGCACTCTTAATCAAGTTTATCATGATTGAAGTCGAATTACCATGTTGAAGTTGACTTCTGTTTTGATAAATGTGAGCCAGATCATGAAAAATTGCAACCGATTTTATTGGATTTGTTTCCTGACCCTTATCATTACAAATTTGTTTTAATTCATCAGCAAGTATTTCTTCTTCATCAACCAATAAGAACTTCGGGTTCTCTTTTGTTTTGTTTGCCTTAATCTTGTTCAAACTAATTTCAACCATTTTAAAAATTTTGAGAAAACTTTTGTTCTAAGCAATCAGTGATATTTGATGTTCAGCAAAGTATTATGTCGGATTAAATTTTGATTTTATTACTAAAAACAGAAAGGAAAATATCGTTTGGAGATTTTTGATGTGTTTGATTAGTTATTTTATTTTGGAGATTTTTGATGTGTTTAATTTTTTCCTGTTCTTGGTTTATCGAAAAGTTTTTATCTGTATCTTTTAAAAGGTTTTTATTGACAAATCTTCTCATATTTTGAATTTTTTCTTTTACTCTTTCGGCTTTTTGTACCAAGTCAGCATTTGTTTGTTTAGCACCAGCAAACTTCAAAATATCCACGCAAAGTTGTTTCAGATCATTTTGAAGTTTTTCAACGTTTTGTGAAGATCTTGTAATAGCAGCATTATAAAGTGCAGCACTCTTAATCAAGTTTATCATGATTGAAGTTGAATTACCATGTTGAAGTTGACTTCTGTTTTGATAAATGTGAGCCAGTTCATGAAAAATTGCAACCGATTTTATTGGATTTGTTTCCTGACCTTTATCATTACATATTTGTTTTAATTCATCAGCAAGTACTTCTTCTTCATCAACCAATAAAACCTTCTGGCTACTTTTTACTTTGCTTGTCTTAAGCTTGTTCAAACTAGGTTCAAGCATTTTAAATGTTTTGAGAAAAGTGTTATTTTAAGCAATTAGTTATATTAAATCTTTAACAAAGTGACACATTGGCCTATATTTTAATTTTATTAATAGAAATAATACAAAAAATATTCTTAAATTAAATTAAAGATGATTAAGAACATTTGTGTGTTTATAGGTTTTTGTTCGAAATGGATTCATTCTATAATAAAAATATTTCAAAATAAGATTTTCGTCCATGCAAACAAATAAGATTGTTTCATAGTGGCGAGCTCAATAGCTAATCTTTATTAATTAATTAATTTAGTTTTATTGTTAGGCAATGTCATTTTACTGGTAGTTGTCGCATCATTTGTCGTATTTCTATCAACTTTCGCCTGTTATAAGTTTCCCTTAATAACTCACTGTCTCACTTATTTTGTTTCCGTCGGCCATTCTTTTACAAAGATATGAGTGAAGGCGCGTTTACAGCAGTTTACAGTACTTTTTTCTTTCAGCGCGATCTTGGTTTGTTTTATTGACGCTCAAATCCACTCATTTTTTCAGATCGCGCTGAAAGAAAAAAGTACTGTAAATGGCTGTAAACGCGCCTTGAAGCACGTTTTTAATTTTTGTATTTTTCTGCTCATAAGAATCAAATTTTTCCTTTGTTCACAACCTCAACACTTTATCGCAAAGTCAAAAAAGTAATTTATCACGCAAAGAAGGTCATGTAATCAAAGAATACTTTAAAAATTTTAACCGCTTTAGATAACGCGCAAACTGTAGCGTAGCATAGAAGACCATGGTTCAACTGTACCCCACCAGACGTGCTTAATCTCGTGCTTGCATTCAATCTAATTTTAAAAATAGCAAAGAATTATTTTATTTATGAATGAAATCAATTTATTTCTCCACCGCGTGTTAACGACCTCGCTTCAACAGTATGAAATATATTTGTCAGAGTTACGGACCAATGTAGGTCTTGCGATATATTTAAAGCTTTAAGTTTTTTATTTTTAAGAGCAAATGACTGAGGCCGACTTATAAATGTTGTCCAAGACTGTCAAGCAAAAAAGATTGTTAAGAGCCACAATTTTTTTACGAACTAAATACTCCTAGTTTGTTCTATCGTGGCTCCCTGCATACTTCATTCAAAAAGTTTATCTAATCAACAAAATAATAAACTCTGATTTTCTTGATCTCTTTACAAAAGCATAAAGTTGCCGTTTTTCAATTGTCAATGAAGTGAGCAGAAAAATTGCAGTCTCAAGAGCTACGAAAAATTAAGCTAAATTAATTGCTTTAAATTTTGAAAAGTTTAAACAGAAAAAAATGCTGAAAAAGAACGCAAAAAAATAGAAAAAAAATAAAATTATTTTTAAGCGCTCCAATATTCGAAAAACTATTTTCAAAATTTAGATTTTTTTCCACAGAGCAAAGAAAAATAATCTTTTTAGGTTGATTTTTATGCGCCTTTATCAAAAACCAAAAAAGATTCTTAAACATTTGCTTGATTAGTACCAGAGGGACAGCAATAGTTGATAAATATCCCTGTTAGGCGTCAATATCAAAACCTTTTAGAACCATCATAATCAGGGTTAAAGTAGAAAAATTTTCTTATCAAATTGATCCCGATAATTGAGAAAGATAATACTAAAAGCAAAAAAGATTTACACTTCAGTTCATATTTTTAAGTATCTCTAAATCAGTGGTTGTCAATTTTTTCCCACATTCCTCCCTTTTAAAACTCAGGTACCGCCATTTTTCCGTAAATTTAAATTCGAGAAACAGTATTGCGCTTATTTTAAGTGAACATTTTTTTGGCCTTTAACCAAATTCCACATAGTTTATGGGTAAAATTTACGTTAAAATTAAAGTGAAGTCCAAAAAAGAAAAAAAGATCCTTACACCCGTGTTAACGTTAAAATCATCATCATCATCATCATCATCATCATCATCAATTTTGGTTGAAGGCCAAACAAAAGTCTTCACTTTAATGAAACTGTTTTAATCAGTTGTAATGGTTTAAGTGCAAAGGAACTGTTAATTATTTTTTGTCACCTTACATCAGGCACGTCCAACTCGCGGCCCTCCAAGAAATTTTTCACCAGATGCTCAATTTGAAATATTAAATTATTTCAAAAATTTGAAGCAGAAAAAGGTTTAGGTCTTATTTAACAAAACTACTGTATATGGAATGGAATTTGTTTTGCAAAAACCAATTCGACAACTTTTCTGGTCTTAAACTATATGTAAAGTCCGAATTGTAGCTTACCCAAAAAATTTTAAAAAATTTACGTTTAAAATTGAAGTGAACACTAAAAAAAATTTTGTCTATCATTTTTAAAGCAAGTACCACAAAAATTGCCGCTCTGTTTAAACGAAGATTTTTTTAGTCTTCACTGTTGATTTTAAACGTTACATTTAGAAAATTGCTTTCCCGGTAATTAGAATTCGGAAACCAAAAATTTAGTTGAAGACCAAAAAAGAAAGACATCACTTTGTTTGCTGAACAGATTGCTGCCTGCAGCAAATTTTAGGCTGAAATTTAGCCGATGCGGCTTACGGTTACTCACAAGTTTGACATGCCTGTCTTATATTAATTTGAGATTCTCCGATTCAAAACGCATTTCTACAATTATTGCTTTATCAGAAGAATGTCTTGTAAGTACAACATGGGACGCAAGTGTCCCTTGTGCATTAAAGATTTAAATTGTCGTTTCTTCGCAGCATACCTATTTCTTCATGCACCGCACTGATAGAGGAGCATTACTCTAGACACTTCACTGAAGAGGTAAGCGGTCCCTGGTTTTTGACTCCGAATTCAGTCCGATTTTCTAAAATCTGAGTCCGATTCCGACAAAACATAAAAAACTGACCAGAAAAAAAATCTTACATATTATAATTCTCTTCAACATCTATCGCGATTTTAACGTAAGTATGAAACTATTCTTGGGCCAATCACATATTTTCAATTCACTACTTCGTATACAGAGCAGGGGCGCCGGGAGCGCCGGGAGCGCCGGGAGCGCGGGAGTGGTAATTGCCTTTTGTCCTCTTCAAATTGCCTCACTGCTTTTTTCGAAAAAGGAAGGTACAGATGGGAACATAGTGGGCTTTGAAATTCGCAGTACAGAAGCATCGGGTTAGATTTGCCATTACAATCATAAAAATTTGAGCAAAATATCAGATCAATTGAAAGTGATGACTTTTTTTTAGTCTTTACTAGATTTTTGCCCTGAAAACGATCGCAGATTCAAACTCTGTAAAATAGAAAAAAATCACGATTTGTTGAACGTCATTAAAGTTTGGGCAAGATTACAATTTCCGCGCAAAACTTTTTTCGGCTGGAACAGCTATGAACCTCTACTGGAAAATTAACAAAGGTACCTTTTATGATTTGTTTAACTGAAAAATTAAAAAATGTTTTATTTATTTTTGGTGTTATGTAAAATTGTGGTTAACTTGCTTTTATACAGTTTTTATTACTGATTCAAAAAATGCGCCAAGGATAAACTATTTCTTACTTTTGAATAAGTTGAATATGCTTAATGTATGATATCATAAGTTGCAATACGATTAATTTGTATAGTTTAGTTGAAAAAATTTTACTTATTTTGTAAAACAATAATTTGTTTGTAGAATTTGAAAATGCGGCTTCGAAATAGAAAAAGCAAATAGCCCTTCTGTGTGCACCGTTTTTTTTTAAGTTTCGCATCCCGGTATTGTTTAGGTATCCCTGGTAAAAAGTTGTAAGTTTTATTAATTTCTAGTCATCAACGTGCACAGCACTCAACTAATCAGTCATTAACACACATACAATAGGCTACCCAATCATTTAACCAGCGACATATAAAGACAAGTCATCAAAAACTTTGTTTTAATTACTCATTGATGTACAGTTAGTCGCACGGTCATGTTAACTGCTACGAAAAGAACCTTGCTAGTTGAAAGTTCAAAAGTATTTTACTTATGTGTTTTTAGCAAAAGGAGACTAAAGTCGTAAAACGTATTTTGGAAAACTGGACGCAATTTTTATGTTACTGCAATTTTTACGAGTATGAAAACCAAAAATGTCAATTACTTTGAATTAAGGCCCGTTTCCACGACGAGCGTGGAAAAGAGCATTCTTTGTCTCTTTTATTGATCTTCGATTGAAGCGAGCGGTTAAAATTGAAGCGAGCGCAGAAAAAATGCAATAAAACAAACAAAGAATGCTTTTTTCCACGCTCGTGGTGGAAACGGGCCTTTAAACGTCAAAAAGTATTTTTTGCCTCTAAAGTTAGGTGAAGACTGCAAAAAAATTTTTACAGAAAATTCACGATTGAAAAGTGTCTTTTGTTGTCAAAGAAGGTAAAAGCATTGTTTCCAAATCTTCAAAATTCCAAAAAAACAAAGAACACTAAACTCTCAGCACACCAATAGTAAAATATAAACTTTACTTGAAAACAGTGGCGTTCGGTCAGGGCATGCAAGTCATGCGTTGCTTGACCAAATTTTTAGGGATTGCATGACGAACTTTTGCGCGATGAGGTATACTGTAGATTTTTTAATGTAATTAGAAATGGTACTGGTTTAGGATGAAATTAGAAAAATTTAAGGCCGATCCGAGACAAAGATATTTTTTTTTAGAAAACACCTTTGTTTTAGCATGTAAAGTAAAAATTAAGAGAGTGATTTGAGGTGATGACCTTTTTCTCTTTAGAGATCACTAGAAAATTAGGACAAAAATTGCAAAATCCGGGAATGCTTTGAAGTGATGAACTTTTTTTTTACAGAACACTATAATTTTGTGACGGAAAGTGTAATATTTGCGAGTGATTTGAAGTGATTACCCTTTTTTTTACTATCCCAGACTGCTGCACTGCCTGAATCAGGTGCTGGCAGTGATGTCATTAAGCCAGCATCGAGTTTCGTCATCCAAAACCGTCAGACCTCGTGCTCCATGTGGTGCCCGATGTATAGGGCACGCTGTTAGTACATGGTCTGCGGTTTGCTCAGAGGCGCCACACTCGCAATTCGGTGAAGGAGCGAGACCCCATTTGTGCATGGACGAATGGAATCGCCCAACACCAGTCCGCAGGCGGTTGAGCTTAACCCAAGCTGCTCGGGGTAAGCTCATCCCAACAGGCCTGGCACTGGTCTCGGGCACAAAAGCACGTAGCCTGGAAGCACCTTCACAGTACTCGGCGTTCCATTTAAGATTTGTCCATTCAGAGGCGCGGATGCCAAGTTTGGCAAGGTTGTCCAAGAAATTCCGCGCAGCTGGCACAAACGGGCGTCTGGATCTTAGTCTCACTTGGCGAGTATATGAGGACCCACTTAACAGACCATGCAAGATATGATCGGGGTCCAGAGATCCACGGTGAGCCAAGGAGAGTGTCGCTCCCATTCGGCGAAGCTCAGCTGACTGGATGCCTGAGAGTATAGGTAGGTGGTCCGTTGGAGTGGGACGCAGGCATCCAGTGACTATGCGCAAGGCGTCATTCAAGACACTGTCGATGAGGCGAGTGTGAGCACTGCGACACCAGACTGGCGTACAGTACTCAGCTGTTGAGTAGACTAGAGACAAGGTGGCTATGAGTAGTGTTTTAGCACCAGCACCCCATCCCGAGCCCACGAGTCGCCTCAGCAGTGTGACGCACGAGGATAGTTTTTTGCGCAATGCCACTAAATGGTGACGAAACGTGAGCGATCTGTCCAGTTTTACCCCAAGGTAAGTAGGGGTTGGACAGAACGGTAAACGACTACCGTTGTTGTAGACCTTTAGCTCACGTTTGGCCTCTCGGTTGTTTAAGTAAAAGGCTGTCGTCACCGTCTTAGTGTGACTGAGCTTTAACCTCCAAGTCTGGAGATACGCTGACAGTGTGGACATGTCTTGGCTTAAGGTCCCCTCCAAGTCCTTCCAGTTTCCAGAAGAGTGCAACAATGCTAGATCATCAGCATAAGCAAACTTTCTGGAAATCATGGAAGGAAGATCGTACGTATAGATGTTAAATAGGAGGGGAGCCAAGACCGATCCCTGAGAAACGCCGTTTTTAAGACGGCGTAGCCTGCTTTGCTTTGCTTGCTGTCACCGGTGGTAAGGGTGAAACTTCAATTTTGGACAAGCTCCATGATCATTCTGACCATGTGCTTATCCGGAAGTAGTCTCAGCAGCTTGTAGGTAAGGCCACGGTGCCAGACAGTGTCATAAGCAGCTGTCAGATCAATAAATACGGCACCGGCCTTCTTTTTAGCCTCAAAAGAATTCTCAATGTTCTGGGTTAGCAGAACAACTTGATTTACGGTTGACTTCCCGCGTCGTAAACCCAGCCTGCTCTTTAGGGAGCAGCGGATCGATTAATGGTTCAACGCGGGCGTAGATAAACCTCTCGAGGATCTTGTAGGGGACACAGAGCAGAGATATCGGTCGATAACTCTTTGGGTCCCCCACAGGCTTTGCTGGTTTTGGGATCGCGACCACAAGCGCTCTTCTCCAGATCTTGGGAATTTTGAGTCGGCGCGAACAGGAAGAAAGGAAGTCACGTAACCAGGACTTCAAAGCAGCTCCGGCATGGAGTATAAGCTCGGGGCAGATGGAATCAGGTCCCGGAGCTTTACCTGGTTTTAAATGTTGAAGGGCAGCAGCAAATTCTCTCTGTGAAAAATTGTCAGAGATATTTACTGCGTCTGGTGTTGTGGCCCTCCAAAGGTCAGACATTTCTTGAAAGACAAGTCGAGATGACTTGTGGTCAACAGCCTCGTATTTCCCATTTCTAACCAACTGAGATGCAATAGCATCGGCTGAAACGGGACAGTGACGAGGAGAGTGTCGTGACCTACCAGTAAGGTTGTTCAAAATACTCCACGCTTTTCGACTAGAGTGTGAGAAGTCAATGCTTCGAACTGCTTCGGACCATCGATCCCTTCGCTTTCTGTCAAGCTTGGCAAGCAGAGCTGTAGCAGCCAAACTTGAGTTGTCTCCCTGAGGAGACTGCAAAAAGGTTTTATAGAGGGATTCACACTCTGCATCCCAACACGGAATGTAGGTATTTCGATACACGCGTGGGATAGTCTTTTTGGCTGCTTTCTTAATGGTATTACAGAAGTCCTGGTAAGCCGCATCCACATCAAGTGTATCAGGCGGCAACAAAATCTTTGCGAATTTATTCGTCAAAGCAATGTAGTGACTTCATTTGGCCTTGCGGAAGTTCCATCGCTTAACAGGCATGCTTGGCACTGCCATAGCAAACCTAGGTGGTGTAATAAGCGAAGGTTGATGTTGTGACCTGGGGAACTTGTCAAGGACATGTCTATCCGGTAAGCGACTGTTTGGACCTACGCTGGCGAAAGCTAGATATAAATTGGTACCAGTGTTCCAGCGGCCGGAATAAAAACTGGCAGCGTCCTTGGCATTATATAGCAGGGCAAGACAATTAATACTTGCCCAGCCAGCCAAGCACTCACCGTCCGGACTGTTGTCGTCGTAACCCCAGTCAGCATGACGACAGTTAAAATCGCCTGCGTAAAGACAGGGGTGAGGAAACACTGGAAGATCCAGGGTTCGCAATCGCGTTGGCGGTGGTTTGTAGACGTTGACTATTTTATAACCATCAACGTTTACACACAGCCACTCGATCTTCGATGTCGGTGGAGATTGGTCCAAAAGCGTGTATCTCAGTCGCTCGTGGACAAACGTGGCAAGGCCATGCTTCCTGCTTAAAGAAGACCCAGCTAGTTGGTAGTTTGGTAGTACCAACTTCTCTGCATCAGTGCAGTGGGTCTCCTGCAATAGGATGACGAGTGCCTCAGACTGCATAGCGAGGTGATGAAGAACGTTCATCTTTCTTGCAGTGAGGCCTTTGATGTTCAGCTGAAGAATAGTGGGTCTTCGGAACTTGTTGGCAATGTGCCCTAAAAAGAGCAGTTTTATCCAGGCATTGCCCCGTCCTGAAAAGGACGTTTGCCGATTAGCAGACCCACACTGAACATCGGAATGGGTGGATACCCTTTCGTTTTGGTAGGTTCGGTTTCGGTCTGCCATTTTAAAATCAATGAACAGACTTACTCACGGCCCAGGCTGCATGAAAGCACTACCATCTGGGCCGGTCCTGTTTGTGTCTGACCTGGAGTGGAAACCTCTTCAAACGACGACGACGACGACGACGACGACCCTTTTTTTTGTTGTTTTTGGAAAACACCACAAGGACAAATAATCGGTCTGTATCTTAGAATCTCACACAGAATTTTTTGTGCTTACCAGAAAATATTACATGTCCTACCCATTCACTACCCAGAGAATACCTAATTGCGTAATCAGTTTTTGGCATGCCAGTTGCATGACCAGTCTCAGAGGTCACCGCACGCCACTGCTTGAAAACCATATCAGCAATTATGAAAGATTATACTTTTATAAAATTTACGAAGCGTTTTAAAATTTTAAACTAACAATTTTAAAGTGAAATATATATAACTAAAACGTAGTAAGCAATAGTGTACTACAAACTGTTCATAACTCTTGCTTGCGTGATTTTACACGTCTTGTTAATGTATAAAACTTCTGTACTTCTAAGAGCACCGAAATCGGAAGGGGGCAGGGGGCACAAGGAGGCAGATAGTACCTTTTGAAATTTGCAGTACAAGTGCATTGGGTTAGATTTATCTCTACAATAATATAAACGTGACCAAAATTAAGTCTAACAAAGTTTATAAAATAGTGATATAATCATAGTCGCATAAACCGAGGGGGGCACCATCAACAAACCATCTTGGACGATAAAGTATTGCAACTCAGGACGATTTAGATTAACATGATGATCTTTTTTTCTTTAATTTTGCACCAACCGTCGAAAAAATTTGGGCAAAGTTCTCTCGTCGGCCCAAATTTTTTGCCTGGTCCGGCTATAAACCTTAATTTCAATTTTTTTTCTATTAAACAAAATAGAAGGTGCCTTTATTTTTGAATTTTACCCCTCCCCCAAAAAATTTTCCGGCGCCTCTGTGTACTTTTAATTAAATTATAAAAACTAATCATGCCGGCTTTATTACAGGCAAACTTTTCTATTTAATTTTGCCAACCCATCACCAAAAAAACTTCTGAAAATCTTGCAAAACAAAAACTTCTGTTTATTAAATTTCTTCATATTTTCAGTTATGATATTTTAAAGATTCTACTGCTAGATTAAACCTATTTTTGGTTAACTCGTATTTTTTAACCTTTTTATATTTTACTACAGTCTTTTTTTATCAAAAAAAAAGTTGTTTTCTAATCCAGAACTTACAGTTTAAGATATGGTAAGTACAAACGATTTAAATTTTATTTGTAAAAAAGTTTTTACAGGAGTGCGTAAAAGTTAATTATTAACGAAAATGAATGATACAACTTTTATTAAGGACATAAACGCGGACTTTTGTCCCACAATACAAATAGATGTTTAATTTATTACTATTTGAAGTGCATAGTTGCTATCCAAGTTGTTATCCAAGTTAAATACAGCTGTTATTCAAGTTAAATACAGTTGCTATTCAAGGTAAATACAGTTGTTATCGTAGTTAATATTTAAAATTTTGAATTTAGTAATAAATGTACGTGATTGAGTATTGCCCCGACAAACGTACACTAGACTGAAAATTATTTTAAAAGAAAAATACTTAAAGTTATTTACCGTAAAACCTCTAATTTAGCGCTACCCTGTCTCTTCAAGAAGTCGCCGTAAGCGATTTCTTTTTGCGGTGAAACTAACCCGAAATCCCTCTTTCAGCAGCAGCATTAGCATGGAATAAAAAAAAAAACACGAGAAAATGGATCTCTGAAGAAGCGATAGTAACCGCAAAGAAATCCGGGTTCGCTTACGGCGATTTTTGAAAAAACAGGGTGGCGCTCAAGTAGAGGTTTTACGGTATGCAATAGTATGAGTGTTTAATAAATTAAATAAAATAAAATGCAAGGCATAAAGAGTCACAAGTGAACAAAGTCACATCATTGTCAAAAATAAACACGAATGGAGCTGGAACCCAAGTCAAAATGAAACAAATAGATCTTATATCTGTTGCAATTCGAAAATTGATTACCACTTGTCCTGGGAGAACTCCAAGGTCTTAACCGATTGCACTTCCTAGTAAACTTCAATTGTACAAAACTGAAATCTTTATTTCAAACAAAACTTGAAACACAAATTTAAAAGTAAAGTTCAACACGATTCAGTTCAATTTAGTTTTAGACAACAAAAGTACAATCAGCAAAGAGCACAGTCAGCACGAACTCATCATAAAGTAGCCTACAGTCAGCTAAAATAAATTAAAAAATGACTTTTCCTGGCGATTAAAACGATAAATTAATTTTCCGAATCAAAGCAATTGAAAAACAAACAAAATTGATTATTAGGTTAATTATATTGCTTATTTATATCAATTACTGGTTAATTGTACAGCGCTCACCTGTCGGTGTACCATAACGTTAAATGTTTAAAAATATTATTAGCCTTACTTTTATCCAAGTATTCTAATTTCGTGCAATTTCGTAAATATACTGCAAATGTCTACAAAATCATATTGTGTGTAGCAATATATGAAGTTGGGAAGATAACATGCACTCCTTGAATAGATTTTGTTGTAATTAAATCGACAGTGTGGTCGAGTGGTCAAAGCACCGGACTGATGATCAACATGGTCTCTGTTCAAAACCCACTTGCCCCATTCTGTTGTGTCTTTGGGAAAGGCACTTACGGCACTTTCCCCTGCTTGGTGGTCTTGGCAAGCAGTTCTAAATTACAGTAATATCTCTACTAAATTACTAGCGGACAGCAATATCTTGGCATCTCCGGAAGCAGGTGGGGATAATTGCTTACCCTATCTATAGCACCTCCGTCGCTTTCCTGTGAGTCAAAAGGATAAATATAGAGATAAAAATAAAAATAAAAATAAAAAATAAAAATAAATTATGAGACAAATTCAGAAATTAACGCACGATGTACGTCACTCATAGCCTACTAACTAGAATTTGTTTTATTATCTCCAAACATAAATGACTTTTTTTAGTTTTTACGTGACTTTCAAAGAGAAAACCTTTTTGACTTTTCTTAAGTCTCAAATCATGGCGCGAACCTCATACAACCCGCGGGGTATGGTTTCAACCGCGTTGATTATGTCATACACAGCACGAAAGATAACTTCTTTTTGTTTGATTCTCGTTCGCTTGTTCGTTTCTACTCGTCTTTTTTTTAGAGAATCGCAGGAAAATTTTGGAGGCATAAAATGTAGAGCAAACAACAAGCGATTAACCTGACTTGCTTTTGGAGATGCCAAGATACAGTGATGGGCAAGTTACTCTGCAAAAATCACCAGTTATAAATTAAAGTTACCATTTTGAAAAAGAACAAAAAATTGTGCACGAAAGTTGACTTAGTTTTTATTGGAAGGTGCAATGGAATGCACTTTCATTCCATTGCACCTGACGAAGTGCACAGTAGCTCACGAAAGCTTGTGCCATTAATACAAGCTAAGTCAACTTTAGTGCACAATTTTTTGTTCTTTTCTAATTGATTTCGATAGTTGACACGGTTTTCGCAATTTTTATTACATTTTGCAAAAGTAACTAGTTACAAGTTACAGTTTCAGTTACTTTTACAGTTAAATTGTTATAAAAAATTTTTTAATGAGGTATAGCTGAAGTTTTGTTTTTTGTCTAAGGCAAATTACAAGTGCTAAACAGTGACTTACGAAAAATAATAACGAGCATAAAAAAGGTAATAAAAGTAAACAAAGTAAAGATATTTAATTTTCTTTCAAAAATAAATTAAGCACTACAATTGTGCTGCGCTTTTTTCTTAAGTGCATCCGATCAAAGGCACTTTTAATGACATTGTCCGCGCAGTTACTTTCTGGGCAAAATCAACGTTAACAATATATAATTAGACAACATTGAGCGCTTCCAAAATAAATAAAGCACCACAATTATACTGCGCTTTTTCCCTAAGTGCATCAGATCAAAGGCACTTTTAATGACATTGTCCGCGCAGTTACTTTCTGGGCAAAATCAACGTCAACAATATATACCTAGACAACATTGAACGCTTCGAATGAGTAACAAAATTAGAATCTTTTAATTGTTTGTTCAGTAAGTAACCGATGTGCCACACGTTTTAATAACATTTAATTACTGCAGGCATGCAAACTCGCGGAGCACAAAGAAATATTTTAATTACATGCTCAATTCAAAATATTAATTAAACTCAGGATTTTTGAACTGGAAAAAAGATTTAGTTTCAATTAAAAAAACAATTTAAGATTTATTTGGAGAAATTGATCCGATTAACTCCTTCTTTCGAGTTTGGTTAAGTAGTTAAAATATATAAACTTGTAACCTTGCCAAAGAAAACAAAATGTGTAAAAATGTAACTTACATCGATTTGAGCAGAAAATATAAAAGTTATAAAAGTAGTTTTCTAAAACAAGCTAAAAAAGAAAATTTTGATAAAAATAATCACGTCCAAGAATTCTTTTAAATTACGCAAACCAATGGTAGGTTTAACGTTCTTATCATTTTGACATAAATCGTGCATTTTTGGAACGGCAATGCCAAGCTTCAGCTTTCTGAAGTTATAATACAAAATCAATATTACAAGACCTTGTAAATAGTAATCAGTATCAAAAAACTAGAAGCGGTGAAATTTACTTTGTTAGTTAGTACGTTAATAAACTAGTAAGTTAATACTTAGTACGTTAATAGATAGTCGGTGTTGTGTCCAAACATATGAACTTTCAAGTTAACACGTAAAGTTTTCATCAAAACAGCTGTAAATCAATTTAAAATGATTTAAAATGATTCTGTTTTAAAACTTGGCTTATAGCTGTAATCACGACACTTTCAAACAATAACACCATGTAAAACAGAGATATAAATTCCATTTTGAGTCATCGTGACCTGTAAATGTAATGAAAAACTAAAAGCATTTGCAGTAAATTATGTAGATTGGAAAGTGTCAAGCTCCAACTGGGAAGATAGGTTTTGCCGAAACAAAATTTTAATTAATATTTCAAAAATTTGTCGATCATCGATAATAAATCATTCAGCGCGCAATGCATTTATAGCGTGATATTTATTGGCGTGCGGTAAACTGCATACGGGAGAACAAAGTGACGTACTGGGAATGGTTCGACTATAACTTGGAGCAGAAAAATGCATATGGAACAAAGTCAGAGAGGAAAACATAAAAAGCTTGCTTTAAAATTTTTTTCAAGTATAATGTTTATGTTTTTCGGTATTGTAAAATATTAAAAGTTTTTTGTTTAACTTTGTCTTCTTTATTTCAAATTTGATTTTTAGTTCATCAGCTTACTTTACTTAAAACAACTAAAAATGAATATTTTAAATCAATACTGTGTAAAGTTAAAAGTAACGTAGTCTATACTATACTAACATTGTGTCAGAAAAGAAAATTCGAAATAACTTTCATTTTTGGATTTACTATACTCAAAAAGACCGGAAAGTAGCTACCATTCTCTTGAAAGTTTCGGTTTGTGAAAAATACATCAACTTTAGTTTTCACATCTTTTATTTCTATGTTTTATGAAATGAAATCTATAATTCCCTCCGTAAGCTTGGTGATGAAAGAGATGAGATACGTGTGAACCAAACAAGTGAGTATTTTTCATAGAAGAAGGAAAAACAAGAGAAAATATAAATCATATCCTTTTCTGAAAATTCTATAGAAACAACAGCAGAATTGCGTAGATCCGTAAGGATCGCGGCTAAAGCCTCAGTCTCACTTCCTCTGGAGACTAATAAAGAGACTGTGCATGGACTACACCTTGTTTCGACAAATGGGCCAGGATCGCACTATCCCTGTTGGTTGGATCGGGGATGAGTGCTGGAAACGCCATCCTCCCAAGTTCGTTAGGAAGCAACGGTCTGCACATAATTGGGCGGCTTTGGCTAACAATTACTTCTATTCTTTTTATTATATGCTGTAGTTTAGTATTGTATAGGTAATAAACTCTTGTGTTTACAGTTGCAAGTTAGCATAATATTGAAGAGGTGTGCATGACTGCTCGTGGTTTCAAATATTCAGCCGATTTTTTTACTATGTATATGGTGAATATTTTGCAAAAAAAGCCAAAAATCACAATCTCAGCAACTGCATTAGTGCAGGAGAAGCCTATCTCCACTACAAAAGACAAACATTGGACATCGGATTTGTGATTACTGCTGTCCTACTCTAAAAACTTGGTCAAGAAGAAAGAAAAGATCAATGCGTTTTGCTATACCATGTATCTGGCGAGAGCCTTCAAATCATTATATAAATTGGTACTTCTGCATGGTGAACCCAACCAAACAAAGAAAGGGAAATAATGTACCTCCTATCAAGTATCCTGACATTTCATCATTTACTACACCAGTTCCTTATAATACCACTGACCTTCCTGTGCTACATCCACCCACAAAAGATCAACCTTGTCCGGCAGAGACAAGTTCTGATGCCAAAACGGGAGAAAGTGTGCCATAATCAGCATCTATTATGTATGGTCCACACCAACTGGAGGATGAAAGCTGTCTCTATTAGTACCCTAATCAAGAAAATATCTATGATATTGTTCGAGAGATGGTACTGGTAAAGTTGAATGCCGAGCTTTTACAATCTAGATTGAAGCAATGTGATTTACTTGATGAAGACGGACGTCTTTCTTCCAGAAAAAGAGGCATCATAGATTTTTATCATATATCATACATCATAGTTATTTAACATTTTCTTTTTCAAAGTTAGTTTTTGCTATTGCCATGGTATAAAAGGAGTTTTCCAAGCTATAGAGATTTTCAGCAATATTTCTGATTGGCAACTCTTCATTGACATCTTAAAAGTGTCTTACTGGACAACACAAACAAGTGTTCCTCCATACCTCTGGCTCATTCAGCGCAGATGAAAGAGAATTGCAAGAGTATTAAACTTTGGCTGAGTGCTTTTCACCATGTCCAATGCAATTGGGGTTTATTGGAAATTTAAAAATGATGGCTTTCTTAATGAGGTTTTGAGGAGGCTAAACTAAGTTCTCTTGTTATCTTTGTCTCTGGGTAAGTAGAAATACATTGTTGCAGGACAAGTAGAGAAACTGGCCTCCGAGGTGTATCTATAATATTGGCGCTCATAACGTAAAACAAGCACCAATAATGGAGCCTAAGAAAGTGCTACTACACCTTTGTATATCAAATTACACCTCACTAAACAGTTTGTGAATAGTTTGAACTTAAAAGGTGATATGTTTTAGCACATGCAAGAGTTGTTCCCAAAGCTGTCAGAGGCAAAGGTTAAAGCTGGAGTTTTTGTGGGTCCTGAAGTGAAAAAACTCATGAATCCAACAGTTTTTATAAGAAGCTATCTACAATTGAGCAACGAGCTTGGAAAAGCTTTGTCTTCGTGGTTTAAGATTTTCTTAGAAATCATAAAGCAGCTAATTTCAAAGAAATTGTGGAGAAACTTGCAAACCCACATGAAAAGATGGGATGCAGGATGTGGCTAAAGCTTCGTGTTTTGCACTCTCGTATTGATAAATTCACGGATAACATAGGAGGTTTGTCGGAAGAGCAGGGTGAAAAGTTTCATTAAGACATCAAATTGTTTGAGAAATAATTTAATGAAACATTTGAAACCTTGTAAGTGAAAGTGATCTGCAGTCATGGAAGAATAGCGATTTTTTTGTCAATTTATTGTGGTAAGCACTCAAACGTTTTCTCCAGGAATACTTTTTCACATTATGCATTAATAGAATTGCCATGTACGAGGGCTGTTTGAAAAGTAACGGGACTGTGTAAATAATTATTTTATTTGAAATGCCACGTAAAAATTACAACTTGTCCCCTTCAAAGTAATCTCCTTGAGCTCGAATGCACTTTTCTAATCTCTGCCGCCATGCTTCTATGCACTTCTGGAAAGATTCCATTGGGATCGCTCGTAGTTCCTTCGTTACGGCTGTTGTTATGGCTTTTGAGTCTTGAAAACGGGTTCCTTTAATGACTCCCTTGAGCTTAGGAAACAAGAAAAAATCACAGGGAGCCAGATCTGGCGAGTAGGGTGGTTGCTCCAGCACGGCAATGTTATTTTCTGCAAGAAATTGTCGTATGCTTAAGGCATTGTGAGCATACTACCACGTTTAGCATTTTTCAGTTTTTACATATCTTTCCAATAATTTCCTGTTTAACCATATCTTTGTTGGCAAAATGTGAAAACAGTTAACTTTGTTGCTCTACCAATTTTAAAATTGATCATAATTTTAAAGAATAGTTGAGTTAACAAAACCTTATTTATTTTAATGCAGGTGTTTAACAAGACTTAATAGACTATATGCAAAATTAGCAAAAAAACTCGACAATTTGATCTACTGAATTCAGAACTAAAATTTGAACTTTTTAAATGCTCGTTTTTGTTTATTCTTAACATAAGATAACAGAAAAATATGGTTTTAACCATAGACTCTCCGAGAAACAAATTTTTTAATAAAAAATAGGATAATAATCAAAATTGGAGAAAAAGTCTAAATCCATGTTTACGGTTTCGTATTTAGTTTATTTAACTCCAAGAACGGCAGAATGTAAAACTAGAGCGAAGTTTATAAGTAACGTTGAATGATACTCTTAAAATGAATATTTTCTTTTTAAACTTATTCATAGTCATACCCTACCTAAATCTGGGGTCGGAAACCCATGGCTCGCGAGCCAGTTGTGGCTCTCTTAATGGACATCTGGCTCGCAATTAAATCTACCGTGGCTTTTCAACAGAATTATTTAAAATTCTCTACTCGGTAAACAAACAAGTGACTCTTTTGTAAACGAATACACGAGTAAATCTCTTTTCTAATCTCATTTAATCTGAATACAAGACTTTAAAAACGCAATATTTAAACAGTACAATAAAGTTTAAGGCGCGGTAATTATGAAAATGCAAACAAGAAGAAACTCGCGGGGCAAAGAAAAAATAGCGCGGCAGCTCGCGTTTAAACGAAATGTGAAACGCGTCCGAATTTGATATACGTTAAGTCAAAATACACAACAAGATCAAAAATTATTTTATTAAAAACCGTTTTTTTAGTTTAAAAAGTTAAAAATTTTTGTCAGGATTTTATATATATTACTAGCTTTTTTTTATTTGAGTTTTTAGTTTTGTAATTTCACTTTTAGAAAGACAACCTACATTTTTTTCCATAAAAATTGTTGTTTTAAAACAATTTTTTTTTGCAAAGTTTTTTTACCAAATGCAATTATTATTGCATTTGGTAAAAAAACTTTTTACTTCCGTAACAAAAAGTCTTAACTCAGTAGAAGAAGACTCAGGCACCATTTCTTTAAATAATTTGCGACTGATTTCTTAATAGTTACAGAAAGTTCATAAAAAGAATCTGAGTTAACTTATACATTTTTTCAGTTATTGACTGTTAGCATTTTATTGAGCTTTCTGGTTTTGTAGATTTTTTTAAAACCTATTCAATTCCTAAACAATGTAAAAAACACACATTTGACGAAATTGTTTTTTGGCAAAATCCCAGATGTCTTGTTAATTCACACGTTAATTGCATTAAGTATTAAAAAATACTATATGGCTCTCACGGAAATGTACTTAAAAATATGTAGCTTTTATGACTTTCTTACCCAAAAAGGTTCCTGACCCTTGCCTTAAATCATAAAATGTTGGTGGCAATTCAAAATCTGGAAATAAAGTAAAGACTTTTTTTTGTTAGGTTTTCAACTTTTTGTTTACATCTAAAGCTACCAAGTTCTCCATTCAATGTATAGACCTAATATGGGAGACAGCTGATGACCAAAAAAGGTCTTTAATTTATTTGCAGAGGTTTAAATTTATCGATAAGCTTTTAGGCTCGTTTGTTCGATAAACGAACGTTTAGGCAAAAATAAGCATTTGAAACGTTTAGTTTTTTTGATCGCAAAAACTTTTTTATGTATAATTCAAATACTTTGTTTTTATCGTTGTTTTTCCGCGAACACTTGTGTTCTTTCTACGGCACACCGATTGCGCAGCAGTAACTACAAAAACCTATAATCGTATTTGATCTTCCGTCGTTACATAAAAATTTTTAATTTATTTCGTAACATTCTTAAAATTTAAAGTAATTCTTTAGAATTTTCAAAACTTCAAAAATTGTGTTTGAAATCTGCTTTTGCGAAATGTACATAGACGCCTCAAAATACCGTTAATGAGCGTATGGTCACAGAGAGGTATTAGCATCTTAATTAGCCCAGGAATTTGGAAAGCAAAGCCGCCTACTTTTACCATCCAGATTTTAAATGTAGAAAAAACAAAATGTTTATTTTACAAACTATTTCGGTTGTTAAATAAAATATTGTATAAAGATGGTAATTTAAGAATTTAACATTATATTCATTTTAAAGAACCATTGATTTGTAACTCAATTTATTGTCAATTTTATTTTTAAAAAAACAGTAATAATATTCTTTTTGAAAAAAATATTCTCTTTGAGAAAGATGAGTTGGTAACGTATTAGAGCAACTAACTATAAAAAATATCTTTGCTCATAACACTGGTCAACAAAAAAATAGTTTTTATTTTTCTAAACGAGAACAAGAGTACTTGCTTTTGGGTAAGAGCGGGGCGCGGATTGCAAATCTGGCTATAGTTTTTTTCTAGCACATCAGGTTTTAGAGATATGAGGGGATGCGGGCATTTTATACCATATAAATGGTAATACCTTTGCCACTATCACGGCAGTTATTTAGGCTTTGACATACTAAACAGATTCTGTTATTACGCACGCTGTTATGATTAATAAAGGATTAAACAAGCAAATTTAATGTACCGGTATGGGTGTTTACTGATAGACTGAAAATTAGACTACGGGCCAACTCTATTTTGTCTTTTGTAGTCTTCAAATCGACGGTTTAATAAAAGTCCTAATAACAACTTGTTCCTGTATGGTCTTGAAAAAACTGCTAGTCTTACATGAGTAGCCTTAACAAAGACTTCCTATGAAGAGTCTTTGAAAAGGTTGTTTTGAGTATCCTTAAGAAAGGCTGTTTAAGAATAGCATGGCAAAATAATTGCTTTCGACCTGGGCACCACTTAGTACTAAAATTAACACAAGTTCTAAGGTAAAGATTTTTAAATGTTTGAAATAAAATTTCCGTTTGTATTCATGGGTTGGATCATCACGGAGCAATATCCAGCAAAAATAACCCATTATACCCTCTTTTTAAACTCCTTGATACCTTTCTTTCATTGTTTGAATATTTTTTCACCCTTCTTATCACTAACTGCTCCAAGATTTTCAGGCGAAAACTCAAGGTGTGAGTGAAAAAAGCGCATTTTCAAAGACATGCGTCTCCCCATCTCTTTGTTTGCTGCAAGCAACTCGGCAACACCTTTTTGGTATGAAAGTGACTTGAAATTTTCCCGAAAATTCGAGAAAATCCATTTAAATGCATGGCAAGTCGTAATTTCAAGGCAAACTCGTAATTCCAAACACATCTTTTTGATATCATAAGTGATATTCCTTTGTTGTTCTTTGCTCGTAAACTTTCCACAGACAAAGCAAAACCGATCTGAATGTAGTAAGCACTTTTTGGGCATTATGAATATATCTGGAAATTTTGAAAATACTATTAACGTAGGCCTACCTATTTTACACCTATAAAAATAAATAAATATAACATGCCATGCATTCTTAATATTATTCCCTCCTTTTTGCCGGCCTATGCTCAAATATTTTTCATATTCTCTACTCAAATGATAACTTGCAAAACTATCTACGAGCGTACTTCTATCGTTTCAATGCCACAAAGCGCTTTCATTTACGTTGTTTTACCACTTAAGAATGTTATTCCATGTCGTGATAATGCAATGTGCTATTGTATTTGAACTGTAAAATATTTAGTAACGAAAATTAATCTAAAATTATAAAAGAAAAATATCTCAAAAACGTGATATATTAGAGAAAAAGCAAAAACATTTTTAAATTAGCGTCGTAAATACCCCTAGAAACGCCCAACAGAATCTCCGTCTAAAATTTGCTGTTGTTCTGTGTAATCAGAAGAAATGGAAGAAACTCTTAATGTGAAGACGTTTCTTTGCCTTTGTTTTCATTTGATTTTGAAAGCAAAACACATTTTAATTTTTAATTTGAAGTGAAGACTTTTTTTATTCTTCAATTCCTCTTTGGTGGGTTAACAAAAACATTTTATAAAACATTCACCATTTTTACAACTGTTTAAGTTGTAAATCAAAACGTTTATCGTATGAATAAAATGCTATCTTTTGAAATAGATTTTCGGAGGCAAAAAAACGCATTTGGCTTTCAATTTGAAAGGTAGACTTGTTTGTTTTTCTATTTTTTGGTCTGTTTCCAAAAATGCAACAGTAAGAAATTCACCACTTTACAATTGAAGGCCCTATTTCTAAAAGTACTTAAGTCATATTTTCGAAAAAATGAGATACGCTGAAAAAATTGTTTGTTTACTTGCCAGAAATATTCTGACAAAAAATCTTTTCAGGAAATTACTTTTTGAATAGCACAGGGGTTTGAAATCTTAGCGTATTTCTATTGTAGAAGTAGGGTTTTTAAAAACTTTAAACTTCATTTTCTCAAAATGACATTATGTGACTTGGTACATTTAGAACTAAGCTCTTCAATTGTATAAGTTGTAAATCAAAAAATGTTCTTCAAATTAATTAACTGTCATTTTTTAAATGAATCTTTTGAACAATTTAATGCGAGCAAGCAGTCTTCCGCTTTACAGTAGTATTCGATCGTCCAAGTTTATTTTTGGTCCTGTCATTTGAAATTCATTTTAAATATAACAGCCATAATCGTAAATGATTAAGTGCTGGCATCGCACATATATCGATAAAAGTTGACTGTTTGTGTAATCTTCTTTTGCTTTTTCGAAATTTATTGCGCACAACGCTTGCAAAATATTAAAGTAAATTGTTTTTATTATCCAAACATTTTTTGGTCACTTACGCAGTGGTTAAAGCAAGCCGAGAAGGAAGGCTTATTGGAGGCCGTTCCAATAAAGCAAGAATTGCCAGAACACGTTCCGGTAAATTATTATCGAAGGATTCGGAAGGAATAAAAATTGGGGAAGCCGTGCTAACTATTGAAGTCAATTAGAAAAGAACAAAAAATTGTGCGCTGAAGTTGATTGAGTTTTATTAATCGCACAAGCTTTCGTGAACTACTGTCACTTTTCAGATACAACGGAATAAAAATAATAATGCAATTCAAAACAATATTTACACCAACGGCATTAAACGTAGTAAAGAGACATATGTGACGTAATGAAATACAAAAAAAAGGTTAAGGCCCGTTTCCACTACGAGCGTGGAAAAAAGCATTCTTTGTTTGTTTTATTGCTTTTTTTTGCGCTCGCTTCAATCGAAGATCAATAAAAGAGAGAAAGAATGCTCTTTTCCACGCTCGTAGCGGAAACGGGCCTTTAGAAAAGACTGAGATTATAGAAATATTATACGCTGTGGCAACCTCTAATAAAAGGGAAAGGCCGAAAGAAGAAGAAGAAAAAGAAAAGGCTGAGATTAGTAGAATACAGCAGTACGGTAAGTAAAAGTAATTCAAAAAAGATGCAAGTGTGAGAAAAAGGCATGCAAACATAAAACTGTGCGAAATAGAGAAAAAAATCATAAATGACGCTCACTTTTATGAAAATAGACATTAAGGCCCGTTTCCACTACGAGCGTGGAAAAAAGCATTCTTTCTCTCTTTTATTGATCTTCGTTTGAAGCGAGCGCAAAAAAAAATCAATAAAACAAACAAAGAATGCTTTTTTCCACGCTCGTAGTGGAAACGCGCCTTTACACATAATGGGAGATGAACAAGTAATCTCTATTTAAACTTTTATTGACGCAATCATATTTAAAAAGAATTTTTTGTTCATCGACTTTTTGTTGTTGTTTTGTTGTATTTTTGACTTTTTTGATCTGTGAATCTGAGATTTTCCAACGTGTGATCCGGCCATAGTTCCCTCTAAGCTGCGCGGCTGCGCGGCCGTGCAGTACTTTTGTTTTGCCGCGCACTGCATAAGTATTGGCAAGACAAGCTTTCGCTGCATAAGTATTGGCAAGACAAGTATTGGCAAGGCTTGATTTCGGGAACAAAATAGGAAATCAAGGAATTGAAGTGAAGACTTTTTTTTTTTTTTTAGAGAACACCTTGATTTTGGGAATAAAATCAGGAAATCAGGGATCAAATCGAAGTGAAGACCTTTTCTTTTTAGAGAACGCCTTGATTTCGGGAGAGAAAACCAAAACTTCTTTGCCTCGGGTCCCTAAATTTGAATGTCCACCACTGCTCACACGGCCTTTCATTCTGCGCACGCTAAGCAAGCTCTTAGAGGGAACGTTGGATCCGGCTTATTAAAAAGTTTGGGTACAGATTCGTTTACATTGTGTTTAATCTCGCCCCTGTGTCCATTTATCCGCTATCTAATTGAATTGTTGATTTCTCCAATGTAGATTGCTTTTGTGCTGAGATTATACGAAATTGCAAAAATAACATCAAATGAGTTACAATTGGAATATCCAGATAATTTTTTAGAGACTCCGTTGCTACCAGTTATTGTGGAATCAGTATTTATTTTGGGGCAGAGATGGCATTTAGGAGTTTTGCAGGAAAAAGTTACCGTGATAAAAATTTTATTTGGTAAAGAGGCAGAGGTAAGTAAAAGCTTGAGGTTTGGAGGTTGACAATACGATATAAGTAGGAGAGTGGAGAAGATTTTGTTAAAATGGGGGTCTTTGTTGAGTAAAGGCTACAGATTTTTGGAAATTTCGTTAATTGGTCAATAATAAAGGTGGTAAATAAGGACTAGGGCTATATCATATAATTCTAATTTAGGTTGGTATTTAAGAAAGACGTCTTAGGGAACAGACATGGCCTTAGTGATTGGAATCTTGACAATTATGAGTTTGTAGCCAAATGCGGTAAACCCATTTTTTAGTGTTGTCAATTCTAAATTTAACTCTTTGCAATGATGGCTTTAATAAGGTGCAAACGGTCCGACCGCATCGATCCCCCCTAAAATAAATCAAAAAAGGCCCCCTACAAAAGAAATTGCTATTTCTTAATTAATAATTTACTCGAGAGTAGGGTTACCGTATCTGAATAGGCGCAATCCCTGACAGACTTAGGCCAACCAGCCAAAAAAAACTAAAGACTTATTCCTGTAAATTTGAATAAGAAATTCAAAGGCACCTGAATTTTATGAAAGGTTTTACAAATGTTCAATATGCGCACCGCCTGTGACACGGCACACGTGAAATCGGTACTCTGGCTCCTCCTAAACATGCTGCAGCATGTCTTCGGTAACAGTATCCAGTACGGTGGTGTTTCTTTGTTAACTACCTGTCTCGCACAAGAGTTAAACTGGAGACTGTTACTTTATTAGATATTACTAATTCTGCATTAGATAATATTGAAAAAAAATTATATACTATTGTATTTCTAGATTTAACCAAAGCGTTTGATACTGTTAATCATTCAATTTTACTTTATAAACTTGAACATTATGGAATACGAGGAATAGTTAACAATTTTTTTGATTTTTTTTTAACAAACAGAAATCAGTACGTTACAATTAATAATACTAATTCTTTCTTAAAATTTATAGATATTGGAGTTCCTCAAGGCTCCATCCTTGGAGCGCTTCTTTTTTTTACTATACAGGGTGTCCAAAAACTTTCGCCCGATTTTATATTAATAACAATTGTAAGTTTTAAATAAATTTCATTGTATGATAAATGAAAACTACAAGCACAATAATAACTAATATCATTTAAACAATCATTTAATACAATACAAGGCTCCAGCACACTATGCGCATTGTGTTTGTGAATGGCTTAACATCAACTTTAATGACAAATGGATTGGTCGACGCGGGCCATTTAAATGGCCAGCACGTTCACCTGATTTATCTCCAATGGACTTTTTCTTATGGGTTGTACTTAAAGACATGGTGTACAAAGAGAAACCACAAACTATTCTTGACATTTGCCGAGTTATTGCTGACAAAATTGCTACAATTGATGTGGAACAATGCCAAAAGGTTTGTCGCAATGTTGCTGCACGATTGGTTTCCTGTATTGAACGCAACGGGGAACAATTTGAACTTTTTCATTAGTATATATCATTGTTGTAACCTTACTTCTTTCCTTTTGATTATTGTTTCGTGTATGTTTTATTCATAATTATTATTGTGCTTGTAGTTCTCACTTATTATACAATAAAATTTATTTAAAACTTGCAATTGTTATTAATATAAAATCGGGCGAAACTTTTTGGACACCCTGTATATTAATGATATTCCTAACAGTGTTAATTGTACTCCGCGTTTATTTGCTGACGATACTTGTCTCCTGATGGGAGCTCCGTCTATCAATATCTCTTGAAAACCAACTTAAAGATGAACTCAATAATATTTGCAATTGGATATCTGCAAACAATTTGACGCTAAATTTAAAAAAATTGCAAATATTAATTATTTCACCAAACCTCAAGTCTTTAAATGTTATTTTTAATATTTAAAGTCCAGCTGGTGAAATTAATATTCTTTATAAGGCAAAATATTTGGGAATTACATTTAATAATCGATTAAACTTTCATGAGCATATAAAAATTCTTGAAGCAAAAATTGCTCGATCAGTTGGAATTCTAAATGAACTGAAATACTTTTTATCCAGCTCGGCTTTATTAAAGTTATATTATTCACTTATCCATTCCCATTTTAATTATGGCCTTGTTGTTTGGGGAAGCACTTATCCGATATATCTTGACAAACTAAAATTGCTTTAAAATAAAGTAACTCGAATTGTTACCTCTTCTCATAGCTCGAAACCTTTATACATTAAAACAAATATTTTGCCCTTGCCTAAATTGTTCGAGTTTGAAACAGCTAAATTTGTTTATTCTTATAAATTTAATTTGCTACCTAAGATTTTTGATAACTAATTTTCATATGCTAAATTTTGCCATTTTTGTACCACAAGATTTTCATTAAAAAATCGCCTTACCATTCTTCTGTTCAAAAGTAATTGAACTCAAAGATCAATCAAATATATAGGACCAAAAATTTGGAATTCTATCAGTCATAACCTGAGAACAATGACATTTAATAAATTTAAAAAACATTATGAATCAGCTCTACTTTTTAGTGATTAAATTCTTATAATTCTTACAATTTGTTTTATGTACCTTATTTAGTTTTTTGTCGTTGCTTGGTTTGTCTTTACTTATTCTTAATGTTATTTTTTTTGTGTTTTGTTGTTATTATTCATTTTTTTGTACACACATTCAATTTTTATATTGTCACTTTGCTTGAATATTTCTGTATTTTACAAAGTGAGTGCTTGATTCGAAGACCTCACAGTCCCTTCGCAATCACCTTGTCGCAATTTATGAATTTATACTAGTATTTATATTGCTAATTATATTTATTCATTTTGTTTTTGCGACGAAATAAACTAAATTGATTGATTGATTGAACTCTTCTTATACAGTATATCCTTAGTTCAATTTTTGGTTAATATCATTTTTGTGCATGTTTTTTTATCGTTTGCTAATTTAGGGAATTTTAAATTTTAAATTTAGTCAGTTAGTTTATTTTTGTTGAAACCCATTTAATTATTACTCATAGAACCCACTAAAGTCAACAAGATCAATCTTAAAAACATTTTTTTCGTCATCAAAGTTTCACTGACCTTGGCTTCGGTTGCTCAAGAGTCTTTTCCGAAAGTTTTTTAAATCAAAATAAAGTCAAAATTTTGTATACACTCAAAATTGGTCAAACTTTAGTTTTATCATATTTTACTTACAAAATAATCGATTTCTTATTTGTATTCGCGATTTTTATTAAAAGCAACAAATACAAGATGGAGAAAAAACTTTCCACATTTTAAAGTCTTATTATAGCAATGCTGGTGCAGCAAAACTGATGTAAATTTATGTTGTTAATGAACTGCATTTTGCTTGTATAGTAAATTTGAATAACAGTAGCCTAATTTATTGAAATTTTTTTTAAGTTATGAAGTCTATATATGGCCTAGACAGGTACATACCGTGCATTTATTGCAAAAATTTTCTCACTAACGGGGAATCTGTAACTACATCTTTCATAAATTTTATCATTTTCAACTAAGCAGACACGACCCTGTTCTTGATTGAAAAACTATACTGCTCTGGGTCAAAAACTTAACACTCAAACGCAAACCAGCTCGTCGCCGTCGTCGTTTAAAGGGTATCCACTCCACGTCAGACACAAACAGGACTGGGGCCGAGGGTTTATCCTTTTACTACGTTTGAGTTTTCTACTTCTACCTCAACTGTTTGCTCGCCAATCGGTATATTTGATGAAGCAGTCTATGTTGGTTGGGGGTGGACCGAGTGCACGTGGGATTGCATCAGAGTAGAAGAATCTTCGCTGTGTTTTTGCGGTCACACGTTAAAACAGCATCGACAGTACAACGGTAGGGAAATCGATAGGCTTCTCGTCACCGCCTTCAGTTTTCGTAAATTCAATTGTGCAGGACCCAAGTCGCAAGTTCCGTGTGCTCATACGTCGTGCAGGTGTCGCGCGTTCTCTTTTATTCCATCTCGGCCGGAAGATGTTGGGGAGTTTTGGCTGCAGCGTCGACCCGGTTACAACCCCAGCATGTGGACGGCAATGTGCAGGTAAGCGTATGTTTTGATTACAAAAGAGGAACTTTTTGAAGATGCAAACCGGTGTCTAGAACGTTTGTTCATAGCATTACGGCACTACAATTTTCTTTTAGTAAAATTTGAATTTCGAATTTGAATTCCAAGCTGGCACAAACGACGTCTGAATCTTAGTCTCACTTGGCGAGTATATGAGGACCCACTTAAAAGACCATACAAAATATGATCGGGGTCCAGAGATACACGGTAAGCCAAGGAGAGTGTCGCTCCCATTCGGCGAAGCTCAGCTGACTGGATGCCTGAGAGTATAGGTAGGTGGTCCGTTGGAGTGGGACGCAGGCGTCCAGTGACTATGCGCAAGGCGTCGTTTAAGACACTGTCGATGAGGCGAGTGTGAGCACTGCGACACCAGACTGGCGCACAGTACTCAGCTGTTGAGTAGACTAGAGACAAGGTGGCTATGCGTAGTGTTTTAGCACCAGCACCCCATCCCGAGCCCACGAGTCGCCTCAGCAGTGTGACGTGCGAGGATAGTTTTTTGCGCAATGCTACTAAGTGGTGACGAAACGTGAGCGATCTGTCCAGTTTTACCCGAAGATAAGTAGGGGTTGGACAGAACGGTAAACGACTACCGTTGTTGTAGACATTTAGCTCACGTTTGGCCTCTCGGTTATTTAAGTGAAAGGCTTTCATCACCGTCTTAGTGTGACTGAGCTTCAACCTCCAAGTCTGGAGATATGCTGAAAGTGTAGATATGTCTTGGCTTAAAGTCCCCTCCAAGTCCTTCCAGTTTCCAGAAGAGTGCAACAATGCTAGATCATCAGCATAAGCAAACTTTCTGGAAATCATAGAAGGAAGATCGTACGTATAGATGTTAAATAGGAGGGGAGCCAAGACCGATCCCTGAGGAACGCCATTTTTAAGTCTTGCTTTGCTTGCTGTCACCGGTGGTAAGGGTGAAACTTCGATTTCGGACAAGCTCCATAATCATTCTGACCATGTGCTTATCCGGAAGTAGTCTCAGCAGCTTGTAGGTAAGGCCACGGTGCCAGACAGTGTCATAAGCAGCTGTCAGATTGACAAATACGGCACCGGCCTTCTTTTTAGCCTCGAAAGAATCCTCGATGTTCTGGGTTAGCAGAACAACTTGATCTACGGTTGACTTCCCATGTCGGGACCTAGCCTGCTCTTTAGGGAGCAATGCTTCAACGCCGGCGTAGATAAGCTTCTCGAGGATCTTGTAGGGGACACAGAGCAGAGATATCGGTCGATAACTCTTTGGGTCCCCCACGGGCTTTGCTGGTTTTGGGATCGCGACCACAAGCGCTCTTCTCCAGATCTTGGGAATTTTGAGTCGGCGCAAACAGGAAGAAAGGAAGTCACATAACCAGGACTTCAAAGCAGCTCCGGCATGGATTATAAGCTCTGGGTAGATGGAATCAGGTCCCGGACTTTACCTGGTTTTAAATGTTAAAGGGCAGCAGCAAATTCTCTCTGTGAAAAATTGTCAGAGATATTTACTGCGTCTGGTGTTGTGGCTCTCCAAAGGTCAGACACTTCTTGAAAGACAAGTCGAGATGACTTGTGGTCAACAGCCTCGTATTTCCCATTTCTAACCAGCTGAGATGCAATAGAATCGGCTGAAACGGGACAGTGACGAGGAGAGCGTTGTGAACTACCAGTAAGGTTGTTCAAAATACTCCACGCTTTTCGACTAGAGTGTGAGAAGTCAATGCTTCGAACTGCTTCGGACCATCGATCCCTCTGCTTTCCGTCAAGCTTGGCAAGCAGAGCTATAGCAGCCAAACTTGAGTTGTCTCCCTGAGGAGACTGCAAAAAGGTTTTATAAAGGGATTCACACTCTGCATCCCAACACGGAATATAGTTATTTCGATACACGCGTGGGATAGTCTTTTTGGCTGCTTTCTTAATGGTATTACAGAAGTCCTGGTAAGCCGCATCCACATCAAGTGAATTAAGCGGCAACAAAGTCTTTGCGAATTTATTCGTCAAACCAATGTAGTGACTTCATTTGGCCTTGCGGAAGTTCCATCGCTTAACAGGCATGCTTGGCACTGCCATAGCAAACCTAGGTGGTGTAATAAGCGAAGGTCGATGTTGTGACCTGGGGAACTTTTCAAGGACATGGAAGCGACTGTTTGGACCTACGCTAGCGAAAGCTAGATATAAATTGGTGCCAGTGTTCCAGCGGCCGGAATAAAAACTGGCAGCGTCCTTGGCATTATATAGGAGGGCTAGACAATTAACACTTGCCCATCCAGCCAAGCACTCACCGTCCGGACTGTTGTCGTCGTAACCCCAGTCAGCATGACGACAGTTAAAATCGCCTGCGTAAAGACAGGGGTGAGGAAACATTGGGAGATCCAGGGTTTGCAATCACGTTGGCGGTGGTTTGTAGACGTTGACTATTTTATAACCATCAACGTCCACACACAACCACTCGATCTCCAATGTCGGTGGAGACTGGTCCAAAAGCGTGTATCTCAGTCGCTCGTGGACAAACGTGGCAAGGCCATGCTTCCTGCTTAAAGAAGACCCAGCTAGTTGGTAGTTTGGTAGTACCAACTTCTCTGCATCAGTGCAGTGGGTCTCCTGCAGTAGGATGACGAGTGCCTCAGACTGCATAGCGAGGTGATGAAGAACGTTCATCTTTCTTGCCGTGAGGCCTTTGATGTTTAGCTTAAGAACAGTGGGTCTTCGAAACTTGTTGGTAATGTGCCCTGAAAAGGGGAGTTTTATCCTAGCATTGCCCCGTCCTGAAAAGGACGTTTGCCGATTAGCAGACCCACACTGAACATCGGAATGGGTGGATACCCTTTCGTTTTGGTAGGTTCGGTTTCGGTCTGTCATCTTTAACACCAATAAACAGACTTACTCACGGCCCAGGCTGCGAGAAAGCACCTACCATCTGGGCCCGCAAACCAGCTGAAGCACCAAGAGGCGTTCGAACTCAGAGAGTATCCAAATTGTTAAAGAATTAATTTTGTTATATCCAAAGCGTTCAGCTCATAAGCAATCTGCTACATTGTGTCTTTCTGTTCGAAGTATAAGAAGAAGTTTACATGGTGATTCAAAGTTTCATCCGTATAAACTGATGGTTGCTTAAGAATTTCAGGAACGAGAATATGAAACTTGTAAAGCCTGCTGTAAAGATAATTTTGAAAATGTTTCTTCTGATTACCAGTGACAAAACTTACTTTCATTTAATTAATTTTGTCAACAAGAAAATTTTTCGTTATTGGTCAGAAAGTAACTCTAAAGAGTTACATAAAAGACTTCTTTGCAGTGAGCGAGTGGCAGTGTGGTGTGCGGTTGCAAATTTTGGAATTTGGGGCCCTTATTTCTTTAAATAGAAAGACAAAGCGGTTTCAATTACTTTAGCTCATTGTGTGCAGGTGCTGCAAAAATTTTTGGTGCCAAAGCTCAAGAATCTTGAGAAAATGCAACGGTATGGTTTTAACAAGATTGAGCAACTGCTCATACGGCAAAAAATTATTGGATGTTTTGCGAGAACTCTTTCTAGCAAATGTGCTTGATTTCTTTGTATGGTGATATTGGATGGCCAGGACTTTTGCATGATCTTTCAGCTCGTGATATTTTCTGTGGTATTACGTTAAGGCTGAGGTGTACAAGCACCGACCAACAACCATTGACAAACTAAAATCTGCTATTCGCCAAACTGTAAATGATTCAAAGGGCGATTAAAAACACTCCATCAATTGCTTACAGTAGTGTATGGTAACTCGAGGGCCCTATCTTGAGGACGTTGTTTTTAAAATATAGTTTACGCAAAATACCAATCTTAAAGCATTAACAAGAGCAGAAAAATCCCAAAGTTGTTCATAAGGCAGACTATTCTGAATATCCAATGCGATACCTTTTAAGCTTGCTGCCAGTTGTCGACCTTTAGTAACCTCATCTCTTTCATTTGCACACGATACATTTAAAAAATGTTGAAAATACTGTTTCCAGTTATTGCCGGAAAAACTCTCTTGCAACGCCGCACTGTTATTAACAAAGTTTAATTTTCCTTCCTTCTCGGGTAATTTAGTTGAAGACATAATGGGTGCCATATCTGGAGCCGACTGCAGAACGAGCTCAAATATTTTTTTAGAAACATCCTCTTTATCTTTTGGTAGGCATACATAGTCTCCTAGGTTTCTTAAGAACCTTGTATTCCCCACTGGTATTAATATATTTTAAGCCCTCTGCTTGCTTGTCAATTCCTTTCAAATAACTGCAACAAGCTGCTGTACTATTCAAGTCGGCAGGAATTTCGTAGAGTTTTTCTTAATACTTAATTTGCAACAAAATTACGTCCGCCATTCTTCACTCTGTTTAATTTTTTTTTTATTTGGGTCCTGGCGTGCGATCGCCAAAATATAGCGTTCTACTAACTACAGTACAACTGCTTAAAACTATAAGCTCAAAACAACCGCCTTTTTATTAACATAACAAGCAACGACTGAACTATAGCAATACACGAGGCAAGGTTACAACATACGAGTATTGTGATGTCATAATACTCTACAGCATAGGTTTTCAAAATGCTCCGTACGGAGCCCCAGGGCTCCGCTAGAGAAACCTAGGGGCTTCGCAAGCTATTCGTTTACTTATTAAAATACTGACTTAGCTAATTTTGCAACTTTCCAAAAAAGCAATAACGGCATTAATAAAATTTGACGCTACCTTATTAATATGTTTGTCAAGTGTCAAATTCACAGCGTTAATATAATTTATCTGCGAAATTTAGATTTAATTCTAGCTTTTAAAGGGTACGCCAAAAAGACCCGACACAGTTGAAAGGTTAAAAAAATTAAACTTTCAAATGTGTCAGGTCTGTATTAACCTTATTAAGAAAAGTTTAGCATTTTAATTCTGTTTCATTTTTCTTTCTATACATACAAAAAATGATAAACTAGTAATGATTAATTTCTGTAAGGCTTGTGGCTATTTTCAGTTGGAAGCATCTGGCAACTGATGGATCATCATTCACGTATGTTAGTCAGTGTTTTCGCTATGTTCCTGTTGCAAGGTCGTGTATCTGTTGCATTTCCAGTTACAAGTTTCATTTTCGTAGATTGTGTTTAACAACATAGGCATAGATATAAGAAACGTGATTACTTATATTTCGAAGGTGAAAAAATCATTGCTATTACCCCTTGCAATGGATAAATGGCTAAAAACCGTGCAGGTAAATGAAAGCAAGTTAACTGAAAATGACTCAAGTGTAACTGCTGCTGAAACTGTTGCAATGCCATCATGTTCGTTGTCGAATTTTAACAATAAGAAAACTGCTGAAGCTTGTAAGAAAAGAAATTATGATAAAAGTTGTCTAAGTTTTGGCTTCACATGGACTGGTGATGAGAAAGAGCCAAAAGGACTTTGTCTAGAATGTGGAACTGTTCTTTCAAATGGCAGTCTTTTCCCAGCAAAACTGAAACGGCATTTAGAAACAAAGCACTCTCAACTTAAAAACAAAAACATTGATTATTTCAAAAAGAAGAATTAAGAACTAAATAAAAGGAAAAAAGTGTTTAAAAGGTTTGTAAGTGAAGATCACAAGAACGCGCTTATTTCCTCCTATAAAATTAGTTTTTGGATAGCACAACAAGGAGAGGCTCACACAATAGCCGAAAACTTAATAAAACCGTGTGCAAAAGATTTAGTAGAAAGTATGATAGGCAAAAATTATGTTCGCAACATAGAGGCTGTGCCTCTCTCAAACAGTACAGTTTCAAGGCATATTAGCGACATGGCAGAGTATTGTCAAAAAGAAGTGATTAAGAGAGTAAAGCAAAGTCCGACATTTTCTCTTCAAATGGACGAATCTACAGACGTTGAGAATTTAGCTGTATTACTTGTGTTTGTCCGTTACATCTATAATTTTTGAGACTGAATAGGACTTACTTTTCTGTAAACCTTTAAAAACTCACACAAAAGGTGAAGATATTTTTACTGATTCAATCTTTTTTTGAGGAACATGATATATCTTGGAAAAACTGTTCAAGTGTATGTACAGATGGTGCTGCAGCGATGATAGGTAAATATTTGGGAGTTGTGGGTCGTATAAAAAGTAAAAACTCTGAAACTGTTGCCATTCATTGCTTTTTACACCGGCATGCTCTGGCGGTTAAATGGATGCCTCCTGATTTGGTTGAAGTGCTGGATGTGACAAAAATTGTTAACTTTATTAAAGCTAGGCCACTTAATTCCAGAATTTTTAAAGTGCTATGTGAAGATATAGAAAAAACTCACAAAGTGTTATTGTTACATACTGAAGTTTGCTGGTTGTCGAGAGGGAAAGTGTTGGCAAGATTTTATGAGTTACATAAAGAGGTTCACAGCTTTTTATCTGATCAAAAGCACAAGTTTGCTGCTAAATTAACAGACAGCGCCTTTATTCAAAGGTTGGCGTATATGGCAGATATTTTTGCTAACTTAAATGAAGTAAATACTTTGTTACAAGGGAACAAAGTAACATATTTCATAGCTCATGGTACCATTCTTGCACTTCAACGGAAAATAAATCTATGGAAAATAATGCATTCTTGAAGGAAAACACGAATGCTTTGGAAATTTATGTGAATATCTTCTTTCAAACCAGCTTGTTTTGCAAGAAAATATAAAAATCTCTATATCCCAATATCTAACGAATTTAGCCGAATTAATTGGAAGGTATTTTATCATCAACGCTGATAACTTTCTATGGATTCAGAACCCATTTCAAGATTTTCCTAACATGGCAACCCTCTCATTAAAAGAAAAGGAACAGCTGATTAATATATCATCGAACTTTGAGTTGAAAAGTCAATTTAAAGGAATTGAACTGACAAAGTTTTGGATCATGCTGATGGAAGAATTTCCAGAAATATCACTTGAAGCTCTGAAAATGCTAATAAGATTTCCGACTACCTATCTGTGTGAAAAAACATTCACACTGTATGCAGCAACAAAAACTAAATATAGAAACCGCCTGAACGCGGAAAATGATCTAATTTTACAAGTGACTTCAATTGAACCTCAATTTGAATATTTTCTTAATACAAAGCAGCAAATACACCCGAGTCATTAAATAAAGCACTTCCGATTTACTCAGGAATATCAATTGTAAGAAACAATAATGTGTTTTTTTTGTTTTTACTTTAGAAATTTATTGTGAGGCTCCGTAAATAATTTGGTCAACCTCTTCACGGACTCCATAACACCAAAAGTTTGAGAACCCCTGCTCTACAGGACTAAAGTAGGGATCATGTATTCGATTGAAAGCGATGAGCATCTTTTTTCAGAGATCACTGTGTTTTGGGACAAAAATAGAGATTTTGCGCATTGATTAAAAGAGATGACTTATTTTTGAAGATCATTACGTTTTTAAGACAAAAAAAAGTTTTTACTTTGTTTTAAACTAGGCTACTTTTTTTATCATTGCAAAATGAATTTTAAGAAAGGCTCGCTCCCTTTTTTCCTTGCACCAGGCTTTCCCTTTTGTAAGGCAATCGCTGTCTAAAATCAAACAAAACTATCGTTAATATTGTTTTCTCTCCAAATGCTTAGGTGAAAATGATTAAATTTCTGGTTTCATATATCCAGATTCTTGCACAGATTGCAATCTTATCTATATTGGACAAACAAAACAAAGCTTAAAATCTAGGTTAACGGAACATAGACTGCGCATTAATTACAAAAAGCCGGACTTATTAGCGCTTTGCGAACATTTGATGACTATGAATCACATAATACGCGTAAATAAGAAAAACACAGTTAATGTAAAGGTTAAAATTGATTGTGATAAAAGATTGTTTGCAGAAAGTTGGTTTATAAGATCAAAATCTAATGTAATAAACAAAAACGAGGGCAATTTTTTCCATTGATTTATATCCGTTGCTTTCCTGCGAGGCGAGAGGATTTATATAAAGATAAAATAAATAAGCAAAAAGATAAATGAATATTTGATAATGATCGAGTATTTTATTTAGTGTTTTTTTCAAATTATAGTTTGAACAGTTTAAATTTTACTTAAATTTTAGTTAATTGCTTTGTTTGCTTTGGTTTATCAATGTTTTAATTGCACGGTTGCTTGCGGTGTTTCATAATTAAATTTTTTCGGGCTTGCTTTTGCTATTCAGGAGTGCGCCATTTGTTAAAATTTGTTTAATTTCATCACTAATACTGTGACTTTGTTCTTTGTTTATATCATTTTGTCTTGGTAGCAATCAATGAAGTAACTCCCTTCTTTTTCGACGTTGGGTGTATCTCCACAGGTAGTAATGACGCGCTACAAAGCAGTTGTTACTACGATGTCTCTTATGATGTGGTTGAGTGCTGACCGACGAAGCGTCAGTTTTACTAAACATGATTTGCTGATTTTTGGTTTTAATACTGATAAAGCATTTGAACTTATAAACAAAAATAATGTCGGGTGAGCAATGTAACTACATTTTTAGTTTTAATTTGTTGCACTGAAGCGTGTCGCGAGATTCCGGTCATCTTTCTATTTCTCTTTCGACCAAAATTTTGAAAAGTAAACATTAAACTGATTTAAAGAATTTTAACCACGCAAAAAGTTTCACAAGTTTTTCCTTTTTTTTGTTCGATTTTTTTTTGGCAGTTCTTATTTGAAGGTTAAAAACGAGTTAAAACAAAAAATTAGAAAACACATGGTAGCAAGGCATTTAATGTGGTTATCATAGCAGGACAGAAAAAATTAGTTTTTATCTGCAACTGTTTGTACATCGACGGACCCAACGCATAAAAGTGTTGACAGAACTATTTGAATGTAACAATAAATATCGCAAACATCTAGTTTGAAAATCTAAAAAAATTGACATTTTTGCTAGTCAATTAGATTAAAAAGTTAAGCTTTCAATCTTTTTTTACAGAACAAAAAGTAAAACCTATCCATACACACCGAAAATAGTACTTTTTTAAATACGATTTACAAACGGCTTCGATTTTCATTTTAAACATATTTAACCGATATCTTTTTGTCTTTACAATTTTTTTCATTTTAACCGCTGTACATACGTAAAAAATGTTTAAAAAAATCTATGTCACTAATTTCAATGAAACTTATTATGAAAATAAACACATTTCTTTAAAATAATTTTTAAGTTGCAACCAAAAATGGTTTTCTTACTTTAGCGCTACCTAACGGACAGAAATCATTAGATTGTTTTTTTGGCTAAGAAAAACCTTTACAAAATCTACAGTTCAAATTTTTTTTAAAATACAGTAAAAAGGGTACCCTTTTTTTAGATCATAACAACCATACCGAAATATGCCAATTAGCTGCCGATTAATTATTATATCTTGGTTCTTAAAATTATTTATCAATTACTACCAAAAATAGTCAAACAATAATGAATAAATATAATCCAACTAGTAAACAAATTTGTCTATGCCCTAGATACAGATTGCTTATTACCAGTGATGGCTTTAAACCGGAGCAAACGCAGTGGACGCACCGCTCCCTTCTAAAAAGCGTTAATACGTAAATCTTTTCAGCAAAATAATGCTCTATTTCTTCATAGTAGCACTGTGAGATTGACTCAACAAAGTGAGACTTTTTTTTATTGGAAATTACTTTATTTTGAAACACTAAAAAGTGGCCTCCTTTAAAGTGATGACCTTTTTTTGGGGGGCTAAAAAGTTTGGAATAAGAAAAAGTGGACCTCTGTTTTTCTTGCACTTGGTCCCTCTTTTGTGAGGCCATCACTGCTTATTACATACGTAAATATACATATAAACTTTAAACATATCTTCATAAATGTAAATAAAATATAATTCGTTATCATGAAAACAAGATTGGCATTTCGAAGATAAAAAATGCATAAAGCATACGTAATATATGTATGTAAACATACATATGCAAAGCACTACAAATATAATTCATTTTTTAAAAACAAACTTGGCTTATCGAAGATATAAAATATATTAATATATAGTATGTATGTTTCATCTATGTAAACATACTGTACATGTGTCAAAAATCATAAATCAAGTATAAATAATATTAAAAAAATAACTTTGACCTAATCAAAGATGTAAAATGCGTATTAGTTTACTTACGTAAACATACATATATAAAGCAATTATAAATCAAGTATAAATCATACTAAAAAAATAACTTTGGCCAAAACAAAGATATAAAATGCATAAAACATGTACGATTTATTTGCGTAAATATACGTGAGTAAAACAATTTTAAATCAAGTATAATTTATATTTAAAAAAACAGCTTTGACTATCTCAAAGATAAACCATATATATTTATTAGATAAAACCTCGATTTATCTCTTAAAAACAAGCTTGGCAAAATCAAAAATATTGCAAACATGATTAGAGATAAATCGAGTAAATTCTACGACTGGGAAACGACCGATTTTGTGTAATGTTGCCGAAATGCTTGGATCTGTGTCAACAGTCAGTGATATTCGTTCAGCAATTGCCAATGATCGTTTCAAGTAATCCAATGCTTCGGTGAATTGATTCATGTTTATCAAGCAACGACCGATTTCGTGTAATGTTGTCAAAATATCAACATCTGTGTCAACAGTCAGTGATATTCGTTCCTTAATTGCCAATGATCATTTCAAGTAATCCAATGCCTCGGTGAATTGATTCATGTTTATCAAGCAACGACCAATTTCGTGTAATATTGTCGAAATATCACGATCTGTGTCAACAGTCAGTGATATTCGTTCCTTAATTGCCAATGATCGTTTCAAGTAATTCAATGCTTCGGTAAATTGATTCCTATTTATCAAGCAACGACCGATTTCGTGTAATGTTGTCGAAATATCACCATCTGTGTCAACAGTCAGTGATATTCGTTCCTTAATTGCCAATGATCGTTTCAAGTAATCCAATGCTTCGGTGAATTGATTCATGTTTATGAAGCAACAACCGATTTCGTGTAATGTTGTCGAAATACGTGGATCTGAGTCAACATCCAGTGATATTCGTTCCTTAATTTCCAATGATCGTTTCAAGTAATCCAATGCCTCGTTGAATTGATTCATGTTTATCAAGCAACAACCGATTGTGTGTAATGTTGTCGAAATACGTGGATCTGAGTCAACATCCAGTGATATTCGTTCCTTAATTGCCAATGATCGTTTCAAGTAATCCAATGCCTTGTTGAATTGATTCATGTTTATCAAGCAACGACCGATTGTGTGTAATGTTGTCGAAATACGTGGATCTGAGTCAACAGCCAGTGATATTCGTTCCTTAATTGCCAATGATCGTTTCAAGTAATCCAATGCCTTGTTGAGTTGATTCATGTATATCAAGCAACGACCGATTTCGTGTAATGTTGCCGAAATACTTGAAGCTGAGTCAACAGCCAGTGATATTCGTTCCTTAATTGCCAATGATCGTTTCAAGTAATCCAATGCCTTGTTGAATTGATTCATGTTTATCAAGCAACGACCGATTGTGTGTAATGTTGTCGAAATACTTGGATCTGAGTCAACAGTCAGTGATATTCGTTCCTTAATTGCCAATGATCGTTTCAAGTAATCCAATGCCTCGTTGAGTTGATTCATGTTTATCAAGCAACAACCGATTGTGTGTAATGTATCCGAAATACTTGAATGTGAGTCAGCAATCAATGATGTTCGTTCCTCGATTGCAAATATTTGTTCCCAGAAATCCCAGGTCTCGGTAATTTGTTTCATGTTTATTAAGCAACGAAAGATGTCGTGTAATGTTGTCGAAATACTTATATCTGGGTTAACAACCAGCGATATTTGTTCAGCAATTGTCAATGATCGTTTTAAGTAATCCAATGCCTCAGTGTGTTGATTCATGTTCATCAAGCAACGACCGATTTTGTGTAATGTATCCGAAATACTTGGATCTGAGTCAACACCCAGTGATATTTGCTCCTTAATTGCCAATGATCGTTTCAAGTAATCCAATGCCTCGGTGAATTGATTCGTGTTCATCAAACAACAGCCAATTCTATGTTGGCAGTTGGATAATTTATGGTCTAGGCTTTTTTCAGATAAATTTTTTTTTTTGTATTCGCTAGTTGATTGTGGAAATTCTTTTGCATTTGCGATAAGAATTGTTTTTAACTTGGATGTAACATTAATTTTTTTAATAATTTTTGGAATTGCAGTTTGGCTACTGTGGCAATTATTTGGTATTTTTAATAATATCTTTTCTTCGTTTTTAAAATATTCTAATGCTTCATCATATTGGTTGATGATCCGTAAATATGTTCCAAATTCTTTTAAATGCTTGGCTGTTGCAAAATTCTCGTTTAGACTAGTAATGTTTTCATTAAATGATGGTTGATTTTCAAACACTTCTTGATACGTAAATGTTTCAGAATTTAAAACTTTCTTGTCGTTGTCGTGATTCTGTTTCATACAATCGTCAAATGTAAACAACCTAGTTTTTTTGTCACGATAAATGTTTATGTATTCTTTAGTAAAAGCAACAAATTTTTGCTTTTCGCCCAAACAATAATACAAACTGCTGGTAAACAAAATGGGATTTGAATAAAAATACTTTTTGTCAAGATCAAATGTTTTAGAGATATGACATTGTAATTCATATGCTGTTTGAAAGTAAGAAACAACAGTTTTTTTTGTAGTAAGATCTGAAAGCATTTTAATCGCACTACAGGATTTACTTTTAACAGCATCATTTTGACGCTGACATTTCATGTACCATTTTAACCGTATTTCACATGCAATTGCAACAGCATACATCAATCTATGTTTGGCTTTTTCATTGAACCCTTGTTTTTTTTTCAATTGTTCAATGATATCAAAAGATGATGTCGCTCGAAAGTTATAAACTCGTCCCAACGCTGCTATAAACAAAGTTGTACTTCTAAATATAACTTGTTTCAAATTAAATTCTTTTTTCGGTAATAATTCCAAAATTGTACTTCTTGCTGCAAATTTGTCAAGATCTTCTAACATCTGACGTTTAATGGTGTCAATTTGAATTTTTTTGTCATCTAATTTAATTATTTTGTGCACACCCAATTCAAAATCATCAAAGATGGTTTTATCGCCATAAACAAAGCAGATTTTGGTAAGAATATCCTTTAAATGATATCCATTTCTTAAATCTTCTTCTGTTATCACATACTTCAGCATTTCACTGACAGGTTTAATTAGTTCGGTTGTCCATGGTTTATCGTCAGTGAATTGTTGTCTACCAAGTGGGAATTTACACGCATGCGGCATCATACCATCAAAACTGATACCACGAGTTGTAAACGCATCGTAAAACCAATCTCCATGTTTGGATGCTTTATCGTTTAATGAGTAAATTAAAACACTTGGAAGTATGGTTTCTTGAAGGTTTAGTACAACAATGTGAAATATGACAGAAAACCATCTGAAATAATTGATAACAATTCCTTTTTGTGTTTTTTGTTGAGATATTTCTTCCAAAACGATGATATGCTCAAAGTCAGAGTAAGGCGTAATTTCTTTTCTCGCTAAAGAGCCCATTCCAACCACAGTAAACTTGCATGGTGCTTCACCCATGACCTCCTCACAATATTGTGATAAATCAGCCATGATCTGAGTGTAATCTTGAGTTATTTTATTTTGGAGATTTTTGATGTGTTCGATTTTTTCCTGTTCTTGGTTTATTGAAATATCTTTATCTGTATCTTTTAAAAGGTTTTTATTGACAAATCTTCTCATATTTTGAATTTTTTCTTTTACTCTTTCGGCTTCTTGTACCAAGTCAGCATTTGTTTGTTTAGCACCAGCAAACTTCAAAATATCCACGCAAAGTTGTTTCAGATCATTTTGAAGTTTTTCAACGTTTTGTGAAGATCTTGTAATAGCAGCATTATAAAGTGCAGCACTCTTAATCAAGTTTATCATGATTGAAGTCGAATTACCATGTTGAAGTTGACTTCTGTTTTGATAAATGTGAGCCAGATCATGAAAAATTGCAACCGATTTTATTGGATTTGTTTCCTGACCCTTATCATTACAAATTTGTTTTAATTCATCAGCAAGTATTTCTTCTTCATCAACCAATAAGAACTTCGGGTTCTCTTTTGTTTTGTTTGCCTTAATCTTGTTCAAACTAATTTCAACCATTTTAAAAATTTTGAGAAAACTTTTGTTCTAAGCAATCAGTGATATTTGATGTTCAGCAAAGTATTATGTCGGATTAAATTTTGATTTTATTACTAAAAACAGAAAGGAAAATATCGTTGAATAAAATCAAAGATGATAAAAGTACGTTTCAATGATTATAGTTTTTTGTTCAAAATACATTTAACCTGTAATACAGTATAAATAATTCAAAATAAGATTTTCATACCAACAACTAGATCATATCACAGTAGCGCGCTCAATAGCTAACCTTTAATAAATAATTAGTTTTATTATGAGGTAATGCCATTTTATTGGTGATTTTTGCATTGTTGCATTACAGTATATACAACTGATGAGAAAAATGAAATTTGACTTTTTACCATAGAGGTAAATGACACATTATTAGGCAAAAGTACAAAGACTCGTTCCATTTTGACCAATATCTTCATTTAAGCTATTTGCACCAAGCTAATCTATGCCCTTAATTTTTTTCTCATGTTTTATGTATTATGATTATCTCGAAGGTTCCCAACCGGGGAGGAATTTCATCATTTTAGTGGAGGAATTTAACTTTTGAGTTAAATCCACTATTACTTATAACTACCACTTCAATGCAGGAAATAATTTCAGCGAGGAAATTGGTCCGGTACCGGTAGCTGAATGAAATATTTGAATATTGGTATTGCCAAGCCGTATTGCCCCCTCCCCCTGAATGGTGTTAAGTTGACGTTAGACTCTTGCCGCATACACAATATTTTTGCTGCAGCAACAAATCTAGCATCCGGGATTGTAGTGTTGATTGTTATCTCATTACCGTTAACTAGCATACATTATCAATATTTGTTATGCTTCAATTATTTAATTTTGATTGTCACAAAGACCATTGTTGTAACATACTGTTGTCAATAATAGGGGAATAAAGTTTTGTTAGTAGTCCTGAAGATAAAAATATAGACAGAACAAGGGAGAAAGATATGTTGGTAGGCTACTGTAACTATTATTAGTCATGTTGAACGTTTAGCAAAGCTGCCAAAGAAAGTTGAGACTTGCAAGGTTTTACAAGTTATATCCTAGAGCAGACTGTAGGCAGACTTTGTCAAAGAATATTATTAAAATACATTCCAGTAATTAGGCTAACAAAAGGCAGTGCAGCCTCAGTAGGTTGTGCAGTATATAGAATGGCTACTAGGCCGGGAGTTCGATTGTTAGACAATTAATACTTTGGAATGTTAGAAGTTAGTTGCTCATATAAACTGAACATAAAACAGTTAGTAAATTTTTAAGTTCAGTTTATATGAGCAACTAACTTCTAACATAGGCTAGCCACAGTGTAATAAAATTAGATATGCAGCCAAATACTAATAGCCTAAAACAGTTTTTTGTGTAGATTTAGCCTTACGTTTAGTTACTAGCAACCTAGCAGCAAAGACATGAGTGCTAAAAATCGAAAATATGATGAATCATATATCCAGTTCGGTTTTGCATCGGTCATTATACATAGTAAAGAAAAGGCACATTGCGTACTTTGTAATAAAGTACTCTCCAATGACTGAATGAGACCAACAAAGCTCAAGCAACACTTAGAAAATGTACATCTGCAACACATAAATAAGGAGAAAACCTATTTTGAATGTCAAAGGAGAGCACTAAAGTCAACAAGACTGGATGCTTCTAGTAATTTTTTTAGAAAAAACAACTAACTGTTAGAAGCCTCTTATTTATTGGCATTTGAGACAGCAAAACAGAAAAAACCACATACTATCGGCGAAACGCTAATCAAGCCTTGCATTCTGAAAACGGTTGGCATAGTGCTAGGAAAAGAGGCAGAAAAAAAGCCAGCTGCAATTTCGCAGTCAAATAACACCATTCAAGGATTTGTCTCTTGATATAGAAAGTCAAGTAGTACAGGAAATCAAAACTGCTCCGTTTGGACTTTTTGCAATCCAGCTGGATGAATCAACAGATATTTCTTCATGTGCACAGTTGATGGTGTACGCAAGATATGTTTGCAACAATGCATTCAAGGAAGAGTTTCTATTCTGCTCCGCTCTTGAAACTATTACAAAAGCAGCAGATATTCTGAATAAAGTTACAACATTTTTCACAACTGAGAGCTTGGAATGGAAAAATCTTGCTGGTTGTTGCACTGATGGTGCGCCAGCAATGTTGTGATGCAATTCAGACTTTCAAGCTTCAGGAAAGAGGCAAGCACCAAAAAGTAAAAGTGTTCACTGCATGTTGCATAGGAAAGCCCTAGCTTTCAAGATATTACTCGAGTCCCTTCAAAAAGTTCTTGATCATACTGTATAATAAAAATAGTTAATTTTATTAAAGCAGGAGCTTTAAATTCCCGTCTTTTTAAGGCATTCTGTGCAGATATAGATTCAGACCACCAGGTGCTTTTCTATTACACTCCGACTCGATGGCTAACCAAAGGCAATGTCACGCAAAGAGTCCTTGAACTCCGAGAGGAATTAAAAGCATTTTGTCTTTTCAAAAGCAAGATTGAGTATCACGCTTGGCTAGATAATGAACAGTGGGTAATCTCTCTGGCTTATTTTTGTGACATATTTGAACAACTTAACAAACTCAACCTACAGATGTAAGGCAAAAATACCAATGTCATTAAATTTGTTGACGCACTGAAGGCTTTCAAAAAAAGTCGGCAACTTGGAAAAGAAAAGCTGAAATCTACAATTTTGCAATGTTCGAGAAAGTGGATATGCTTCTTAACAGCAGAGTGGAAAGCAGTATGCCAAACGTTGTTGAGAAAAATATTGTAAAGCATTTGTCAACCTTTAAAACGAATTCGACTAATACTTTCCTGAGACTAGTGATGAAGAATTGGATTTTGTGAGAAATCAGTTTACATTTCCTGTTGAAAAGCTTTCGGGTGAATGTCAGGACGAATTTTTAGAGCTGATAAACAATTCTAGAGCTAAACAAGAGTAACAAGAAAAACCTCTTTCACACTTCTGGGTTGGATAGAAAGACTCATACCCTCAAACAACAGAAACAGCTCTTTGTATTGTTGTCCCTTTTGTATCAACTTATCTATGCGAGTCAGAATTTTCGTCACTACTTCAAAAAGGCCAAACATAGAAATAGACTTGCGGTTGAGGACGATTTGCGTTGTGCACTGTCACAAACTACACTCCGCATCCAACTACTTTCAGAACACTAACAAGAACAAATTTTACATTGATCGAGAGAAAATTGAACTAAATTGATATTCGAATTCATTAAAACTGTCTGAACTGGCAGTCGTGTTTTCTGTTTTAATTGTTATTTCGTTATTTTGTTATTCTCCTGATATTGTACAGCGATTTTTTGGTATAATGATGCTTTTTTAGTATAGTTTTAATCGCATATCATTTTTAGGTAATTCTTGGACTCTTTCACCGTTAAACTTGTGCTTAATGCTGGGTTTCGGGGAGGGGGGTAACTTTTTTAAAAATTTTTTTCCGAGAAAAATTTGATAACCTGGGCTAAAATGCAGTGGTGGATATTGGGTGAGGCGAATGAGGCAGTCGCCTCAGGCCCCCTTTTTTTGGGGGCCCCTCCAAGATTTTAGGGCCCCCCAAGAAAATAGCACATACAGTTTCAATCCGATGCAGATGTTTGTTTACAGGTCATGATCAAGTCGGGACGAAAAGTGGGAAATATAAAGAACGATTCTAAATGAAGACCTTTTTTTTTTTGGAGAACACCTTGATTTTGGGAGGAAAATGGGGAAATCAGAGATAAAATTCAAAGTGAAGACCTTTTTTTTTTTTAGGACACCATGAGTTTTGGAGAAAAAATGGAAGCCAAGATCAAAGCTCTTTTTTTTAGACAGCATCAATTTTTGAAAATTCTTGCCTCGGGTCGTAAATTTGAATATCCACCACTGCTAAAATGATATCCCAGTTAATAAAAATCTCTTAGATGCTAAATTTCAATTAAAAAAGTACACCGATGTTTTTTAAAATTTATACAATTAAAATTTTTAATGATTTATTTTATTTTATTAATTATAACTTTGCTAAAATTTAAAATGGCTACACCAAAGATTAAATAAATTTAGGGTTCAGGTTCATAGAAATGTTGAATGAACAATTAGTCTGAAATTATTTCATACTTGTAAAAATATATCTCATAAAAACTAAATATTAATTTTAATCTTTTTAATTAAAATTTAGCCTTTATCTTTTTTTCACAACCTCATATATGTTTTTTTAAATCAGCGCAATTTTTTACTATAAAGTGGTATTTTTGGTCGAAAAATTTTTTTCAGAAAAGTTACCCCCCTCCGAAACCCAGCATCAACCAAACTTGTTAGTTTGAAGTTACCGACAAAGATAATTGTCATTAACATTACAATGGATTATCCAAAAGATGCAACGACTAGAGTACTAGACTAAGATTGTCCTTTACTCCAGAATGTGCAAGCAGAGTCGTGAGAAAACAACGTTTAAAAAACTTATGTAATAGGGGAGGAATGAAAAATACCAAAATGGGCTAAGGGAGGAATGGATTCAAAAAGGTTGGGAACCACTGGATTATCTGATTAAAAATTCCTTGACGGGCTTCAACAAAAGACTTCGCGGGTCCCGGGTTGGGTAGCGCTGCTCTGACCAAATGTAATTAATATAACGTACCATAAATTTACAATATAAAAATTAGCCCTAGCATTAGCCAAGTTCGACTATTAAATATTGTCTAAAATGTACTATGTAGACTATTAAGGCCCGTTTCCACTACGAGCGTGGAAAAGAGCATTCTTTGTTTCTTTTATTGATCTTCGATTGAAACGAACGGTTAAAATTCAAGCGAGCGCAAAAATATCAATAAAACAAACAAAGAATGCTCTTTTCCTCGCTCGTAGTGGAAACGGGCCTTTAGACTAATCTACTAAAAAAAAAGCTTGCAAAATCAAAAAAATTAATTTGATCAAATCATAAAAAGGTGCGATGTGACACTTTAATTTTTTTTTTTTTTTGTGTAATGAATCGTATTTCTTTTTGCTGTATGAAAAGAATCATTGCCGAAATTGTTCAAAAAGTCGGGCAAATTTTGAAACAAATTCGATAAGTTGCCAAGGTCGAAGCGTTGTACAATGAAATCAAATTTTGCTGAACTACAGTTTCGTTTTTTGTAAATGGTTGTAACCATCAAGGGCATTCACCTTTGGAAGAATCTTACTTCTAATCATACGATCAATAAATTTCGACAAACCGCCAAAGTTGTTAACTCTCTAAAATCGTTCTCTCGTTTTTAGCCAATTTACAACAATTGACTACCCTTTAAAAACTCCCTTTTTCATTTTGAAATAATATTTTGTGACAACATCAAGTATTTTTATTGAAAGAGTCTGAAATTCTCTTTCTATATAAACTTGAATGACATTTTCATTGCTTGTAATTGTCGAGATATAAGCAAGCAAAGAACGCGGGCACTCTCCCCTCAGTTGTACAAAGTTTCCGAAAAGCTCAGTGTGAATATGGTTAAGGGAAAACACTCGAAAAGTTGTATTTTAAGGAACTGTGTTTGAAAAGCTGTATTTAATAAAATATTTGTAAACCGTTTTAATCATTTAAAGTTAGGTCTACCAATTGAAAGTATTTACACTTTTACAATCCACCGTTCTCTCGAACTACCTCAATATGAAACATTAAAATTGGATTTAGTTTTCTCTCTATTTTTGGTTATCAGTAATTATAGCCAGAGTTGTGGAGTCGTAGGAATTTTTTCCGACATTAACTCCAACTCCAACGCCATCTATTCAAAATTTTCCGACTCCAACTCCGACTCCAGAACATCTAAAAAAATGATTCCGACTCCAGCATGTGTGAAAAACAATTATAATTTCAACAGGACTGAAAAAACAACTCCAACTCCACTCTAAATGTGCGATTCCAGCGACTCCGACTCCGAAACCGCAGAGGCCTAATCTAGCGTAAAACAGAGTTTCCAAAAATAAAAACAATTCCAGATCCTAACCAGCATACCTAAAAAACGACTTCAACTTCCCCAAGTTTTAAAAAACGACTCCGGCGACTCTTATTCCGACTCCATAATCCTGGTTATAACATAGGCCTGTTTGTAATCAGGGGCAACAAAAACGGGGGGTCAGAGGGAAACTGCCCCTGCCTTTGCTCTTCAAATTGCTCCCCCCTGCTCTTTCGAAAGGTAGGCAGTTACAGAAGTATTGGGTGAAACTTACCCTTAGAATTATTGAAGCTCGTCAAAATAATAGATCGATTAAGCGTGAAGGCCTTCTTTTTCATAGTTTTCACCTTAAATTTGAGACAAAAATAGAGATTTTGAACAGAATGAAGTGATAACCTTTTTTTAGTTTTCACTAGATTTTAGCGCTGAAAACGTTTGCGACTCTAAATGGCAACAAGGCAAAAAAATTTTTTTTAATTTTGACATTCTCGTCAAAAAAATTTTCCGGCGCCCTGCTTTTATTACAAGACAATTTCATATACTTTCAAATTAACACAGTACTTTTTTTAAACCTACGGTAGCTTATGTTTTTAATTTTTTAATTAATTAAATTCATCAACCTATAGGAGTAATTAAGTTGAAATAAAGACTGCAACGTTATACAGTATAAAAAAAAATTTCAATTACTGCAAAAATAAAAAATTTAAAATAATATTTATCAACAAGATTTAAAGCTAAATTTTTCAATGTTTGCCTTTCTAATTTTTCTTTATTTACGTACATTTTTCCTTTTCAACTTATAATCGACCCATTTCCGGTACGTCATTTTGTTCTAGCGTATGCAGAAGCAGTAGATTAATGAATATCACGTGATAAATAGATTGTGCTGATACATTTCTTATCGATGCTTGATAAATTTTTGAAACATTGAATAAAGCTTTTTGTTTTGGAAAAGCTTATGTTTGCTGCAGGAGCTTGAAACGTTTGAAATCTTTTTTGTTGCAAAAAACTCCTGCTTTTTTAGCACTTTTACCAGTTTAGTCAGCTGAGATATACTTCTTTGTTTTAAGTCATGCCATTGTTTTAAATGTGCTATATAAAATTGTTAATACGTAATCCAGCTGCAAGCGAAGTATTTAAAAGAAACAATTGAATGTAGACATAGCTTTGGTGCGTTGTTGAACTTGAAACTAATGTTGTTTTTTTAGAATTCGCATGTTTCTTATATTTTTATGCAGGATTACTTAGTCAATTGTTTCATTATATTCGATTTCTCCCTGTCACGTGTTTATGTCGAGCCATGATCATCTGCAAGACATTGCCCCTCTACAACACAGCTACAAACACAGTTCGATTGCAAATGTGGTGAGCTGTTGGCAAATCTGAGTTTAATTTAACAGATTTTTCACGCCCAGTTTACAATTAATAACTTCTACAGTAGCTGAAAGCTCTAACTTTTCATATAGTCGTTTATCTTAACTAGTACTGACACTGATAAAAACAATTTCACTGCCTTACTTTTTCCGATACCGATGCCTATTATTATTCAGAATGTTTAGTACTGCTTTTGGATCAAAGCCTTGTTTAGGGTCAAAGAAAATTAAAATTTTGCAAATCTATCTCAAAATTAAATCCCAATGGCAAACCATGCTATTGGGTATTTCAAAAAGTTGTACTGACGCAACTTTCTTTGCCCTAATTTTTTCTATCAACCTTTTTTTAAACTTTTTGTAGCAAGTTATTTTTTAACTTTTAAACTTTCGGCAAGACACGACTTGATTGCATTTTTTTAATTTTATTTATTGAAGTCTTCTTTTTTACTAGATTTTGTTTTTGGTAAGTATCATTTTGGCGCGTGTCTGTTGTTTGCCTTTTTCGTACGAAGCATTTAGTTAGTTAATTCATTTTCACTCAAACCGCATTAGGCTGAGTTCAAACACGTTATTACAAACTCACGACTGTGTGACGTATTGTTATCGCATAAAATGCTAAGGCAATAGAGAATTGATTTGTAAATTTGTTTGAAAAATGCCTGAATATTCCTAATACTGTATACCTCGGTTAATCCGGATTTGGTTAATGCGGAGTTTCGCTTAATTTGGATAAAACTGAACTCTTAAATACGTAATTCAAAATAAGGTGATATATGTAATTCGAAATAAAAAGTTCCGGATTATCCGGACTTCGCCTGATTCGGATGATTTTGTCTGTCAAATCGAATCCGGATTAACCAAGGTCCACTGTAATATTTAAAAACTATCTTTTACATGCGGCAAAGCATTATTTAAAGATTTTAAAAAATAACTTTTCTCGCGAATGCCTGTGAAAAACTTACCCTAAATACCACATTTATATATAGCAACACACATACAGTATATTCATACTAAAATAAAACAAAAAGAAACCATAACCATAAACGTTTTCGGCTTACATTAGCCCCCTTCAAATGAAGAAAATAAAATGTTAAGAAACTTTGCCATGCAATTTAAAGACCGCGGTCAATGACCTAATTACATAGTTGTTATTTACCAAATTTGTCACACGAAGTTTTTATAAAAAAATTTGTTGTATTGATTTAAAATTGCAAACGCAAAATAATAACCGCAAAGCCGATACACCACGCAAAATCCAAATAACAAAAATGCAGGGGCTTATTCTCCATGCATGCCTAGAAATTTTATAAAAAAATAATTATATAAAAAAAAAAAATAATAATCTTGAAAAAATTCTCAAAGTATAAAAATTTTGATGATATTATGTTGATTATTTTTTTGATATAACAGCATAAATACGTTTTATCGATTGCAACTCGGATCATTCAGTACAGCTTCAGCTTGAGCTTATCACTAACATACAAAATAAAATTGGAAACACGCATGCAAAATCTAAGTTGCATTTTTTGACTCTGTTGCTAGAAGGAATTACGAGACCTACCGGTAGTTCTAAGAAATATTATAGATGCATATTCCATTGCAGACATTGTTTTATCCGAATATTTCTTTTCTTTTGCAAAATTTTTCTTAAATTAAAATCTAAATCTCCGATTATTCAGCAGTTTGATATCGTATCTATGCATGCAGTTTTGATATTGCATGCACGCCCATGTTTATAGAGCGTGACGTTGTTGAAGAACTGATCTAGTATCGCTTGCTAAAAACTGCTTACTTTTACTCAGTACTCACATTCAGATGCAAATTATAGAAATTATAGAAAAAAGCAAGCTTACTCAGCACTTTTGCCTACTTCGATAGACAACTTCGATACAGGAAAAACATTTTATATTTGTGATTATTGAGAAACCCTAGAAAGTAGAAACTATTGTTTTTACCTTTCATTAACTAATGAAAAAACTTCGTGTATTTACTAGGACTATAAATCGCAAAATTTTTAAAATTGCTTGTTTTATCAAATATTAAAATTGAGCTAAATTTGAGACTGATGACGTCATCATTTCATCATTGCATGCCTGACCTAAAAAGTTACGGTACGCCACTGCAAAAATGTTAATCTAAAGTATATTTAACAAAAGCGATGATCCATTCGCAAATAATTGTCGATTAAGTCCAGGATTAAAAATATAACAACAGGTAATCTGGTCATTGATCTCGATCTTTAAATTACATAGCAAAGTTTCTTAGCATTAGCTGAAAACGCTTATGGTTATGGTTTCTTTTTGTTTTATTTTAGTATGAATATATGTGTGTTGCTGTATGTAATTGTGGTATGGTTGAAAAAAATAGTATATTCTCTCTAAATTGTAATACCCTGTTGTGATATTATGCAATAGATGACGTAGTGTTTTCTGAAACGCTCTAATCTTAATCAGCGCCTTCTGCTCGAACAATTATTGGACGCGCGCGCGTCCAGGCATAGTTGTTACTAGTTAAATATGCGCCTTTACTTTGGTTTAGCAGTCAGTTCAGAGTTATCAAGCTACTACAGCAAACTAACTAATAGCATTATATTTCAATACGGTTGTTTGTTTGGCTAAGTACTTTTGTGAATATTTACTATTGTTTTTTTAATAAACCTGTGTATTCGTGCAAAGATACAACAGGCAAAAGTGGCGACGAGGATTCAAGGAACTCAACTGCGTCAAGAAAGAAAAAAAGAAAATTTGTTGAATTTGCATTACAGCTTGAATTGTCGACAATGAGTGAAATTTCTGAACTGATTTTGTTGTTAAATAAGCAACACCAAGAGCAAATGACAGTTTTACGCGACGAGCAGAACAAGCAACACCAAGAGCAAATGACAATGCTTCAAGAGCAGCTGAAAATTCTACAAAGCAGCTTGAACAACCCGCGAGAAAATGTTCCAACACCGATGGCAAGTTTTCAACCATTCGATTCTACATCTGAGTTATGGACTGATTATTTGGCAAGGTTCCGAACATTCGTCACTGCTAACTCCATTCCCGACAACAAGCAAGCACAAATTTTTCTTACCAACCAATCTAACTCCGTTTACAAAATGCTTAGCAACTTAGCGGCTCAGCAACAACCTGTCAAAAGCATACATGAGCTAACCATGAATGATATTCAGACGTTTATGGCAGAGCAGTTTGACCCAAAACGATTTGTTGTCAGAGAACGTTTCAAGTTCTGGTCTGACATGAAACGCAAACCTGGCGAAACTATTCCTGAACTGGCAAGCAGAATACGACAAGATGCAGCTACGTGTGATTTTCAATCCATTAAAGATCCTTTAGATGAAGCCTTGCGAACTAAATTCATCTGTTCAGTCGACAACGAAGCAGTTTTGAAGACACTCTTCAAGCTCAAGGACGATGAACTGAAGTTTAGCAACGCCATCAGAGTGGCTCAAGAAGTGGAAGAAGCAGCCAAAGTAGCAAAGGAAACCGTACACGGTCAACCTTCTACGTCGGTGCAGAAAGTTTATCACGCAAAGTCCAAAACTCCCAAAACGCAAGAAAAGAAAACCGCCTGCTTCAGGTGTGGAAATTCTGGACATTTCAGCAAAGCTTGTCCCCATATTAAAGCTATTTGCAGCTTCTGCAAGAAAACAGGTCATCTGCAATCTGTATGCATGTCTCGACTCAGAGATAACAGCAAGCTTGTGAAACAACAGATGAAATTGGTGCACAAAGTCCAATGTTCTGTTTCACCCATCTATCAAACTATTAGACTTAATGACCACAGAATTAAGTTTGAAATTGATAGCGGAGCCAGTGACACATTTTGCTGTGAAGCGACGTGGCAAACGCTGGGTAAACCCACTCTACAACCTGTAACAATTCGATATCAAGTTGCTGAAGGTAGCCCGCTACCCGTCGTGGGACAATTCCAATCAACTGCAAGTATTGATGGAAAATCACCTGACGTGACCTTTCCTGTAATTGTCACTAAGGTGCCCAATTTAAATTTACTAGGTCGTCTGGCGATGATGAAGTTGAAACTCACCAACTTAACTGATCACTTCAGAGAAAACCTAAGTTGTGCTGAATCTACTGCAACGATAGAGCACGTCACTACAACTGGTCCAGAAAACTCTTTAGATGCGGCATGTATTCAATTATGTGGAGAGTTTCCTACTTTATTTGAATCTACATTGGGTTGTCTAAAAGATTTTTCACTGGACATACGGTTTAAACCTGAAGCTAAACCTATTTTCAAGAAGCCAAGACCTGTTCCGTTCTCAATCCTACAAGATTTAAACGAAGCATACGAAGCAGGAATTAAGAGAGGTGTATGGGAGCTTACAGATTTTAACTCGTACGGCACCCCCGTGGTTCCTATTCGAAAGTCTCCTTTGCCAGGTCAAGCAAAAGCAAGCATTCGAGTTTGTGGAGATTATTCGGTGACTGTAAACTCGCAACTGGAAGACCATCGTCAACCAATCCCTCTCCCAGAAGATCTAATGCGCAAGCTAGGACGTGGTTACTGCTTTAGTAAGATTGATCTAGCTAATGCATATAATCAAATCTGTCTTTCTCCTGACAGCCAGAAGAAGCTGGCTCTCAGCACTCACAAAGGAGTTTTACTGCAGAAAAGACTTCCTTTCGGAATTAAATCCGCACCAGGGTATTTCCAAGAAATCATGGAACAGTTAACGCAAAATTTGCGAGGAGTTTGCGTGTATTTCGATGATATTTTGGTAAGTGGTGACAACGCAAAAGATCATTTGATGAACCTGCGAGCTTTGTTCAAAAGACTAGAAGAAAAAGGTCTTCGCTGCAACCGTGAGAAATGTGTTTTCGCCCAAGTATCAATTGATTACCTGGGTCACACTTTATCAAGTCGAGGAATTGCAAAAGGGTCCAAAGTTGATGCCATACTAGAAATGCCTACACCCAAGAACATTTCTACGTTAAAATCTTTTTTAGCATCTGTGCAGTTTTATTCCAAATTCTTACCTCCATATTTTTCGGAAATCACCGAGCCGTTGTACAAGCTTACACGCAAAGGACAACAGTGGAAGTGGGGTGAAGAAGAATCGACATCTTTCAAAAAGATCAAACGGTTACTATGCACAGAGACTGTACTTGCGCACTATGACCCATCTCTTCCGTTGGGTTTATCTTGTGACGCCTCAGAATGCGGAATTGGAGCGGTATTATTTCATCGCTTTGCAGACGGAAGCGAGCGTCCGATTCTCAATATTTCTAAAATTCTATCGGCAACACAAAGACGCTACAGCCAAATACAGAAAGAAGCACTATCCTTAGTGTACGCTTTGAAGAAATTTCATCAGTTTCTGTACGGTCGTAAGTTCATTGTGGTCACCGATCACAAACCTTTAGTGACCTTGTTTGCCCCTGATAAAGGTACTCCTGCAATGGCCGCGAATCGACTTGCACGATGGGCATTACTAGTCCATCAATATGACTACACGGTGGAATACCGTAGAAGCAAGGACCATGGCAATGCCGATGCTCTTAGTCGCTTGCCATTTTCAAATGACACAAGTTTTGATGGGGAGGAGATGGAAGATGATGTCGATAGCGTTTGTTTAGTTCGAACAATCAGTCGTCAAATCAATCCTGACAATCCATTGCTTGTGGTCAGAGAGACTGCCAAGGATCCAATTCTTTCCCAACTAATGCGATTTGTGAAGGAAGGATGGCCGCATGCATTTTCGGAAGAGCTTAAAGACTTCAAAAAGTTAGAAAATTCGTTGTCAACAGAGAATGGTTGCGTTTTTTACGGCTTACGGGTAATAATTCCTTCAACCCTACGTAATCATATTCTTAAATTATTACACCTTGGACATTTCGGCATGCAACGGATGAAACAACTTGCCAGGTCAACTGTCTATTGGCCAAGAATTGACTTTGACATCGAGAACTTATGTCGCACATGCACTTCCTGTGGCCAATTTCAAAATAAGCCGGATAAACCTTCAATCCATCCGTGGATGATGCCAGAAAAACCATGGTCAAGACTCCACTTGGACCATGCGATCAACTTTCTGGGAAGAAACTGGTTAGTCCTTGTAGACGCTTATTCAAAATATCCTTGCATTCATCCAACAACCTCAACGTCTTCGAAAAGTACTACTGCTATACTTGAACAAGAATTTGCTCATTTCGGATATCCCCACACGTTGGTGACCGATAATGCCACAACATTCATGTCTCAAGAGTTCCAAGCTTGGTGCAAACAACGAGGCATTGTACATCTCACCGGAGCACCTTATCATCCAGCAACAAACGGTGCTGCCGAGCGTTTGATACAATCGTTCAAACAGGCATTGAGAAAATCCTCGTTACCTCCAAAGGAAGCTTTGCAAGAATTTCTAATGCAATATAGAAGAATTCCTTTTGCATCGGGACTGTCACCAAGCGAATTGTTGAATGGAAGAAGGATTCGCACCAAAATTGACACTTTGGTTCCATCCATTCCGCATCTCCTGCAGGGAAGACAGTCAAGACAAGCGAGCAAGCATTCAAATACTGAAGACTCGGAAGTGGTTTCGAAAGTCGAACATCATTATACATTAGGGGACCCTTGTTACGCACTGTACTTCGGCCCTAGAAGAGATCGTGACCCACGATGGGTGCCTGCAATAGTTACGAAAGTCCATGGTACACGAAGCGTCAATGTACGAGTCATTCCTCGAGGACCAACTTGGAGAAGACATCTTGATCAACTTCGACCTCGATACGGTTCGGATCAAGATGATGATCCCTGTGAAATCCCAACGAGCGTTTTGTCTACAGAAACACTTCCAGCCGGGACTGACCACGCATCTAGTTCTTCTTCGATGAACCAACGCAACAATCCGAGACTACCAACCGGAGACGAGTACGGGCGACACAATCTACGACGATCAGCGAGAACAAAGAGACCTCCAAAAAAAAATTGTTGCTAAAATGTATATATATATTTTTTTGTCGTAGTTTATTTGGGGAGGTGTTGTGATATTATGCAATAGATGACGTAGTGTTTTCTGAAACGCTCTAATCTTAATCAGCGCCTTCTGCTCGAACAATTATTGGACGCGCGCGCGTCCAGGCATAGTTGTTACTAGTTAAATATGCGCCTTTACTTTGGTTTAGCAGTCAGTTCAGAGTTATCAAGCTACTACAGCAAACTAACTAATAGCATTATATTTCAATACGGTTGTTTGTTTGGCTAAGTACTTTTGTGAATATTTACTATTGTTTTTTTAATAAACCTGTGTATTCGTGCAAAGATACAACATACCCTAAATTTATTTCAAAGCTCATTTTTTCGTTTCTTTGATCTGCTCTTTGAGCAATTTTTAACAATAGGACATTTTTTACAAGAATTTTTTTAAGGCAAACACATATTGGAAATTTCTCCAATTTTAGCAATCACAAGCTTTATTTTACTTCCGAAGCTACTTCTTGATAGTAGATTAAATGAGTGTGTTACTTTTTTACAATTTCTTTTTTTGTTTAAACAGGTTTCAAGAAAGACGATTAAAATATTATTGTTGTCGTCGTTTGGAAAGGCATCTACTCTGGATCAGACACAAACAGTTATTCTTTTACTACCACAGGCTGTTATACTGCGTGGATCAGATGCTGGCTTTCTTCGTTAAACCAGCATTAAGTTTTGTCATCCAAAGCTGTCAGACCTCGTGCTCCGTGCTAGCAAGATGAACGATCGAGAGAATTAATTTTTACTACATTCACTGTAACAAACAGAGGTGGATACCCCGAGACACATCTCAATGTCTCAAGACACGTTTTTCAAAATCTCGGTCTCGCCTCGGTCTCGGACCACTGCGTCTCAACTCCAGCGCCGCGTCTCGAGACATTGCAGCGATGTGAGCAAAGCTCAAGGTGTTGTAAGTATGTCATAAATTTTGGTAAAAATTGGTTGTTTGTATGTTTTTCTATCCATTGGGGCGTCATAACTCTCTTTAATTTTCCATTAGTTGCAGTAGATTTGAAGCATGCACGGTATGTGCATGGTAATTAAGGCCTGAACACCGCCTACGGTGCTCGAGAAATTATAGAGATGCTTTTATCAACATTTAAACGTCTTGCATTTCATATTTTTATAAAAAAATTAATGTTATTTATATGTGGCACTTTTCATCAGTTCAATGAAGACAGCCTTCGAAATAAGTGGTTGTGCATCCGAATCATTGCAATATAAGGCATTTGCACAGATATTAATGGTCTCTTCAAGTGGGACGTTTGTAAAAAGGCTTGAGATGTCAAAGGAGCACATGAAAAGATTGTTAGCATCTTTAGAGTTTTAAATAGCATCAGCACACGTAAATGAGTCGCGAATACAATGGATCGAGAAACGCTTTAATACCGGTTCCAAGAGGCTTGCTAACCACTTGCTGAGCTCATGATGGGATGAGCCTGTCATTGATAGTATCGATCGTAACGGTACGTTTGTTTTATGCGTTTTGGGTAAACCATACATTCTGGGTCTTTGTGATCCGGTGGGACGAATATTTTGGTAAAGACTTTTGGGTATTGAATCTTCTTTAAATAGTTCTAATAAACGTTTTTGAAGTTTTGATTCAATATTAGCAGTGTTGTCGTTGCTTGAGGTTGGTCCAAGTTTTTCGAATTTTGATGGATCTTCAAGTATTCCTAGCATTTTATCTATAAAGTCATTCTTGTTCAGAATGACTACTCCTGAACCCTTGTCCGGTTTGGTGATGACAATATTTTCATTGGAATGCAAGCTGTTGAGTGCTCGAAAGCATTCTCCATGAAAAGCAAAATCACGTGAGTCAATCTCTTTACCACAGTAGAGATGGGCAAGGTCTGTAAGTCTAGCCTTCAAAGAAGATTAATCATTTTCTGATGAAACTTTGTGACGGCCCCATTGGGCCCACAACGATTCAAATTCTGCAAAGACTTCTTCTCTGCATATTGTTTTTGTTGGAAGGCTGAAGTTCAGACCATGCGATACAGCAAAACTTTCCACGTCTGATAATACATGATTCGAGAGGTTCAAGATATGTTTCTTTGTACAACTCAGCATATTTCCGAATTTTTTCTTTTTTAGATTGGCAAGCAAGGATTCGTTTCTGTTATGAATTTTCATGCTTGTCTTTTCTTCAATCATAGCGAGGCAACTTTTATCAAAACCAGACATCCGGTTTTATGTAAACAAAAAGGAATTTGTTTACACATTAAAACTTTTCAAATAACCTAAGTTGCGAATAACAGTGTTTCTCCTGGGTAATTGCACATAGTGCATTTCTCCTTTCCGAGATTACACTGTATTGCACCACACTTCTTTGATTTTGTCCAATTGTGCCTTTCTCCTTTCCGAGACTGCAGCACCTTTCTCCCAACTGTTGAGGCTATAAATACCTCGATTTTCTCTGGTTCGTCCCATTTTGACGCGATTGCCACTGATGAGAGCGTCACGAAAAGCTTATGGCTCCGATTAAATCGACTTTGTTTAAAGCGATATTAAAATTCTGTACCACAAAGAAGCTCTTTACGTATTTTAAAACACTGAACAGTGGTCCCACATAAAATGAAGACCTATTTCTTTTTTTAGAGACACTATTTGTTTTGATATACCAAAAAGCGGCTCCCCATATAACAATAAGCGTTTTTTAGAGATTGCTTTGTCTGGGAATAGTGGTAAATACACTAAATAGTGGTCCCTCCTTGCTTTTCTTGCACTGGGCCTCCCTTTTTGTAAGGCCATTGCTGATTAGCCGAATAAAACAATAAGTTTGATTGATATGCTTTTTACTTCTATCTATTGTAATGGAACAAAATTTCACCATTTTTAACCATCAAAATTATGAAAAAAAAATCCACAAAACATTTGTAGGCATATTGATGATTTCTTTAATCTTACTTGGGTGCAAATAAACTTTTAAAAGTAGTCTGACTTAAAAGCTTTTGTCACGCTAAAGCTGCAAACAAAATTGTGTAGTTAACAGTTTGTATTAGAAGTGAACCAAAGATAATTGCTTCGAAAAAATGAGAAATTTTAAGTTAAATTTGTAACTGAATTACGCGGGTAGAGTTTGAACCACGAACGTCTCAAACACATTAGCCATCACGGCGCTCTTTAACTACTTGGTCAGGGTGGTAATTTTTCATAACAAACATTCATTAGAGATGTATTTTCTTTTCTACGTAACAATAATATATTATTTTTAACAAATTTTATGTTGGTAAATATCTTTACCATATAGATCAAAGCAGTGGTGGATATTGGGTGAGACGAGTGAGGCGGTCACCTCGGGCCCCTTCTTTTTGAAAATGCCGCATGTAGTTTTATTTTGTGGCTTTTTTATATGGTTTCATAAACCCCAGAAATCAAAATTTGGAGTTTTCAGAAGTTAAAGGAAATGTATATCTCATAGGTAATATGACACATACTCGTAGAGTAATATTGGCAGAACACTTAAAATTTGAAACAATAATGTTTGAAATCTATTCAGCTTTTAAATATTGCACATCAACTGTGCAATGTGAACTATTCTTAATAGTTAAATTGTTATAAAAGATGTCTAAAAGTTTTTGAAATTTAGCAGCAACAACTTTACAGCTGAAAATATGCTAAAAAAAATCAGAAATTCTGTTTTAAACTTAAATTTTTAATTTAATAAAGATACTACTTGAAATTAGTAGTATTTATGAGTATACTAATAATCATTTTCGGCAATTGCAACAAAATAGTGACATACAAAACCAAAAGATTTACAAACACTAGTACATTTATATAGGCTACTAGATTACATCATTTTCTCATATCAGCAAATGTTTCATGTAAAGTAGAAACGATTAGAACACTAAATCCAGTCAATGTAAATTTTACGAAAAACCAAAATAATTCAGAAATTTTCACTTTTAAATTCCACTTTTTTAAAGTTCTATCTTTAAATTCAATTTTTTAATTTATTTAACTTATAAGACTATTGATTGCAGCTTTGGGCTTAGCAATTTTCAAAATAAAGATTTTGACAACTGGTTTACAAGGTGAGCTGGTAAAAAGAACTGCTCGATTAAAGTTAAAATTTTATATATTGTCATTCTGAAAAAAAATTGAATTAAAAATTATTTAAGCCACATAATTTGATTTTAAATGACAATTTTAAAAGGTAGCCCAACATAAAATAAGCCAATATTTTAAATATGATTACAAGAATGGTCTATTTGCACAAATAATCATAACAAAAAAATCTTTCAACAATATTTTACAACACTTAGTTTTATTATAATTTTATTTTAAAGCTATCCTTATAGCACGTTGGCATTGCATACTTCCATTTTTTCAAACTAAAAATCCTAAAAATATGTAATACACCAACATAAGCTGAAAATATCAAATAGATAACACTGGATAACAAAAAAATTTTTTTCTATTACGCAACTAACAAGATAGTGATTTTGACTAATTTGGGGTCCCTGATTTCCAAAATGATATTAGTTTTCTTCGATCACGTCACATTTTTAAGATAACCACATGTCCCAATTTTGTCTGATTTCATACAATGCACATAGTCAAAAACTATCATTTCACAATAAAGAGACAACTGCAACAGACAACAAATGTAGTTTATTTCCCAATATAACTTGTGAAATGGCTTTAGAAATATTAATATTTAATGCATTTGGCTTTTCTTTTATATGACGAGCCTTTGCTTTCACGTTATAGGTACCAGCAGAAATCTCCCATAATATTGGTATCAAAACGGCCCTGGTACCGCCCTTCTATGACGGATATATCCTGGTTGAATCTCTCTCCTTGTTTATTACTTACTTTGCCCAGGTTAGGGAAAAAGAAATCCAAGTGGGAATGCAGAAAATGCATTTTTAAAGACATACGAGCTCCTAATTGCTCATATGCGTTCAGCATGTCATCAACCATATCAACATATTGTTTATGACGGTGATTTCCCAAGAAGTTAGCAACAACTGATTTCAAAGCATTCCAAGCAGCCAGTTCTATCAGATTGAGTCGTGAATCAAACTCTTCATTCAGCATCAGTTTTCTAATTTCAGCACCCACAAAAATTCCAGCTTTTGATTTTGCATCACTTTTATGAGCTCCAAAGAAATCTATGAAAAATTTGAAGCCATCGCCTTTCTGGTTCATCGCTTTTACAAAATTTTTCATTAAGCCAAATTTGATATGAAGAGGCGGTAAAAAGACATTTGCAGAGCTAACCAAAGGCTGGTGATGAACATTATATCTTCCGATTTGAATGCTTTGTCGCGTAGGCCATACCTTAACTGCATAGTGACTGCTGTCTTCCCGACTGTTCCATAGACATAAAAAACACATATGTTTTGTGTACCCTAACTGCAATCCAAGGAGGAGAGAAAGAACTTTCAGATCACTACAAATTATCCAGTGATATTTGGGATATTCCAAGATATCAAGTAGAATCTTTATTGTATCATAGGTCTCCTTTCTGAGAATGCTGTATGTAGCCCACGGGGGATTGATGGTTTGATGTTACCATTGTGCAACAACACGGCTTTAAGGCTTGCTTTGCTGGAGTCGATGAACAACCTCCAGTGAGCAGGATTACGTTCACACCCCAGTTCAGTCATCAACTCTTCAATATCCTTGCAATTGCATATATTTTCTGCACTTGCATAATAACGAGCAAGGCTTTGATTCCGGATATGAAAAGAAGAAATGGTTGTTCCTGGTTTCAGTAGATTTCACTGTTGGAGCCTAGACCCTAAAACTTCTGCATTCTCTTCGGATAGATACAGATCACGCACCAGGTCATTCAGGCATTCCTGATTGATGAGAAGTGAGGCAGACTCATGTTGAAAAATTGATCTGATTCAATAAGATCTTCCTCACTTTCAGTACTGGTACTCGCACCTTCATCAACAGACAAGGTATCTTTCCTTTCAGTGGGAGGCTGAGGTACAGGCAGATCTGGGTTATGGGGAACGGGTTTAATGGCTGACCTGCATACGGGGTAAGAAATTTTGGACTTATTTTTTTGAGAAAATTCTTTTATGTTTGTCATGCAGAAGTAACAATCTGTAACGTGATCACTCTGCTAACGCCATATCATGGGAACAGCAAAAGGCATTTGCTTCCGTTTACCATCCAGCCAAAACAGAAGACTTGTTCTGCAACGGTTGCAGCAAATATGTGGGCCCCATTTTTTATCTTGGTCGCCTACTTGACATGCAAAACAGTGCTTATATGCATATTCTGCTGTTCAGTTTTACACGGTGAGCAGGAGGAGTGTATTCGCCGTAGACATAGCAAAAGTTGTCAGGATGATTGATACAACCACGTTTGGAGCTTGAAAGCATTTTTGTAATAAGTTGTTTTAAATCAATATGCTAATTTCAATGGTTACATAGCAAATCTAAGCAAAAAATGCAACTAAAATTAAACACTTCTTTAAAATTCCTACCTGCAGGAAATTCAACTAAAACCCAATACGGTAGCTAAAACTATCTTGCTAAATTAAAAGGCTGTGGCTAAAGTTACGAGACCGAAAATTTTTTCGCCATTATTAAATCGTATTTTCAGCTAACTATGCTTTTAAGCCTAATTAACCTTGACCCTAACTTTAATCCTAAACTTGAGCCCTAACACAAAACATTAAAAAGTTGGTCAAGATGAGCGCCAAAAATTTACGAACCCTAAAACTTAATTCCTAACTGCTCACTTAATCTTTTTTGTTAGCAAAAAGTTAAAACTAAAACTTTTTTTCTAGTAATGTTTTAGGCCATAAGTTTTGCAATTTTTTTGATTAAAATTATAAAATTGTGGAATCAGCATAATTCTTGAGATTTAACCTCCTTTTGCTCGACTGGATTATTAATCATTTGTGTTATTGTTTTATATATGGCCAACAATAAAAAGTGTTTTTGTTGTTGTTATTTTGTCATTAGTAAAAATTTGTTTTTGCTACTTAAAGAGATTAAATTTTTTGTCAGTGATAGTAGCCTATTATTAAATTGGTCCAATTTTTAGTTTAATAAAAATATGTTTTAACAAATTTATTGTTTTAATCAGTATATTTGAAATTATCAAGACTTTGGCTTAGATATCTATTGTGAAACAGTGGCATACCTCTGAAAGACTGTGTGTATGCTGACAACAATCCAACAAATTACAACTTTTGAATTCAAACTGAGTTTGAGTCCCTCATCAAGAAGCTCAAACTGATTCCAAGTCCAGTTCAGTTCAGTTCAGTTCAGTTTAAAAAAGTCTTTGACAAACTTAAACTCGATTTGAGTCTTCTTTACAAAGAACAAGAACTTAACCCAACTATTCAAATCAATAGTTGTTGACTTGAAGTAGTTTTTGATGTAGCCTATGCTTAGTAGGCTATAAATGTAATGCATGGAAACAAGATGGAAGCAGGTTTAAAATTCGTGGATTCGAATTGCAGTTTTTATGAACTTAGCTACTAAAAATACATAATTTTGTGAAAACTTATGCACAGTCATGGCTTTAGTAGGTTGTGAACAGAGCGGCGGTACCAGGCTCCTCCAAAAAACATCAAAACATGCCCCCCTACACAAGATATTGCTCTATTTCTTCATAGTAGCACCAGGACGGTGGCATGCCTAAAATGAAGATCTTTTTTTTAGAGATCACTTTGTTTTGATACACTAAAAATTGCCCTCAATGAAACGATGATTTTTTTTTATAGAAAACACACTGTCTTGGAACACTAAATAGTGGCCCCCCCCATAAAATGAAGATCTAATTGATAAGTTTGTTTTGATAAGCAATAACCTTTTTTTAGATCACTTTGTCGCTTTTCTTTGGAACATTAAAAAGTGGCCCCCTACTTTTCTTGCACCAGGCCCCTCTTTTTGTAAAGCCATCACTGCTTATGCTTTTTAGTAGCCTATAAGTCCATAAAAACTTAAATCCATGTCTACATCACGGATTTGAGTTATTTGAAGTTTTTATCAACATCAATTCATTTACAATATTTGGTAGTTTATCTTTTTAGATGGTATCGCCAAAGGGGTAATCGAATTTTTGTGACGTCATATGTGATTGCATTCGGAACTAATAAAGAATATTGGTAGAATCAGAAAATGTGATCAATTGGTGTTTCCTGTTGATATAACACATTGATTGAATTAAATTTTGCTGAAAATTGGTCACTGGGAAAAAGAGATGCTGCTCTTGTTGTCCGCAATGCACAATTGCATGTAGGGGAGATGTGGGACCAATGAAGCACAGGGACCAATGAAGCACGGCTGTATTTTCTCCCTTGCAAAAAGAATTGTTTTAATTTTGAATTTATTCAATCGAAGTGAATATAAAAACATTTTTATCAAATCTAAGCTTTGTCTCGCAACGCATTTTGAAGTAATTTGCAAATTAGTCTTTTTCAGTGCTTAAACTAAATTTATGCTACTGTGTTTCGAAGTATAAAAATACAAAGAAGGAGTTGTATTTAGCGGTGCAGATTTGGCAGTAGTTGTGAACGTATGTACAGATACATTTTAGAAAAGTGTATCTTTTTGAAACTCAGTTAGTTTTATTTTAGGAACTTTGAAGTAAAAATGGCTGACAATGGGACCAATGAAGCATTGACTAAAGGGACCAATGAAGCATTGCTTCAAAGGTCCCTCATAATATTTATTTTTTGTTTTTCAGCAAAAATGCCAACTTTTAAAAAGAATAAAAATTTAAATGGTAAATTTACGTCTTCACAAATTGATATAGCTGTCAAAGATGTACTAAATAGAGGAATGGGCATTCGTGAGGCCGGTCGAATGCACAATATTCACAATGTCACTTTGCGTCGATATGTGCTTAAAGCAAAGCAGCAGAATTTAGACCAAACAAAAGTGAATAAATTATCCATGGTTACAAAACAAGTAAGATGATTGGTTTGTGCAATCACATGCTCCAAATAGACAACAACTATGTTTATATTTCAGGTTTTTTCTGATGAAGAAGAAGCAGCTCTTGTTAAACACATTATTACGATGTCGAAGTTGTTTCATGGATTAACTAAAATGCAGACCAAACAATTAGCGTACAAGTTTGCTAAAAATAAGAATATAAAAATTCCTCAAAATTGGATTCGTGATGAAGCTGCTGGAGAAGATTGGCTCAAAGGATTTAGAAAAAGAAAAGCTGGCATCACATTACGGCAACCTGAGCCAACTAGCCTGGCCAGAGCAGCAGCATTTAATAGGCAAAATGTGGAAAAGTTTTTTCACAATTTACGAGAAGTTTATACTCGAGGAAACAGTATTTGTCCTCACAATATATTTAACCTAGATGAAACAGGTGTTTCCACCGTACAAAAACCGCGACAGGTTTTTGCTCAAGCTGGGACAAAACAAGTTGGAAGGATAATTTCTGGTGAGCGTGGTGAAAACGTGACCATGTGTGCTTGTGTAAATGCAACTGGAAATGCTTTACCACCAGCTTTTGTGTTTCCACGAGTACACTTTAAAGCACACATGTTAAAAGGAGCCCCAACAGGAAGTTTAGGATTAAGTTGTTCATCTGGGTGGATGAATAGTGACGTTTTTCCAGAGGTGCTTAAACACTTCATTGGTCACATGGCTGTTTCTAAGCAAAATCCGGGCTTACTTATTTTAGATAATCATTCTAGTCACATTGGTTTGGAAGTCATAAATGTTGCACAAAAGAATGGATTGACAATTTTAACGTTTCCACCGCATTGCAGCCATAGGATGCAACCTCTGGATGTTTGTGTCTTTGGTCCTTTTAAGCGATTTTATAATAAATTTGCAGATGCTTGGATGACTTCACATCCAGGACAATCGATAACTATTTATGATGTTGCAGAACTTGCGGGGGCAGCTTTCAATAAAGCTTTTTGCATGGAAAATATCATTTCAGCTTTTAAATCAACTGGAATATTTCCATTTAATCCTAATATTTTTACTGATGATATGTTTTTACCTGCTGAAGTTACTGACGTTCCAATTGCTCCTAATCCCACACCTAATCAAGAAGAAGCGGTCATGGATCCTGAGAACACAATTACAGAAGCTCACTCATTAACATTTGCTAATGAAAAAGCTCTTTGTACAATTATGCCCCAGCCAAAAGTTTCTGTAAAGCGTTTTAAACAAAAATCCCGTCAATTGAAATCTTCTATTATAACGGATAAGGAAGCAAAATTACGACGTTTTCCACACATTGCTGAAGTAAGTTCAGAAAGTGAAGACCTGTCGTTATCAAGTGATTGTGATGATGATTTAATTAGTTTAACTTCTTCGTCTGAAGATGCAGAAAATGTCGGCATCACTCCTCTAAATGTTTCAGTTGGAAATTTTGTGGTTGCAAAAGTTTACTCTTGTGCAAATTTTTCAAAAAATTTTATCGCCAAAGTTATTACTGGACTAGATGCTGACAATGATTATGAAGTGAAATTTATGAAAATGTCCAATAAAGTTAAAAATGGATTTATTTTTCCAGAAATCGATGATGTTGCTTCTGTGTCATACAATGATATTGCTTGTGTTTTATCTAATCCTTCACCTGTTGCTCAAACTGTTCGACTTTCAAATATTTTCAAGTTTTCAGATAATCTGACAAAATATAATATTGCAAAATGAACAAAGTGTTAATTTTATCCACAGCTTTTGTGGTAGAATTTTTTAAAAAGTTGATTTAAATTGAATAGTTTTCATTTTTTTATTGACTGTAGAAATACTCAAGCGTTTTGTCTATACAGTCGTACTTGCATATTATTGACAGTCACTTTTTTATGGTTTTTACTGTTTGGTTGTGTTTGTCATGTCATCAGTTGCTTTTGTGCCAAAATATAAAAATAAATTTCTCTAAAATTTGATTTTTGTGAGTTGCTTCAAAGATCCCACACCAATGCTTCATAGGTCCCAGCCTTAAGGGACCAATGAAGCAATTTTTGTAATGATTTTAAATCATCACCATGTACTTCGTGTAGAAGTTAGAGGTGTAAAAGAAGTACCTATAAAACGTAATATTGTAAACTGTATAATAAACAAGTATGAAGGAGTTTGCATAAAAATCCATACCTCCAGCGACCCAAACTTACTTTTTGCTTCATTGGTCCCACATCTCCCCTACGTATAGTAGTAGCCTACAGTTGAATGTACCGTTGATTGCTTTTAAATTCTTGTTTTTTTAAAAAAATTGCCTTTATGCGTGTATGTGTGATAAATGTTGTAGTTGTTTCAATCCCCATAACTCGTCCCGTCTTACCCCATGTGTGGGGTAAGTCAGGACGTTTGAGTGCGTCACTGCGAACCCTGTTTTTGGCTGTTCCCGATTTTGAAAACAAATGGTGCTGCTCATGTTAATTTATTAGTTTTTTAAGTTTTCTATCCAAAGTTTTATTTTAAAATAGCTCATGTAGTTTCCTATTTATGGTCCAAAAACTGAAATTTTTCCCGACTTACCCCAGTCTCCCTAAAGATCCTTTTTCATACATATGGCTATTTTTAAAATTTTGCTAGTGTAGAGGTGGCGTGCGGTCAGGGCATGCAAGTCGTGTGTTGCATGACCAAATTTTTAGGGATTGCATGACGAACTTTTGCGCAATAAGATATAGATTTTTTAATTTAATGAGAAATGGTACTGGTTTGGGATGAAACTTGAGGCCGATCCAAGACGAAGATCTTTTTTTTGGAGATCACTACAATTTGGGAAGATGACCTTTGTTTTTAGAGAACACTATAATTTTAGGACAAAAAGTGTAAAATCTAAAAATGATTTTAGTGATTATAAAAGGGTGCTTAAACTGACGTCACGATAGAGCTCCTTTATACGAGTAGGATATATTATTGAAGGATTGAGTTGGCCGTTGAAGTAACGCAATTCTTTTCCTGCATGTCATGTTTAATTAAATGTTGCTTTTGAGTTTATGACTTGGAATATGCGTTTCTCAGAATTGGCAATGTAAGCCTACTAAATGAAATATGTAATGAATCTACTAAATAAATATATATTTATATAATATGTACAATTATTTTTTTGTATTCATGAAAGTTCGTTGGTCATGCATTGCATTACTTCCATGCCCTGACTGCACGCCACTGGTATGCAATTTTTTGCCATAATCTTTCAAGAAATATGCCAATTGACGCCAATAAGGTCTCTTTTGATTACTAGAAACATAGCCTTACAAATTGGGGAAAATAGGACCATTGTCGCCATCTCAACCTAATTGTTTGCCAACAAAGAATTTGAAAGCAATCTGATTTTTGGAGCAATGAATATGTTTTTCGAGGTATAAAATTCACCTCTAAAAATGATTCTCGGAAGATAGAAAGTTATTTTACGTCAAAAATATAATTTATTTCAATGTGCTGCACCTTAGATTCAATCATACAATTATTATTTTTTTGAATGAAATTGATTATTTTTTGAATAAGACTTCTGAATTAATTTTTAGGTGCCAAAAAATATTGGGTACAAAACAAAGCTTATGCATTCTGCACATTCATAAGTCTATTTATTACGTTTGGCTTCTAGATTCTAAAATTGAGCAAAACCATGATGAGAGCAAAATTATTTCTCCCACTTTTCCAAATCTTTTGGTCTGTTAGGTACATGGCCACGATCTACTGGTCACGTCCTTTGTTTATATGCTTGCAAAAAATGGACATAAAAATTAATTTATAAATTTTTAAGGATTGAACCAAACATTTATCAAAAATTGATTTAACCGCTAAATGTTTTCTTTAAACCCGAACCTGAACTGAAGCAAAAATAAATTTTGCCAAATCTGATTGCGAACCCTATTTTAAACGGTTCAACGCCCTGCTTTAAAATATTCATTTTTTATTTAAAAAAAAACTTCCTTTAAAAATGTAAATAATAAGTTCTGCTTCGTTCGTCATGTGATTTCGATTTCACCACTACAGCAATTATAATATTCAGCTGTTGCAGCTGTTGAAGTAAGAAGGGTAATTTTAATTGCATAGCATCGTTGTCTATTGGCATTGTTTTAAAGTCTTTGGCCTTAAAATTTACGTTTTGCTATTTTACCTTTTTCGGCCATTTTTATGAATCAAAATTTTATATTTGTAAATTAGTATTTTTAAAAAATAGTCGGAGTTTGTGAACAAAATTGTTAAGATTTTTATTGTTTTTGGTTCTTCAATCTTAAAATATTGGGTCTCTTCAAGAAGTGACCGCAAGTGATTTTTGTTTGTGGAACTAACTCGGATCCCGCTGTAGTTACTATCGCTTCTTGAAAAGATTCTTTTTCTCTTGGTTTCTCTTTATTTCCATTCAGGTGCTGTTGAGGTAATCTAGGTTAGTTTCACTGTAAAAAATTGCTAATGATAACTTTTTGAAAAGACCCAAATATGTTCGATTGCAAAAAAAGCATGGTCATTTGAAAACCGGGAATTTGTAAACTTTTCTATTTCTCTTAGTAACCACGCCAAGACTGATTAACAAAAAAATATTCCCATTTTTGAATCGTAACTCTGCAAGCTCTTTTCAATAAACGATAGGACCATTTCTTCTTGGCAATATTTTTAAAACATAACTGAAAAAAGTTGTCAACTAAATATGGCAACAAGAAATTAGTTTTCAAGCTGAAACATTAGAATTTTGCAGTAATCATTGTTAAGTCAACAAATGTATTTGTTTAAAAATACTTATGAATTTGGCCAGCTTCTGTCCTGGTGTGAAACATTGGATACTTTTGTGATTCTTAAGATAAGACATTAAATTTATAGGGTCTTTTCAAGAAATGATTGCAAACAATTTTGTTTGTGAAACTAACCCAGATCTCCCTGCTGTTATTTTCTTCTCTTGAAAAATCTTTTCTTTTGGTTTCTGCTTTATTTTACCATAGTGCTGAAAGGAAGGTTCAAGGTTAGTTTTATTGAAAAAATTGCTTAAGGTGACTTTATGAAAAAACCCAATTTATATTGCTTAAACTAAGAAACAATTTTGTTGTATTGTGATGTGGTCATGGTTCTACTTATATTTTAGAATCAAATTTTGTAATAAACTAAAGCTTTGTTAGGTGATATTTAACATCTTTGTTTATAAAGCAATAATTTTCAACTTTTTTCAACTTATCTTTTTTAGCAGCACATCTGATGCTTAAAACTCAAAACCTGTACAAATTAACTAATATTATAATTATATTAGGATAGATGTAGCTACAATTAAAAGCAAATTTAAAATGTTTAAGTGCTTTATTTGTGAATTGAAAACATCATTTGTAAACTTAATGGTAAATGTTTTTTTATGTGCTTATTATTTTTGGATAAATGGTGCTTTTTCTTTATTTATTATTCTCCAAAAAATATTTGTGAAATATAATTGTACTAGGCCAAGGATATATTTTTGTTTTTTGATGATTGAAACTTTGTTCTTGCAGCTGTTGTAAAACTTATATATAACCAAGAAAAAAAATTGACCGTTTTTTGTTAAATTGACTTCTTTGTCCAGTCTTTTGAAAACTTAACTATTTTTTCCTATTTGACGGCCTATTGACTTAAGTTGCCAGACAATCTTGTTATTAGGTATCTATCTTTAGTTGTTCTTAACAATATTGTTGCTTATCAATTAACGCTTTTTTTCTAATCTAGACATTATCGATAATTAAAATTGATTTTTTTATTTGACAAGTTGTTTTTTTATTAGTGATGGTAGGAGAACATTTTCATTTTTTTAACATATTTAAAAATGTATAGAACCAATAAGTTACCGTAATTTAAACTTAGTTTTGAATTGCTTATGTAAATTGGTTTATGTTATTATCAGTTTAACTAAAGCATCTTTGTTTAAAATATTCTTAGCTCAATGATTCCTGTAATAAAAAGCATATAATTAAAATTATAATTAAATCTATTTTGCATTTCTAATAATTAACAAACAAGTAAGATATTTATCAACTATAATAGATGTAAGCTAAAAATTTTTAAGTTTATTATGGAATTTGTCTATTGTGATACTAATCTCTCACTGATTTTTTATTACTTCTTATTTTTGTTCTATTAAAAATAGTTATAGATTCATTATAATTTGCTGCTTACAAATATAAATGTTAGGTTTATTAACATTATTTTAATAAAAAATAAACTTTTGGTGCTTTTATCATTACTTTCTTGTTTCTAATTTTCTCTGATATTGCAACATTTCTTTTATAGTGTCATGCATTTATTTTCTTGTATTTATTGCATTGTGCTTAGCAACAAGTTGTTCTTAGGTCCACATTATTATTTTCTTTTAAACTAAAGCAAATCTGATGATTTAAAAAATAAATAAATTTTTAATTTGCCAAATTTTTTAGAGTTTTTCACTTTTTTCCTCATAGCTTTTTTTAACTGATAACTCTTGATTACTTTGATTTATTTATTATGAGACAGTATAGATCTTTAAAATGTACAGGTTGGCATGGTCACTGGTCAGCATAGTCAACATGGTTGGTGTGGTTGGCAAGGTTGATTTGGAATGTTTAAATTTTGTTGAACCAACTGTATATCTAGGTCTAATCTAAATTAATGTAGGCCTAGCCGACAAAGCAGGAATAATAAATTTTTTAGTTTTGAAAGAACTTGTCAACTTATTAAGCTTTTGCAAACTAGTTAACCTCACCAATCTTAGCCTAGCGCCCACATATTAAAACAAGTCAACTTCACCAACCTTGTCCACATAAACCTTGCCAAATGATTATGCTTTTTATATTTATTTACATTACAAAATAGATTTGGTTTCAACAAAATTTAAATATCTTATATATCCAAACTAGCAAACTTCTCAAAACTGAATGATTATTTTTGCTTATCTACATTACAAATACTACAAGTTTCAATGAAAAATAAATATTTTATACAACTAACCCAGTCAACCTCCCCTACCTGGCCCCTCGCACTGACCATGCCAACCACATGACTACTTTTGACCTGTACATTTTTAAGAAATGTTTATGAGACAGTTATTGTTTCATGTTATATTTCTAAAGTAAAACAAAGCTATGACTGCACTTTGATTATTTTCACTTATTTTATTTTTTTTCAAGCAACCAGCAATAAAAGAATCAATTAAACAGCTAAAGTGAAAAAACAAATTCAAGCCAAAGAATAGGTGAGAGTAAAGATATGTCCTATACCGCCATCAGCTTTGTTTTAGCTTAAAACAACACGTGCAACTTGCAACTTGTGGGCTGCACTGTGGCCCTCTTTATTGTTTTATGTGGCCCACCTAATAAAAATTTGTATCATAATTAGAAGTACACTGTAAAAATTTTTGAATCAAAATCAAAGAAATTTTGCAAAATTCTGCATACATTAACAGTGAAGCAAGACAATTTGGTGGGAGACAATTCGATGGGACAAATTTGTCAGCAAGTCAATTTGTTGGAAAGCGTATTGGTGAGAAAATATATAAAAATAGTTTACTTTCACTAGCATTAAAGCAACAATAAAAAAGTTTTGTTATGTCACAAAGGCAATTGCAATTGTTCAGCTGATAAGAGTGAAAATTCGCATTTAAAATTGTTAAATGCCTTAAATTTAGGTATGTTCTTAACCAAATATTTATCTATTGGAATTTACAATAGCTTAATTTTGAATATTTAAATTAAAAAAGTACTTAAATAGTTAAATAGGGCTTGTCAGAAGCAATCAGAAATCTGAAAAACAAATACAAAATCGAAAGCTCAACAAAGTGATAAAAAGTCAGCAAAAAAACTTAAAAACAAAAAGAAAAATATGGCAGTGATTGAAAAGTTAAACAGGGTAAAAATTTTTTTATCAAATTTCAATGTGTAAAGTTTTTTTTAGTGCCTGAATCATTAATTATGATGCTGGTCATAATAAATTCATATTTGAAAATATTAGCATAAGCAACAAAAAAAACTTTACACATTCCAATTTAATCAAAAGAAAATTTTTGATCGATTTAACTTTTTAATCACTGCCGTATTTTTCTTTTTGTTTTTAAGTCTTTTGTTGACTTTTTATCACTTTGTTAAGCTTTCCTTTTCGTGTTTGTTTTTAAGATGTCCGATTGCTTTTTGACAAGCTTTATAGATGAACCACACTGTTAGAGCTAATAAAAAAATAGTTAAAATAATTTTCATGTTTAGTTAGTTTAATATAATAACTGCTATGACTTAACTGTCATTCAGTATTTTCTGATACATAGATCTGCAGAAAAATATTTATGCCTGCTGACCAGAATAGAGTTTATATATTATACTTGCAGAAAAAATGTTTGTATACAGTATAATGCTTATTATGATGTTTGTATAACTTTCGTACACTTCTTAAACTGTAATTTCATTGTGTAGCTATGTGTTAAATGGCTTTGGTTCAAAAATTTAACTATTTAATGACTTTTAAATTTAGATATTCGAAATTAAGCTATTGTAAATTCAAATAGATGAATATTTGGCTAGAAACATGTCTAAATTTAACACATTTAGCAATTTAAAATGCAAATTTTTGCTCTTGTCAGCTGAACAATTGCAATTGCCTTTTTGATTGCCTTAGTGACATAACAAAACTTCTTGTTGTCGCTTTAATGCTAGTGAAGATAAATTATTTTTATTTATCTGCCATATTGTCTTGCCAATAAATTTGTCCTGTTGAATTGTCTCCTGTCCAATTGTTGCATACCTCATTAACAGCACCATCTGCAATGATCAAAGTGTGATTTGCAACATTTTTTACAGTGAGCTGATTTAGGATAGGCAGTTAGTAACTTACAAAGTATTTTAAAATCTTAGCTGAAATGGTGATACAGTAGTTTTTATGTGGTCTGCATCAAAGCAAATATAAATTTTTGTACTTTCTGTAATATATTGCAGTCAAGCTGCAAAGCTTTTTTTCTTCACTGTTCTGTAGTGCTAGGTTAGCAGTAACAGTGTAAAATTGTCAATAGGTAGATAGAGATTGAGAATTATCAATTGTATTTCAGTTTTTATTAGTTTCTTTAAACTTTTTTTAATTGCACTTACAAATGTTTTGTTGTTTTGCAGATAGCTGAAAGCTATTTAAACTATATTTAGTCTTATTTCAAAACAACTTTATGATGGGTAAAAATGGAAAACTTAATAATGAAGGACGAGTCTTTGATAATAAATGGCTTGAAAAGTATTTTGTTGTTTAGCAAGAAGAAAAGGCTGTTTTGTCTGATTTGCCACTTTACTTTTTGAAAGCACCTTTTGCTGCAAAGAGTTTTTTGAAAAATGAAACATTGCATTGGAGGGCAAAGAGTAGGCTTACAATATGTCATGATTTTTAGTGCTCTGTCCCACCCATTTTAACAGAAATCTTGGCAGTGCTAATTTTTTTCTTGTTTTTTTCAAGATCACTAGTTTTTAGAGAAAAAAAATCATGAAATCAAGACTGATTTGAAGTAAAGACCTTTTTTTAAAGAACACATCTTTTTAAGGCAAAATAATCTTGTACCTGGAGACTGATTTGAAGTGAAGAATTTTATTTTTGGGAAGACTACTTTTTTGAAATGAATTGTTATCTGTTAATGAGTTTACTGGTTTGCCCCATCAAAAATATGATAACCCCAGCAAAGAGACCATTTATTAGATGAACTTCTGAAAATTTATTGAGTAAATTGGAACTGCTTGTAGTTCTGTAAAAGATTATTACAAAAGGGTAAAGATGTGCAGTAACAAAAATCACATTAACTTCAATTAAATGTGTGTCATTGGTTTTATTTTTCTTTGCTTTCATTAACTACTTTAGATTTTTATTAAATTGTATCAAATCTGTTTCTTTACTATAAAATTGGTTACCTTAATAACATTAGGATCCTACATTAGTTTTGAAAAAATGATGCGGCTTGCAGCAAAACTTAATATTCTCAGTTGTACATGCCTGGCTCCAAAGAATATAGTAACATGGATCTTTAACAACTTGCTGTCAAGCACAATACAGTAGATGCAAGAAAGAAAATAAAATGTGAGACGTGATCAGAAAGAGGAAATTAGAAATGAGAGAAAAGTAAAAATGAAAGAGTGGTTATAATCAGAAAAATGCTAAAATTTTGGGTTTTATACACAGTTTGCTATTACTAAGCTCACAGGCTTTGGAGATTTCCCAAAAAGTTAAAAGTTTATCAAGTCAGGATGGCAAGTAGTGAATGAGATTTAAAACTTTTAACTATTTTAGTTATAAAAAAACATTGGCATTAATCTCAAAATAACATTTTAACAATTCAAAACACATGCCCAGAACAACAGAAGTAATAATATTTATCAACTTTGTTGAAATGTTTAAACATTTTTACAAATTTTAAGTTGTAATTTACTGTGGTTTGATATTAATACTAAGGGCACTATAAAAATTATCTCATCAAAATTTAAATATTTTGATTCATTAAAACTCTGAAATATTGTTCTCATAATTTCTCTTTATGTTAAGTATGGCATACTACTAATATAAAGATGCCAAACCTTTGGCCCACAAAACTTTTTATGCAGCTTGCATGTTGTCAATGGTGGCCCTGCTAGCAAAAATTTAATACTAAACTGCCAGTCCCAACATAAAAAAGTCATGTGCTGTTAACATTAACATTACTTTAAAAAATTTGCAGTGCTAACTGATAGCCTATGTACAGTACATAGATACATTAGATGAATTAGAAATATAAAAAAACAATAAATTGGATAATTTTAACTCTATTTTGCTTGGCTGCTATTGAAGGATCATATAACATTATTCTGAAAAGTTTTTAAATCTTTTATTTTTCCACTACAACCATTGCAAAAGTTTAAAAAGATTAGTTGCTAGCAGCAAAAAGCATCATTTAAATAGAGTTAATTTGCTGGTAATTTGTCTCAGTGGTTAAAAGTGCCTTTATAATGGCAATTTTTTAGCAGAATAATTTAGTGCAGTATCTTTAAAAGGTACAAGATAGAAAGGTTGGGATTAGGGTGGGCCAAATAAAGTTTTTCTTGTTTGAAATCAAAAAAGTAATAGCTCTAAAATCTTGCAAAAATACCTAACATTAAAATTCAATGCAGTTTTGATTGATTGCCCCCATTATTGGCTGTGCAACAAGGTCAAAAAGGTCTGTAAAAGGTCAAATATTTGAATATTTTCATAACTTTTGATATAAAGATGCTAGAAAGCTCAAACTAATCTTAAAATAATCAGAAGTATCAAGTTTATATTTCATGTATAACCAAAGGAATTTTAGTTATTGGCAAAAAGCTGATTTTTTACCCAATTCAACTGTTATTTAGATCTACTTCAAGCCTTAAAACTTTTATTTCATATATTTTACAAAGTTACAGAATCTTCGATGAAATGTATACATAGTGTATTTATTTGTGTATAAGTCGGAAAATTTTGTGCCAAATATTTATCACAAAGTTGGGATGTGACTTATATATGCGATTCTTTTGCAAGCAATTTTGATGCATTCGAGAAATTAAAGGCCTGTTTCCACTACGAGCATGGAAAAGAGCATTCTTTTTTCTTTTACTGATCTTTCTGCACTTAAAATTGGAGTGAGCACTAAGCAAAGCAAAAAAATCAATAAAACAAACAAAGAATAATCTTTTCCATGCTCATAGTAGAAACAGGCCTTAACATGTGCGAGCAATTAGCATGCATGCTGCCTGGTTGCATGTGTGTGTGTGTGCATGCATGCTGTCATCTTGTATAGATGTGTGCATGCATTGCATGCATGATATTAATGGGAAAAAGCCAAGACTTGACAGCAAGCATGTGCGTGTCTTCATTCTTGACACATTGCTTGCAAGCAGAAATTTCTCCAAAAAGAAAGTGTTCATCATATACAACAAAGCACAGCTAACATCAGTTGTGTTAAGTCTTCAAATAAAACCAACAAAAAATTTTATACCATTTTTTGAGCCAGCGTTAGGGGGTGCGACTTATACTCAAATAAATATGGTATATGTTTTTTTCATAAAAAATGAAGCGTTCTGTTACTCTTAACATAGTTTGTATCATATATACACTTAGTGTATAAATACCACAATTGTTGTGGTAAAATCATATGCTGTGATTGCCATAGTTCTTACCCCAAGATCTAAAGGATATGATACCAAATTTCAGTCATAAGCAGTTTAAAAGATATGAAGTGCAAAATCACTTTGTAATGTAATTTTGATAGGCTTTGAACATTGAACATAGTGACTTATTGCAAACACTGTGAAAGTATGATTGCCATTATCTCACAGCATCCACTTAAAAAATATAAAATTAGTAGGCTACACATTTATGCATTTTTGTTTTAAATCCTTTCATTAGTTTTCTTTATCTAATTCTTTGGTAAATTGTACCATCTCTATTCTCATGTTCTGCAACAGATGCTGAAGTTCTAGTAACATGACACTCCACCTTTTGCTTGTGGGTATGCAACAATTCAGTGGGAGACAATTTGACGGGACAAATTTGTTGGCAAGCCAATTTTGTGGCAAAATAAATAAAATAATTTTCCTTCACTAGCATGGAAGCAATAACATAAAAGTTTTCTTATATCACTAAGGCAATTAAAAAAGCAATTGCAATTGTTCAGTTGATAAGAGTGATAATTCACATTTAAAATTGTTAAATGTGTTAAATTTAAGTATATGTATTCCCAGTCAAATATTCATCTATTAAAATTTACAATAGCTTAATTTCGAATATTTAAATAAGAAAAAGGTAATTAAATATTAAAATTTTTAATCAAGGTTGTTTAACAGCTATCTTTTGTGAAAAAATACAACAATGTAGCTTACTATAAAGATGACAGGTTTGACGTTTTGTGGGCATACAAAAGTTATGATTTTATGATGATAAGCATTACATTATGTCTACAAATCTATTCTGGTTGACATGCATAAACATTTTTTTGCAGATTGGCATATCAGAAAAATACTGAATGACAATTAAGTCAGAGTGGTTATTATATTAAACTATCAATTCATGAAAATTATTTTAACTATTGATTTTTAGCTGTAGCAGTTTGTTTTGTCTATAGGGCTTGTCAGAAAGCAATTAAAAGTTTGAAAAACAAATATGAAAAGAGAAGCTAACAAAGTGATAAAAAGTTGGTGAAAGAATTTAAAAACAAAAAGAAAAATACGACAGTGATTAAAAAGTTAAATCGGTTACAATTTTTTTTTTTTTTGATTAAATTTCAATGTGTTAATCACTAATCATGATATTGGCCATAATAAAAATTTATGTTTGAAATTAAAGTAAGCAATGGAAAAAAACTTGCCCACTAATACTAGCATTACTATGCCCACCTCTGCTTGTCATTGGGAAGATGCATGTTAACCCCAATAAATTAAAGTGATTATTTTTTGAAATCATCATGCTCACTTGTAAAAAATGCTTGTTTTAAAACCAAGTTTATTTTAATGAAATTTTTACTGTGGTTGAGTTGACACACAATCTTAAATTTTCTATGACTCAAGGTTGCAATAAAATTTTTCACCCTTGTATAAATTGTTTATTTCTTTTTTTTTGCATAGGAAACAGCACATTTTAAAAATGCAGAAAAGAGATAAAACAAGTAAAAAGTTTTTTAAAACTTTTCTGACAAGAGTTTTTTTTTGGGTTTCATTCACTGTTTGTCATGATAACCATGTAGGCTTCAGAGATTTTCTAAAATTGCTAAGTTAATAAAATTGGAACAAGAAACAGTGAACCAGGTTTAATTTAGTGGCCAAATTAAAAAAAAAATTTTCTGATTGCAGCAAAAAAAATAATTTGTATGTTGACAGCTGTTTTGTTTGGGATTGCACTACTTTTAAGATTGGAGCCTGTCAAACTAGATTTAAAACTGCAGTAAAAGCATTACAAATTTTTTGAATTTCTATTCATTTTCTTTAGATTTGTTTTGATTGGTAACCATTTGTTAAAAGTGGAATCGATTGCTTCAAAAAGATGGCTTTGCAACAAGCTTGTTGTTTTATTATCTTTGCATGTATGTATTTTTTGTAGCTAAATAGTGGGTAACTTTTTGCTTATTCAGCAAATAACCAAAATATAAGTACAGGTAAAAGTATATAAATGAATTAAAATTATAGTTAGAAATTATGTTTAGTTTTCTTGTATCTGTCAATCATTTTTTATGCTTTCTTGATTTTGCATCCTAAAAGGTTTTTTTTCTAGCTCATTATAGTGCAAATCTTGTAATAGTTTTTTCAGGAATGACAAGTTATGCGTGTTGAAATCTTTTTGCATTAAGTTAAAAAAAAGATGCTCCCAGAAGGGTGATAACTTTTACTTATTACTTTTTTTGTGTGTGTTTTTCACTGTAATCTCCTTTGTGTACATAATATTAAATCTTTGTTTTATGACTCAATAAGCTGGAATGTGACTTTTAAGCTATTTTCTATTTACTCAGACCAACAACTTTTCTTTTAGAAACAATTTTTTCATGTTCCTTTTCAACTTCAATATTTTTTTTATAAACGTATTTTATATCTAACAAAAGTAAGCCATATTATGTAGCTGCTGGGTTATATATACATGTTTCTTTTTTGTTTTAAGTTAAGTAAATTGCATTACTTCAATTGTACTCTGTTAGAATTTATTATTTTTTATCAGTGTGTGATTAAAATGTAATTGATTTACATTGATATATTTAAGTGTGACAAAAGTTTAGGGCAGGGCTGGGGAGTAGGAGTAATGAATAAGAGGAGTTGGAGTTAATAGGAGTGATAAAAAATATTCATTACTCCTTACTCATGTACTGCATTAGTGGTTTGCCATACTGTCTGGAATTTTCAGAACATTATAATTCAAAAACTGAGACTGATGCCAAGTGAAGACTTATTTTTTAAAGAACTCCATGATTTTTGAAAATTTTGAGACTGAATTTAAGTGGAGAAACTTAAAAAAAAATTACTACAAATTAGGATTAAGAAAAAAAATTTACTCTGGAGTAGAAATTACCAAGTACTTCCCAGCGCTGGTTTAAAATGGACTTTTAAAATGATGGTTTAAAATGACATTCAAAAAAATGCAACATGTAGCTTTAAATGCCCATATCTTGATGAGTAATCAATATTATTGTGTTATAATGCATAATTGTTGATAGAGCCATAATCCATGATGCATAATTATGTTATTGTATTGATGGAGTGAAGGAATGTAGACATACTGTGCCTACAGGAAACAAAGTGGAAAGGGAGTAAAGCAAGGAACATTGGAGGTGAATGCAAACTATTTTACAACAGAGATGATGGAAAAAGAAATGGGATAGGGATAGTGGTGAGGAAGGAGCTGGCTGAAAGTGTTCTTGAGGTGAAGAGGGTATCAGACAGACTAATGGCCATGAAACTGGAGGTAAAAAGGTCAATTCTAAACATAGTAAGCGCATATGCTCCACAGGTTAACAACAGCATGGAGGAGAAAAATGATTTTTGGCAAGACCTGGATGGGTTGATAGAAAGTGTATCAAAACAGGAGAGGATAGTTCTAGGTGCAGACCTTAATGGACATGTGGGCAAAGGAAACATAAGAGATGAGGAAATAATGGGAAGGTACGGTGCTGGAACAAGAAATAGTGAAAGATCAATGATTGTGGATTGTGTGAAAAGGGTGGATTTGGCCATTGTCAACACTTATTTCAAGAAGAAAGATGAACACAGGGTGACTTATAAAAGTGGCAGAAAAAGTACCCAAGTAGTTTATGTGATATGCAGAAGGAGGAACCTGAAGAAAATGTGCAATTGTAAGGTAATAGTGAATGAGTGCATCGCAAAGCAGCACCGTATGGTGGTATGCAAATTGGCTCTCATGGTGAAAAAGAAAAAAACAGAGAAAGTAAAGCCAAAGATATGATGGTAAAAACTGAAGGAGACAAGCTGTCAAGAAGTGTTTAGACAAGAGGTGACCAGGACTCTGGGAGGCAAGGATGGGTTACCTGATGAGTGGGACAAAACAGCAGCAATGCTAAGAAAAACAGCTAAAACTGTACTGGGAGTAACATTTGGGAAACAAAAAGAAGACAGCGAGACATGGTGGTGGAATGAGGAAGTTCAGGAGAGCATGAAGGAAAAGAAAGAGGCAAAGAAAGCATGGGACAAAGTAAGAGATGAAAATACTAAAAAGATGTACAAAGGAAAAAAAAAAGTAAGACAAAGAAGGCAGTTGCAATGGCAAAGGTACATGCATATGAAGATTTGCATGCTAGATTGGAAACAAAAGAAGGTGAAAAGGAGTTGTACAGATTGGCTGGACAGAGAGACAGAACAGGGAAAGATGTACAGCACGTGAGGGTTATAAAGGATGAAAACGGTAAAGTTATGGTAAATTCAGAGGCAGTGTTAAAGAGATGGAAGGAGTACTTTGAGAAACTGATGAATGAGGAAAATAACAGAGACCCTAGGACAGAGGAAGCAGAAGCGGTTAGTGAAGAGGTAAATTGCATCAGTAGAGAAGAAGTGAAGAATGCACTAAAAAGGATGAAAAAAGGTAAAGCAGTTGGGCCAGATGAGTTGCCAGTAGAAGTTTGGAAGTGCATGAGAGAAACAGGGATAAAATTTTTGATTAGATTGTTCAACAGACTATTAATGGGTGAATGGATGCCAGAAGAATGGAAAACGAGTGTGCTTATCCCAATCTATATAAACAAAAGGGATGCACAGTGCTGTGGAAACAACAGAGAAATAAAACTAATGAGCCACACAATGAAGATATGGGAAAGAATTATTGAAGGCAGGCTAAGGGATAGAGTAGAGATCAGTAAACAGCAATATGGATTTATGCCAGGAAAGGAAACCACCAATGCCATGTTTGCTTTAAGAATGTTGATGGAAGAGTACAGGGAAGGTTAAAGAGAGCTTCATTGTGTATTCATGGAGCTGGAGAAAGCTTACAACAGGGTTCCACAGGAAGAGCTGTGGTACTGTATGAGAAAATCAGGAATAGTGGAAAAATATGTAGTGGAAAAAATAAACGACTTGTGCAGGATATGTATGAGGAAAGCAAAACAGTGGTGAGGTGTGCAGGAGGAACTACAGAAAGTTTTAAGGTTAAGGTTGGACTGCACCAGGGATCAGCGTTAAGTCCATTCCTGTTTGCAGTGATAATGGACAGGCTAACAGATAAAGTAAGGAAAGAATCACTGTGGGCGATGCTGTTTGCTGATGATATTGTGATTTGCAAAGAGACCAGGAAAGAAGTGGAGCAGAGACTGGAATCCTGAAGGTGTGCATTGGAAAGGAAAGGGATGAAAGTAAGTAGGTCAAAGACCAAATATCTGTAAATAAATGCAGGAAATGATGACAAAACTGTGAAGATGGAGGATACAAAAGTGCCAAGAGTAAAGGAATTTAAGTATTTGGGATCAACAGTGCAAGAAAGTGGTAGTTATGAGAGGGAGTAAAAAGGAGAGTGCAGGCAGGATGGAACGGATGGAGAAAAGTATCGGGAGTAATCTGCGACAGGAGGTTACCAGCTAGAATAAAAGAAAAAGTGTACAATTTAGTGGTGAGACCAGTAATTGTCTATGGACTTGAGACAGTGGCAGTAACAAAGAAACAAGTGGAAGAAATGGAAGTTGCAGAGATGAAAATGTTGAGGTTTGCTATGGGAGTGACAAGAAAAGATAAGATTAGAAACAAGTACATCAGAGGTACAGTTAAGGTAGAATGGTTAGGAATGAAGATGAGGGAGGGCAGGCTGAGGTGGTATGGACATGTCATGAGGAGAGACCAAGAGTATGTAGAAAGAAAGATGATAAACATAAAGTTACCAGGAAAGAGAAAAGAGGAAGACCAAAGAGAAGATTTTTAGATGTAATGAAGAAGGTATGAGGAAAGTTGGTGCAAAGGAGATGGACATTGAAAACAGGATGGTTTAGAGAAAGATGAAATGCTGTGGCTACCCTTGATTGAAGGGAAAGGTCAAAAGACAAAGAAGAAGAAGTGTTAATATGTAATCTCTGTATGGCACTGTTTTTTTATTTCTTGCTCAATAAATTGTTTGCAAGATCACATTTTAGTCTGAATCAGTTAAATTTATTGGTTGAAAAAATTGGGCAAAAAGCAGTCTTTCAGCACTTAAGAACAAGTTCAAATCGTAACTTTAGGCAATTTAAAGTTTTCTGTCCATCAAATCGCAAAGAAGATAAGGGTTAGCAAAACAGCAGTGCACAGTGAAATACCAAAATGAGGGTGTTTTCATGGACAGAAAAGGTCTGGCCAACCAACAGTCACCACCAGCAGAGAAGACCACTTTATGCGTTAGGCAGTTATTCACTCTTCAATGAGTAGCTCCAAAAAAATTTATTTTTGTTTTATCTCTACATTTATCCTCCTGACTCACAGTAAAACAGCAGAGGTGCTAATACACAGAGTAAGCAATTACCTTGACCTGCTTCAAGAGATGCCAAGATGTTGAAGTTTAAGCGAAATATGACTAAAATTTGGAACTGTTTGCTAAGACCTTCATGCTGGGGAAAGAGCCATAAAGTGTCTTTCTCAAGGACACAACAAAGTGATGCAAGTAGGTTTTGAACCAAGGCCATGTTGATCACAATTCTGGTGCTCTAATTACTTGACCATGCTGCCAACAATATCTAGGCTAAGTTGGAAACTGGCACAGCAGTCAGTACAAAAACAATTTAATGCAGGTTGTCTCTGCAATTTGGCCTTAAATCATGCAAGCCAGCCTGAAAACCACACTGGACTCAGGCAATGAAGAAGAAACGTCTGGACTTTGCCAAGAGACATGCTAGTTAGGACAGAGATATAGGAGAAGGTACTTTTTTTCGGACATGTCTTTTGTACAGCAATTTTTTGTTTGAAGATGTAGGGTTTGGAGACCTATTAGAGGACGCTACAAGGAAAATCTATTCTATCCTCTACTATAAAACATCTGCCTACCCGAATGATTTGGGGAGCATTTTTCTTCATGGGGCCTGCAGGACTTTATTTTCTGCTGCTGGAAACTACCATAAATGTTGAAAAATATATTGACTTGTTCAATAGCAAACTTGAGCTCCTCATGAGAACCCACAGCTATGAGGTTTTCATGTATGATGGTGCTCCGTGCAGAGCTGGGGAGCCAGCTTGATTTAGGTTAGGCTCTGCCTCCTGAGCCAATTAATTTTAAACTTTGGCTCCAGCTCCAGAGCCAATGTTTGACTCTAGCTCAGCTCTGGCTCCAGCTCCAGCTCCAGCTTCAACTTGATAATACATATATAAATATTAGCCAATAAGGAATAACTAGATGATATATTGATCATCAAAAATTTACTAACTTGCACTATCCAAGGGCTTAATATTACTCAAGGGTTCAATGGGTAGTGTTATTATATTATTCAAGGGTTCTATCAATTATATGTTGCAAACAAAAGAAGTTGTGAACAAACAATATATCCAGCACATTTACATACAAAACAAATCATCCTGCAGATGTCAAATGCTCACTAACAATTATGATATGCACTGATCAAAGACCATAGAGGAGAACTGATTAAGTTACTCAAATCTTATCACATTTAACACAAACACTCAACATGTTGACCATCCAATCAAACACAATAACCTACTTCATCAGACATCACTGCTTCAGCAGACTTCCGTAATTGCACTAGCTGGAAGACCATCCCCTCCCACACATCAGATTGTTTATTGTTACTCTCTGCCCTCAGTATACATCACAAGACCAAAGTTACTACATCTCACTTTGCTAAAAAAAAAACAAATTACTAAAAATCCAATTAGACATTATTTAGATATCATGTTGAAAATTTCATCTTCCACAGATCCCCATTCCACAAATGTTCATTTGGCGTCCATGAGGCAAACAAACATCTTGTCAAGGCAATACTGGATGCTGACAGACTCTTCATTCTTAAAAAAAATCAAAACAGCACAAATTGCACTCACTTGCCTAGGCATATCTTCAAGCTCATTCAACAACATAATCACACTTGCAACTGAACATATGACCCAAAATCATTACTTTAGCAATCACATAAACAAACAAATACATGAACACAAAACATACACCTAAAACAACCATGGTTAAATTTACCTGTGGCAGAATTTACCATGGTAGAATTTACTGGTCATTCCTGAAACACCTAGGGTCACTTTCCATCAAATACTTTACAAATATGTACAACACTGCCCCCAACACTAACACAATATTACATCTTGGAAAAGGTGCCCAACTATACCCATTTTAAAACCAAATAAGGACCACAACATTGGCACAAGCTACTGATCCTTATCACTTTTATCATCCATTGCCAAAGCACTATTACCACAAATAATAGAAAACATTCCATAAAGGACAACAAGCGTGCACTCAATACAATGGCACATTCTCAAAATTCAAATAAATTGACATCTGGAGTACCACAAGGTGGAATTCAGTCTATAACATTATTTAAAATTTACGTCTCTGTGATTACCCTTCCCTAAATGACATACAAATCTCAGCATATGCCAATGACATAACAATCACAGCATCTCACACCAATCACCATTTAAGGCCCAACAACTCATTCAGCAATATTTTTATATTCAACAAAGTATTACACTATTTACACCATACCCAGCTGAATATGGCACAATTCTATCATTTGATTTAAACAATCAAACACTACCAACAACAAAACACCCAAAAACTCTTGGAATTACTTTTGAGCCAAAACTAACATTTTCACAATACATAAATCTCAGCAAAACAAACGCTTAACATTCTCAAAGCACTTCAAACAATAGGGTAAACAAAACGAACTAATCATCTCCACATGTAAAGCTATCATTCATTCATTATAGAATATGCAAACACCGTATGGAGCCTATCATATCAAACACCAACATCAAGAAACTGCAAACCATTCAGAACACAGCTTTCTTCATTGCTACTGGGTGCACACAAGACATGAACATTCAAGGCCTGCAAGACAAAACCAATTCCTACCAATGGGCACCCATCTCAAACAAATGACTCAAACACAAACACACCCTTTACATTACCTTAATGCGTAGTTAGATCCACAAATTAATTAAATAACTTTCAAATGTAAAAAATATATTGTTAATAGCTGGAGCCAGCAAAAATTTTAATGGCTCTGGCTCCAGCTCCGGCTCCACACAGTATCAAAACTTGGCTCTGGCTCCTCCAAAATTGGATGGCTTCATGGCTCCAAGCTCTGGCTCCCCAGCCCTGGCTCCATGTCATGGAAGCAAGGTGGTGAAGAGTTTCTTGGAGTAAAAATGTATCCAAATGTTTGAATGGCCAGGAAACCATCCAGATTTAAATTTGATAAAAAACTCATGGAGTCTCAAGAAAAAAGTTTCAGAAAAAGCATCCTTCAAACCTTATTGCACTTCAAGCAGCAATTATAAAAGTTGGGAGAGAGAAATGTCTCCAGATTATTGCTGTAAACTGATTGACAGCATGCCACGTTGCATGCAAGAACTCATCAGAAGCAAGGGTGGTCCCACAAAATATTAATCATAAACTTTTTTCAATTCTATGCAAGTTTGTTGTATTTTTAATTACACTAAGTATCTAATAAATCATCAAAATTGTGTAAAAGTAGTGGATGAAACAAAAGTGATGGCGGTTTGCACATAGAATTGCTCAATAATGCAAAGTGCTTTTAAACTTAGTTGCTGGCTGTAATGTCTTTGGTCAGGTAAAAAATAAATTAATGCCATTCCTATTGACATTGAAATTTTTATTTGGTCTATGTGACCTATATAATTTAGTTGGCAATTTAAGTTTAGATTTATTTTAAGGCCTGTTTCTACTGCAAGCGTGAAATAGAGCATTTTTTGTTTTATTTTGTTTTTCCTTCTGCACTTGCACCAAGCAAAGCGAAAAAAATTAAGTAAAAAAAACAAAGGATATTCATTCCATGTTTGTAGTAGAAACAAGCCTTTTAGCAAAAATTTGGCATATGTAATTTATTGAGCAACTTAAATTTGTTTCATTTTGTATAGTTCATTAAGCAAAAAGTAAAATTATTTTTGTTTTGCAATTTTAGGTTTTATCTTTTCTTCTTCTGCAAAACTGACTTTTGTGACTGTTCCTCAAGGTATTGAGTTCACAGAAGAAAAACCTGAAATTAATCATGGTGAATTTTCTTCCATTATCAGTTATTTGATGGGTTTTTCATTATCAAATGATATACAATGGAAAGGTATAGTATTTGTTTGATTGAAATTTTAATCTTTTTTAATTCGTCAGAAGCATGCATTTTTATTGAATTATTTTTAACTTGTAAAAGGTGATGCTGACTAATATAGTCTGATTCTTTTTTCAAAAAATGGCTTTAACTTATTTTCTACTTCGTGTATGGATTACATATTAAACAACCAGTAAATACTTAAATTTTTTTAGAATTCTTAAAACAGTTTGTGAGATGTGACCTGTTACATATATGTAACTCTAGTTAAACATGCATACAAAAACACCATAGATTCAAAAAATATATTTTTACCACTTTTATAGAATGTAAAGTCTTTCCTTGATAGTGAAAATTGTAAAATATTGTTGTATGACTGCAATTAGAATAATGGGCTTTTTAAAACAATAGAAACTAACAAAACTTATCAACATATAAATACAATACATAAGTTTTTGTAGCTATATAAAAACAAATCAGCACCATTTTTCAGCTACTTTTTTAGCATACAACTAAACTTTCTTTACTTGTTTCTTAAACTAAAATGTTTTTTGTGGATAGAAACAGTACTTTTTATGTGATCGAATTTTGTGGTATGGGGCAAAGCATACAATGCATAGTTCAAAATTGCATTTTTGATATTGATAAGGAACAGCTGATTTGCAGTTCTTTCCATCTGGTATTGGTACTACTAGGTGATTTAATTGATCATACCTTGGACTATTTACTCCAGCTGATACTCTTGGTTTTCTAGCAGCAGATTTTGGTTTATTTTGATAATTTTTTAAATATGTCATTGCTATTTCTCTCCTAAATTCTTTATGAATAATGTCTTCTTGCATTTGCATGATTTGCAAAGCATTTTGTATATATCAAGTAGCCAAGTAAATAAGCACCACTACCACTTCTTACCTCTTATGCAAACTCTGTATTTATATATATTTTCATTTATGTGATCTGTACCTCCCATTCCAGAATTGTATTGCACTACTAACAACTTTATTTTTATTTTTTGCACCATCGTGAAACAGTGGATTGAGTGTTCATCCCAAACTGAGATGATGCAACTGTGACAACTGAATTGTCTAGCCATTGTGTAACATGCAAAGTAGATAAACTTCCTGGAATAACAGTTTTATAGCTCATAACTGAACCTCAATTTTTTTTATCCTTTCCAGTTTTACCAAAGGATAATTTTTTCTTAATCGATTTACCCTAGTTGTGCCTCTAGTTGAATTTTGTAACGCTACACTAAGTTGAATACATACAGTATTTCTAACGCTAGTTGAAAACGGGTTAAATAAAAAAAGTATGCCAGGCTGCTAATAAAGTCAGAGATTATTTCTTCTGTCAAATTTCACCCGAGTTGGATGGCGATTTTTTGTTCAGGCAAAGTTTTATTTTCTTTAACCACATTTAAACAACATCAAAACCTTTACATTTATAACTAATAAAATCAAATTAACACAATGTAAAGATTTTCAATTTCTGTCAGTCCTCTTTAGACAAATGAAATGAAAAATTATCAAATTCAATAAATTTTTTAAATAGGAATCAATAAATTAATTATGTAACCTGCTTATCAAAAATTTTTAGTTCCAATAGAACGTTTACATTATGTGATATATAGCTTTTTCTATTTATGCATGAATTGGTGCAAGTTTGTATGGTTGTGTTATTGATGAAGAAAGTTTACTCTCTTTTCAATTATGCAAACTTATACTTGCATATAGTAGACCAATGGATTTTTTATTTGCTGACAAAATGACCGAGGCCAACAAACAATCACTTTTTTTAGAATTACAGTACACTTTTATAAACACAAACGTACAAATTCGAATTGCTAAACAGCAAGAAACTTAAAAATACATTGTTCTATAAAGATTTTTGCCTCCAAACTAAACCTTTAGGTTCAATTATTATCATATAAAACGTTTATAATAAAAAAAACGAAAAAACATGCACATTGCACATATTTTTGTAAATAAAACCTTTTTTATTATTAACTTGAGGATTTAGATAATTACTTGGAAACTAAGCCACTTCAAACGAAAAACACCAGACTCGACTTTCGTGCTTAACTCCTGTTTCTTTGCAAATTCTTGATATTCACACAGCATTTATTTATTTTAGCTCAATATTTATCATCCTGACTCACAGGAAAGCGACAGAGGCGCTAATACATAGGGTAAGCAATTACCCCGACTTGCTTCCGGGTATGCCGAGATATTGCTGTCCGCTTGTAGTTTGATAGAGACATGACTTTAATTTAGAACTGGTTGCCAAGACCATCAAGCAGGGGAAAGTGCTGTATAGTGTCTTTCCCAAGGACACAACAGAATGGCGCGAGTGGGTTTTCAACCGAGATCATGTTGATCATGAGCACGGCGCTTTAATCACTCGACCACACTGCCGACAACATTAATTAAAAGCATCAACTTTTTTTTATCTACAATTACTTTAAGAGAATACGTAGATATCGTACTGCATAATATTTTTAAATAAAAAAATGTAAAAAGCTTTTAGTGTATTTCATTAAAAGTTATATAGTTTTTGGAAGAAATCAAATTTTAAAAAAATAGTATTTTTTTTGGCTTTTATGTGTTTTGTATGTTGTTTTTTTTAGCAATTTAACATATTATTATATAGTACTATATTAAATGTATTATTGAGCAATACTGCTACTAATTTAATTAGTGGTTTGCAAAGACAATAGACTTGTTTTATGACACATTTTCTTGTGCTTGGATCTAGAACAGCACCCTTCAACTTGGGTTTTTTGAAACATTCAACAGAATTTTGTGCACTTTTAGTATTTCCCATTGATTCTTTTCTAAGGTTTAGAACAGGGCTACGTAACAATTCTCACGCTCGCAAAACTTCAAACCTGTCGTCGTTTTAGTACATTGTTGTTCTTTTTTGTAAAAAATCTAAAGCATGCTATTTTAAACAACTTTGGTTCAAAAATTTAATCATTCAAGTAATAAGCTTTTTGTAATTTAGTGTTTGAAATTAAGCCATTGTAAATTTCAATAGATATTCGGCTAGGAACATCCTTAAATTTACGCATTTAATAATTTTTAAATGCGAATTTTTACTCTTATCAACTAAACCATGGATGATAAAAACAAGTTTTGGTACCACAGTTTACTCTCACCAACAATGGTGATTATAAATTTTGCATATTAAAAATAAATTGTAATATAATTTTGGCTTAGTGACATAAAAAAAACTTTTTTGCTGTCGCTTTAACGCTAGTGCAGTTAATTAAAATTATTTCCCGCCGAATTGACTTATCGACGAATTTGTCCCGTCAAATTAGTCTTGCTTCGATTAAGTAGGCGTTTCTTAAAATTTGTGAATTTTGCTTAAGGTGAGTTTTTATGATATAAAAAAAGATTGAAAACGCTGATCTAGAAGGACGATGAACCAAGTCTGTATGTTTTACTAATCAATTACGAGTATTTTTTTCATACACATACAAATTCTAATGTTAAGGAAATTTGAACAAAATCGCCAATAAATTTTTACTGATCTCTGATTATTTATTTGGTTTCCAGGAATATCAAGAGTGGATTTATTTAAAAGACCAAAAGCTAATTTATTTATCAATGTCTACATGCCACATGAAGTAAAATTTTCACTATTGGTAAGTGATGATTGTAAATAGATAAAAACTCATGATAATAATTTTGTCTCTTATGTTGGGAGAAAAAATAATGACTGCTATACATTTACGGTGATTTACACTTAAATAAGCTTAAAGAATAAGTACTACTCTAAATAACAATAAATATCTTCGCCTAATTATTGTTTTGATGATACATTAATTTATTTATATACTGCATGATATATTTTTTTATAGTCTTAATTAATTCCTAAAGGAATATTACTTTTTAAATGGTGAAATTAGATTAATTTAAAGAAATTAATTAAATTTTGCTTAATGCAGCATGCTGCTCGTTATGAGATGAATGAACAAGAAATTCCATCGTTAGATAATACAAATACTGCTCTGTATCAGTTATTTCAAGATCAAAAACCTTTATTGGTTCAATTTGAAGCTGATGGCTCGGTACGGCTTGGTACATATGACACGATGAAGTAGTTTTTATGTAAATTGTTATTGATAGTTTGTATTACATACTAATTAGTTTTCACGAAAGCGCTTATATTCTTTATGTTAATTTTTTTTCTTTATGAATCGTCATGTTTTTTTTATATTTTCAGATTAATTTTTGTAATTTTTCAATGCAAGTAATTGGGTGTGATTTTCTAATGTGAATAATTTTATATTTATGTATGCTTCGTACATTCTTACTATATAATTTATCTTGAATCATTTTTATTTTTTCGTTTAGCTTTGTAAATTGGTGTTCTTTTTTTAAAAACCCTTAACTCAACTTTTTCATTTGCCTCTCCTGTAAACTGGCACTAAACACTCTTCAAAAATTTCAACAGATTGAAGATCTTCAAAAAAAATAATTGTATCGTTTCTTGTATTAGATAAACAATTTTATTATCGTTGGTACAATACTGAATACTGACATGCTGCAAAACAAGAGACCAAATGAAAGTTTTTTGGTTGACTTTTGCTACAATTAAGTCTAAAAAACAAACCTCAAATCATGGCCGCGTATCAAAATTTTAACTTTGAATCACAAAAATATTGATTTTCAAATCAAAACCGCCGTGGTTTTTTTATAGAAGATGATTTTAGCTGTGAAAAATAGGCGATTTACAAATATAGATTAAAGAGCAATGCTACTATCTTTTGCTGCCTTGCCAATGCTACGAAGAACAAATGTTGAAAACTGAGCACAACATGGCTGACATATGACGAAGATTTTCAGAAATTTCGTATTTTAATGTTGCATCTATTTTATTCAAAACTTAAAATTTTTAATTATAAATAGTCGGCAGCCTAGTCGAGCGGTTAAGAGCGTCGTCATCGACATGGTTGCGATTCAAAACCTACTCGCGCTATTCTGTTGTGTCCTTGTAAAAGACATTTCACGGCACTTCAACTGCTTGGCGGTCTTGACAAGCAGTTCTAAATTCCAGTCGTATCTCTATAAAAACTAAAAGAATAAAATAAAGAATTTCGATCGGACAGCAATATGTTTGCATCACCAGAAGCAGGTCGGGGTAATTGCTTGCCCTATGTATTGTGCCTCCGTCGCTTTCCTGCATGTCGGGAGTATAAATATAGAGATTTAAAAAAATCGGCAGCCTTTTACGTCAATATATTTAAAAGATAACCCAATATATTGATTCTCGCACAATAATCACTTTCTTTCAGCTTTTCAGCACATCAAAACTAAACGCTGACATGCTAAGCGATCTTCCGGGTGACTTAGACCGAATGAGGCAGCGCTTGGCTGAAGACTCATCCGTGATCAACAGATTGAAGGTGGATTCGTGCTTGAGCTTGAACGACGATGCTTCCGTCATTTTTCTCGGGGAATTGCAGACTTTGTCTGACATTTTACAAAAGGTAATATCACGCTTTTAAAATAATCGACTTTTCAACGTATGAACAAGAAATTCTCTTCTGGGTCGACTAGTTATTGAAGTTTTATCCCAGCACGGCTGGTAGAATTAATCGCAGAAGCGCGAATCTTGGGATGTTAGAATTTTTAATTTAGGTTTTTAACTAAAAATTTTGTTTTATTAATTTTATATAAATTAAAACTTTTGCTCCGTACTTATCATAATTTAACCATTTATACACGTGGTATATATAATTTGTTACCAAAAAACATGCTTTTCGTACGAAACTGAACTAAAACTATATTATATTTTTCTATTTTAAGACTCAAATAGTGATGTTTAGAACAAATGGTATTTTTGTTAAATTCTTTTTTTTCATTTGCTTAATATATATATCTAAGTAGTAAGTCTTATTTTTAGTTTGTTTTGCAAGTAAAACTTTAAAAGTTTAACAACCTAAAAAGTATCTTTTATTCACGGTTGTGTGTTAAGCCTCCTTTTTTTGTTTTCATAATTTGTATGTAACCAACACGATTTTCATCGTCGTTGCTTTTGTTCAGCTGTCCGAGTCCGATGAGCAAGTCAAAGACAGCACCCCTGACAGCTTTTACTTTTCCTTGTCGGGACTTCGAGGTTTGGATAAGCAATATGGCGCTGATTCAATACAAGTTAAAACTGCTTTGCAAATTCTGAATTTGTTTATTCCCGAGGTGAGCAATATCAAGCGATTTGATGAGTGTCTACTATATAATCTACGTATCTTAATTAATTCTATTTAATCTGTTGTTCTTCTTGCCTGTAGTTGTTTTGAATTTGTTTCCTGCTTTTCTCGTTTCCCTTATCTGGTTGCTTTGTCATGTTTTGAAGTCGATAAGAATTCATCATTTTCAACCATACCACAATTATATACAGCAACACCAATGCAGTGGTATAAATATATTAGTATTGCTGTATATAATTGTGGTATGGTCAAAAAAAGTATACTCTCCCTAAATTGTAATTCATAATTTTTTTCGCTGTTCTGATTCTCACTTCGTTCGACCTTATTTCCTCACTTATTACTCGGCTCGAAACTGATTGCAAAGCTAAAATGTAATACTTCGCATCACTTAAAACAATGCAGAAAATGAAAGTAAGTTCACTCGAAGCAGTTAGGAATTGAAAAATAAACGTTAATAAAGGTAAAAGCTTTCGAGTGGAATCAAATCAAATAGAAGAGATGTTTAAAAACTGTAAATTTTTTGGAATAATAATCAAAAAAGTAGAAATTTTTAGTTATCTGGGAAATATTTGCATAGAAGATGGCGTTTAAAAAGCATTGACTGAGAGAATAGAGCTGGATAAAAGACATTTAAAAATGTTGCTTTGGAGGAAGAAACTTTACCCCTAAAGTTGGGAGAACTTTTGCTTTTAACTTAGAGTGAGAAATGCAATAAGCTATAGAGCAGAGTACTATGCTGTAGAAGTAGATGATACCATTTATCCATTTAAATCAAAATACTTCAAATGATTTGTGAATAAATTCTTCAAGATAACATCAAAGCGATATGCTGAAAATAGTTACCAGTCGTAAAATCAATTTCGGATTCCTTGAGAAGCCGAAGATCGAGCTTTGAAAGAACGAGCAATTGTAAACGCTCCAGTGGATAGGAATGAGGTTTGTAGCACCGAGATGAAAATGATGACTGAAGAATCAAAAATTCTTGACAAGTGCTACATGAAGGTGCGGGAAGGAGGAAGATGTCATTTAGAAGAGGCACAAGTAAGAGAGAAGTGGAGGCGCAGCTGCAAATAACGGCGAGCCCCTGTCGGCGGTAAAAACATGTCGTGTCCTTAATTCCGGTACGATAAATAAATGGACGAAAAACAAATATTTGCTATTTTAAATAATCACTTTATTTTATTGTTAAAAAAAAGCTTGAACGTAATCAAAGAATAATATCAGCATTTTATACGTTGTTAGTGTTGGGTTCAACCATATTTTGCCCTCGAGTCTTGCCTCGCTTAGAATATCATCGAGATTTATTTATCAAAAAACTGAACTTTAAAGTAACGTTTTAACGAACTAACGCAATAGTTCATACTCCGATTTTGTTGAATTTAAGTAGGTTTCAAATCGCTATCGGATATTTGATACCATTTGATTTGTATCTTTAACAATTCTATATATTTTTCTGAAAAAAAAAAAAAAAGTCTCATTGTGTGGTGATGATGATTTAGTCTCATCATGTGATGATTTAGTCTTATCATGTGATGATTTAGTCTCATCACAAATGTGGTGAGACTAATCTTAATACTTCCGTCTGGTTGGGGTTTCCCACAAAACGGGAACCCCCTTTCCTATAAGTTTAAAATGATTTTTCATTGGCTCTGAGAATTAACTTGAATCAAAATTCACTTTGCAGTACATCATGTCCTTCGACGCACTTTACGACGGTCATCTGTTGTCGGAAGTGAGCGTCGCACGCACTGTCGGTCGCTCGTTCGGCGAAGCTTCAATTCGTCATAGCCGAAGTCTTCAGTCAACTGATTCGAATTCGAACGACACCGCCCCGATCAAGAATGTTGCTACCCCACTTCCCGAAGACTACCCTGTGGTTGTGAACCTGTCGTTTTGGGTAATTGTCGTTTTTGCGCTTGCGACACTGGCTACGTCGTACGGGATCTGGTACATGGATCCGGGCACGGACAACATTGTTTACCGAATGACCAATCAAAGACTCAAGACTGACTGATTAAAAATGTACTGATCTAGAACAACGACTCTTATCTAGGTGTTTTGTTTGTGTCGCAGCTGATAAGGCTATCGATGGAATCTTTACCAAGTTGTCACGTGTCATTATTTAATTAAGAAAAGTAAATATCGTTTTATTTTACCATTAAAAGCCGTCCTGGGCCCTTTGTTATGTTTGATTTTTTTACCATGTGTTATAAAACATTAGTTTGTCATTTTTTTTGAAGGTGGAATTGTTAATCGATCACAAACCAGCTATTTTTTTACTTTGATGTATCTTGTTTGGGCAAGTTGTTGTTTCCAGTTTTTGTTGTGCTAAAAGTCATAAAGATATCAAACTATTTGGCACGTTGCAAAGTTATTTCTATTTGTAAAGAAAAGCATCTTCAAAAAAAATTTTACTGTCATACATAAAAATACGCTTTTAAAAAACTATTTTTTTGCAAAAACGTTTGGACAGAATTGATTTTACAACATAGATGGAAAAACGACAAGTTGGCATAGTTTAATAACTTTTATCTAAATCTGGAAAAAAATCAATGAAAAAACTGGAAACACTTGGTGCCTAGTGATAGAAAATCCGTTTATCAAACAAAAACAAACTTTAAAACTTGCAAAACAATAAAACACCCAAGCTTCAATTACCTTTTTTTCTAATTATTTTATATTCATAATGACCAATTAAATAAAACAGAATTTTTAACACTTAGAACATTTTTGGGACATCTTCAATTGTGTTTTTTACAAGTGTACTTTGTTTTCGTTATGGGTTAAAATTATAATTTATGACTATTAATATGTTTCAAATTCATATCAATAAGTATTATCGAAATTTTCAACTAGAACTTTAACTTATATTTCAGTAAGTAAAGACAGTGGGAGCAACACTTGTGCAATAGCTCATTATGTTATTTTTGAAATATCTTGTTTTGTTTGCTGTAATCGTGTTTAGAATTACATAATGTTGACGTGTGTTGCGTCGTAATCAACTTGCATTTAGTTTACGTGTCAGCCAGTTACTTTCTAGTGTATGTTGTTCTCACCCGATGAATGAATTCGTCCAAGTTAGAATAAATCGTTAATGACAAACAAAGGTCTTCACTTCCAATTATTAAACGTAGAAATGTACTTTCGGACGAAATATGCCGCCTGTGCATGAACCGTTGGTAAGGTTTGTCTTGGCTCAAAACTCGAAATGAAGAATACCATTTTTGACGTTCAGCGTTACGTAGAAAATCACGTTACGAGCGCCGTATGACCAAGTTGTCTAACGCTGCTCCACCTATTCGTAACATTGTTATTACACCCATCTTTTTTCACTGTCAATAAATTTTTTTAACTGGCGATCTTTCTTACCCTTCCTTTGATACGATTTAAAAAAATCTATTTTATTGTCTTAACCCTTTGAACGTCCCTTTAATTTTCGTGTATATATGTGTGTTACATAAAAATATTTTCTAACCGAAGAAAAACCACTGCACATATTGCAATTTAGTTTTTTTCCTTGATAACTTATAATAATTATTTTATCAAGCATTAAAAAATTCTTCTAAAAAGGTATGTACCAAAATTGGTTCATTTGCATTTCAGTCATGAATTGGCGATGTACCAAAATTGGTACATTGACGTTCAAAGGGTTAATCTTGAAGGAAGCCATAATAACAAGCTGTAAATCTACTATATATAAAAATTGTACAATCGGAAGTTGTTTATTAAGCGGCATTAAATCGAGTTCTTATATCAGAATTAAACCTTATTAATCTTTATCAAGCCTAACTTTTTCTTTTAGGCCAGCTTGACCCTATTACAATTTTCTTAAAACTGTGTTAGACAGAATTTGCCCGTAGATTTTAGTTCTTTGCGTTGTTTCTAAAAGCGAAATAAACTAATTTGATTTTTTCCCGACCTATGAGAAAAATTGCATTTTGCTAAAATCAATGGTGCTTAGGCCTATCGCATCCTATTTTCCAAAAAAGACACCTCGAAAAAAACGTGCTCTCACTTTTGTTGTCGGTCTATTTCTTGTAAGTGCAAAAGGCATCGTATTAGAACAATTCTTTAAAAATCTCATCGCCTTTACCAAAAACAAATTTATTGTTTAACGCAAAAACGTTACAAATAAAACATCAAGAATAATAACTTGGAAAGGTTTATTTTGTCAAAGTTAATTAAACACTCAATTTATCAGATGTTAAACAACATGAAGTCCAAACTTGAGCTATGTTTCAAGACCTAAAAGTCGAAGAGCTTTTTTAGCAGCTGACTCGCAGGCGCGGTTTTCACTTGGCAGGCCTTCTTCGTCACTTGTTACTGAGAAGTTGCTTTTCGTTTCGTAAAGACATTTGCTTGATACGACGCATTCGTACATTGGAGAGTCGTTATCAACTTCAATCTAAACAAGCATTTTAAACGTTTTTTATAACAAAACTGTGGAAGTCAGGAAGTTTTAAAATAAAGATGTCGTCTTCTTTAATCTGTTTTTATATATAGCAGTAAAAAACTAACTCTAAAATGACCAATATTAATTTGGAAAGAACTCAAAGTATTGCTGCTGAAATTTTTTTTATTTCGAGAATTTTTGTTGTTATAATGTTTATTATTAAAAAAATTTAACTTAAAGATTTTCAATTTAAATGTTTATGAATAATATGACGAGATTTCAAAATTACTAATTTCCATATCTAACAGTTAATAAATTTTTGTTTTATACGAGTCGTAAATAAGGGCGCCGGAAGCGGATTTTTGACTTTTTCGAATTGTTTTCTTCCCCATTTCAAAAAGGGAAGGTATAGGTCGGCAGATACAAGCAAAGTGAATTAAATTTGTCCCTATAATTTTAGAAATTCTGTGAAAATATCAGTCCAATTAAAGGTAAAGGCTTTTTCTTTGGTTTTTGTCTACACCTAAAATTCAGGACGAAAGTAGGGATCGTAAACTCAATTGAAAGTGATAACTTTTTTCTTTTTTTTTTAGTCTTCACCTTAAATTTCGAACAAAAGTAGATATTTTGGACAGTGATCGGAAGTAACGATTTTTTTAGTCATCACTAAAATTTTGCGCTTGAAACAGTCATGATACTAAGTGGCAGCTCGGTGAAAGAAGCCTTTTCAAAAGATAAGTTGCTTTTTAAAAATTTTTCCTCTTTGCTAAACAACTTTCCGGCACCCCTGGTCATAAATCTCTTCACCTTTATTGTGTGATAAGCAGCTGAAAAATCCATTTCATACACATATTGTTCCAGTTCTCTTTTACAAGATCCTTGTAAATCCAAAACAAGCTTTAAAGGACACCCTAGCTTTTCTAGTAAGTTGCTAGCTGCACTCTCTTCTGCCGAAACAGGTGTTTTGTGAATCTGCAAAAGCATTTGTTCAGCACATTTTTAAAGTTAATTTTTTATGATCTACTGGTAAAAACTACTAAACTGACTAATAAGATTACTTTTAGCTTTAAACAATTGAGAGTAGTCTTGCTTTTAAGTTCTTTCAAATTTTAACTGTACATTATCAAAGGGGAGCTTATTTTTAAAAAATATAGGCTACAAAACTTGCGTAATTGAATTCTGCTTTAATCGTTTATCCTGCCATAATACACTTGGTGTTGCATATTTTCTAAGTTTTTAAGAAAAACCTATAGATTTTTTAATTTGATAGATGGTTGCAACAGTTTTTCGAATGTTGCTTTGCAAAATGTATAGTGATAGCCTATTTTTAAATCCAAAAATTTAGATCATTAGAAAGTAAAAGAAAAACAATTTCATTGTAAAAAGTAAAAGTATGCAAAAAAGCTTTTATAAATACATTTTTATTTCCAAATTGTGTGGCCAAAAGCGGCTGCCAAAGCTTTCGACACAAGACAAATAGGAAATTTTGCAGAATTAGATTTAAAGCACAACAACATAACCTGCCTGGGTAGATTCAACGGATATAAAATCAGTGGAAACAGGCAAAATAGTGTAGCCATCAAGTGATGAAAAGCATTTCGTCGTGTCACGAGAACGTTCGATATCTTGCGACAGAGAACGCGTGATGAAAGATTTGATCGAGCTGCTCCAGGACATTTTGCCGGACTTAGGATGCCAATTTGCGGATGTGTGTATTATTGGAAGGGTTCCACCATTTTCCAAACAATATTGATTAAGAATTTCTAAAAACAGTTTGAGAGTATGAGTAGTAATGTATAGTACAGTATTACAGGGCTGCTATTGACTTGGAATTGGAATTATTGATAGCTTTTTAAAAAAGTTTTTCTAAACTTAAAACTTTCTTTTTTATCTCAGAAAAAAACAAGAATTTAACAGTTTTTAATTAGAAAAACTTTTCCTCTTTATTTTCCAAAAACCGAAAATAAGTTCAGAAAATTAAAATAATTAGCTATTCACTCTTTTACTTTCTTGAATAAAATAAAACTTCTCTACCAACTCATTTAATTCGTTTCAATTAATTAGACCTTGCTTTCAAAAGCGCTTTTATTTTGCAACCGAAAATATGACATAGAAAGTTACGAATTAATGGAACTAAATTTTGAACTTTGTAGACGAAAAACAGAGAAAGACAATTTGACTTTTCGGTACTTACTCCGATTATCGCTTTTAGTATTCATAGGCAGTTTTACTTCTTGTAATGCAGTCTTAATCGCAGATTCATCAACGTCCACTTCAGGGTCGGATGTAACGCAGCTAGACTTAAACAAGAACTGGCTTTTACATTCACGGCAAGAAAACAAAACCTTCGTTAGCAGCATAGCCAAGTGATTAAGAGAGCCGTATTAATGGCAAACATGATCGAAACGGTCTCGCTTACAAACCTCTCCTATTGGAAAAGGACTTTACGGCAGTGACCACAGATTGGTGGTCTCATCAAGTAAAACTAAAATTTAATGATGTCTCTAAATAAAAAAATAAAAAAACGAAAATAAAAAATTTTGAACGGAAAACACATTATTCACATTTTGGAAAGCAGGTCAAGTAATCGCTTGATGTTTATCCTAAGTATAGCGCCGCCAACATTTTTCTGTGGGTCAGAGGGATAAATAAAAACAAAATTGAACAAAACTTTGCATTTTCAGGAGTTTTGTTTTTTGCTAGTTAAAAATAGCTTATTTTATACAGCTAGGCAAAGTGCAAAAGTTTATATGGATTTTGAATCATTATTCAATTTCGAAAAGCTCAATCAATAAAACAGACAGATATTTATTTAAAATCTATCTTTTTCAACTTTTTTGCCTAGATTTGTTTAAAGAACAAAATTGTTATAGCAATAAAATAAATTGTTATAGTAACGCGACAGCTCAAGTAGATTTTCATTCGGTAATTGTTTTAAGTAATTGATCAAAGTCTTTATGCAGGAAAATTAGACTGCTATCAATACTGTGAAATTCACATACTTCTCAAATTTTTAAAAAGAGAAAAATGAAACCACTTTAAAGCATTAAGCTGAAAAAGTATATTTTATCAAATTTTGACAAGTCAAAAATTATTTTTACTGATTGAAACAGTTTAATTAGTTTGTTTAAAATGTTTTACCTCTAGCAAGACTCTCGGGCGCAATGAAGCCTCATCATATTGAAACAACTTGTTGCTCAAAAGGTGAATGTAAGATTTGTAGAGACTGGAAGCGATTTTTGAGCATGTATAGATCGGTTTTGTTCCAACCACTTGAGTTGCATAAGTGTCCAACCAACGTTTTGCTGCATCCCCGTCTGTTACGTTATAAGCACCCAATATCCATCGATTTGCCTGCAACGAAACGTGTGAGAATATCTAAAGAAGATCATTTATAGAAATACATTTTTTACAATAGCTTTGCCTTATTATGCTTTTACGTAGACCAAAGCAGCAAAGCAGGGGTAGCCAATCCACGGCTCGCAAGCCGCATATTGCTGTTTACTTGATTTCAAGCGGCACTTACGTTCATATTTGATTGTGTTTTTTTGGGTATATTAGCATTACATTTTTAGTTGATGTAGTTCATTTGACCAAAAAATTTGTGTCGAGTTCATCCACAAAATGGCAGGAAAATCCAAGCAAACAAAAATATGACATTGAACATAGGACGTCTTTAACAGGAAGAGTTTTTTTTGTTGTTGATCATAATGGCAAAATATTTTGCCTTATATGTCATCTGTCATTAGCGTGTTTTAAAACTTCAAATTTTGAGCGCCTTTTCAAATCACTCCATGCCAACAAAAACAAGGAATTTCCGAAAGGGAGTAAACTTTGCTAGCACAAGTTTCACTTTAAAAAGTCATGCAGAAAAGCAAATAAATTTATTCGAATTTTATTAAAAAAAAACGCAATTGTAAATTATTTTATTTTTATTTGTGGATTTGTTGAATTCAGAGTTTATCTAGGAGAACAATGTACACAATATTCATTGTTCAATTTAAATTACTCTATTGTGCGTAACATTTATTCTAAACTGGCCAAATAAAGGTATGTGTGAATGTAGTTCATTCGTGTGGCTTGTGTGTCTATATGAATAATGTGGCTTTTTGCGATAGCGCAGTAAGAAACGTAGCTCTTGATCTTGGACTAATTGGCCACCCCTGGGCTAGAGCATAGGTTATCAAAGAGGGTACTTTCTGTTGTTTCAGAAAGTTTAATCTAAATATGAACAATGGATATACCGTACGAGTACTTGTGAAAGTTATATTCCTGCTTTTTATTGTAAACAGAACACAAAAGGTCAAAAATTTCTTTTCGACTTCGGATTTAAATTGAGAGCTCTTTTTTTGATAATCAATTTATCTTTATTTATTTTATCTCTATATTTATCCTCCTGACTCGCAGGAAAGCGACGGAGGCGCTATTACATAGGGTAGACAATTACCCCGAGCTGCTTCCGGAGATGCCAAGATATTGCTGTCCGCTTGTCATTTAATACAGACATGACCGTAATTTAAAACTGCTTGCCAAGATCACCAAGCAGGGGAAAGCGCGGTAAAGTATCTTTCCCAAGGACACAACAAAATGGCACGAGTGGGTTTGAACCGAGGCCATGTTGATCATAGGCACGGCGCTTTAACCACTCAACCACGCTGCCGACATTGACATTGACAATTGAGGTTTATTGGAAAAATTCTTTCAAATTGTTGGCGCCGTATTTACGTGCGAAGTTTTATTAAGTGTAACAACTCTTAAAAAATCTTGAAAACTAAATTCAATTGCGCAGCTACCTCTCAAATAAAAAAATATTGCGAAATGAAAGTTGCGTTCAAAACAACAACAAACAGCCTAATGAAGAAAAATTGTATAGCTATTAAATTAGTAGAAAATTGTTTTTAAAAATATTTAAACTTGAAAATAGATGGTAAAAATAGAGAGTAACAAGTTTTGCAAAAACTTAAAATCTAAATTTATTTGAGAATAACATTTTGTAAAACATCTACAACAAATTCAGATTTTGAAGAAAACATATGAACATCAACTAACCTAATTTTTATTTTGAACTTTGAAAGAAAAATCGGAAAAAAAACAAAATACTTCAAAGTACGCTTTATTCATACTTCTAACGCAGCTTGATTTTGTGCTTCCTCTTCAGTTGACGACAAAACACGCGAAGATATTGCAAAGTTGGACTGGAATGAAACAGTGCAGAAAAATTTTCCACCGGAATCCGATTCAATAATGTAACGGGCTCCTGGATTCCGAGGCTGAGAAAAATTTTAATCTCGTGATTATTTACATCCACAAACACTATATTTATGAGCAATAATATTTCAAGTCGTCTAAGCACGGAAAGAAAAATCTTTACGCATCTTTATATTATATTTGTGTTTATATACGTTAAATACAGCTCTTATTTCATCTCATTTAAGAAATTATCAGCGGACAAATCAAAAAGAATTTTACCAATAAGCCTATCCATTAATTCTTTAATGATTTTTTGAAAAAAGTAAAACAGGTTGTGAGACTGTGATTTAATAAATTTAAATGTAAAATTTACGTGAGTTTCGAATTTCTGGTGAGCACTTTTCAAAATATGTCGATTTATGTTTCGAATTTTACAAGATATTCATATGTCTTCAAAAATTTTACGCTTGATCACAATAACATACCAACAAAAAAACACTTGCTCATCAATAAAGTAATAGACAATAAAAACCAGTCCTACTTTGAGGCAGAATAATTAAGTAGGTTATTATTAACAGGTCAGAAACAGAAAAAAACATAATAATACACCAAATAAAATGATAGAAAATGTCACATAAAAAAAACAACTTTGCACAAGATCCGGGATGCTGTAAAAGATTCTACTGCGCCGCAGAATTCTTGCTTCGGATAGAGCAAAAGCATGTGACCAAAGGTAGCGTGGAATCGAACTAACCTGTTTTAATAAATAATTTTGCAGTTTGTTCTTATAAAAACATTCTATTCCGGATCCGCCGGAGCCTTTTGTCGGAAGAGGAATCAATTCTTTTGGTTTTTTCTGAAAGAATTTATTTACACTTTTTTACAATGTTTTTCATTCATGAACATTTGCACTTATTTAGCACACACTTAGAAAGGCAGTCTTCATTATTTGAAGCGTTTGTAACACGGTTATTGTAAACAGTGATTAGCCTACAAACAAAAGCTATTAATTAAATCCCAACACAAAATAAATATTTGCAAGTACGTAATAATCTTGCAATTATTAAAAATAACCAAGTGATTAGGCGGCTCGGAGACAGTTGCGTAGTTCCCCTCAAAGAGTTTCCAATTTTTTAGTGTTCAAACAGTTTCTAATTTTTTAGTGTTCAAAGAGTTTTTAATTTTTTAGTGTTCAAAAAGTTTCTAATTTTTTGCAGTTCTAATTAAAAATTTCTTTTGAATATGGTTTTGCAATTTTGCTACTGCCAATTTTGTTAAGCTGGCTTGTTAATTATTTCAATAGTAAAAACGGTGTAGTATATTTTTGTGTTGATTTTTAATAAAGATATGATTTAACTCTTTACTTTCAATTTTTAATACTTTTTAATTTTAAACAATTGTCAGATAGAAAAAATTGAAAAAAGCTGTAAAAAAATAAAATTAACAAGCTTAAAAGATATAAAAAATTATGTGAGGAAAGCTAAATGAAAATACCTTATTGGGATTTTTATCCAAACAATTTATTGCAATGAAAAATTTTTAACCGAAAGTTGGAAAATTTAACTACAACTAGTGAAAAACTTACTGGGCCAAATATATTTGTTTCTTTTGAGTCATCTTTTTTGCTTCCGGAAGTAACACAACGAGGACGGTCGGAAATGCTTCTTATCGTTCTTTTTGCAACCATATTTGTAGGATCTTCAACTTCAGACCGAATTAAAAACAAAGAATTGGATGTTGGAAGCACGGATTTCATAACGCTTCGAACTGATTCCGACAAACCATATTCAGGAGAAGTTGGGGAAATTAAGAATTCAGATACGGAGTATTGTGAATCAGGATGTTGAAATTGAAGAGAATTTGAAGAGTGATTGGAGACTGATCCTTGAACTAGAGCGGACAAGCGGATGCTTTGGTCATCACTATCCGATTCTTCCTCGGAACCTGTAAAACACCTTTGGAGTACAATCGAAAACGAGAAGCGCTTCATAATGAGCCCGTGTCTAGTTATTTTGGCAAAATAAATTAAAATCTTGCAAAAATTTGCAAAACTTACATATACAAAATTTATTCAACAAAATCTTTGTAATACCTCGAAATCAATGTTTTTTGTTTTTTGCAAATAGCATACCAGAATTCTCAATTAAAAGAAAGAAGGAAAAAGAGCAAAAAATTTAAAAAGTTTTAATAAGTAAGCTAAACCTTTGTGTTTTTTAAAATTTTGATAGCAGTATAAAAAAATTACTCAAACACTGAATTATTAAACTATTTAAATTAAGATTTGTCATGATTATGCCTTTCATCTACACCAAATACGCGATATGATTATAAGAACAAAAAAGAAAAAACATAATTGATTGCACTTAAAATCCTTTAAAAATAATAAAAAACGTATTACAATCAATTCCATAAATATAATAATATTATTCTAATTTTTACTTAATTCGCAAGCAAACTCAAAGCTAATTGAATGTTAAAATTAAATTATGCTGGCGATTGTCTATAATTTGATCTACTAGAATCAGTGAAATCGCTCTCCGATGTAGCAATCTTTCTGCTAGTGGTCTCTCTTCTACTTGGTTGACACGAAAGCTCGGGCAAGTAGAGTTTTTCAGGATTGCTGGCTTTTTCGTCGAAGTTGCTCATTTGTTCAATGATTTTAGTTTCCTTTTCTGCGATTGTTTCCAGGTTTTTTTCACGATCAGAGGCGAAGCGCTGCCAAAAAACTTACATCAAGTAATTTGTTTCGCAATAAACTCATGACCCAACGGTCACGTGTTTATGATTTATCGCTAGCGCTTGTTTATATTTCGTTCAGCAACCACAAATATCACAAAACTAAAATTTTATTTTAAAAAAACTTGTTAGTATCAATGCATGATAATGTTATTTTCTAATACACCAGCCTGGTACTCGTCACTAAAATTAAAAACAATATCTTTCAATACAACTTTGACGTTGTGTCGACGTTGGTGGTAACTATACTTTTAATTACTGAGGTCAAGTTTACGGTGAAGTACATAGCAAGTTCGTATCAGTGACAGTTAGCAAGTAATTAGTATTCCTATTCACGTCTATTTGAGTTAACTTTTTAAGCTACTTGGTAGCTAATTTTAGGTCATGATGTATAAAGTTGAGAAGTTGCGAATGTGAGGCTAATGAACAAACCACACACCACGTTATATCAGCGAGCGTCATACATCGAGCAACATCGTATATAAAAGGCGAGGTTTGACCGCTCTGAATGATGAAACACGATGCTGGTTCAACACCATCGCTGCCAGCATCTGATTAGCGTAGAAAAGCAGCCTGAAGTAGGCCTAAATCATAATTTTAGTTTCAGTTTAAGTTTATTTTGTTTTGTGCTTGAAAACAAAAAAATACACTAACATATAAATGCAGCAAATGCACTTTCCAAAGCACAGAAAGGCAGCGAAGCGACCATACAGTATTCTGGTCAACTGCCTCACTCTAAATAAATGTCAAACACTCTGCCCCAGTCCTGTTTGTGTCTCATCGGAACGGATGCCTTCCAAACAATGACGCAACGACAAAGTCAATTAAGTGTGGCAATCAAGCCATTTTCATTATAAAATTTTAAGAAGCTATTTTTAAGCACGTAAACTTCAGTACTTGTACTTTTGCAGGAGGGCCGTCACTTTCCTCTTGGGTGAAATTCGTGCTAGTAGGACGACTAGGAAACGGAACCGAAAGCAATCCAGAAAGTGCCTTTTGAAGCATCTAAGTCAATTAAGAATGTCTTAATAGAATGTTCTAAAGATTGTTGTAAATCTGTGACCGACACTGAATAGTTTGTTTATGATCTTGAAACAGATGCCGAGTGGTACAAGGGTTGAGAAAAGCTTTCGCTTCAGACAGATTCATAACTTCTTTTGCAGTAAGGTAACCTCAAAAAAACTTTTAAAAGTAATTTTCAGTTGACATTTATCAAAAGAAATAGTTGACAGTGATCAAAAATCGAACATGATGGTCTATTTGTACAATTAGTGACCATTAAAATTAGTCAGCTGGTTTATTAAACTGCTTAAATTACTAAAGCAAAAAATTTCTTTTAAACCACACTTTAATTATTTTTTTTTTAATAAGAACGGTTTTGAAATGGAAAAAATTGGAAGTTTTTATTTAGAAATGAATGATGCGAATCTGGTTATTGCTACCATTGGCTATTTGTTATTGGGTATCTATTTCACTACCAATTTGTTTTTAATTCTTTCTTGATAAGTTTTTATTTATCTATAAAAAAATTGCGCTATTAAAAACAAGATTTTTTTAAAAACTTTACCAGTTTTTTCTCATGCGTTAAAAAAACAACTTTATTATTTGTTTGATTCTTTTATTAATAGCTTGATAATATAGAAAGTGGTGGTTGTGAGAGGGAGGTAAAGAAGAGAGTACAGGCAGGATGGAACGGATGGAGAAGAGTATCAGGAGTAATCTGCGACAGGAGGTTACCAGCTAGAGTAAAAGGAAAAGTGTACAGTTCAATGGTAAGACCAGCAATGGTGTATGGACTTGAGACAGTGGCAGTCACAAAAAAACAAGTAGAAGAGATGGAAGTTGCAGAGATGAAAATGCTGAGGTTTGCTATGGGAGTGACGAGAAAAGACAAGATTAGAAACGAGAACATCAGGAGTACTGTTAAGATTGAACAGTTAGGAATGAAGATGAGGGAGGGCAGGCTGAGGTGGTATGGACATGTCATGAGGAGAGACCAAGAGTATGTAGGAAGAAAAATGATGGAAATGGAGTTACCGGGAAAGAGGAGAAGAGGGAGACCAAAGAGAAGATTTTTAGATGCAGTAAAGGAAGATATGCAGGAAGTTGGTGTGAAGGAAACGGATGTTGAAGACAGAAAGATGTGGAGAATGATGATACGCTGTGTTAATTGTTGTTTTTTATATATTTTAATTGATTGTAATTGTCGTTTATAATTAAAAAATTTTTTAGATGATTTTAAACAATTTTAGATGCTTTGATAAGGACTGATGATAGTCGAAAACGTTCAGCTTTTTAATAAAATTTTACAAAATAAATGAAATGTTTAATTTTGCTTGCTATAATTTTTAAGTGGATTTTAAAAATCACCTCTCTTCCTAAATCTTTTATTAATGGTTGGGAAAAAAATTCAAAAAAAGTTTTTCTATGTGTTTATTGTATGATGTCAGCAAAAAATGAATGCAGTTGCGTGGTTCACTGCGAGCATGCAAAAACAAGAAAACTAAAATTAAAAATTCCGAAATATTGTAGAAAAATCTTGGAGGTTAAAAAAATATTATGTATTCTAAATGGTTTTCTGGTAATTACAATAATATTAAACCAAAAGTATAAAGCAAGTGTCCGCAAATAGTGGGTCGAGACTAAAAGTGGGGTTATGAGATCCACATTCCACACATTGGAAATGTAAAAGTTGCAAAATTTTTCTCAATAAAGTTTATCAGTTTTGTTGATAACCAAACCATGTTTTTTTACAAACTGAATGAAGATAATTTTTTTGTTGTCGATTTACTTTCTAAGGAAAAAAAAAATATAAACATTTGAGTTCCAAGTACATAAGAATTTTTTGGATGGCACCAAAAAGTAAATAATGGGAACTTCGTTTAGATAAAAAAACTTGTTAAACTTTGTTTTGATATTATGACCAAAAGACTATAAAAATGAATAAAATTTATACCAGGAGAACACTAGATACTTAGAGATATATTTCTAACCGTGATTCTTTCCTCTGCAGGGTGGTTTTTTCCATCTGCCGCGTTATAAGCGTCATCTCTTAAAATATTCAAAGAATGTTTGGCTGAAGTAATGTGCCCGTATGATTTGAATTGCAACTAAAAATACACCACGAAATGTTACAATCCACTAACCCACAAAATATGCCACATAATATTATTAAATTCGATTGAAGTCTAATTTTCATACATAAAATTGTATAAAATGACCAAAAACGTACAAGTAGATCATGAACAGGATCATTATCATTATCATTGTTGTCGTCATAGTCACTATCTTTATTTATCTTCCTGATTTGCAGGAAACGTCAGAGGTGTTTACTTACGATAACCCTAAGCGATCACGCGAAGTCTTTTTCGAGATGCAAAAATATTGTTGTCTTGTTAATTTTTTATACAGTAAATATGTATAAAGTTTAGAGCTACTTGCTAAGATCGCCAAGCGGATGAAAGCTCCGAAATAACGGAATGACAAGGGCAGGAGTAGAACCAAGACGACGTTGATTGTGTTCGCCATTACTACCTCGCTCCTAGCTGCTTGGTCGTGGTACTAGTTACTGCATATTCAAATAAACTTGATTTACCTCCTCGACGCTCTTTATTAATTTTTCTGCTTCTAAGTATTCTTCCACGTGATTAAATAACCTTTTGTCGTTGAGTAATGCAAAAATGGCGTCAAAAGAGGCTAGCATTGTCTTGTTGTCGATTTCTAATCGTGCGTTGTTGAAGATTTGTTGACTAATCTTAAAACATGCGTCAAAGTTGTAGTTTTTGCTATTGCAGAATTGAAAAATCAACTATGTTGAATCTGGTAATTAATTTAAAATAACTTTTCGATTCAATTCATTTATTTAAGTTATAAACTTTTTATTATGGTATAAATGATTATTTACTAACTTGAAACAATCTTTTTACGTTTTGAAAATTTCGGATGTATTCTTCCATAAGTCGGCAACGTTGAAGAAAATTGAGAATATAAACCATGTCAAAGGCAAACACTGTATTTCCTGTGTCGTTCGAACGATCCCTCTTTGACATGAATACCTTGATTATAGTTTTAAATTGAAAGTAATAAGTAAATCATGTTTAATTTTTTATAAAAATTTTTGGTAAACGAAACGGGTTTTACTATTTTAAAAATCTACAAAAAAACTTAGGTTTTTCATTTTTCAATAATACAGCGTTCTCTTTTCAAATATTGATTTAAATTTTGAAGACAATAATAACTACTCTAATTAATTACTTCATAATAAACTTGTAGTTTTTGCTGCCAAAGAAAAATGACAACGAATTGAATGGTGACGTAAGGAGTAAATAAATTGATGTAAATATAGAACTAACAGCGTTTGTGACTTGTTCATTGTAGAAGAAATTTCACCTTTGATTTTTAATTGCCTTTTTATAATAAAAAAAAGCGAATGACAGATTCTTTGTGTCAAATATTTTTGTTTTTTCTCCATTTTCTTTCTAAAATTTTACTTTGCGATAGGCATACCATATTTCCGGAGTGGTAAATTGGGACGTTCGTTAAAAGAAAAAATTCGTCCCTAAAAAGTAGTGATCTATAAAAAAAAGTCTTCACTTACGTAAATTGAGAATACCGGGACATAATGGTTAACCGGGCGGGACGCCGCGACAAGTGGCTAAAAATTGGGACTTTCACAGCTAAACCGAGACGTATGGTAAGCCCACTTTCGAAATAAAATTATGTTTAAAAAAGATAAGTAGACTATAAAAAATTAAAAAGTTGACATTCAATTTTGAGACTTTTAAAATAAGAATACTTACTTTAATCTCTGGAAAAGTTTTAAAGCGCGTCTATTTAAATGTTAAATACGAAACGAATTTAGGCTAGTTTACAATCTAAGTCGAATTGTTAAAAAATACTTTGTCTCTTTTACGCAGCGCACGAAAAAAGCATTGCTGCGAAAACGTACCCTGGCTACTTCCCAAGCTCCGTCTTTTTCTGGCCATTTCGCAACGTTTGAAATCCTGTACACTTGCTTTATAGTGGGGGGTTGTCGATGCCATTTCAACACGTCTTCGATGTAGGGAGTGAAGTCATTTTGATCGCGCAAACTTTCACTAAAATTGTTAAGCCCGTATTTATCTCGTGGCAACATTTGTTTCTATTTTAAAGAACGACTTAAACCTCTTAAAAGTTTTTACATTTGTTTAGCTAATAGTGAGTTGATACTTGTTTGACTGGTAAATTCTTCAATACTCTGTAAAAGTTTTGTTAATTACAATAGCAATTTAAGAGATTTGTTTACTACAATAGAAAGTTGGACAAAACTTTTAAAAAAATTTGCAAACTTGCCAGTCCCGGTCAGTCTTAAAAATGTAAACTTGATAAATTTTAAAAAGAAATCCGTTACAACAAAACGGTTGGGAACCGTTGCATTATTGTGATGCACAAACATTCACACAAACAAAACTTGACACAATTTTTTATACGTTGAAGACAAATATGGCATTTTCTACCAAATTTTCAATACAGTACTCTGTACTTAAAGTTGTTCTTAGTTTTGTTAAATCATTAAACGATGTGTAAAAGCAGAAGATCTGTGTTTTGTTTAGAATTAAGTTCCTTTTTATTTGAAACAAAGTTTCTGCTTTTTTTGTTTGTTTGTTTGTTAAACAGAATTACGTCTTGTAATGTGAGATTAATTTATCGCGTTCTCAAAGCCAACCACAACTTTATTTTGAAAGCTTTTTTTTGATTGTTAAAAAATTACTTACTTTCGATTGTATTTCCTGCGACTTGGAGGCTTTGTAAGAAGTTTGTGTTTCCTCAAAAGTTTCTTGTGCATCTTTTTTACAACTTCATCAATGATGGGCGAGACATAATCGCAAAGCAAACTGGATAAAAAAAAGTGTTTTAAAAACTGTTAATAGTTGTAAAAATTCAAAATGCTTTTGTAGCTTGTGTAGTTGAAAAGTTTCTATTTACGTTTTAAATCAGGGTGGGAACCTGCGACCCGCGTGTGTTGATAAGAGGAAAAGCCAGTTTCATCATTTCGTGACGAAAATCGAGAAACCAGGGACAGATTCTAAGTGATGACTTTTTTTTAGAGATCAATAGATTTATGTGTTTTGGACGAAAATCTGTGTTTCTTTTCCAAACTTTTATGCGGGCCGAACTAATTCAATTTTGGATATAACCCGCGAGTGTAATAAAGTACCCCACTCCTGTTTTGAACAAAAACTTTTTTTCTGTTATTCGCGTCTCTCTTAAAATTTAACGACAGAGAACTTTAAAAGTCTTTTGTAAAATATGTAAAAGATTGAAATTTTTTCTCTAATTGTTTTTTTAATTGCGATTTTTTATTTGTTGCATGAGACAGGAAGCAAATCTTGGCTTATACTAAAGCAGGTCCCGTATTCACTTGACGGACGATCGAAAGTCTCCGATATATAATACGATTGAGGAGAATAAGCAAAGACAATAATGAAAAAATCATACTATAGCTTTGACTCGCGTAAAGCTTTAAATTTAGAGAAACTGTTCAGCGATTAGTTTATTTTATTTTTTATTTATCTCTACATTTCTTCTGACTCGCAGGAAAGCGACGGAGGCTCTTATAAGTAAAGCTAACAATTACCCTGGCCTGCTTCAGAAGATGCCAAGATATGCTGTCCGGTTAAAAATCTTTTATTTTCGTTTTTAGTTTTATAGATATATGATTAAAATTTAGAACTGCTTGCCAAGAATGCCAAGCAAAGAAATGCCGTAAAGTGCCTTTCCCCAGGACACAAGAGAATGGCGCGAGTAGGTTTTGAACCAAGACCATCTCGATTACACTCATGGGGATCTAGCTACTCGAACACGCTGCCTACTTCTCTTTTGAAGAAATATAAAACTATTACTGTCCCTTTAAAATACTCTACTTGTTTTCTTTTCTAAGCGAAAGGCTATAATTTAAAGTTTTTTAACAAAGATCCCATGCAAAGAAAAGTGGCAAAAAGTGGTTTCACAAAAAGAAAACAACATAACAAAGAAAAAAATTGACAATTAAAATATTATTGTTACCTTTCAGCCGTGCTGCTGGGAAAATTTTATTAATTTTATCGAAACCGTCTTAAAAATTCTATCATCTACATAGGTAGATCAATATCAACAAAAATACTATTCTACTTTATATTGAGAAAAAATTAATTTTTGAATCGTTACAAACCAATATGCTGTAGTCAGGACATACAAATTGTATAAATTGTTTGTTAAAAAAGTTTGGTTTTGTGTATTGTAAATTGCATCTCAACGAGGATGCAAAAAAATTCTTAGAAAGTTGTATTCGATCATTTAGTTTGCTTTCTTTGGTACAACTTGATTCAAATGAAAAAAGAATTCAGTCAAAAACTGACCACTGTGAACATGTAATATTTTAATGATGCCATTCAACAAAAAAAAATTAAATCTCTTTTTCATATGAAATCAATCAGCTTTTTTGGACTTACCGCAAAGCTAGATTCACCTTCAACCAATTTTGATATTGTGGATTCACGATGAAGTTCAGCCAATCTCCGTTAAGCGGCGCCGCTGAGGCTAAGGGAGAATGGTTCGCGTTGTTCACTAAAGATTATTGTTTTAAAATCACCATGGCAACAAGCGTAATATACGTAAATTGAAAATTTATTATATTAATGCTCTGGTTTGAAATGCAATAAAAAAAAATTAAGAAAATTTTGATCTTTTATTGATAGTATTGTAGAAAATAGTCAAAATAGCAAAATAAAATTTTAAACCTTCCTTTTATAACTATAGTTTTGTTTTAAGCTAAATTTTAAAGTTAGAAAGTTCACCATCTTAAATAATACTTTTTCAGCTCTTCTTATTTGTTTCAATCAGGGCTGCGAACTCGAACTCGAACTCGAACTCAAAGAACTCGGCAATTTTGGCCGAACTCGAACTCGAACTCGAACTCGAAAAATAAAAATTTTTGAACTCGAACTTGAACTCGAACTCGAAAAAAGTTTGTGGAGTTTGAGTTTATTTAATGAGTAAATTTGACTATAATACCTCGTATTTCTCCGCGATGGTGCCCAATTATAATTTGGTACCCTCTTTTATTTTGTTTAATAATAGATTAAAATTGTAACATTGATGACAAAGCAATTTTTAACATGTGCTCAGTTTTTCGCGGTTGAATTATCCTCTTAACTCTATTCCGACTGTATTTTTTCAACTCTATTTTGTGAACTCGAACTCGAACTCGAACTCAAAAAATTGAAATTTAAAGAACTCGAACTCGAACTCGGACTTGCAATTTTTTTGTGAAATCAAACTCGAACTTGAACTCGATTAAAAATGCTTCGAGTTCGCAGCCCTGGTTTCAATTCTTAATTAATGTGCATTACCATTTTTAAATAAGTATCAAAGCCTTTTAATCATTAAATATAATACTGCCCGCATTTTAATTCTTTTTAAAAAAGTTATTGCAAGTTTGAGCATAATAAGTTTAAGAAAATACAGTTTAAATAGAACTCGAACTATTCCAATTTGAAGAACTAATTTTGAGAAAACTGTTAATTTCGCGTTGCCATTTAATTTCTTTTTCTTTTGCTATTTTGCCAATCACTAAAAAAAAAGCTGTCACACTTTTTGCGAAAACCCGACTGTATCTTTAAGTTTTGTTTTGGATTTGAACCTGCGATTCGTAGTGATTCGCTTGCCTCAGCTTATTACAGTCTTTTGTTATTTTGCAGATCGAATTTCCCAAGACACTTCTGCTTGAATTTCTTTTTCTTTTTCCAGTCTTCATACTTTTAAAAGGTGAAAAGCTTTTCCTTTGTAATGCTAATTAGAACACATCAACCAAGGACAGATCACTCTTTTTATTGTACAAGTAAAACTTGGACCGAAGTGTAAATAACCATTTCCTGAACTTTGGAACTACTGTAGGCTACTTTGTATCTATCTCTACGATTAATCTTTTGACTCTTTTCTCCCCAATCACTTCTGTAAGTACCTTTATGCTTTTTTGCGTGTGTGTAGTTTAATATTTATTTACATTGCTTACAACTCGTAAAAGTTAAAAATGGGCTACAAACTAGAAATATAAAGATGAGAGAACTGACTGAATCCAAATTAAGTTATAACATACATGAAACTACAACCCAACCAGTTTTATCCCAAGAAAATTTTATTTTTTCACAATTAAGCCACATATAGGTCTATTGTGATTTTAGCATTCTATCGGTATCAAAAGTCTCTCTTGCCTTTGATAAAATGTAATTTGTTTATAAAGAAAATAACGATTCAATCTTTTGTTGAACACAATATGATATTTTTTGTTGACTATTTACAACGTTTTTTATGTTATTATAAAACAAGGAAGAATTTCTATTTGTTTAAAATGATTTGACAAAAACGAGAAGAAATTTTATGACGAGAAATTGTGACATCTTATCGTATTTTAGATTAAACTTTAGAAAAATTTTAAACAAGTTAATTTAATTAGTAAATATTTACCAATAAATTGATTTTTTAACTTTTTTTCTTCAGATCTTGGTGACAAAACCAATTGATCTGAGATTGCTTCTGAACCATTTTCTTCAGCTGATTTCTCAATTTGTTGTTTATCATTCACACAAGAACTGAAATCTTTTTTTAGTGCTTCAGGTCCAACACTTGAAACCGGTTGTGAACAACTCATCTCTGATATGTTCCGGTAGCCTTTTCTTAACCGGTTAAATAATTTTCCATACATTTTAACCCGCTTCAATTTTTTAGACCATTATAACTTTTCAAATACAGCCTAATTGAGAACGCACAGAAAAACTTTACAAATGTACTCACATTTTAGGTATTTTTTTAGTTTTTTTGCGACAGGGGGACTAACAAAATAACGAGACAAACATGACAATTTCCACTGGCATCAAAAAAGTTTTACAGCATAAGATAGTCTTTGCTTATTAATGTTTACGTAATAATAACTTAATTGTTTTCTGAAAATCACTTTTATAAACGTTTAGTTTTGCTTGCAAAAATAATTCTTGATAAAAATTGCATGTAAAACGTCATAAAAAGTTATTCATGCATCACAAATGATATTTATTAATGTCGTGTCAAAATTGTTCAAAAAATTAATTTCTCTAATTTCTGAGAAAATTTTTCTCAAGAACATTCATTACAAAGCAATCCTTAGAACAGCTAATCCGTTTTAAAATTAAAAAAGACCCTAACTTACGGCAATTACTATATTTTTATCATTTTAAGTAATAAGTTATGATTTAGTTTCATAGTTTTTTGACATTAAATTAAGGTGTTAAGTAAATTGTCCAAAATAAAATGATTGCCGCACTTTCTTTTTCTTTTTTTTTTGTTTTAAAACATTGCCATTTTTAAGAATATTAATAGAAGAAGATATTGTAATTCAAATTATTTCATAATGAAATGTTTTGTGGTCATTTACAAATGGACTGCTTTAGCTTCTTTGAGATAAAAAATTTGTTTATATTAAAAAGGCTAAACCTGAACCATTTAGTTAATTTAAAATGAAACTAATAATACACAACTTTTTTAACATTTTGGTAAAAAAATTTACCGTTAACCAAAATTGTGACTTTTATGATAAAAATGGCTGATATGAAAAACTCCAATAAGTAACAATTTTTAAAAATAAAAAAATTTAAATAATTTGCCATTTATTTTTGAGGGACCGTTAACTACTACTTTATAATTCAAACACTTTGGAATGTAAATCTTGATAGCATAGAAAAGTTGATATTGGGCCCGTTTCAATTGTGATGTGAGTGGTCAAAGTTCGATTCCTGATCTGATCTGACTTAATGAATTTATTGTATTTTCGACCCAATTTTGTTCGTCATAAAAGACAATGCTTGAAAAACAAAAACTAAAAGTCTTAACACTAGAAGCACCACTAATTTTGCATACCTTGAAGTACTTTTACACAACTAGAATAGCATTAAATTGCTAACTTAACATGAACATTTCACTTAGCAGCAAAAATAAATTAGTTCTAATTAAATATCGAATATACTTTTGGAAAGGTCACGGATTAAAATGGCTCCTTTTGGTACCATTAAGATAACATCTTGTAAACAAAGACTAAAAATTAAAGGAAAACTTTTTTCACGACTAAACTGGGTAGTATTACAAATAATGAAAAGTCAGAAAATTTGAAAGATCTCCTTAAATCACATTGGTCGCAGCATATAAATTAATTACTGTCATGGGTCAAAATGACTCCAATAGTACTTCTATAGTATTAAAACTAGATAGATTTGCTTAGCCCTAAACTCATTGTAGAATTTCTATCTATTGAAAATAAACTTTCATTATTTTTTGTGCTAACTTTTTCACAAGTTTAATTCCAATTAATTATCACGAGAAATAATTAAATCTTATTTCTTCAAATCCAAATAAAAATGTGTAACAACGTGTAAACTAACAACGTGTAAACTTTTTTTGATGAAGGATTATACAACTTAAACTTGACACGGTGGTTAAAACGTAAGGAAATTTGTCAAATTGCTTGGGCCCAAACTTTATGAGGTTTATGTTAGGGTCGAATAGGGTCATTGACGAATATTATACGATTTGGGAAAATTTTTTATTTGATAACCGGCTTACTTCGGTCTTTTTTAAATTAATAAAAATAGCCAAGAAATTTTTCTTTGGTGTTCCACTTCAGACTTATATTCACTACTCCAGAGCCTTCGTTTTCAATTCGAATTCTTATTGTTTAAAACCAGACCCTTGATAAATATTTAAATCGATAAGGAAGGATTTGAAAAAATGCAAAAAATAAAAAGTGAGAAAGGATCTCATATGCAAATTATAATTTTTGATGCAAACAAAATTGCAAATATACAAAAAAAATTATTGCAAATATACAACCTCGTCCGTCCAAGACTCTGATAATAAGTTTACATCGAAACGAATTGCTTTTGCCCCAGACTTTACAGCTTTTTCAAATGACAAAAACAATTAACATTTTTATAGTCTTTAGTCAACGAAAAAACAACTCATCAAAAATAAACAAATTATTGTATAAAGGGGATAAGAGTTTTATTTGTTTTTACGTAAATAACTGTAAATTATAAAAAAATTTTAAATATCACTTTAAAAAAAAACTAAGAACTTTGATCAAGAATGAGAATGGCGAAATTTTTATTGCTTCGATCAATTATAACTTCACACCGTGGAAAAAGGGACAATACATTTCTTTTTGAAATTGTTTATTTTGAAAGATTATTACGCTAGTAAATTTAGTCAACTATTCATGGAAAGAATAACTGCAATAATGTTGCTAAAAAAGTCCTAATTGCAGTGGGAAGCCATATTTCTCAAAACTTCTGGTAGTGCTGTATGCATAATTATTAATAGCAGCTGGTTATTTGTGAACAGGCAACAAAAAAATATGTAAGCTACGTAACGCAAGGCTATGAAAAAACCACACAAAAGGAAAAAAATTATTACATAGCACCAAAAAGCTTTTCTGACAAGCTTCGAATTTGTTTATGGGACAAAGTTTTTTATATTTTTGCTTACCATAAACCCAGTAAAAAAGTGCATTATATTTAACAAATTTAATCAAATATCTATGAAATTTAGTTTTCCAGGCATGTATGTAGCTGAATTGCAATATCGTGAGCTACAACAATAAATGAATGAATTTAATTAGTAAGAATATAAGTTTTGATGAAGCTAATTACCGAAATATTAAAGAATTTTAAATTTATTAAAGTAATTTTTTGAAAAAGTAGCCCAAATAAAAGTTCAAAGTATAATGGCTGGAACGATTTGCATAATTTTGAATAAAAAGAAAGAGTCCAAATTGCAGCAATCACTTTGGTAATGATTAAGGATCGCTTAAACCGTCAAGATAAAAAACAAAACGATTGCAACAATTTTGGCTGTTTCTTTTATTTTAAAATTGAATTAAAGCAATATTGAAAAAAACTTGTATTCTTGAATTATGTGTAATGGCTCTGACAACTAAAAAGTTTTTAAGCATTCAGAAGCTAATGGAACGTGAGCTATTTGATACAGCCTACATCATTATTACACAAGAAAGATCATTGTAAAATTTATTATTAAACTTTTTAAGGCCCTTATTTATTAGTCTTTTTAAGGTGTTGTGTTGTAATGTATTAATGTTTAGTAAGGTTCAAAACAGAAGTAATGTGCTGTTGTATGGAGCAACACCAACTTTTTTCGTTTCCTTGTTAAATGGCAATCTGTCCTTCTGGCATTTTGGATAAGTCTAAGGAAGCAGGTATTGCTACTCGTTTGAAAAACGCTTTTTGTTCGGCGTTTCGCACAGTTCCGTCGGACTCAAACGATTCCTTTCATCCGTGTCCCAAAAATTCGAATGGTGAACAAAATCAAAATTGCCCAACATCTTCTGCAGTCAATAAACGAAGCCTTTGTTGCGAAACAAAATATCCTATTTGCAACAATAGAAGAAGTTTAGCAAGTAATTTATACAGTTGTAAAAGCTCAACAAAACTAATTGAACTTTTTTTAAAACTGTACTTTACTATGAAATATGATCTTTTTTGAAAACACTTTTATTTAACATCAACTATTTTAAACAAACAGTTTAAAAAATTGGATTTTAAGAATTGTGTATAGCTATTTTTGGAAATGTAAAAATCTTGTCACTAATATTAGCTTTTTTTTCAAAAAATAGTATCTTTTATATGTTATTCTTTGTTTAATTAAAATATTCAACTACTATTTAATTTACTATATCACACAAAAACAAGCAAACAGCAAATTAATCACGTAAGATTCTTTTATTGCAACAGTTTTTGTTACTTTTTTTTAGTGCAAATGCCAAGGTACGCCATGCTTCATCCTCTAAACAAAATTATGTCCGACTAGACAAGCACTGCCTGATCGTAATCTTCTGCTTTGTATTTTGCCTCAAAGGCAAGTTTCTTCTTGACCGCAAATTCGTTTACACTTCGATTTTCGAGGTCGGGATTAAGTTGGCGATGTTTTCGGCAAAATGTCTAGGTTTAGAATGTCGTCAATTTCAAAAAATTACTGTTTGGATTTCAGCCTCAAAAGTTAGAAAAATAGCTTTTCCGATGCTCTGAATTAACTTTCCTACCGTATTATTTTTTAAAACGATAAAAACAGAGTACAATGGACTTAAATGTTGACAACTTAAAGCAAACAACTATGAACAAATTAGCATACAAAATTAATTTTTAGTTTCAAAACTTGTGTAAATATAAATTGCTATATTTCAGATTGTTGTCCTCAACAACCGCATTACTTAGAAGCAGATAAGAAGTTTAAAAGAAAACATCTAAATTGGGTCAAGTTAGGCTTGGCTTTACGGTAAGTTGGCCTAATGAAAAAAAACTCAGCAAAACTTGACGGAACGACAATATTTTCTCTGCAATAGTTAACAGTAAAAGTTTTTGCAACGGTTCAGAATCTGACATTAATGTTTTTAATTTGTTATAACAACTAAATTTTGGTTTACTGTTCCTGTGTTTTGTCAAAAATTTTTTACCCCACTTAATGAAATAGTCTAGTAGTTGTTGATTGCAAATGATTTGAGTTAAAACGTTCCAAATCTGTGTTGTATTTTTCGAAAAAAGTCTGTTCCACAATTGATATACTGTATTGGGAAGTACTAGTTTCTAGAATGCCAACAATATTTTTTTCAGAATATTATGTGATTATATGAACCCAGCTCTAGACGAGATCATAAGAGACATGAAGAGCAAAGGATGCATGAGTGAAAATAAATGCAATTTACGATCAAAAAGGTGTCCAAGAAGGTCTTGCATTTCCACAGAACCTAGAATTCGAAGTTGTAACAGAAGAATGCCTAGAGATTGCCGACCATATGAGTGCAGGTAGGCCCGAAAGAAATGTTTATTAAAATTTTATCTGATGTCATTAAAATTCAAACTGCACAAGCACCCGTATATGTTTTTAAATATTTGTTTATAATTACCAAAACTATATATTTTTTCGTATTTATTTGTTTTTCCAAAGATAAATTTTCATTACGCCTTTTATTCCTCAAAAAATATACCCGGTATTGCAATTGACACTTTGCGTCTAAAATTTATTTGCAATCATCAAATGAAAAAACCCATCGATTTATTCTTTCAACTCTCATGACAAAATCATTTCATTTATAGGAGATATCCTTCGTACTGTGAAGTTCTTCCATCGCGAGAGCATTGTTGCGAGCCGAGGTATTATTGTCCTCCCGATCTGTACTTTCAGGAATGTGAATCCCCTTGCGATGAAGAGCCGTGCTACATCGACTGTGACGACGGCAGAGTGCGCTGGGATGATGTTCGTTACAGAAGCGAGCCCAGCGACGTTTCTTGCGAAACCGTTTGCGTCGAAGAGCCAACGTCGAGATTGCTCACCTATCACATGGCCCCGCAAGAATCTTGCGTGACGTCACGACGCCCTCCCTGCAAACGAATTCCGAGCTACGTCGACGTTTGCGACCCATCGAGAAATTGTGTGAAGACGCGACCGCGTCGTCGAGACAATCGAAGAAGAAAGCGAAGGTACGTCTGCGTCGAAGACGACGTTGAACCTAGCTACGAAGCCGATTTGGATTGCGATCGCTACGTTTACATGGACTGCGAGAAACCAACTGGCTACAGGAAGAGGAGTAGGAACAGGAGAAGGAGAAGAAGAAGGTCCGGAGGTTGATGGGAAACATAAAGATAATCACTCTTGATCTAATTGAAATCTCACCCTAGCAATGTTTAAATTGCTTAGTAACAGGTAGAAAACATAAAAAAATTTTGTAAAATTTGTAAGAGTTTACTTTGAATTAAAGTTTTTCGTTTTTTTATAAAAGAGAAAATAAGAAGCCTTTGTCTAAACTCAAAAATATTACATGCAGTAAAACGTTTAAAAACAATCGTTAGCTATATTAGATCAAACTTATATCGCAAATGGAAAATCTCAATTCAAATTTGTTAAGTTCGACTAACAAAACAAAAAACGTAAAGTTTGATTTTTTTCAGTTTGTAAAACTTTGATTTAAATTTTTGTATTATGTCTTTTATAACCTGGCAATGTGGTTAAAAGCGTTGTATTGATGGCAAAAGCAATCAACGCTGTCGTGGTTCAAACCCTACCTTCATTATTTCGTTTTATCTTTGGAATAGATGCTTTACCTCATTTTCCTCTGATTGGCGGTCAAGCAGCTCCAAGTTTCAGTCAAAGTCTCAAAATTAAAGATTTTTCTGAAAAAAGAGGGTTTTCTGTAGAAATATAAAGTTTTAATAAAATTGGCGAGCGACTTTCAACACTATTGGTCATTTGTTATCGCAACGCCCACCCATCAGCTCTAATTCAACACCATTCCATATTCAAAATAATCTACAGCTGAAATTCGTTTTAAAACTTCCTAAACAAAGCCACACCGTATTCGAATATTAACTATAAAATTTGTTTTAGAGACTTTTTAAAAGGCCGCAATTCTCCCATCTACTCAAAGACAGCTATTGATCAAAGCCTTGCTTTGCTGTGGTTCGGAACACGCGTCAGCAATTTGATGTCTGAAATCACGTGATCAATTTGCGCCTTTCTCGTATTCGATTCGCGTCTCGTTTTCATGTTTCAAAGTTGTTCAGCCAAGAAACGTCCCAAAGCTTGGACAGAAGAGAAAATTTTTGAAATAAATAGAACTTACATCTTGAGTTTTTTGTGCATGCAGAAGCCGTAATAAGAGCTAGTTTTTGAAACGTACAATTTTTTTTCAGATATTGAAAAAAACAAAAAACCAATCTTCTTTGAAAATGTATTACAACAAAACTTTGATTTACAAACAACATCACTTGGAAATAAAACCAGCTATTCAATAGTTGAGACAATTAATCTTATTGTCTTACCTATCACATTTTTGGATATTGTTCGAAGTTTCTGTTTTTGAGAATACGAAAATTTACAAAACCTTTTAAAAATTCATAAACTTCTTTAAAGTCCCACGTATTTATTTACGTTTGACGGGTATATAATTTCATTTAAGCTTTCATATATTCAGCTTGGGCCTTTTGAGCAGCTCGAAATTTAAGTTATGCAAACGTCTGGAAAGATTAGAGTCGTAGCCATGAGGAAGAAGAGCAGATGCTCGTGCGAGATTTTAAAAGTTCGTCATCTCCATATATCTTCCCTTTTTTCACCTTCCTTTAAAAGCCAAAACAAACAAACTGAACAAGTTATAAAAATTTGTTTTCGACCTTGTACCCATCCGCGTAGAAGACTGGTAAAACTTTCGTAAATGTTTGGTTTTTAAATTTTAATTGTTATTTTTAATAGGTACTAAGTTTAGATTAAAAACAAAATATTAGATATTATGGTTAGCTTTGTTTTTCTTCTTCAGTTTCCACCAATTCCAAAAATAAAACAAACAAACAAACAGTACATTTCTCCGTTTTTTTCCATTTCATAGTTGCAACATATTTAAAAAAATCTTGCTTACAATTAAATCACTTAAACTACTAGACTTGCATTGAAAGGGCGAGGAAACGGTGAATCAGTTACATTAACCTAGGCTAGGGGATTACCCCACTTGCTTTAGGAAATGCTAAAACAATACTGTCGCTTTGAAATCATATAATTTCAATATTTCATAGAACCGATTGACCTGAAATAAATGTTTCGTGTTTTGCAGAAAGCAAATAAAAATCAAAAAATGGAAATAGGTTTGTAAAGAAAATTGCAAATTGTCAAGAAAAAGGAACAAATTTTGTACAACACTAATCAAATTTGAAGTCTTCCTTCCAAACTGTCGAGGCCCCCAGTTTAATACGGTTAATGCTTAAGGTATATTAAAACTATAAGCTTTAAAAATTTATCAGCTGCAAACAAACCCACAAATTCAATCCCCTTTAACGGTTTAAAATTGCTCTTAAGTCACAAAGCACATAGAATATTAAAAATGTTTATTATCGTATTTCAGCATGTTCATCGCAAGACGCACAGCTTTATAGCCAAGACAAATCACACATGCACATGCACAAATAGGCAAAAGCTAAGAATAATCGATAAAGTTTGAGATTTAAAACGAAAGTCACTTGATTAAAAATTGATTTTTAAAGATTTTATTGCTGTAATAAAACGATTGACAACCCTTCAAGTAATTAGTTTTCAATTGTTTTTGTTTTGTCAAAACTGTTCCAGAATATATTAGAAATTACATTACCTATGTTCTTGCAATCGCACTTACAAACAATGAACGTAATAATGTTATTATTGATTGGAGATTATTAAAATCTACTTTAATTTGGATTAATTGTCTAAAAATTTTAAAAACCACTGTTTTGGTATTGGAGTCAATAATTTTTTTTGCTTGGTGCGAGTAATGTCAATAATGCTTTGGTAGATTTTTTAATGAAACTACTCTTAAAGACATTATACAATCGCAATTAAACTGATATTTAAACACAATAAGGAAGTTAAGAAATAAGGCAAATCTTTATCCTTTTCAAAATAGAAGATAAAAGATTAATTTTTGTGTTGCTATGTACTGCAAAACTTATTGCTGTACATGTATCAACATTCAACATGCTTTCCTTAAAAACCAACTGTTTTTAAGATTTGTAACCTTGTAATTAAAGCCAAAGTGTATCGAAAAAGGTAGGGACTGCTCCTGAAAAATGTAAATGAGAAAAATTTTGTAATCTTTCTTTTTTAAAAAAATGTAGCAAGCAAACAAAACTAACTTTTAAAAAAGTTGATTAAACAAAAATTATTTGCACACCAGTTAATCCTCAATTAATCAAAACTCGCTTTCATAAATCAAAAACCCCGAAAAAGTTGATTTTTCCCAATTTGTGTCTAAGCGACCATTCTGAACCTCAACGCGAACAACGTCACCAACTTTCAAAAATAAAACTCCCCCGTTCTGGGCCGCTTCGTGGTTAGCCGTGTTCTCGTCGGCAAATGCCACAAAAATTGGTTCCTCGTTTACCTGCAAATACAAATTACAGGTTAAAAAAAAACAAAAACGCAAAAAAGAAAGACTTTGTGATGTTTGCTTGATAAGCCAAAGTGTGCAAGAATGTCAAGCTGCCCATCTAGCAACGTAAGACATAAAAAGAATTTCCACTTTTGCGATGTTGTTGCAATCAATTGGCAAAATTGCGATAGATTTGGTCGGCCCAAAAATTAAATTCGGACCTTTTCGGCCACAAGGGAAAATCCCAAGCTCTAAGTTTTTAAGGTTAAACTTTAAACAAAAGGTTTATTAAACTAGTTTTATTTCAATTTTTAAATATCAAATTACACAATAGCTAATTTTTCATGCCGTAAGGCTTCAAACAAATTTATTGAGTAAAAAGCGATTTGTTAAGATATGAGTAACTGAGAAATATAATAAAAAAAAGTCTTTGAAGAATTCCGCTTTTTTCAAGTTGTGATCTTGAGAAAAAAGTTTTTACTGAATTATTACTACTTTTTTGTAATGACCCTACCTACAACCTGGTAACTTTTGTTAAAAAATATATATAATAATATAAAATATATTTCTAAAATGATATTTTTAAATAATATTTGTAAAGCTACTGTAAAAATGGTAATATTTTAAGAACTGAAAAAAATTATTAATTTTTCAATTAATTAGAAGTTTCCAAAAACAAAGTTTATTATGTTGTAAATGAGTTAGAACTGCTCTTTGATCGCAACTTTATTTGCAATACAAACAAACTTTTCAAAGTAAAATATGCAATCGAATAAGAATAAATAACGGTCAATAACCTACAACAATAAGTTACTTACGGTCATTGCCACTGTTAATGATTCTCTACTAAAGTGCTTGATCACGCTAAAATCAAATTTGAAGACTCCACTGACTGAGGCTGTAAATTCACTGGTTTGTTTATTGTATGCGTTTCCAAGGTTAACCGGGACATAATCGAAAATTACGACTTTGCTATTTGGCTGCGGCAGTTCGTACAAATTGTCTTCGTTCCTAATCGCGGAAAATGCGATTCCTTTATTTTGATTTCTCTCCTCTCTGTGTAAGTAAGTTCCACTGAAAGAAAGAGAGCTTCTGTCACAGGCTACGATGCAGTTACCTTCCCATGCAGCTGTTGAATTAAGCTGGTCAATAGGATCAGGTTTCGAAGATGATGACGTTGCAAGAGCGCTCGATAAATTTGTCAAAAACAAAGAACAACACAATATTAGAAAAACTTTACTTTGCACTACCCATTGCATAATGTACCTCTTGCTTTGTATGTAACTTTCTGTCAGTGTTAGTGAAGTTTGTCTAAACAAAGTTTTTGATTTAAATAACAAATTTTCAATTTATTTACTACACAACAATGATTGTTAATGGTAATTAGTTTTTTTTAAGACTTTTTTTCATTGCAATTTTAGATTAAAAAAAGTTGTCGTAGCACAAAGTTTTCATAAAAGTATACCTCATTCTTTTTACAGCACATCTATTTTTATTATAAGAAGAAAATATCCTAGGCTATTTTAAAATGAAAAATACATCAAACGCTAAAATATAGCTCGGGGAGAGAGGTTACTTTCTTATACCATAAAATTGTTATAAAAGGTTTCTATATTTGATTAAGCATTTCTGAAGATAAATAAATAAATTCAAAAATGCTATATCTAATGTAGCTGCTTTCCAGAGTAATTTTATGATATCAATACTATTTTAAATTTTAAACATATCTTCAATAGCACTATTATTTTCAAAGCAATTTTATCAAACATAAAACAAAATGAAAGTAATTAGAAAACGCAAATCTATTTTTTTATTTTTGTTTAAATTCAGAAGATTTATAAAAGCTGTTTTTGGTTTACAAAAGCTTTTATAGCAAGAACAAAAGGTCAAAATTTTCTTACTTTGACCAAACTAATCTCAACTAAATAGAATACGATGAAAAATAAACCAACAAGCGCTTTTAATCGATAGATGCTTCAATTTTCGCTAAACTTAATATGTTTTGATAAAAAGAAGACAGAATCTAGAAAGCAAAATAAAGTTGATTTTTTTAAATTTATCTTCTTCGTTGGTTCATTGAAAAAAAACTACTAAATAAATAAAATATTATTTAAAATGTCGGCTGCAATGCAAATGTTATTCAAAGTACTCTATAATTTCTTTATTCGACCAAAAATAAACTTTTTGGACCTTTTAAGTTGTAACCTTATAACTTTTTTTAATTCTTCATGAAATAAATTTTACGCTTTTTCTTCAACCCTAATCCTTCTTTCAAAAAGTCTCTTTGTTTCAACTTTGATCAGACGGAGTGTGAGCTTTCAAGTTTTTTTACAAATGCGTATGTATTTCTCTCTTCATCTAGACTATTGCATTAAACATTTTTGCATTTTGTTTATTCAATTTCAAGTTTTTGTGGTGAAATTACAACAACGAAAGCAAACGACAAACTGAATATGAACGATGATTGTTCATCTGAAAGCCTTTCAGTTGCCACTTTAATTAAATATACATGATTTGGATCAAATGAGAGAAACAAAAATTAGTGCACTAAAATTGACTATCTTTTATTAGGACACAAGGTTTCGTGGGCTACTGCTCACTTCGTCAGGTGCAATGGAATAAAAATGCAATCAAAACAAATTTTCTTGCACCTGACGAAGTGAGCAGTAGCCCACGAAACCTTGTGTCCTAATAAAAAATAATCAACTTTAGTGCACATTTTTTTGTTTTTTATTTGATTTAGAAAGTTGACACGGCTCCCTCAATTTTATTCCTTGTAATCCTTTGATGATTTAGATTGTAAAACAAAAAACTATTTTTTACATATTTATGATTACATGCCATCAAAACTTTTGGAAATTGGCGTTTTACTCTGTGCTTTTCTGTTTGCGTAAAAGGTATGTGTTTTGTGGAATTCTTTAAAAAATTCATGTATAATCGAAACTTGTATGAAGAGCAAACTATTAATAGTTTTAAGAGTCTTTAAATAATACTTTTTATTAAAAATTGGTAGTTTATTGATCACATTTTTTTGACCATTCATTATCTGATGGGCAAAGCAATGTTGAAGCAGTTACACTTAAAATGTCACCCCCAATCTGTAATTAAAGATTCCAAAATGATACTATACCTATGTTCGTTTTTGTTTTGTTTTTTTGGTTTTTTAAATATGATTATAATTTTGAGCTACTTTTTCCAGAACATTTCGCAAAGAAAAGCGACAAATTATATTTGTGGTAGGAAACAATAAGACAACATAGTTCGGCTTTTCAACCGAGTGGTTAAGATCAATACAACGACGTAAATCTGTGAAGCTGTTCCGTTCGTCATGCTAGATACAGAAAAAAATAAAATTAGGGTGCTCTATACGATATATTTGAAAATACTTTTTGGTTTAAGCAAAAGAAGAATTCACAGGAGACTTTTGTGGGTTTACCATTTTTCTTTTTTATTGAACAAATGTGAAGCATCTGTTTAAGATTTAAACAAATTCTATTTTTGCACTTTATTCCTGCGTGTCGAAATTGCAAAATGAATTAAAATCAATAGTTTTTTGTTATGTCTTAGATCAGGGGTGGGCAAATTGCGGCCCCCGACGAAGTTCTGTGCGGCCCGCGAAAGCTGCGAGCAAATGACTTTAGTCTCTCTTCACTTTCAATTTTAATGACCTCTAAAAAAGGTCATTACTTTCAACAAGATGATTAAAAGTTTCAGAGTGAAGACCCTTTTTTTAGAAATCACTATAGTGCGGCTCGCAAACAAATTCAATTTCTGAATGCGACCTTGAGCTAAAAAGTTGGCCCAGACCTGTCATAAATCTTTTTTGTGATGCATCAGTTGTTCTGCATGGCAGTGTAGTCTTCTAAACATGCTAGTGTTTATGAAAAAAGTTTGCTCAGTCTTACCTTTAGGCGGAGGTGGATATTTTTTCTTACTTTAGAAAATTGCAGGACAACTTGCGCAATGCGTTTTTTAAATCATGTAAAGCGCAGCTGATAAGCGCAATATAATTTTTAAACCAACTAAAAATGATGTACTTTTTCAAATCGTTAGCGCAGCCCAATTGGTTTTCCAATCATCCTATTGGACGGCAATATCTTGGCATCTCCGGAAGCAGGTCGGCGTAACTGTTCGCCCTATGTATGGCGCCTCCATCGCTTTCCTGCAATTTAGAAGGATAAATATATGGATAAATAAATTAAAAAACTGCCTGCATTAAAAAACAACCAAAGTACTAGTAGATTGGGCTTTTGCCAAACTGGATTTTATAAAAAGCGCAGCGCAATAAAGAGAATAAGTAGTTTTTTATTTCTCGGTGCGCAGTGCAATTAAGCGCAACTTATTATTCTCTAACCAAATGCCCAACGCTTCTAAAAAAAGTATGAAAGCCAGCGCAACTTCCGCAATTGCGCAAGTAACAGAATTTAATCTTATCTGAATAAGAATAAGTAACAGAATTAAGAGATTTAATCTGAAGAAACAGAGTTTTGTCCCGAGTGTCTCTCATTGGTATTTAATAAAAGTTCTTTATTAACTTCTGCTGTCGTCATCAAAATAGCGAACTAGCCGGAAAAAATCATAGGGAGCAATACAATTTTTCTCTATTTTGTAACTTTTGCCCGAATCTTTATTTTCTAGTACTCTACGGATATGAAAAGTAACTTTGTCCATAATTTAGGGTGAAGACCAAAAAAAAAAAAGGTTTTCACTTTGAATTTGCTTTGATTTCTCCATTTTCGTCCCCAAAACAGTGATTTTTAAAAAAGTGTTTACGTTAAACAATTTTTTCTGCATCCAGTGTTCATTTTTGATGAAGAAGAAATTTGTTTTGATCAAATAATTTGTTGTCGCTGCCCTAAATTCTGATTTTACCCAAGGTTTTGAAACTTGGGGGCACAATTGCCCCGCCCGCCCTCCGGCAGGTATGGCTATGATCATCAGTTTGCAACCAATCCAAAAAGTGTGACACTCAGTTTTATACTTTTAAAGTTTTACCGGATACAAGAAAGTTCAATTTTTTTAAATACCTCTTTCTTTCAAAAAACAGTATCGCAAACTAAATTGGAATAATCACCGCAAAATATTTTTAATCTTTAAAACTACATGAAAATCAAATACATTGCATAATTTTAGTAGTCTTATATTTGTTAATTTTTTCATTTGTACTTATTTGCTTTTCAAACGAATTTACTTATAAAACTAAAAATGTTCATAAAATAATAAATTATAAAACATACAGCATATTATTTGTGTCTTATTCCGATTAATCTTTCAAATTAAATTTTTTCTACCTTTTTAAGCTGCTTTTAAAGTTTTTATCTTTATTGCTTTTAGAAAAAGAACATAACATCAACAACATACTGCATTTTTTCAGCAAAAAGCACGAATTTTAAACGATTTATTTAGTCGGCATAATCTTGAGCAACTGGAAACAAAGCAATTGATCGACATTTCATCTCTGCACATCTGCAGGGGCAAAGGTTGAAATGAAAGTGGTTTTAATTGCTTCTCTTTGCTTCTCGTGGCAGTTGATTTAACAATGCGGCGCATGATTGAACTTACTTAATCTTGTTTTTCTTTTTCTAATTCTTTGAAAACGAAGAGCAATGAATGTAATAAATAATTTATATTGAGATTAGTAAGGTATCCATGAGAAGGTTATGACGTTACGCAGATTGTATAACTAAATGGTTAAGATTTTTCTGTTTACTTCCAATATGCAATTTTTGGATTTAAATTTTGGAGAAAAATTTTTTAATTGCCAGTTCTTTATTTTTCAAAACTAAAAAGTAAAAAAATGTACACATAAAAGTGCTTTAATTTGCTAAAAAGTTGAAACGGTGCATATAAGCTTTAAAATTCATTTGGTCTTTTTTGAAGAGATCGTATGCACAGTGGCTCCGAAAGTGGGAGGCAATTGCCTCCTTTGCTTTTCATTATTTTTAAAAAGTGGGGACATAGGAGGCAGATTGTGTTGTTTAAAGTTTAAATTATGATAATATTTTTTTAGATTTTTTCTACAATTAACCTCTATAATCTCGATCGCCATTAGATCCAACAATGCTTGTAAAATTGCAAATTTAACCGTAAATCAAATCACAGTAATAAAAGTCAAGATAAAACTTTTAATGTAGGCTATGTAATATAGAGTGATATCTCAAGTGACGTAACCTTCAGAAAAACTTCCTATTCATAGTTTAATAACCAGTTATTAGATTTGCGTTTTTTAATGTGTAGACTTATTGAGAAAAACCTGTTTAAAATTGGCTATTGCTGTGGTATCGCAATAAGTGGTCATAGCAGAGTCGACTTAAAGGCTTTTATAAAATGCAGCACACTTTTAAGATTAAGGTTTTTAGCTCTGGGTTCATTAAAAAGAATTGATATTGGCCGAAAAATTGATCGCAAACCAAAATAATCGGGTAGGAAAATGACACTTTTTTTTGAGAAACCGATCTGTCATGCGCGAACCGAAACTCTACAGGCAATCAAAACTTCAAATTACAGAATGGTTGCCAAAATTTGCTTTTTTGGGGGTGGCAATTTCCCTCCAAGCAAAAAACTCCCGCGGCCCTGAGCATGCAAACATATAGTCTCAACAATAACAGCTAAAAGTTTAAAAGTACTGCGATAAAAAAGGACAATGAAGCTAAAGCCATTTCCAGATTGTTTGTGGAGAAAATGCACTTTACAACTCATTTTTAAAAGTTTGGTTAGTGAATTTTGGAAATACGTTAAATTTTGTTTCGCAAATCTAGTTGGAAATTATCGTGTGTAGACTAATAATTATTTTACGATTTTTATTCAACATTACTTTGCGTTATTTTCATGCTATTTGTGCAAGTGTGTCTTGAACAAAAAATAAATTCACGTGGTCGAGTGGATAGGAGCGCTGTGATTGTGATCAATATGGTCTTGGTTCGTCTCGGGCTATTCTGTTGTATCCTTGGAAAAAATACTTCAACACTTTTCCCTGCTTGGCAGTCTTGGCAAGCAGTTCAAAATTTTGGTCATATCTCATTAAAAATAAAAAAACAAAACAATTAACCGGACAGCAATTAGGTTGTCTTGGCATTTCCGAGAGCAGACCAGGGTAATTTGTTGCCCTAGGAATGGTGTCTCCGACGTTTTTCTGCTAGTTAATGAGGATAAGAATAGAGATAAAAATTTTTAAAAATGAAACGTGTTATTTACATGCAGTGGCGTACCGAGAATTTTGGAAAGGTGGGAGGGCCATACAACTATAATCATATATGATCAGTAGAAAAATATTTTCAAATGGTAACTACAGAAAAAAAGGTCTTCACTTTAAATCTGTTTCGGTTTGTCAATTTTTCGTCACAAAAACATAGTGTTCTCTAAAAAAGGTCTTCACTTTAAATTTATCTCTCATTTCTCGTATTTATAATCTCCAAGAGGAGAGCATGATACAATGTCCCCCCTACTGTTTATATGTATATTTTTCATGATTGACTAATGAGATTCAAAAAATGTAAAAATATCTTTAAGATACAAGTCCAGGATTTAAAACTAAAAGTAATTTGAAATTTGAAATCTAAAAGTCAAGTATTAGAGTAATATGAATTACATGTATTAAAAAAATCCTTGTTCTTCATTGAATATATTTCACAGATTCAAAGAATGACTTTGCATTTGGACAAAATATTTTTGTTCCGATCATGCAAAACTGATGTACTTTCGGTCAAAACAAGAAAAAAAGCTTTGTAATCTGAGCTATAATTTGATGCTAAAACAACTGCTTTTAACAAGATGACAAAGATCTGCCGGAAAGAGATTCTGAAGTTTACATTATATACATAGTATGGTATGACAATACCTTTTACATTGTTCTTTTTCATTCGGACTATAACTGGTTATGAATTTTGGCATATTATTTGTTAAAACCCGATATTGTATTTTTTAGCGGGACTATGTTCATTTATCATTCAAATTTCAGCGTTTTCAACAATAAAATGGTTGTTAACGGGGCAAAATGTTAGCCGGTGACCTGCTCTTTGATTTTTTGCATCACACTCATAAGCTACCGTGAAATCAATCTTTGCTTTGTTTATTTTTTTAATTCTTATAAAAAAACTAATTCTTATAAAAGTAAATTTGACATAGTTAACTAGGAAAAATAATTTCCTTCTATGATAGAATAGCATTGGAGATAAAATTTTGGGACTTAAAAAATTTCCCGCTTTTCCATTCAATACTGCAACAGTTGATCGAAACGACATTTGATCGAGGCAACACTTGATCTAAACAACACTTAATCGAAATGCAGTTGATAAAAAAAGATTTACTTTTGTATGTTTTTACGTTTTGTAATAAACAATCTCTTTGTTACTGCAATCTTAGATATCCCTGAGTAGATTCAAAGAAAGATAGAAACCCCCTTTTGGGTCTTGACCCCTTTGGTCATAGAGTTTGTTGTTTCTCCCACCCATGATTATACAACATTTTCTTCATATGGCTCGGATGTCTACACTTGTGTACAATTTAATTTGAATTTTTTTTTCTTTCTTTTTTCTTTTATTCTTTTGGTGACGCAAACATGCTCCAGTTTTTCTTTTCTCTTACTTTTTTCCGTGCCGTTTTATTGCATGTTTTAACGTCTGACGTTTTCCTGCTTCTACCTTTTCTTGACTCTCGGACTACCTTTAAATGTGTAAAATTTACTGGTCATGTTGGTGGTCAAGAATAAAATAAAAATGAATGAATGAATGAATTAAGTAGAGGCCATCAGTAAGAAAACAGTTTGTTTTTAATTGTAACTTTTTTGTTGAAATCAAAGTCAGAGTTTCTCAACAAAGTCCCTGTGCAAAGCATTTTTAAAGGGGCGACCGGTAGATTTCTTGTCATGATTATGTTTTTTTAGATGCTTATTACTGGCATTTTTTTGCATTCATTTTATACTCGTATTGTAGTCCTATTTAAATGACACATCGTAAGATATTCCATGTTACAAAGACTCTCAAGATTAAAGTTTTCCTTGCTGCAGCTTAAGAGAAACTGACAAATTTGAGGAGTTTTAAATGTGTTGGAATTCACTAGAAATATTCAGCCTTTAGCAAGAACACTATCATCATGTTGATGCGTTTTTGAAAAAGGTTGAACTAGGCCGAAAAGAGCTAAAATTTATCGATTCCCGTAGTTATAAAGATTTAAATGTTTTGAGAGCTGTATAAGATAATCATAGCTCTGAATAGCACATTAAGCAGAATAGCACATTATATAAACTTTGCCTTTTCTCGCTTTTTTTTGGTCAACCTGCTTCCTGCGTAAAATTTAAATTTTTGTTCGTGCTATCGTTCTTTTCGTTGGTCCAAGAAAAATTAAAATTTTCCAGTCGGAACTATTTATAAAAACTATAAAACAAAGATACTTTCTTGTGAATAAAATCACAATGGCTTTGCAATATTTTTTTGTAAATTTTCTCTTTTATTATTCAATCAATGTTGTTTCAATTAAACGTCGTTTCGATCAAGTGTCGTTTCAATCTAATGTTGTTTGTGCCATTTGATCAAGTGTCGTCGGATCAACTGTCCGTTTACGGTTCAATCCTCCACCTATGCTTCTCCCTATGTCCTACATTGCCTATGTTTGTTTGAAATCGTTTGATAATAGATTTCCTCAGCATGAGGAATAAAAAGTTGTTCTTATATGTTTATAGTCCAATTCTTCATTACGGCAAAGCGACGTCAGCGCGGGTTAATTCTTTTAGCTGAGTAATTTATTCAACTTGATATATGAGAATTTCATTTGATAGAATAGAAATATTTGTCGATAACTACAGTATAATAAGCCACATCAACAAAAAAGGTATAACTAATTCAACAGCATTGAAACCGCTCTTTAAAAACATTAAAGTCACACTTTTCGTCTTTTTTAAAAATTTTCGTGGTCTGATTAATCATTATTCATCTGATCAGCATTGAATAAGGGAGGAAGTTGTCCACGTTAGCGAAGGTTTTTCCCTTCTTTCATTTGAAGTCGATTAGGAACCTTTGCGAATTTCCGCTATTTCTTCCTGCAATTGTCGCTTCTTCAATATTTAAGTAAAACTGTGGAATTTTAGTTTATTGTAATGAAAAATTTGGTTGCTGGAAAAAAATTAAAGAAATGAATTCGTTATCGACTTGTTTTTGTTTGTTTTTAAGTGAGTATTTATTATTAGAGAAACAGAGGGTAATTTTAAGTAGTTTTTTTCAATAATGTATTGATTAACGTTCCAAAACTAAAGTTTTCTTTGTCTTCGCAATCAACAAAACGCAGTTGCGCTAGAAGTGTCCTGTTTACATTGAAATGTATTTATTGTTGAAAACAAATGTTCAAGTTCTGTAAATATTGTGGTAAAAACGTATGAATGTTCTTTTAAAAGCCAGCAATGAATTGGCAGTTCAAGTTACTGTATGTTTAAACTTTTTTCTATTTTGAAGTTTATTTAAAAGAAAAAAAAAGAACAAGTTTCTGCCATAAAAAAATTTAATTGTTATTGTCTGTGCTGAAAATTGAATATTTTTAGTTTTGTACTTGAGCTGATGTTTCTTTTTTTGTTTCCTGTAGTTTATATTTAATTTTTGTGTTTCTATCGATGTCACAGAATCATGCGGTAATTTAAAAATTTTAGAAAATTCCATTCCCAGCAATGTTCTGCACAATGAATGGCTAGATTCGTGATCAAAAGTTTGCCGCCAAGTTTAAATGGACGTTGTTGTAATTTTGCAAAAATTTAAAAAAATTTTAAGGGTCAATAAACCTTGGTAGTTGACCCAAACATTCTGAAAGAAGAGTTCGATTTTAAAGTTTAAAATTTAGATAAAACTCAGATAACAAGCTTAAAATGTTGTAAGCCTGTTGCTGAATCTCAACATCAATATTAAAGCCGGACCTGCACTATACTTGCGTATGAAAAGGACTATAAGTTTTTGCTTGAAAAAATATTTTGTTTTATTTCAAACAAAAACATTCATTGTTTTTCTTTTTGACAATTTATTTTCAGTTGCTTTTTTTGTTGTTGGCATCCACTGTCACGGGAGACTTTTTGAACCTCCTAGCCGAGCAAGCATGTGGAGGAGAAATGATGAGGCTTTTTATAATCAGTTCAAAGACTGCATTGAACCTGATTACAACGACAATCAGCTTTACTGTGGAGGAAAGTCGGTAAAATGTCTTTATACCAAACTAAAAATTTATATTTATCTTTGTACAAAAATTTTTAACAAAGTATTCGAAACGAAAAAAAATAAAACTTTGAAACGAAATTAGAAATGTTACCAGCGGAGGCGACGGTTTCTTTCTATGATCTTATTGGCCTCTATTCTGCTTTCTGTTTAAAGTGCAGCATCTTGCCCCGTTGAGAAATACGCTGTGAAAAGCCTTTTCTTTGTCCATAAAGCTCACAAACCACTGAGCATTGAAATCAGATCCTTCTATTTTCACGTTAAAGTGTTACACATTGAGCTATCTTTTCGAGTGTGACAACTAAGTTAAGCCAAAACCAGATTGCCGATGTTTCAAGAATTTAGTAAAAAACTCCATTAGAAAAAATTCAGTAACATTAAAAGGTATTCAAATTTTTTAAGTAATGCAGATAACTTTAATTAAGTACAACAAGATAAATCATATTTTGAACAGGTGCAGCATGAGGTAAACGGTGGAAGATGCGGAGTTTGTGGGGATCCTTTCAACGCTGTTGTCAAGGAACACCAAGCAGGAGGAAGATTTGCAAAAGGAATAATTACAAGGTAGATGTTTTATGATAGATAAATTCATGTTATAAATTTCTTGTAAATCTCTCGTTTTCAATTCATAAAAATGTATTTTACTTTTGTTGCTAGTTTCAGAGATTTTATATAGTTTTTTATTCTCAAAAATCAAAAAACTGTTTAATGATGGTTTTTGTTTGCATTTTCATTTTAAATGTCTCATGATAATTTTTTCTCAAATAAAACTGATTCCTTACGTTAAAAGTACTTGTATATCAACAGTTTGTTCATTCATTTTATATTACTTGTGCTCCACCTTAAAAAATAAAATAGTTTACTAAGAAACGATTGGGATAAAAAAAATGAAGCAACAAAACGACAGCGTTTACGACACGCAATCAAAAGAAAAAAAATACCAGAAAAAAATATGCATGGTTGCAGCACTTTTAAAACAAACCAAAAGAAAAAACAATAAAAGACGAAATTACAAACCAAGCCATGTAAGGACATTGATATGTTGACGGAAGAATTGTGAAATACATAATAGATCATTTAAATTATTTTGTTCAAGTTAGGGAAAATCAGTTGTAAATGATTATTTTATTTTCTTATCAATCTATTGTAGATTGATTATTATAAAATGTAGTAAAATGATTTTGTAAACCTTCTAACAAATTCTATTTCCAGACAATACGAGGTTGATCAGCCCATAAGAGTCGAAGTTGATATCACTGCTTCACACAAAGGTTATTTTGAGTTTCGTTTGTGTCCTTGGAACGAGCCCCGAGTGCCTGTGTCACAAGAATGCTTGAACGAGTAAGTAAGTGTTCAAATAAAAAGTTTTGTTTAAAAATATTAAGTCTTTTGCAGCAATTTGTTGACATTTTCGAATGGTGATACAAAGTGGTATTTACCGGAGATAAATCCAACAGGAAGACACCAAATATATGTTTATCCACCAAATGGCACGGTTTGCTCACAGTGCTTGCTTCAATGGAGATATCGCACAGGTAGATTATAATTGGATTTTACCGACTTATTTAAATAAAAACACGTTTTTGGACAAGTTGCAGTCGATCAATATTTTTACGTACGAAATAATTTGAAACTTTTAATACTAAGGAAACTCATGGGGATGCGAAGGCGAAAACTGCGGTCTTGGATTTGGTCCCCAAGAGGAATTTTACGGTTGCGCTGATATCGCAATCGGCACGTCAGACAGACAGTTGACTACTTGTGGTGGCAATGTAGGTCCTTCCTCAGTTGTCCCAACGACAACTTCAACTACAGCAAGGTCAACCACGACAACTTCGAGCACAAAGACCTTAACACCCTCAAGCGTTTCCTCAAGTAACGGTAAATTTGGGTCTTTTAAAATATATTTTGCATAAGTTAAGAAAGTAAAATATGATTGGCAAGAAATTTTCAAACAAACGTCTTTCATTCCTTGTTGCATCAGTGTTGCATCAGTTGCCACAGGAATCAGTTCGAGAAGAGAAACACATATAAAGTTTTCCTTCTCAAACTAATTACTTTTAAAAATTACATTTTAGTTTTAACGTGAAAAACTTAAACCAGATTAATATTTTTTGTTTTTCTTTTTAGGAGACTTATGCAAGGACGAAAGTAAGGACGGAAAAATGTTTTGCATTGGCTGCACTCGGTACTACCAATGCGTTCACAACAGAGCCGCTTATTTTTATTGTCCGATGGGAACAGTCTGCAGCAGCAACGGCAGCCACATTTGTGATTTTTCCTATAATGCTAAAAATCCTTTTTGTTAGATCAAAAAGAAAATGCCGCAATTGCCATTATAACGACAGCAAAAAGTAATCAAAAAATATTTTAATAAAAAAACGATTCTTTTGGTCAACGGCAAAATAACAGAAATGTTTTACAAAGCTTGAAATTAAAAATTATTAAAATCTTTCTTACATAAATTGATTGCACAGTTTTAATAATTAATGATTTTTAGGCCTATGATGGTGGACAAAATTTAAAAACTAATTTTATTGGTTTTGTTTTGTTTTGCTTTAAAACTTACTAATGTCCAACAATCAAGTGAATTATATCAATATTTCACACAATTCTTATTCAGAGTATTGCAACTTATTTTAATAAAATTTTTGTGCAATAAAATGTGCATCTATTTTAAGTACCTTCAGGTAGAAAAACACAAGTTTTGCAACTCAGTAGAACCTTTATATTTTGAAAGTTCAAAAGTATTATTTTACTTTTAAAAATTTTTTTACTGTTTTAGCAATGGCATATTAAATTTGAAATAAATAGCGTTTTTCGATCAATTTTCCAAAATCACAGAAAAACAAGTGAAAAGTTGGATGTTATTCAAAAATGTTTATTCAAAAAAGTCACAAAATCGAGCAGTGAAATTTTTTAAAAATCGGTCTATTGGCAAGCCTTTTTTTAAAAATTAGATAAAATAAAATGTAGAGTTTTTTATGAAGAAATACATATCTTTAACGAATTTAGTTCTACGTATTGTTGCTGCTTTAAAAAATCGAAAATTTCAGCAATTGAAAAGAAAAAATAAATCTAATTATACGAGAGAAAATTAAACGAATTAGATAAACATTGAAAGCACTTTTAAATTTAAAAAGCTTACCACAAAAGTTAAAGCGCTTGATCACTTTTGCGGTAATGGGATTGTTTGTAGGTTTTCTCCCTTTCAGTGGTGTATGAGTTTAATTTTGGCCCCCATAAAACTCACAGGTGATCCATACTTTGTTTGTCCACTTTTGTTTAATAGCAGTTACATGTGATAGTAACTAGACAATTCAATACGAATTACAGTGTGTATTTGTGTATAAGTCGAGGTCATGTATCAATCGATGTATATTTTTACACCAAAATTTTCGTCATTTTAGGTATTAATTGTGTATAAGTCGACTGTAGATTCCAGGCACGGTCGACTTATGCACAGGTAATACCTAAAATGACGCAATTTTTTATTTTAAAATATATATCGATTCATACATGACCTCGACTTATACACAAGTATGTGTAAATTGAGCATCACCGGTAAACAGAACTATTCGTCTTAGCTCTTGGCTCTATTCTAATGTCAAAATATACGTTTGCGTGCCGATGAAAAATTGCGTTATATAATCAGACCTGAGGACAATACAGATTGACGTAAAATTGCTTGGATAGTTTGCTCTACGTGAAGTCACTTGTTTAAATGTACGTAACTAAATTTCACAACAAATTATTGAAGTTATTTTTATTATATATGTACAAAAATATTCGCAATAACATTCTATTTTAGTGGGATCCCTGTCCTTATTTTTCCTCACTCAGAGCTTTAATATTTTGGTTTGTAATATGTAACTTTTAGCTGAACACAAATTTTGGAATTATCAGCCATAAGACGACTGCGATGAGGACTCAAGACAAATTTCACGTGCAAAAAAATTTGTTCGCACAAGTACGTTGATCCGAATGCAGAAAGCAAGGCTTTTGCTACGTTTTTAAGATCACCAAAAGTGTCCGGCAATGATGCCCAACACAGCAATATCAACTTTGAACGATTCTTACGATCCACAGTTTTAATAGCCTGACGCAATTCAGCAAATTTGCTCGTCCACAATACCAAAGACCTCAAATCAATCAGCTGCATATGAAAGTCGCCAACATTCATCCAATCAAATAAAGACAAATCCAAATCGTCATGGCTATCTGGTTTGATTAGAAACGAAAACACTTTACTAAAACGTTAGAAGTCTTAAAATCTATTGCAAAATTGAAGAGTCTAGTTTTAAAAGTGCCTAAATCACAAAATGTCGGCTTTGAGAAAAACGGCTTCAAAGTTTTAGATTGCTCCTGAAATCACGTTCTTGTAAAATGTTGCGAAATTCCATCAGGACCTGGTTTCTATTCACCTTGGCTACTTAATTAAGCTGAATATGGCTAAATCTTGTTTTGGATTTAGGCAGTTTTTTGATGACATTGTGACTTAGTTACTTCTAACACGGAAACGGGTACTTCATTGTACATGGTTGGTTGAGAAATGAACTAGTTGTATTACTAACAGCTCTCAAAAAAGTAAATGACACAGTACTGGGTTGTATAAGCACTGTAATGTTGTGGAATGGGAATGTTTGTACAAGGAATCTGGCTCAGCTGAACACACACACAAAAATACAGTAAAGCTGCTATACACAAGATTCTATCATTAGTAGGTCAGCAGTCTGTCAAGGTATGGTTTAGAAAAAAGCATCAACACATGGCAGCCTTTAACGAAACACGAAAGAGATACATTGCTGCTTTAAAGAATGTGTTTAAAAAATATCACGTCATTACGAGATAACCAAACTGGTGAGCAAGAAACAAAAGATACATCAAGATAAAATTGCGGTCCACACGCTTTGCGCCAAAGTGGAAAAGCAGGATACCGGTACAGCTGAGGGCACCCTAAACGAAAGCGTAAGGAAACACAGGGATCACTTGATTATTCCAAATCCTCTTCATCAGATTCGCCATTATCTTCTGAAGATCTCAGTTTCCGGTAAAAGCCAACATCAGGAGACAAAGCAACATGTTTCCAGAGATCTTCCACACCTTTTAGTTTTGCTGCTTTTATTGGCAGGAAATCAACATAAGCATCCGGGATTTGTGAAAGCTGTGTCATTGTAATGACAGAGTTAATCTTCTTGCCTCGTTTCAGAAGGCTGACAGGTTTTAGGCAATCACCATTCATAGATGTGCGACTCAACGGGTTTGTGCCCCTTTTGAAGAGCAGCCCTCGTATAGCAGATATCTCACTAGGTGCTCGTAGAAACGGTTCATAGGCAGCTTTGTAATCTTTTACTTTAATGACAGCATTACCATCTGGCAACATATTATCTATGACCGGGTGTTCCACATGCACGATTGTGAATGATCTGTCACGGTCTGTTGCAGCAATCAGCTTTACCCACTCAGACGGCCGAACAAACTTGTCCTTTCTGCGTCTCTTTTTTTCGATTCTGCCAAAATCACGGTCACAGGGCATTCTGCTATGTCCAGAAAATGAACGTGAATTTCGTGAAGAAGGCAGTTTGATATAGCGTGTAAGTACGTTATCAAATAACGGTTTTTATTCTGCGAAAAGCAGTTGTCTGCAAAAATGTGAAGCTTGATTATGCGTGCAGGCAAACCTGTAATATAATAGTTGAGACACGAAATTACTTCATTAGGCCCTTTAGCTGCATAATGTTCAGCATAGAGGTGCATTGTGGCACAGTTGTTCACGTTGTCATGAATACAGAAGTTGTGTAACCATAGCTGCCTCTCGTAGTACTCTTGTGACACACCAGTTAAGGGAAGTGGCAAATTCTTTTGGAAGTCCATAGCGATAACTGCTGTGTCACAGTTATCCCCCAATGCCTTTGCATTTTTGGAAACTTCACTTGTTTGTACGTAGAAGACATCCGCTTTTCTTACATGAAGTTCGTGCTCTATCTTCAAGCTTTTGGTTTTTTCTTTGTCTTGTGGCAGCTCAGCTGTCTTTATCTCTCTTGTTGTTTCTCGCAGGTGTCACAAATATCCGTTCTGGGATATCCAAAAGAGGTATTGAATTCATAACTAAATATGTTTTGGTACAATCCGTAGCTGCAGGTGTGTTAATCCCTGTTTTCAGACAAGAAGATGCGATGCATCTCAGCGATGATAAGGCTGGCATCAAGATACTTCTTGTGCTGATTTGCTCCTGCTGTAATGACTTTCACGAGCAGGAAACTTCATGATGTGCTCCCGAACACGATTTTTTATATCTTCATCTATTTTTGAGTGGTTCCCATGCTTGCCACAATTGTCGGAGATATCCTCGCCAAAGTTAAAAACCTTTCTCTTCAGCCTTGATGCCTTAATGCCTTAATGCCATGCAGGCCAAGAAATGCAGCTTGACATATCTTCACACTTTTCTCCCCAGAAGTGACTATATAGGAAAAGTTTTGTCTACCTGTTGATTTTGGTGCATCCGATCGTGGACGTCGTCTTATTTCTTTATCAGATTTAAGGTTTACACAACCACGAAGGTAGATGTTTTGTGACTCATGGACTTTCAATGAGTTGAAAGATTGAAAAATTGCAGCCCTTTCTCTAACACTAAGTTCATGATAACAGTGGCAACGGCAGTGTATTAAAACTTGTTCTCTTTTTTTGATCACTTTTCCATTGTATGTGGTATGTTCTTCACCTGAAAAAAAAAGAAATATTTTAAACCTGTCATTAAAATGTATACAAAAGTTTAGGTTAAGCTGGGGTGAAACAGAATGTGGGAAAAATGGGACATATTGGCAATACATTCCAGGAAGTACTAAGCTACTTCAGAAAGCACATGAAGCCATTCATAGAGGTACGGTAGTGGCAAACGTTACTTATTTGTGTCGCAAAAACTAAGTGTCCCTTATCTTCTATACATTTTATCCATTTATTCAAGCTAGTACCAGCACTACTACTTCAGAAAATTCTGCAAGCCATTTATAAGATATGGCATTGCAGTGGATGCTAACATTCTTTCAAATTTAGCAGTGCAGCTAAATGTGCAGCTACAATAATTGAATTGGGTAATATCCCACTAAAATATATACAAAATTAAATCTGGACAGTTTGTGCATACTTAGCTTGCAGGTATATACATAGTATTTTTACTAGTTTTGTTGTTTTATGCCATACCGGTACTTCACATCCCACAGTAATGTATTGCACTACAGTGCCGCACATCAGCACTGCTCCTTAGTCTTTTCAACAAGTTTTAAGCCATGGTCATGGTTTAATTAATCTGATACGGTGTACTCTACAGTACGAGTACTAGTAAATAAAACCACATGGATGACTACTGGCATCGTGGTAATAGATTAGGCTAAGTTCTGTTAAATAATGTTACAGTAGACTAATAAGTGGGTAGGCAATTACAATGAACAAAGACTTGTGACTTAGGGTGTTTGCTATATCTTGATAGCTGAACAAAAACCAGTTTATTAAACAACAGCGTAATCTATTTATAAAACATTGTTTCTACTTTTTATAACAAACCAAGATTTTTGTAATGATCACTGTCAACATAGTAACTTCCAGCTTCTAACATTGCTAATCCATTAGTCAGCATGCATTTACAGCATTAGGGGTCTAAGTTTTGTGGTGAGCAGCACCGTAAGCTTACACAGTTACAGACTTACCCTTTGCTTTAGTTGCTTCTATGCGATTATGCTTCCACTCAGCTGGGTTCACTTTCTTGAGCTTTGGTTTAGGAGACATAATATCTTCATTACAATCAGACATAACTGATAAGTATTAACAAAAACTTCTGTATTGCTTTACTCTTTCAACACTTTCTAATAAACCTGCAATCAAAATCAACTTTTCTCCTACCTTGCTTGTCACGTGACAAAACTAAGCTATCTATTTGTATGAAAAGCGGTTGAAAAACGTCTTAGGGGCTTTCCCTTATTCGCAACAGGACTTAGTTACTTTTAATACAGCAAATTTGTCTTATTGGAAAAACTATGGCAGTGAAAATTGGACTTCGGCACTTTTTTTCGGGTTGAAACTTTGTAAGTATATTAAGTGGACTATGAAACGCCTTTTTCTACTGCTAACTCCATATCGACCAAAATGTGACTTAGGCACTTTTAAAATTACACTCTTCAATTGTGTCTTCAGTTCACTCATATAGCCACCAATTACACTCTTCTGCAATTTTTCGAAAAATTTTGGTGTACTTTGTGATCACACAAAAAATTTAGAAGACTTTTGAAATAACGGAAAGAGGAACTTTGAACATTTTGAATATAGACGTCGAGTTTGGCTACAAAAGATTTCCACGTCTCAAAAAGATCTAACACTATTTGACCAGCACCTTGCAAACGAAGATTTAATTTGTTTAAGTGTGTAGTGATATCTGGTAATAAACAATAAATCCACAAGCCATTTTTCGTCATTCAATTCTGGGTAGTGCTTTCCTTGATTCATCAGAAAAATCTTTATTTCATCCAGACATTCAATAAACCTCACAAGAACTTTACCGCAACTCAGCCATCTGGAAGTGCAATGCAAAAAAAGGTCACAATGTGCACTCTCCACCTCAACAAAAAAAGAACGAAATTGCCGGTGAGTAGTTGCAGAACGCTTAACAATGAAATTAGCAATTTTAGTTGTGATTGCTATCACACTAGCAAGATTTGAATTAGGAATCTTAGCACAAAGGCTTTCCTGGTGAATCATGCAGTGAAACTTCAAGACTGGTTGGCCAATTTTCTCTTCAATAAATGCAACAAAACCACAGTCTCGTTCAACCATGGCAGCGGCACCATCTGCTGTAACAGCAAATATTTTCTTAATATCAATTTGTCTTTTTTCAAAATGATTAAATAATTTCTGAAGTATTTCTGCTCCTTTTGTAGAGCCATACATAGGGCTTAGACAGCACAACTCTTCCTGCACATTGTCGTCAGAACAGTATCGCGCGATGATCGCTAAACGAGGAATATCATTGACATCCATGCTTTCATCAAGAGCAACACTAAAAGTATTGACCGACTGCAACGCAACAGCCGGTTGCATTATTACGTCAGCAGCCATGTCTTCAAGACGTCGTTCCGTTCGAGCAGACACTGGCAGATTTTTGTTCCTTGAGAGAATGACATTTTTATTTGGCAAATCCGCAAAGAAAACTTCGGAAAAATTGATAAATATTTCTTTAATGAAATCGCTATTGGTAAAAGGCTTCCCGCTCTTGGCGATACATTCTGCAACTTTGTAGCTACTTTCCGTAGTTTGATTTGTACTGCGAATGGCTTTTTTAAAAATGCTATTTTGTTTTTCACAACGAGAAACTGCCTTTTTAAGAGCTTCATTCTTCTCAGAATCATCTTTGAATAATTTTTTGTGTCTGTTTTCAAAATGATGTTTAATACTTGAGGTACGGCAAACAACATTTTCACAGCAGAGTGCACATACAGCTCTGTCATTACGACAGACAAACTCAAAATCTGTTGTCCACGACTTTTGAAATTGTCTCACATCTAATTTTGACCTCTTGACTGCAGACATCGCGTTTAACTTCACGGATAAAAACGTAATAAAACGCAAATACCGACACCCAACAAATTATGCAATATAGGAACAACCAACAAATATAGGAAAGCATGCGAGCGAACAATAATGACGTAACAATAATGAAAAAAGTATAATGACGAACAATGAAATAAAATACAGCAAATATAACCACGTGTTTCGCGCCGAATGTAATTTTTTTTTATTATTTTGACATTTTAGAGCGTGCTTTTGGAAAAATGTTCACGAAGCCGCGTGCCATATAAGATCACCTCGCGTGCCATGATTTAGCACGCGTGCGGGGGTTGCCGACCCCTGTGCTAAAGCATAATCAGTCCGATAAATTTGAAGGACGGTTTCTGTTTGGTTTGGCAAAGTGATTGCCATTTTCTACTAGGCCGGAATTTTTGAAATATTTTTGAAGTCGTTTCGGTCATACGACTGAACTTAGTTTTCAGAGTTTATTTGAACTTGTTTCGCACGAGGAGGAATGCAGGTTTTCCAATTTTGGGACGTTGTTGTAAAGTGATTGGGATGAAGCACGTGACGCAAAAGAAAGTTTTAAAAATAATTCTATTTGTCATGTTTGGCAAACATTAGTTGGATCACCTGATAAAAGTAAATGGTCACCCAAGAACAATAGAAGACGTTCTGATAATGTATATACAAGTAAACCTGATTCAGTTGATTATAGTACAGAGGTACCAGCTTGCATTTTTTGTTGTTTTAAGGACGTCAGGAGCGTCATTGGCTAGCGGATTGTCGTGGAGTTTAGAATTAGCCCTTGCGAAAAAAAAAATTATTATTAAAGCTGGTCGCTGCTTGAATTGCTTACGTAAACACATGATTTAAAATTGTTTAGTTTTGAACAAATGTCGGACATGCGGCGCGGCTTGCAGTCGAAAACACTCTTTTCTTTTGCATGAGCCTTATGTGACATCTCCTGAATCTCGTAAAGCGGTAGATCGGGAGTCGTAGGCCGCTGGTTCTGTACCTGCTAGGAAGGTTAATATTGCCTCGGTAAAAGCAGCTTTAAATAGAGTGACTACTGTTCGCTTAATAAACACTGATAATGGGAAAAGTAAATTGGTTTATTGCCAACATGATCCGGGTTCACAGTTGACCTTTGTTTCTAGTAAACTAGTGAGTGAATTAAAACTCAAGGCTTTTGATAACGTGTCGTTTGATATGGATACTATGATTGTTAGAAAGAGTAATACCGCAAATTTGGTTAAATTTAATATTTAATCGTTGTATAATAATGAAATATTTTTTGATATAACATCTGTAGTGAATAAACCTTGGTGCGATGATGTAAGTACTCTGCCACATATGCAACAATTGAGACAATTTAAGCATTTTGACGATGTTGAAATTTTAGGCTTAGATAATTGTGATGCTGTTGATGTTTTAATTGGTAATGATAATGCTCATTTTATGTACGCTAAGCAGGAACGCGTGGGCGATAGTTTAACCGAAACGCATGCAATTCTTACTTCCCTTGGCTGGTTAGCTTGCGGCGGAAGTTCTAGCAGAAGCGACAAATCTGCAAAAATATTTAGAATTCTGCCTGCAAATGCAACAGGTCTGCAAAAAAATATATCTGACAAATAAGCAATGTCATTCTTGATGTTTTGTAGATTATCACAGAGCTCAAAGTTGTCACTTTTGCACCCCATCCGCCCCCTTTTGTGTCACCGGCCCCCGATAGCAAAGCCGCCCACTTTGGAAAACACTGGTTTAGAAGATGCACAAAAAATAGCAGATGAGGCAATTAATTTATTTAGAAATTGTGGTTTTAAATTGGTAAAGTGGAACGCTAATAAAGAAGATAAGATTGTCTTGTCAAGTGTTGTGGTATTGTGTAATCTATGACTTGGTGCTTTTTACGCTTTTCTCAAACGGGTCTTAATCTTAATTAGCGCCTTCTCTCTTGCACAATTGTTGCACGCGTAATCTCCGGGCATAGTTTTTCAAAGTTAAAATTGCGCGTCTGCTTCGAATCATCAACAGTCGAATTCATCAAGCCGTAACAGCACGCTAACTAAAATCATTCTAGCCGAATAAGGTTTTTTTGCGAAATATAGAAAATAATTTGCTCGCAGCCTCGATTCGCGATCTCAATTTGCAAGTTGATGATATCTCTTTGCCGTCAGCAAAAGCATTAGGCTGTGTATGGAACATTGAGCAAGATAAATTGCTAATAAACTGCTTGCTAAAGCCACTTAATAAATATATAGGGTGTTCATAAAGTCCTGATACAATTTCCAAAAATTTCTTTATGTAGTCAATTCTTAGAATATCTTAACCAGGTTTGTTTTATTTTAATCAGTGTTGCTAAAATTTTTTTTACCTCATTTAATACATTTCTATATGGGCACTTTTAGTTACGCAAAGCACATCAAGACGGTACTCGATTTCTTGCCTCGTGGAAGAAAAATGGACCAATTACTCGATTGCACATGATTCATTCACTTTTGTACTATCCCTTTCAAGCTCCCTAATCTCATGAGGGTGTTCTGTTAGTTGAAAAATTCGTTGCAGCATGCTATCTGCAAACTCTTTGTTTTGGCTTGTCATTTGGCTGAAGTCTCTGTGTAACATTTGCACTTTGTAAACTTGCAATCGTAACCTTTTGTGTAGAACCTTGTACACTGTTGTAGGTGGTAATTCCATTTCTTTGGCAGCAGTACGGATGGACTTTATAGGAGAACGACAAATGCTTGTCTTACACGCCCGATGTTTTCCGCAGATGTTCTTGGTCGCCCACTTCTCACTACGTCTAACACTGACCCTGTCTCGATAAAATTCTTGTGCCATCGACGAATTGAAGAACATGATGGTGGGTCTTTTCCATTTTTAGTCCTGTACCTTCGCTGAGTCTAGACGTCCAATTTTGTTTCAATAAACCAGGATACACATTATGCCTTCTTGAGGAGTAACCATTTAATAAGGGTTTTTATTAAACACTCATAAAACACAAAAATTATATCTAAAGCACAAATTTTATTTTAAATAAAACTTTAAGCGGCACTGATTAAAATAAAACAAACCTGGTTAAGATATTTTAAGAATTGACTTCATAAAAAAAATATTGAAATTGTATCAGAACTTTATGAACACCCTGTACATCAAGAACTGTGCTTAGCCAGCTGGGACAAAACTTTGACCCCTTAGGTTTTGGGGCTCCCTTTTTTCTAAAAGCGCATTTGATTTTTTAACAGTTAACCGTTGATAAATTTGACTGGATACCGTCGTTCCATATAATGTAGTGATGGAATGGAATACGTGGCTACATTTTGTGCTACTGTTAGAATTTTCCATGGATAGATGGTATTTTCTGCATTGTGTACCGCGTAAATCAGTAGATGTTGCAAAATATCAATTGCACAGTTTTAATGACGCATCTAATTAAGCTTACTCAGTCGTGATCTACTTGCATAGACTTGTAAATGGAGTACTTACCGTTTCTTCTGTGCTTGGTAAATGAACGGTCGTTCAAAGACACCAGTCTTCTTGGCCAATTGCAATGAAGGAGTTAGTCGTTCCACTAAATGCTAATGAAACAGGTCTTTGATGCATTACATTATATAATAGCGCTAAATATTTTTGGTGTGACTCGCAAACTGTGTTATCCTGGATTAGAATCACAAATTTACGCTTGACTAAGTTTATTTCTCGCGGAGTTGAATTATATTTTCTGTTCTCAAATGCTTCAGATTGGCGCTTTTGTCCGACTAATGTGAAAGCAGCCGGTGTATGGGTTCTCGCCCAAACTCGATTTTAAGAAAAGGATCATGTGATTTGTGATTAAACGGGCCTGAATTTTTTGAGCAACTTAAGGAGCTCTTAACTCTACCAGAGCTGAATTCGTTCCTGTAAGTAAAACCGACTTATTAAATACTTTTAATTCTTACTGAATTGTTAAGACGTGACTTGAAGCAACTTATTGTTAAGGTTCCTATTTTCTTGCCTCTGTTGAATATATCAAGCTCAAAAACGTAAGTTTGTACCGCCCAAGTTAAATGCGTTATATTTCAAGGAAGTTTTGGGTCAGATTGTCATTTTTGTTCAAAAATGTGTGTGGAAAATTTATCAATCAGATGCATGAGAAAACGCCCGAAGTCCTCGATGATATAATGAAGCATTGTAGCGTCGATGTTTTGCAACAAGAAAAGTCTCGTCTGAAGGAGATATTTGCGCTGAAAAGATATAGACCGTGTGTAGACAAAAAGGGTGCCTTGCGCTTAGAAGGTTGGCTTGATAGGTCATCCGATATTTCATTCGAGGCAAAGCACCCACTCACATTACCATAAAGGCATTGTTGGACTAGACTCGTAATTTTATATTATCATAATCGTAATTGGCATAGTGTGAATCAACACAGGTTGTTTTCCTCTAGGCAGAAGTTTTGGATTACTAACGGACATACTTCGGTGCGCAGATATTTACGAGAATGCAATGTGTGTGCAATTAATAGGGCTCAACTAATTAGACAGCTGATGTCCGATTTGCAACTTTTGCGTACTACAGCTTATAAAAAAAACATTTTTTTACGGTGGCTTAGATTATTTTAGGCCCTTCATCTTTATAGAAGGTAGAAGTCAAAGAAAGGCCTGGCGAATTTTGCTCACTTGCACGTCATCACGAGCTGTTCGTGTTGAGCTGGTGACATCTTTATCTCTGAGTGAATTTATACTCGCCTTTAATAGATTTTGTGATTTTGCGTGACCCCGTGAGCAAAATATATTCAGATAACGGCATTACCTTTCAGGCGGCCAGTAAATTTTTGTTCATTCCATTAGAATCTACGGGGCTAAAAACTTCCCTTTGAAAGCAAGGAAATAATTGGGAATTTATTCCTTCTTACGCTCTAGCTCAAGGTAGGGCATGGGAGTCTATGGTAAAACAAGTTAAAAAAGTGTTCTTTCAAGTTTTAGACCCTTCAAAGTGAAAACATAGTTTTATGGGATTGATCACCTACATAGGAAGTGCTGTTAGAAAAGTAATAAACGCCCTTTGGTTCCCTTTAGTGACGACGCTAAGGATTGCATGGTCATCTTCTCTTCTGACACCTTACGCCAGCTGCTATTTGATAGTCGGAAAGCCGCGACACAAAGATAATTTGAAAAGAGGATACAGATTTAATGTTTTTTCCAAGCAATTTTTTGGGAAAAAATGGCTGAAATTTTATTTTCCTTGGCTCCAGAGAAGAAACAATTGGCACACTGTATATAAAAATTTGACACCTGGCCACTTGTTGGTATTGAACTCACCCGAAGATATAGCTAAGCGGGGAATGTATCAACTTGGAACAATAAACGAAGTGATACCTCAAATAAGAAATGAAAAAACTTTACTTAGAGGGGCTAAAGTAGCTTTTTCGAAAAAAGATGAAAACACGGGGGGAAATGAAATTATTGACGCTTTTGGAGATCTCTCCAGCATTGCCCCTATAGAGAACTGCGAAAGCATGGAGGGCACTGAATCAAAATAATTGCAACAGTAGGCCCATCAATAAGAATTTAAAGTTGAATTGTTTTGTGTATAATTTTTACGTTGTGATGCGCAGTGGTGGGCAGTACCGTGTACCAAAGTACCGCAATACTGTACCGCGGTACTTTTTTTTATAAAATACCGCAATATTCGGTCTAATTCTAGGGTCATTAAAAGTTTTTTTCAAGCATTGCGACATGTTTGTGTTTTTCGTATCGATTGCAGCTTCAAAGGAGTTTCTTGATTTACAGTAGTATTATCACAAATTGACATTTGTCGTAATAAGTGTTTACACGTACTTTCCTCATCTTTCCGGTACTAGTTACTAGTTAATTTTAAGTAAGGTCAAGTTTGGGAACGTACACACTTCATAGCCAGTTGCCCTTTAACGACTTTTTGTTTAGGCTTAGCTTACTCAGGCTACTAGGGTAGTCTGGGTAGACTAGCATTTAGTTATGTTTCAAATAAAAACTAAAAAGTAAATTAAAAACTCCAATCCACTGTAATATCTTGGCATATTTGAAAGCAATTATCTGCTAGATCATCTGTTTGCTTGCAGGTCCTCATTCATAGCATTAAGTAAGTAGCTACGATATTGCTCAAAAGTCTCCCTTAGTATAACGCTTTCAACGTTTTTGTACGAGTCTGGAGGATAAATAGAATTAAAATACAATAAAAATGAATACTTATGAAGACAACATAATTATTAGGCCTTTCATATAGTCTAGTTTTTTTATTTTTATATTTTTATTATTTTATATTTATATAATTATAAAAATAAAATTATATTTATATATTTTTATATAATCATTTTTACATTCATTACTAAGGCTAGAGAAATTCATAACCACTCGACGAGACAAGCAAAAAATGAGAGTATTTTTATCTCACAAATCCAAACTAATTTGGAAAAAAATCAATTCAATATGCAGGAGCAATATTGTGGAATAAAATAACTAATTCCATTAAATCTCGTTCTTTTACTTCCTTCAAAAAAGACTATAAAAAAGCAACTAATATCGAAATACTAATAAAGTACTGAAGTGTTGTATGTTGGATAAATGATCAAAAATTTAACCCGATCTAGTTGGAATATGTTTCATAATTTTAAAATATATATCATAGTTAGAACAAAAAGTTTCATATTTTTAGAATAAATTATATTATTTTAGAATTATTGTATCAATTATGTGCTTTTTTTCTTTGCTTTTGTTTGTTCATATTTTGTTTTGTTTCTTGTTTTTTTTTTCTCTTATAATCAGCACCAGTATTTCATGTCTAGTATTTCTTGCCCTTTCAAATTAACTTCATGTTACTTCAAGAAAAAATAGAGGCACCTCGACTTTGATAACCGTATGGTTCTTTCGATGTCTTTATGGTGTAACTTGCATCAATTAGATTTTTGTTCTAATTAGAAAGTTTGTTGTTTGTTAATATGTTGTGCTATGGTTATGCCAAATAAAATTTTTGTCTTGTCTTGTCTTTCATATATCCAAAGCATAATTTATTCGAAAAATCAAGTTAGAAATATATTCATTGCACTTTTTTTACATCCAAAGAATAATTAATTTTTGAAAGTAAACAGTTGGATACGCACGATGTTGTTTTCGTTTTGTTGAATACAATTTTTAAATGTCAAATGAAATCCAATGTATGACAGAGTTTTAGTCATAACCATTAAACCGTATTATTCAAAAGTACTGAGTACCGGTACCACGGTACTTTTTTGGTACCGTACCAATACCACGGTACTATTTTAGCAAGGTACCGAGTACCGGTACCGCGGTACTTTTAAGAAGTACCGTGCCCACCATTGGTGATTATTATCGCTATTCAGCAATGGTTTTCAACCTGTGGACGCGCATCACTAGTGGTACATGAGACCTTTTTAAGTGGTACGTGAACAGTTTTTAAATTCCGTAAAAATCCAAAACTTGGATTAAATCTTGTTTTTTAGATATTCATTCGTGTCACCCGTACATATGCTGCGTTTTCATTGCTTGTGTTCGGATACACAATTTGAAAAAACAAACGGATCCTTTTGCATTTAAATCTACGTTTCGCTGTCACAAGAAAATATAGTAAAAAGAATTGCTTGAATTTTACACGCAAAGAAATCACAATTTGATTAATCAGAAGTTTTTCTTGCGACGAGCTACTTCTCGGATATTTTTGATACACTTAACCTATGAATTTGTTTTCAAGGTCCAAACGGTTCTATTGTCTATCTTGTTTTTACATTGCAAGCCTCTGTATAGAAGCTAGACTTATGGCCAATTAAGTTTCAAAAATCACCAAACAAAAGTGCAAAGTCAGATGTTAATGTTTATTCAAAAGATCACAAAAATCAAGTAGTAAAGTTTTTAAAAATCGCTCTATTGACAAGTCCATACTCCTTTTTTTAAAGACTACATAAAATAAAATGTAGAGTTTTCCATAAAGAAATATCTTTAACGAATTTTGTTCTAAATATTTTCTATCTTAACGTATTGTTGCTGCTTTAGAAAACCAAAAAGTTTAGCGATTGAAAATTAAAAATTAAATCTAATTATACAATATGGACTAAAAAAAATTGTATTGGAGAGAAAATTAAACCGACTTAGCTAAACATTGAAAGCACTTTTACATTTAAAAAGCTAACCACAAAAGTTAAAACGCTTGCCCACGTATTTCACAATAAGTTTGTTAATTGAACTAGCACTTGAATGCCATCGTTTGTAGGTTTTCTCCCTGCAATAGTTTTACTTGAAATCTGAAACAATGGAAATGGGTTGCTGTCAGCCATTTACGTGCAGCATTTGAGGTTTATATATGTACTTAACAAACTTGATTTGATTTTGATCAGTCACTTGCGATTGGTGAAATAAAGTCATACTTTTAAACCAATTTAAATTTAAAAGTAAAAGTTATTTTTGCAAGGAGAGTTTTTGCCATTGCGCTTGCCTAACGCTTTTAAAAAGTTTTCATTTAGGTATTGTTTGTAGAGTAGGGATGCTATTTCAGTAGTAACAGTAATTAGTAAATAATTTAAAATAATTTTGAGTAAAAGTAAAATTTAAATTTGCGTTAAAGAATCCCGACTTAACGTGACAAACTTATTCTTTTGGACAAAATTTAAAACTTTGGATATTTTACCGCCATGAAACTTTCAAATAAAGCAGGTTGAGACTAGTGTGTAATTAGCTTATTTTTGCATAGTATGCATGAGTGATAACCAGTTTTTTTTTGAAGCGACAAATTTTCTCGGAAATTTCTGAAATACTTTTTTCTGAAAAATTTCAAATATTTTCTAAGTAAGCTGATTCATTCAAAAGTTTTGTTTTAAGATTTGTTTGAGTAAAAATGAAAGAACAATTCTATTATTTCATTTTGACAATTGGTGAGTATGAAAAAACATTTGAATTTTTTTACCTGAAGAATATAGGAATAAGAGAAGTAGTAACGTTTTAAAACAAATAAAAGCAAACTAATATCCAAACTTTTAGCTACTAATCAAGTTCAATTTAAAAAACAGTTTAAGATCCGATATCAGTGTAATCTAGAAATAAGGTTTTTGAATAACGCGACATAAAATAAAATTAAAAGTTAAAAAAGTTTTGAAATTTTGTTTGAAGATAAAACAACATAAAACCGATTTGAAAAGTGTTGCCATTTTTGACATTTGAAAAGTGTTACCATACGTATTACACTATTTGTGTCTTTCTTTTGTGTCTTTTAAGAAGACACTTTACGGCACGTTTTCCTGCTTGGAGATGTAAGCAAGCAGTTCTAAATTTCAGTCATATCTCTATAAAATTAAAAAACTAAACTAAAAGTTTTAACCGGACAGCAATATCTCAACATTTCCGGAAGCAATTGTTTGCCTTATGTATAACGCCTCGGTTGCTTTTCTGCGAATCAAGAAGATAAATATAAAGATAAAATAAAAATGCCAGGTATATCAAGCTTTGAGGTTGTCCAAGGACATGGAAGACTTTTGGATCCCCCGAGCCGAGCCAGCATGTGGAGAAAACTTCACGCGAATGATCCGATGCAGTTGCCGTATCGCCACTGCATAAAACGGAATTACGATGACAATCAACTGTTTTGTGGGGGTTTCGGGGAATGAGTTGAAAGTACTTCCAAGTTTTTGAATTCTTCTTAATAAAAATAAACAAAAGTAAAAAGCCTGAGTGCCACTTTTCAAAAGAATGTGTAAACTCATGACCGCAAGTGGTCTGAATAGGTCTGTAATTACTAAAAAAACAATCTTCACTTCAAATTGACAATCGAATAGCTTTCGTCGTCCTCGTCATCGTTTGAAGGGCATCCACTTCAGGTCAGACACAAACAGGACTGGGCCCGAGGGTTTATCCTTTTAATACCCCAGACTGCTGCACTGCCTGGATCAGATGCTGGCAGTGGTGTCATTAAGCCAGCATCGAGTTTCGTCATCCAAAACCGTCAGGCCTCGTGCTCCATGTGGTGCCCGATGTATAGGGCACACTGTTAGTACATGGTCTGCGGTTTGCTCAGAGGCGCCACACTCGCAATTCGGTGAAGGAGCGAGACTCCATTTGTGCATGGACGAATGGAATCGCCCAACACCAGTCCGCAGGCGGTTGAGCTTAACCCAAGCTGCTCGGGGTAAGCCCATCCCAACAGGCCTGGCACCGGTCCGGGGCACAAAAGCACGAAGCCTGGAAGTATTTTCACAGTACTCAGCGTTCCATTTGTGATTTGTTCATTCAGAGGCGCGGACGCCAAGTCTGGCAAGGTTGACCAAGAGATTCCGCACATCTGGCACAAACGGGCGTCTGGATCTTAATCTGACTCGGCGAGTATCTGAGGACCCACTTAAAAGATTATACAAGATATGATCGGGGTCCAGAGATCCACGATAAGCCAAGGAGAGTGTCGCTCCCATTCGGCGAAGCTCAGCTGGCTGGATGCCTGAGAGTATAGGTAGGTGGTCCGTTGGAGTGGGACGCAGGCATCCAGTAACTATGCGCAAGACGTCATTCAAGACACTGTCAACGAGGCAAGTGTGAGCACTGCGACACCAGACTGGCGCACAGTACTCAGCTGTTGAGTGGACTAGAGACAAGGTGGCTATGCGTAGTGTTTTAGCACCAGCACCCCATCCCGAGCCCACGAGTCGCCTCAACAGTGTGACGCGCGATGATAGTTTTTCGCGCAATGCCACTAAATGGTGACGAAACGTGAGCGATCTGTCCAGTTTTACCCCAAGATAAGTAGGGGTTGGACACAACGGTAAACGTCTACCATTGTTGTAAACCTTTAGCTCACGTTTGGCCTCTCGGTTATTTAAGTGAAAGGCTGCCGTGATTGTCTTAGTGTGACTGAGCTTTAACCTCCAAATCTGGAGATATGCTGTAAGTGCAGACATGTCTTGGCTTAAAGTCCCCTCCAAATCCTTCCAGTTTCCAGAAGAATGCAGCAATGCTAAATCATCAGCATAAGCAAACTTTCTGGAAATCATGGAAGGAAGATCGTACGTATAGATGTTAAATAGGAGAGGAGCCAAGGCCGATTCTTGAGGAACGCCGTTTTTAAGACGGCGTAGCCTGCTTTGCTTGCTGTCACCGGTAGTAAGGGTGAAACTTCGATTTCGGACAAGCTCCATGATCATTTTGACCATGTGCTTATCCGGAAGTAGTCTCAGCAGCCTGCAGGTAAGGCCACGGTGCCAGACAGTGTCATAAGCAGCTGTCAGATCGACAAATACGGCACCGGCCTTCTTTTTAGCCTCAAAAGAATCCTCGATGTTCTGGATTAGCAGAAAAACTGGATCTACCGTTGACTTCCCGCGTAGGAACCCAGGCTGCTCTTTAGGGAGCAGTGGATGGATTAATGGCTCAACGCGGGCAGAGATAAGCCTCTCGAGGATCTTTTAGAGGACACAGAGCAGAGATATTGGTCAATAACTCTTTGGGCCCCCACGGGGTTTGCTGGTTTGGGGATTGCCACCACAAGAGCTCTTCTCCAGATCTTGGGAATTTTAGTCGGGGCAAACAGGAAGAAAGGAAATCACGTAACCAGGACTTCAAAGCAGCTCCAGCATGGAGTATAAGCTCTGAGCAGATGGAATCAGGTCCCGGAGCTTTACCTGGTTTTAAATGTTGGAGGGCAGCAGCAAATTCTCTCTGTGAAAAATTGTCAGAGATATTTACTGGGTCTGGTGTTGTGGCCCTCCAAAAGTCAGACACTTCTTGAGAGACAAGTCGAGATGACTTGCGATCAACAGACTCGTATTTCCCATTTCTAACCAGCTGAGATGCAATAGAATCGGCTAAAATGGGACAGTGACGAGGAGAGTGTCGTGACCTACCAGTAAGGTTGTTCAAAATCCTCCATGCTTTTGGACTAGAGTGTGAGATGTCAATGCTCCGAACTGCCTCGGACCATCGATACTTAGCTTTCTGTCAAGCTTGGCAAGCAGAGCTGTAGCAACCAAACTTGAGTCGTCTCCCTGAGGAGACTGCAGAAAGGTATTATAGAGGGATTCACACTCTGCATCCCAACATGGAATATTGTTATTTCGATACCTGCGTGGGATAGTCTTTTTAGCTGCTTTCTTAATGGTGTTACAGAAGTCCTGGTAAGCCGCATCCACATCAAGTGAATCAGGCTGCAACAAAATGTCGAAACAATTTAGGGACTCCATTCGGCCTTAGGGAAATTCGATCGCTTAACAGGCATGCTTGGCCATAGCAAACCTTGGTGGTGTAATAAGCGAGGGTCGATGCTGTGACCTGGGGAACTTGTCAAGGACACGTCTATCCGGTAAGCGACTGTTTGGACCTACGCTGGCGAAAGCTAGATCTGGATTGGTGCCAGTGTTCCAGCGGCCGGAATAAAAACTGGCAGCGTCCTTGGCATTATATAGGAGGGCAAGACAATTAATACTTGCCTAGCCAGCCAAGCACTCACCGTCCGGACTGTTGTGGTCATAACCCCAGTCAGCATACTACAGTTAAAATCGTCAGTGTAAAGACAGGGGTGAGGAAACACTGGGAGATCCAGGGTTCGCAATCGCGTTGGCGGTGGCTTGTAGAAGTTGATTATTTTATAGCCATCAACGTCTACACACAGCCACTCGATCTCCAATGTCGATGGAGATTGGTCCAAAAGCGTGTATTTCAGTCGCTCGTGGACAAACGTGGCCAGGCCATGCTTCCTGCTTAAAGAAGACCCAGCTAGTTGGTAGTTTGGAAGTACCAACTTCTCTGCATCAGTGAAGTGGGTCTCCTGCAGTAGGATGACGAGTGCACATCAGACTGCATAGCGAGGTGATGAAGAACGTTCATCTTGCTTGCAGTGAGGCCTTCGATGTTCAGCTGAAGAATAGTGGGTCTTCGGAACATGTTGGCAATGTGCCCTAAAAAGGGCAGTTTTATCCTGACATTTCCCCGTCCTGAAAAGGACGTGTGCCGACTAGCAGACTCACACTGAACATCGAATGGGTGGATACCTTTCGTTTTGGTAGGTTCGGTTTCGGTCTGTCATTTTAAAAGCAATGAACAGATTTACTCACCGCCCAGGCTGCGAGAAAGCACCTACCATCTGGGCCGAATAGCTTTCTATGCCGTGCGAAACAAACAAATACAAAAAATAGATCCCTCACCAGCGGTACCAGGCGGCTTTCAGCTATTGAATTAAGCCAGTAACGACTGAAATTAATTAAAAAGACAAAATTTAAAAAGTTGAATTTATTTCGTTGGCCAAGTCGTGGCCACCGAGATATACAAGGCCTTTCGCTTGGTTTCAGACAAAGCGATGACGTCATAGCGAGTAGGCCATCGCTGCGACGCTTTGCTCGCAATGGGCAAGTTTGCAGCGAGAGATATGTAACTTATGTTTAACAGTTGCTCACTACCAAAAAGATTTTAATTAATAAAAAAAAGTTGAAGTTTAAAAGAAAAACACAAAAAAGGAAATAAATTCATAAAAAACAAATAAAATATAAACCGTAAAGCGCTTTTGTTATTTAAGAATTTGTTGTTTTCTTCGTTTAGCTAGTTTTGCAGCACCGAGTTCATCGTTTTTCATAAAACAGTAATTAGTAAAATGTTTGTGCATATAAACACTGCCATTTTCATTAACAGCATAGGTTTATGATCAGAAGAGCACATAATTAAAGATTCCACTGAAAGCAGTTCGTCTTCTAAAGCAGCCAAAATAGAATTAATAGAAAGTGCACGTTGAAAAGAGATTTTACAAATTCATCAAAGCTCGTAAGTTTTTGAATGACTATGTTGCTTATGAGAGCAACCCGCACGATATTATCTGAAAGATACAATAACTTTCCTCTATCAAGGCCCTTAATCAAAGAATGGTTAAAGCTGTCGAATCGTTGTATAGCAAGGTAAAACAACTTTTCCAGGTAAAACAAAGCCCATTACGTCATCGCCGTTTGGAGAAAGAAAAAAGAAAGTTGCATTCGAACAATTTGCGAGCAGATAATTAAAAAACACGGTACAAAAGCGATTATCCCCCGCCCAAGCATTTCTATGCAATAGCAAAACTTTGAATTATTTTAAGGCGGAGAATAAGCTATATCGCCCCGATTAAAATTATTAGGGATGAAGTGTGACACACATCAAATGTAGCAGAGTTAAAAGATGCCTGCTCCAGCTTTTTCTTATATTTTTGCTTGCCACAAGAACAAGCAGTGAAAATTATTTTACAGCACTACGCACCGATATTAAAATTTAGCATAAATGACTGAATGTGAATAACCATTTCATTTTTAAGATTTATCTCTTCCTATACTATCAGCTCTGCGACTAAAACCTAAGTAAGCAGATTGTCCCTGATGAGAGTTTAAAACTTGAAACCATGATCGGGTAGTGAGCTCAGGTTCGGCGTGCGTGAGGCACAATGTCATAAATGGTACTCTTTAGTGCCATCTGTTTTATAACCTGATATATTTTATTTTTATATGTTACTTTCTGTACAGAACAATATCTAGATAGGTGTGCGTTCATCTACTCCCTGTAACTTATGTTTGAAATAACTTTAAATAGAATAGCCTACTTTTCTTTGTTGCACTGAGCGTGTAATAAAAGTGACCAAAAAATCGAACTACTAGTAGATCCCTTTTTAGACAGTGCTTTACAACCCCTGGGTCGCTGTTTAATTCAATTGGGTCGCCGACAAATTTAGTTATGTAAAAATTAAATCATTTTGGTTGTGATTCGATTCAAAAGTGGGTCTCGACCCAAGGATTGACCCAACAGTTTAACTCAATAAAGAACACCAAGGTTTTGGGACAAAAAATGAGAAATCTGAGACTGATTTCAAGTGAAGACCTTTTTTTTTTAGAAACCACCATGGTTTTGGAAAGAAAATTGGGAAATCCGAAATCGATTCGAAGTGAATACCTTTTTTTGGCCTTCGTCTCAAATTCGGAAACAAATTTATTTTGTCTGCTCCTTCAAAAAAATTTTTTTGTTGGTGCGCTTGTGTCTGTCCAGAATTCCGCCCATTCAGATATGGAAACCCTAGGTTAAACCTATGTTTAATGATCTTGTGTTTACTTTACTTTTTGTGCTTGCCATAGCGTTCATAAAAAAGATTGAGTCGCCAAAACTTTACTTTCTAATTTTGCTTAGCATTTGGGTCGCCACAAAAAATCATTGAAAAGCACTGCTTTAAGATTATGCAAAAAAAATAATCGATATGCTAAGATCATTGTGGTACAATAAATAAAACTTGGAATTTTTACTTAAACACACAGCAGGCTGCCTTCAGTGTTCAAGTCGATGTTATTTGTAAGTTGAAAACTAGATAATGGCACAAAAACGTCAGTCTACTATCCAAAGCTTTTTCAATAGAACAAAAAATTGTTTTATAGAAAGGCCTGGTTGTTGTAGGTTATTAAAATAGTAGCAGTAGCAGTTTGTTTTTATTTGCATCCAAAAGATCAGTTGATTCTAATTGAAAACAAATTAAAGCAAAGGTTACAAATAGAGAGACGCCAACTAAAGTACGTTATAACATGTACAATATAATTGTGCATGATCACCGCACCAGTTATACAAAAAAGGAGTAATTATCATGTTTATTGTGCATATAGTGATTATTGTGTAAAAAAGAGACAATGTAGCTTTGAAAAAAGTAGCAGTTTCGCGTGCAACTTTACCAGAAATTATAAGACTTAATCTTCAGTGTAGTATGATTGAAAAATACGGGGGCGAGCTGGGAAACGAATCCTCCGAAACCAAGAAAAAAAACTGTTATGATACCTAAATAAATGTTGTTTCAATACGAGTATATCTTTTAGCCTCCTTTAATAAAGTCTTGCATCCGCCATTACAGTCTGAAAAATCATTGGCACAAATACTCAATCAATTAATATTATTAAGCTTACACTAAAAAGCATTTTCTAATTTTCAGCGATATCAAAAAGGCAGTGCCACAAAAATTGCAAAATCGTATTTAGAGGAACCCCTCGATGAAAGATATTTTATCCTTATTTGACTGACTAAACCACTGTAATAAGTTATATAGAAATAAATACGATTTGTGACAAACTTTTTTTTAACATAAAAACAAAGCAGAAGACAATATATTTCATAGGTTTTTTATATATTTAAAACATAATTTATTCGAAAAATCAAGTTAGAAATATATTTATTGCACTTTTTTTACATCCAAAGCATAATTAATTTTTGAAAGTAAACAGTTGGATACGCACGATGTTGATTTCGCTTTGTTAAATACAATTTTTAAATGTCAAATGAAATCCAATGTATGACAGAGTTTTAGTCATTACCATTAAATCGTATTATTCAAAAGTACCGAGTACCGGTACTGCGGTATTATTTTTGCAAGATACCCAGTACCTGTACCGCGGTACTTGAAGTACCGCACCCACCACTGGTGATGTATTATCATCGCTATATATTTTTTTGTTTGTTTTAGTGTTGGTCATATATCTTGCATAATACGTACTTTGTGCTAAGAGCTACATTGTGCCTCACAGTACCGTTATCAATCATTTTTATTTGTGTATACCTGAGATCAAAATGTAGTGTTTGCAATTTGCTTACTTCATTTTTTATGTAATTTGAATTATGTCAATGCAGTGTCATAATTGGGGCCGCTTTGTTTCGTAAAGTAAATTGCCTTTCAGCGAAAAATTAAACTACCGTATAGCCTGTTTAAATTAGAAGTGATGGCCTCTCTCCACTGTTAATTATCGTAAATACATCTTTCTAAATGAATAATAGTAATGTGACGCTTTGGGCAGTGATTCTCGATGGTGCATGAAATTGATTTCATTAGAAAGTTTGTCGTCTGAGCCACGTGGCCAATTACAAGTTTGCTATAAATAAAGAGACATCGCTCACATCAAACATCTCACCATAACTTCGCTGAAAAAACAGTGACAGTATTTTTGTTAAATGATCAAGTGACCATTGTTTTGCTGAAGAAGTTTGCTGTTTTGTATTAAATTGCTGCGCTCGTAAAAATGCAGATAAAAAATAAATTCAATCCCATTTTGGTCGAAGTTATAACTATACTTTTTTTTGCTCGGGCGTCAGAGATAGGCATATTTAAATATAAGGGTAGTTTGTAACTAAGGAGATTTCGCTGACCTTATCCAAGAAGTTCAGCATCACGAGGACGGAGAAAACAATCGAATTGCTTAAATAATCGGACGAGCCAGCTTCTTTTAGCAAAGATTGAATTTACGAGTTACTTTATTAACAAAAATTGAATTTAGTCTTTAAACCAAGAATTAAATTTATAATTTCTTTTGAACTTTACCAGGTTTCTTGGAAAAAATTAAAAAAATGAATTCGCTATCGACTTGTTTTTGTTTGTTTTTAAGTAAGTATTTATAATTAGAGAAACACAGGGTAATTTTAAGCAGTTTTTTCAATAATTTATTGATTAACGTTCCAAAAACAAAGTTTTCTTTGTCTTCGCAATGGACAAAACGCAGTTGCGCTAGAAGTGTCCTGTTTACATTGGAATGTATTTATTGTTGGAAACAAATGTTCAAAATCTGTAAATATTGGGGTAAAAATTTGTGAATGGTCTTTTTATATATCCAGCAAATATTTGGCAGTTTAAGTTGTTTTATATTTATACTTTTTCCTATTTTAAAGTTTGTTTAAAAGAAAAAGCAATAACTTTCTCTCATAAACAAATTTGATTGTTATTGTCTGTGCTGAAAATTGAATATTTTTAGCTTTGTACTTGAGCTTATGTTTCTTTTTTGGTTTCCTCTAGTTTATTTTATTTATGTCAGTGCTTCTCAACTTTTTTATGTGGCGACCCAAATGCTAAGCAGAAATAGAGAGTAAAGTTTTGGCGACCCAACCTTTTTTATTGACGTTATTGCAAGCATAAAAAGTGAATTAAACAAAAGATTATTTAACATAGGTACAACCTAAGGTTACCATATCTAAATAGGCGGAATTCTGGACAGACATAGTCGCACCAACAAAAAAATTTTTAAAGGGGCGGACAAAATAAATTTGTTTCCGAATTTAGGACAAAGACCAAAAAAAAGGTCTTCACTTTGAATCGATCTCCAATTTCCCTATTTTTTTCCCAAAATCATGGTGGTCTCTCTAAAAAAAAGATCACCACTTCGAATCGATCTTCGATTTCCTTTTTCTTTCCAAAATCATGGTTTTCTCTATAAAAAAACAGGTCTTTACTTGAAATCAGTCTCAGATTTCTCATTTTTCGTCCCAAAACCGTGGTGTTCTTTATTAAGTAAAACTTTTGGGTGAATCCTTGGATTGCGACCCACTTTTAAATCAAATCACAACCAAAATGATTTAATTTTTACACAACTAAACTTGTGGGCGACCCAATCAAATTAAACGGCGACCCACTTTTGGGTCGCGACCCAGGGGTTGAGAAGCACTGATTTATGTGTTTCTATCGATGACACAGAATTATGCAGTAATTCAAAAATTTTAGAAAATTCCATCCCAACAATGTTCTGCACAATGAGTCGCTAGATTTATGATCAGAAGTTTGCCGCCAAGTTTAAATAAACGTTGTTGTAATTTTGTAAATTTTTGTTTAATTTAAAGGGTATTGAACCTTGGTAGTTGAGCCAAAACATTCTGAAAGCAGAGTTCGATTATAGAGTTTAAAATTTAGATAAAACTCAGATAACAAACTTAAAATGTTAAAAATCTGTTGCTGAATCTCAATATCGATATTGGAGCGGGACCTGCTCAAGATTTGCTTATAAAAAGGACTATAATTTTTTGCTTGAAAAAATATTTTGTTTTATTTCAAACAAAAACATTCATTGTTTTTCTTTTTGGTAATTTTCTTTCAGTTGCTTTTTTTGTTGTTGGCATCCAATGCCGCGGGAGACTCCTTGAACCTCCTAGTCGAGCAAGTATGTGGAGGAGATATAATGATCCTTTTTTAAATCAGTATCAAGAATGCATTGAGCCTGACCCCAACGACGATCAGCTCAACTGTGGAGGGAAGTCGGTAAAATAACTTTGTACCAAATTCAAAATTTATATTTATCTTTTTACAAAAATTTTTACGTATTATTCGAAACAAAAAAAGAAAAGTTTGAAACGAAATTAGAAATGTTACCAGCGCGAATGACAGCATTTTTTTATGATCTTATTGGCCTCTATTCTGTTTTGTGTCTAAAGTGCAGTGTCTTGCCCAGTAAAAAATATGCCGTAAAAAGTTTTCTTTCGTCCACAAGCCTCACAAACCACTGAGCATCGAAATCAGATCCTTCTGTTGCAAGTTAAAGTGTTACACATTGAACTATCTTTTCGAGAGTGACTACTAAGTTAAGCAAAAACCAGATTCTTTGATGCGGATGTTTCAAGAATTTTGTAAAAACTCCGCTAATAAAAAATTCTTTAAGATTAAAAGGTATTCCAGTACTTTAAGTAATGCGAATAACTTTAGTTAAGTACAACAAGATAAATCATATTTTAAACAGGTGCATCACGTGGTAAACGGTGGGAGATGCGGAGTTTGCGGGGATCCTTTCAACGCTGTTGTCAAGGAACACGAAGCAGGAGGAAGATTTGCAAAAGGAATAATTACAAGGTAGATGTTTTATGGTTAAATAAGTTTATTTTATGAATTTTTTGTAAATGTCTCGTTTTTTATTCATAAAAATGTATTTTACTTTTGTTGCTAGTTTCAGAGATTGTCATTCATGTAATTTGTTATTCTCAAAAATTAAAAAACTGTTTCATGATGGTATTTATTCTTTGGATATTGTTTGCTTTTTTATTTTAATTGTCTCATAATGATTTTTTCTCAAGCTTTACGTTGAAAGTATTTGTACGTCAGCAGTTTGTTCATTCATTTTATATTACTTGTGTTCCACCTTTAAAAAAATAAAATAGTTTACTAACAAATGATCGGGATAAAAAAACTGAAACAACAAAACGACAGGCGTTTACGACACGCAATCAAAAGAAAGAAATATCAGATAAAATATGCATGGTTGCAGCACCTTTAAAACAAACCAAAAGAAAAAACATTGAAAGGCAAAATTACAAACCGAACCACGTAAGGACATTGATTGATGTGTTGACGGAAAAATATTGAAATACATAGTCATTTAAATTATTTTCTTCAAGTTAGGAAAAATCCGTTGAAAATGATTATTTTATTTTCTTATCAATCTATTCTAGATTGATTATAATAAAATGCCGTAAAATGATTTTGTAAACCTTCCAACAAATATTATTTCCAGACAATACGAGGTCAATCAGCTTATAAGAGTCGAAGTTGATATCACTGATCCACAAGAAGGTTATTTTGAGTTTCGTTTGTGTCCTTGGAACGGGCCTCAAACGCCGGTGACAGAAGAATGCTTGAGCTCGTGAGTAAGTGTTCAAATAAAAAATTCTGTTTGAAAATATTAAGTCTTTTGCAGCTATTTGTTGAGATTTTCGAATGGTGATACAAAGTGGTATTTACCGGGAATAAATCCAAAAGGAAAACACCAAATATATGTTTATCCACCAAATGGCACGGTTTGCTCACAGTGCTTACTTCAATGGAGATATCGCACAGGTAAATTAGGAATGGGTCTCAACGACTTATTTAAATAAAAACACAGTCGGTCAATATTTTTACGTACGAAATAATTTAAAACTTTTAAAACTAAGGAAGCTCATGGGGATGCGAAGGCGAAAATTGCAGTTATGGATTGGGTCCCCAAGAGGAATTTTACGGTTGCGCTGATATCGCAATCGGCACATCAGAAAGACAGCCGACAAATTGTGCTTTCGGTTCCTTAAATCAGGGTAAATTTTTCTTTTTTATAAAATATATTTTGCATAAGTTAAGAAAGTGAAATATGATTGGCAAGAAATTTTACAACAAACGTATTTCATTCCTTGTTGCATCAATGACGTTTCCCCTTTCAAGCAGCCCTAGAGGCTCCAATTTTACATTGTAAGTATGTTACAAGAAGAGTGAATTTCTTTTTTCTTGTATGACTACTTATAAAGTTTACTCTCTCAAGCTGATTACTTTTAAAAATTACATTTTAATTTTAAGATGAAAAAATTAAACCAGATTAATATTTTCTGTTTTTCTTTTTAGCAGACTTGTGCAAGGACGAAAGTAAGAACGGAAAAATGTTTTGCATAAGCTGCACTCGGTACTACCAATGCGACCACAAGAGAACCGCTTATTTTAAATGTCCGATTGGAAAAGTCTGCAGCAACGGCAGGCGCATTTGTGACTTTACCTATATTGCTGAAAATCCTTTTTGTTAAATCAAAAAAAAAATGCCGCAATTGCCATGATAACGACAGCAAAAAGCAGCCAAAAATATTTTAATAAGAAATACGATTATTTCGGCAACAGCAAAATAGCGGAAATGTTTTACAAAACTTGAAATCGAAAATTATTGTCCAAACTTAAAAGCTGATTTTATTGTCTTTTAGTTTTGTTTTGCCTTAAAACTTAGTGAGGTCCAACAATCAAGTGAATTATATTAATACTGTATTTCACTCAAAGCTTTGCAACTTATTTTAATAAAAGTTTTGTGCAATAAAATGTGTATCTATTTTAAGTTTCTATTGGTAAAAAAACACAGATTCTGCTACTCAGTGGAATTTTTTATTTTTAAAGTCCAAAAATATTAGTTTTTTTTTATGAAACTTTTGCACTTTTATGCATGGTATATTAAATTTCAAATAAATAAGCGTTTTTCCATTAAGTTTCAAAAATCACCAAAAACAAGTGCAAAGTCAGATGTTAATGTTTATTCAAAAGATTACAAAAATCGAGTAGTAAAATTTTTTAAAAATCGCTCTATTGAGAAGTCCATACTCCTTTTTTTAAAGACTACATAAAATAAAATGTAGAGTTTTCCATAAAGAAATATTTTAACGAATTTTGTTCTACGTATTGTTGCTGCTTTAAAAAATCGAACATTTTAGCAATTGAAAATTAAAAAATAAATCTAATTATACAATATGGACTCAAAAGAAATTGTATTGGAGAGAAAATTAAATCGACTTAGCTAAACATTGAAAGCACTTTTAAATTTAAAAAGCTAACCACAAAAGTTAAAACGCTTGATCACTTATTTTACAATAAGTTTGTTAATTGAACTAGCACTTAAATGCCATCGTTTATAGGTTTTCTCCCTGCAGTAGTTTTACTTGAAATCTGAAACAATGGAAATGGGTTGCTGTCAGCCATTTACGTGCAGCATTTGAGGTTTATATATGTACTTAACATCCTTGATTTGATTTTAATCAGTCACTTGCGATTGGTGAAATAAAGCGATACTTAAACCAATTTAAATTTAAAAGTAAAAGTTATTTTTGCAAGGAGAGTTTTTGCCATTGCGCTGGTCTAACGCTTTTAAAAAGTTTTCATTTAGGTATTGTTTGTAGAGTTGGGATGCTATTTCAGTAATAACAGTAATTAGTAAAAAACTTAAAATAATCTTGAGTGAAAATTTAAATTTGGTTAAAGAATCCCGACTTAACGTGACAAACTTATTCTTTTGGACAAAATTTAAAACTTTGGACATTTTACCAGCTATGAAACTTTCAAATAAAGCAGATTGGGAACCACTGCAGGTTGAGACTAGTGTCTAATTAGCTTATTTTTGCATAGTATGCATGAGTGATAACCAGCGCTTTTTTTTGAAGCGACAAATTTTCTGGGAAATTTCTGAAATAGTTTTTTCTGAAAAATTTCAAATATTTTTAAAGTAAGTTGATTCGTTCAAAAGTTTTGTTTTAAGATTTGTTTGGGTAAAAATGAAAGAACGGTTCTTTTGTTTAATTTTGACAATTGGTGAGTATGAAAAAACTTTTGAATTTTTTTACCTGAAGAATATAGGCTTAAGAGAAATAGTAACGTTTTAAAACAAATAAAAGCAAACTAATATCCTAATTTTTAACTATTAAACAAGTTCAATTTAAAAAAAAGTTTAAGATCCGATATCAGTGTAATCTAGAAATAAGCTTTTTGAATAACGTGACATAAAATAAAATTAAAAGTTAAAAAATTTTGGAATTTTGTTTGAAGATAAAGCGACATAACAGTTTGAAAAGTGTTGCCGTTTTTCTATCAGTAAATCGGCAAATTTCAATATATCTTTACTAGTGTAATAGCTTCGTTATAAATGTGCTTCTTATCACATATAAAATTTATTGATAGTTTGAATAACGATTTTAACGAGCCTTTTAAATAAATTTGATGATATTTTGCACCCTTAATTTTTATGCCTGTCTTAGTTCATATATATATATATAGTCAGCAGCGTGCTGGAGTGCATAAGAGCATTGAGATTGTGATCGACATGGTCTTGGATTCAAAACCTATTCGCGTCTTTCTTTTGTGTTTTTTAAGAAGACACTTTACGGCACGTTCTCCTGCTTAAAGGTGTAAGCAAGCAGTTCTAAATTTCAGTCATATCTCTATAAAATTAAAAAACTAAACTAAAAGTTTTAACGGGACAGCAATATCTCGACATTTCCGGAAGCAATTGCTTGCCTTATGTATAACGGGTCGGTTGCTTTTCTGCGAATCAAGAGAATAAATATAAAGATAAAATAAAAATGCCAGGTATATCAAGCTTTGAGGTTGTCCAAGGACATGGAAGAATTTTGGATCCTCCGAGTCGAGCCAGCATGTGGAAAAAACTTCACGCGAAGGATCCAATGCTGTTACCTTATCGCCACTGCATAAAACGGAATTACGATGACAATCAACTGTTTTGTGGGGGTTTCGGGGTATGAGTTGAAAGTACTGCCAAGTTTTTAAATTCCTCAGGGATCGGTCTTGGCTCCTCTCCTATTTAACATCTATACGTACGATCTTCCTTCCATGATTTCCAGAAAGTTTGCTTATGCTGATGATTTAGCATTGTTGCATTCTTCTGGAAACTGGAAGGATTTGGAGGGGACTTTAAGCCAAGACATGTCCACACTTTCAGCGTATCTCCAGACTTGGAGTTTGAAACTCAGTCACACTGAGATCGTGACGACAGCCTTTCACTTAAATAACCGAGAGGCCAAACGTGAGCTAAAGGTCTACAACAATGGTAGACTTTAACCGTTCTGTCCAACCCCTACATACCTTGGGGTAAAACTGGACAGATCGCTCACGTTTCGTCACCATTTAGTGGCATTGCGCGAAAAACTATCATCGCGCGTCACACTGTTGAGGCGACTCGTGGGCTTGGGATGGGGTGCTGGTGCTAAAACACTACACATAGCCACCTTGTCTCTAGTCCACTCAACAGATGAGTACTGTGCGCCAGTCTGGTGTCGCAGTGCTCACACTCGCCTCATTGACAGTGTCTTGAATGACGCCTTGCGCATAGTTACTGGATGCCTGCGTCCCACTCCAACTGACCACCTACCTGTACTCTCAGGCATCCAGCCAGATGAGCTTCGCCGAATGGGAGCGACACTCTCCTTGGCTTATCGTGGATCTCTGGACCCCGATCATATCTTGCATGGTCTTTTAAGTGGGTCCTTAGATACTGGCCAAGTGAGACTAAGATCCAGACGCCCGTTGCGCGGAATCTCTTGGACAATCTTGCCAGACTTGGCATCCGCGCCTCTGAATGGACGAATCACAAATGGAACACGGAGTACTGTAAAAGTGCTTCCAGGCTTCGTGCTTTTGTGCCCGGGATCAGTGCCAGGCCTGTTGGGATGGGCTTACCCCGAGCAGCTTGGGTTAAGCTCAACCGCCTGCGGACTGGTGTTGGGCGATTCCATTCATCCATGCACAAATAGGGTCTCCCTCCTTCACCGAATTGCGAGTGTGGCGCTTCTGAGCAAACCGCAGACCATGTACTAACAGTGTGCCCTATACATCGGGCACCACATGGAGCACGCGGTCTGACGGTTTTGGATGACGAAACTCAATGCTGGCTTAATGACATCACTGCCAGCATCTGATCCAGGCAGTGCAGCAGTCTGGGATATTAAAAGGATAAACCCTCGGCCCCAGTTCTGTTAGTGTCTGGCCTGAAGTGGATGCCCTTCAAACGACGACGACGCTTCTTGACAGCTTGTCTCTTTCAGTTTCCACCATCGTATCTTTGGCTTTACTTTCTCTGCTTTTTCTTTTTCACCATAAGAGCCATTTTGCATACCACCATACGGTGCTGCTTGCGACACACTCATTTAATATTACCTTAAAATTGCACATTTCCTTCAGGTTCCTCCTTCTGCACATCACATAATCTACTTGGGTACTTTTTTCTCCATTCTTATATGTCACCCTGTGTTCATCTTTCTTCTTGAAATAAATATTGACAATCGCCAAATCCATACTTTTCCCAAAATCCACAACCATTGGTCCTTTCTTATTTCTTGTTCCAGCACCATACCTCCCCATTATTTCCTCATCCTCCATGTTTCCTTCGCCCATATGTCCATTAAGGTCTGCACCAAGAACTATCCTCTCTTCTGTTGTTATACTTTCTATCAATCCATCCAGGTCTTCCCAAAAATCATTTTTTTCCTCCATGCTGTTGTTAACCTGTGGAGCATATGCGCTTACTATATTCAGGATGGACCCATTTACCTCCAGTTTCATGGCTATCAGTCTGTCCGACACCTCTTCACCTCCAGAACACTTTCAGTCAGCTCCTCCCTCACCACTATCCCTATCCCGTTTTTTCTTCCATCAGCTCCGTTGTAAAATATTTTACATCCAGCTCCAATGTTCCTTGCTTGACTCTCTTTCCACTTAGTTTCTTGTAGGCACAATATATCTACATTCCTTCGCTTTATCATATCTGCCAGCTCTCTTCCCCTTCCAGTCATGGTTCCAATATTTAAGGTACCCACCCTTATGAGTAAACATCTTCCTTTCCATGCTTCTCGCTGCTTCTTTACTCGCCTTCCTCCTCTCTTTGTGCTCTTATTTTCACTTCGTTTAGCAGTAGCATAATTTCCGCAGGTGCCCTGCTGTGCGACACCTGAGGCGGTCGTTGGTAACCCGAACCACGACCGATCCGGTATGGATTGACAATGATTACGCATTTGTATACTGTAAATCTGGCAAAGTTTTACGCCGGATGCCCTTCCTGCCGCAACCCTCCCCATTTATCCGGGCTTGGGACAGGCATCAAGAGACACAGAAATGTGCCAACAATGGCTGGGTTTGCCACCGATGGCTGGGTTACTGGGTTAATTTTTACAAATTCTATTGTATGTATGATATTGATATAACACTAGTTCTTTTAAACAATATATATTACATCTAACAATTAAAAACTTATTCTCTGTATATTACCAACAACTCGCAGAGCAAGTTTACTTAAAGGTACCGGTAGCCTAAGGTTAATTTTACTGACTACTCTATTCCGTAGACTGTCATCTTAATCATATAAAGGTTATCGTTTCTTACTTGCAAAATAACTATGCACTTTTATAAGCACACAGTTTAATTAACTAAGCTATCTTAACAAAATTTAACTTCGAAATACTAGACATAACCTTATTTATTTATTTATTTTATCTCTATATTTATCCTCCTGACTCGCAGGAAAGCGACGGAGGCGCTAATACATAGAGTAGGAAGTACCCCGACCTGCTTCCGGAGATACCAAGATATTGCTGTCCGCTTGTAATTTAATAGAGATATTACTGTAATTTAGAACTGCTTGCCAGAATTACCAAGCAGGGGAATGTGCCGTAAAGTGTCTTTTTCAAGGACGCAACAGAATGGCGCGAGCGGGTTTTGAACCGAGACCGTGTTGATCATCAGTCCGGTGTTTTATTCGCTTGTGCGGGCTTGGCTAAAAGCCAAGTATACTTCTGCTTCTAATTGAGTTCAGGCACTGTCTAGTATTAGCCAAGCTCGACTATTAAAATTTGTCTAAAATTCGACTATTAGACTAATCTACAAAAAAAAAAACTTGCAAAAACAAAAAAATTAATTTGATCAAAGTATTCAACCCTAACTAATTTTTTTTTATTTCAAACATTTCAAAAAATCAAAAAAGGTGCGATGTGACACTTTAAATTTTATTTTTTTTTGTAATAAATTGTATTTCTTTTTGTTTTATGAAAAGAATCATTGCCAAAATTGTTGAAAAAGTCGGGAAAATTTAGAAAAAAATTCGATAAGTTGCCAAGGTCGAAGCGTTCTATAATGAAATCAAATTTTGCTGAACTACAGTTTCGTTTTTTGTGAATGGTTGTAACCACCAAGGGTATTCACCTGTGAAAGAATCTTACTTCTAATCATACGATTAATAAACTTCGACAAACCGCCAAAGTCGTTAACTCTCTAAAATCGTTCTCTCGTTTTTAGCCAATTTACAAAAATTGACTATCCTTTAAAAACTCCCTTTTTCATTTTGACATAATATTTTGTGACAACATCAAGTATTTTTATTGAAAGAGTATGAAATTCTCTTTCTATACAAACTTGAATGACATTTTTATCGCTTATAGTTGTCGAGATATAAGCAAGCAAAGAACGCAGGCACTACCCCTCAGTTGTACAAAGCTTCCGAAAAGCTCAGTCCGAGTATGGTTAAGGGAAGACACTCGAAAAGTTGTATTTTAAAGAACTGTGTTTGAAAAGCTGTATTTAATAAAATATTTGTAAACCGTTTTAATCATTTAAAGTTAGGTCTACCAATTGAAAGTATTTACACTTTTACAATCCACCGTTCTCTCGAACTATCTCAATATGAAACATTAAAATTAGATTTAGATTTTCTCTCTATTTTTAGTTATCAGTAGTTATAGCCAGAGTTGTGGAGTCGTAGGAATTTTTTCCGGCATTAACTCCAACGCCAACGTCATCTATTCAAAATTTTGCGACTCCAACTCCGACTCCAGAACAACTAAAAAAACGATTCCGATTCCAGCATGTCTAAAAAACATCTACAATTCCAACATAATTGAAAAAACAACTCCAACTCCACTCTAAATGTGCGATTCAAACGAATCCGACTCCGAAACCGTAGAGGCCTAATCTAGCGTAAAACAGAGTTTCCAAAAATAAAAGCAATTCCAGCTCCTACCCAGCATACCTAAGAAAACAACTTCAACTCTCCTAAGTTTTAAAAAACGACTCCGGCGACTTTTATTCCGGCTCCATAATCCTGGTTATAACATAGGCCTGTTTGTAATCAGGGGCATCAAAAACGGGGGGTCAGAGGGCAACTGCTCCTGCCTTTGCTCTTCAAATTGATCCCCCTTGCTCTTTCGAAAGGTAGGCAGTTACAGAAGTATTGGGTGAAATTTACCCTTAGAATTATTGAAACTCGCCAAAATATTAGATCGATTAAGCGTGAAAGCCTTCTTGTTCATAGTTTTTACCTTAAATTTGAGACAAGAATAGAGACTTTGAACAGAGTGAAGTGATAACCTTTTTTTAGTTTTCATTAGATTTTAGTGCTGAAAACGTTTGCGACTCTAAGTGGCAACAAGGTAAAAAAGTTTTTTTTTAAATTCGACACCCTGTCACTCTTCATTACTTATAATTTTAATCATAACGATATAGTTTATTCCCGTTAAAAGTAATTCCTAGTTTTATTGAGAATAATCGCGTCTCTTGTAGCGCTGCTTTCGTACTATGTGATATAAGGTCCGATTCGCTTTCTATTGCGTTGCATGTATCTTTTTTCTCTTTCGCTCGACAGTATGACGTAATATGCTTTTCAAGCTTTACTACAGCTTGCATATTGTAGAATGTTCTGGCGCATTCGAGCGTAGCGATCTCTCTAGGAAATTCGGGCTAAATCTAGAATTTACGAGCAAGTTTGCGTCACGTGATCTTGTTTTCCATATAAAGCCGATGCGTAGCGATTATTATGATTAGATGTGCTTTTGAGACAGCTCAAGTGGAAGTAATTTGGTTGGGCGCGGGAGGCCCGTTAAATTTTGTATTGGTCGACGAGTGTTGAATTTATTTTGTGCGAGTGGCTGGGAGTTGTGTTCTACAGAGGTAGAATTATTTGTGTTGATTGAATCAGGTTATAGTGTTGATTTCGCTTTGCAGTTTGGCAAAGCGTATAATAGAATTTTGTCGGTCGTGATTTTTTAATACATTCGTTCTTATTAGAGACAGTGGTCTCTGGTTGTTGTGAAGAAGAGTCTTCAACGAAATCAATCCGAGCTTTCGTTTAAACCAACTGTATAAAAGCTTCAGGCTCATAGCAAGACTAGCTCTTGAGCCGGAATAAAATAAAATTTAGACACAGCTTTGTTTCAGCGCAGGTATTCGGGTTACCTAGCTCAACTGGTCCTTTGGGATTCCCGAACAAAGTTTGTGACACACCCCCGTCAAAAAAAATTTCCGGCGCCCTGCTTTTAATACAAGACAATTTCATATACTTTTAAAGTAACACAGTACTCTTTTTAAACTTACGGTAGCCGATGTTTTTAATTTTTTAATTAATTAAATTCATCAACCTATACGAGTAATTAAGTTAAAATAAAGTCTGCAACGTTATACAGTATAAAACAAACTTTCAATTACTGCAAAAATAAAAAATTTAAAATAATATTTATCAATAAGTTTTAAAGCTAAATTTTTCAACTTTGCCTTTCTAATTTTGCTTTATTTACGTACATTTTTCCATTTCAACTTATAATCGACCCATTTCAGGTACGTCATTTTGTTCTCGCGTATGCAGAAGCAGTAGATTAATGAATATCACGTGATAAATAGATTGTGCTGATACATTTCTTATCGATGCTTGATAAATTTTCGAAACATTAAATAAAGCTTTTTGTTTTGGAAAAGCTTATGTTTGCTATAGGAGCTTGAAAGGATTGAATTTTTTTGTTGCAAAAAACTCCTACTTTTTTAGCACTTTTACCAGGTCAGGCAGCTGAGATACACTTCTTTGTTTTACATCATGCCATCGTTTCAAACATAGTATATAAACTTGTCAATACGTGATTGAGCTGCAAGCCAAGTCTTTAAAAGAAACAATTGAATGTATACATAGCTATGGTGCGTTGTTGAACTTGAAAGTAATGTTGTTTTTTGCAGGGTTGCGGAGTCGGAAGATTAGATTTATCTTAAATTAGATTTAACCAAGCAAAAATCATACTTTCGAGTTAACAGTTGGACAAAATAAGTCAGGTTTTTTAAATACATAAAAAGATATTTGAAAAAATTATGTATATGAATGTATACGAGCTGCACATCACTGGTGCTCATCAGAAGAGTGCTCAATGGCTTCAATTGTCAGAACGATTATTCCTGATTATCAAAACACAAATATTAAAAAAAACATTTTATTAAAATAGTCCCAACAGACTGTTTCACCTGTAAGGCTCATCAGGGGACAGAGTTAAAATAATTTTTTACGCTTCAGATGAAAACTCGCATCTTAGAAAAAAAACGCTACCAAAAGTTTGGGTTTAAACAATTATTTTACTAAAGTAAGTGATTAATTAGCAAATAATCACTTTTGTTTCGAGATATTAAAAGAAAACATGCTGTAATGTTGCGCATAGATGTATTCCTAAACTTGGCCAAGCTGCCGAAAAGATTACCGGTAAAGCGTAAAAAGTTTATGGATCATTAGTTAAAAGAAAGTGTTATAAAAGAATCTTTTTATAAAAAAATGTTTTTATAACACTCTCTTAACGACTGATCCATACTAATGTTTTATACAGTATAAAAAATAATTTTTTTATAACACTTGCTCTTAATTAATGATTCATAAACTTTTCTACACTTTAATCTTTTCGGCAGCTTGGCCAAGTTTAATACATCTACGAGTATGCGCAACATTACAGCATGTTTTCTTTTAATATCTCGTGACAAAAGTAATTATTTAATAATAATCAATCACTAACTTGAGTAAAATAATTATTTAAAGCCAAACTTTTGGTAGCGCTATTTTTCTAAGATACGAGTTTTCATTTAAAGCATAAAAATTTATTTTAACTTTTTAATTTTGCTTATTTTATTTCTTTCAACGTAAATAATATTGCTTTTTTTAATTGTTGTGTTTCCTGATGAGCCTCACAGGCGAAACGGTCTGTTGGAACTATTTTAATACAACATGTTTTTTTGTTTTTTTTATGTTTTGATAAATACGTATATACATATACACAACCCATTAACTATAATTCGTACTGTGTTTGAATAAAACATTAATACAAATCACATTTAGAAAACTAACTCGAAATGGCATACACAACTCAAAACTAAATATGTATTCTATACTTAATGCTTATTACTTTTTCTGAACATCAAAGTATTTTATGGATAATTATGATGTTATCTCTAGTCTATTTTACAGTTGTTATTTTTTCCATGGTAAATCGAACCCACAACAAACCTAAATGTTAATACAATTAACGACTTGTGTATGCCTTGTGTGTAGGACTAGACCCTGAGTGTTATCTCCTGCGTGTAGGAGTATATCTAGTCGGTTCGAAACTCAATGAGGTATGCATCACTGACGAGCTTTAACAAGAGCAAAGCTCGAGTCTGGTGTTTCTTGTTTTAGGTGGCTTAGTTTCGTTTTTATTAATAGGTAATGAAGTTAAACGTAAATACGAAAATTTTATAATTGTAAAAATTTTTACAAATGTTAGTAATAACTATGGAATTTATTGACAATGAAAATTTGAAAACAGAAGTTTATAAAAGCAAAAGAAACAAAAAACCATATGTAAAAGAATTAAAAATTTAAACCCACAATTATAGACTATAAAAAAAACAATAAAATGTGACTAATTTTAGAATTTTCCTGAATCACTCACTGCATATATAGAAACTCCAGAAAAAAATGTTGACATTTCCCCTACCAATAATAAGCTCATCCTTATTTTTCTCAAATAAACTTCAGCCATTAGTTTGATGGCATGGAGTTCATCTTCTTCACAGTAATTCATGGTTATATATTGATAGTAAGAATATACATGTGAATTTTGTCGGATTTTGTAAACAAAATAAAAGGGGTTGTTAAAATCATAAAAATAAAACTCGCACTGTAATTAAAAAAGTTAATTAACTGCATAGAAGTCTTTTTTGAAACTTTTAATTAATTCTATTGTTTGCGTTCACTGCTTTATAGGCAGATCACGTGCAGTGATCTTAATGAAATCTGATTGGTTCACTTACACATGGTAAGCACACTATAAATTGAGATGTTGATAAATTTAATTCCTTTTTCAGTCGTTGGTGATCAAGTGGTTCGGTGGTTTAGTTTAAAGAGTGAGTTTGTAGATCGCAAGCTAAACTTGGGAAAATTTCGTTTTGCGATTGCATCGTTGGCTGCATCGTTGGCTGCACGTTGGCTGCATCGTTGGCTGCATCGTTGGCTGCACGTTGGCTGCATCGTTGGCTGCATTGTTGGCTGAACGTTGGTTGCACGTTGGCTGCACCGTTTGAGCTGTCGTCTTTAGTAAATAATTGGTCGTTGGCTTGTGGAAGCCTGTTGTTGTACGGTCATATAGAATTTCAACGTAAATATATTTTATAAGCCATAAGACGTGTGGAAAGTCAGCGGTGTGATTGGGGAAAGCTCGGATAGCTTCCCCATAGTTGAAAAAATTGAAGCCAAGAAGAGAGGGATTCGCTGTGCGGTCTACAGTAAACCTTTGAAATTAACAGGGGTCTGTAGTTTCTATCTCATGAATATTTCAATTATTGTACTTTTGTACCAGACTGAACACGCAGGCTCCCTGCCGTTTATTGACATTCATATTAGGAGATTATTAAAAAATTCACCTTGGTTCTAAACTTTTAGTTAATAATTTTTTGAAAGAATAGAACAAGAAGAATAAGTTTTAATTTTCAAAAACTTTAATTTAATAATTTGCTCATAAAAGCAAAATTGCTTCTGTGAGTTTCTTCTTTATTGCAGCCCTTTGGTCTGCTCTGATGAGCCTTAGTGATGAAAATAGACGTTCAAAAACTTGCTTGTGTTGGAAAAACTACTTATTCAAAGACACGTCAAAAATAAAAAATAGGGGGGCATTTTGGAGGCTGAAACGGTTAATGGTATTTACATTAATTTCAATAGGAAAATTCGCTTTGCATTACAAGCAAATTGAGGTACGAGCTCGGTCACGAAAATTTTCTCGAAAATCTAAACTCGTATGTCAAAGTACCACAGTGCTATAGAAAGAGGCTGCTCAGGGTAGTAATTGATTATGCACCTGGCATTTGTTCCTATCATTAGATTGAAGAAAGGGAAGCAACTAAATCGACTGCCCAAGCATAGCATTACCCAAAATACTATTTGCTTACAAATTAAAATGTAAACTTCTTATGAGTCGCACGCTGTGTCGCGCGATACGCGGTTCTCTTATAAAAATTACTGCACTGCACTCCACTCCCGCGCGCGGCCGCGTAAGTTGCGCGGTTGACATCACTAATATTTATAGAAATTGGACATGAGGAGTCGGAGTCGGATAAAATATTCCGACTCCGATTACGACTCCGACTCCTAGTCCTCTTAACAGTCCGACTCCGACTCCTTCCTAAAACCTCCGACTCCGACCGATTCTGACTTCGCAACCCTGGTTTTTTTTTTTAAATTCGCATGTTTCTTATATTTTTATGCAGGATTACTTGGTCGATTTTTCATTATATTTGATTTCTCCCTGTCACGCGTTTGTGTTGAGCAATGATCATCTGCAAGATATTGCCCCTCTGCAAAACAGCTACAAACACAGTTCGATTGCAAATGTGGTGAGCTGTTGGCAAATTTGAGTTCGATTTAACAGATTTTTCGCTCCAAGTTTACAATTAATAACTTCTACAGTAGCTGAAAACTCTAACTTTTCATATTGTCGTTTATGTTAACTGGTACTGACACGGATAAAAACAATTCCACTGCCTTACTTTTTCTGATACAGATGCCTATCACTATTCAGAATGTTTAGTACTGCTTTTGGATCAAAGCCTTGTTGTAGGTCAAAGAAAATTAAAATTTTGCAAATCTATCTTAAAATTAAATCCCAATGGCAAGCCATACCGGTACTATTGCGTATTTCAAAAAGTTATACTGACGCAACTTTCTTTGTCCTAATTTTTTCTATCAATCTTTTAAAACTTTTTGTAGCAAGTTATTTTTTAACTTTTAAACTGCCGGCAAGACACGACTTGACTGCATTTTTTAAATATTTATTGAAGTCTTCTTCTTTACTAGATTTTGTTTTTGATTAATATCATTTTGGTGCGCGTCTGTTGTTTGCCTTTTTCTTGCGAAGCCTGTAGTCACTTAAATAACCAGGTACGGTATCGCTTAAAAGTTGCCCTTAGTAAAACGCTTTAACGTTTTTGTACGAGTCTTGAATATAAATAGAGTTGAAATACGATAAAAGTGAATAAAAATTTTAAATCTTGAAAACGAATGAAGGGTTTGCGTATGAAGTTTATTTTGTCTTATTTTTTTCTATCAATCTTAATCATGTTATTGATATGCATAGAAAAAGAAACAAAATTAAAATTGGTTGAAAAAATATTGTTTTAACTTATCGGTTTAAATGTCAGATTTTGTTTTTATTAAATTGAAGAAAGATGGTTAATTGCTTATGCATTTGAAGTTTTACATTATATAACTAATTAATTGTATCATTTTGTTATACGCCAGCGTCAGTCTATGTTGTTCGAACTTTACATGCTGCACTTATCCAATATCTGTGTTTTTCTTGAAACTTTATTCAAACTCCAATTTTTGACCAATTTTAACAAAATAAAAAGAGGTTACTCGTCGTCGTCGTCGTCATCGTCGTCATCGTTTGAAGGGCATCCACTCCAGGCCAGACACAAACAGAACTGGGGCCGAGGGTTTATCCTTTTACTACCCCAGACTGCTGCACTGCCTGGATCAGATGCTGGCAGTGATGTTATTAAGCCAACATCGAGTTTCGTCATCCAAAACCGTCAGACCTCGTGCTCCATGTGGTGCCCGATGTATGGGGCACGCTGTTAGTACATGGTCTGCGGTTTGCTCTGAGGCGCCACACTCGCAATTCGGTGAAGGAGCGAGACCCCATTTGTGCATGGACGAATGGAATCGCCCAACACCAGTCCGCAGGCGGTTGAGCTTAACCCAAGCTGCTCGGGGTAAGCCCATCCCAACAGGCCTGACACTGGTCCCGGGCACAAAAGCACGGAGCCTGGAAGCATTTTCACAGTACTCCGCGTTCCATTTGTGATTCGTCCATTCAGAGGCGCGGATGCCAAGTCTGGCAAGATTGTCCAAGAGATTCCGCGCACCTGGCACAAACGGGCGTCTGGATCTTAGTCTCACTTGGCCAGTATCTGAGGACCCATTTAACAGACCATGCAAAATATGATCGGGGTCCAGAGATCCACGGTGAGCCAAGGAGAGTGTCGCTCCCAGTCGGCGAAGCTCAGCTGGCTGGATGCCTGAAAGTACAGGTAGGTGGTCCGTTGGAGTGGGACGCAAGCATCCAGTAACTATGCGCAAGGCGTCATTTAAGACACTGTCCATGAGGCGAGTGTGAGCACTGCAACACCAAACTGGCGCACAGTACTCAGCTGTTGAGTAGACTAGAGACAAGGTGGCTATGCGTAGTGTTTTAGCACCAGCACCTCATCCCGAGCCCACGAGTCGCCTCAACAGTGTGACGCGCGATGATAGTTTTTCGCGCAATGCCACTAAATGGTGACGAAACGTGAGCGATCTGTCCAGTTTTACCCCAAGGTATGTAGGGATTGGACAGAACGGTAAAAGTCTACTATTGTTGTAGACCTTTAGCTCACGTTTGGCCTCTCGGTTATTTAAGTGAAAGGCTGTCGTCACCGTCTTAGTGTGACTGAGCTTCAACCTCCAAGTCTGGAGATACGCTGACAGTGTGGACATGTCTTGGCTTAATGTCCCCTCCAAGTCCTTCCAGTTTCCAGAAGAATGCAACAATGCTAAATCATCAGCATAAGCAAACTTTCTGGAAATCATGGAAGGAAGATCGTACGTATAGATGTTAAATAAGAGGGGAGCCAAGACCGATCCCTGAGGAACGCCGTTTTTAAGACGGCGTAGCCTGCTTTGCTTGCTGTCACCGGTGGTAAGGGTGAAACTTCGATTTCGGACAAGCTCCATGATCATTTTGACCATGTGCTTATCCGGAAGTAGTCTCAGCAGCTTACAGGTAAGGCCACGGTGCCAGACAGTGTCATAAGCAGCTGTCAGATCGACAAATACGGCACCGGCCTTCTTTTTAGCCTCAAAAGAATCCTCGATGTTCTGGGTTAGCAGAACAACTTGATCTACGGTTGACTTCCCGCGTCGGAACCCAGCCTGCTCTTTAGGGAGCAGTGGATCGATTAATGGTTCAACGCGGGCGTAGATAAGCCGCTCGAGGATCTTGTAGAGGACACAGAGCAGAGATATCGGTCGATAACTCTTTGGGTCCCCCACGGGGTTTGCTGGTTTTGGGATCGCGACCACAAGCGCTCTTCTCCAGATCTTGGGAATTTTGAGTCGGCGCAAACAGGAAGAAAGGAAGTCACGTAACCAGGACTTCAAAGCAGCTCCAGCATGGAGTATAAGCTCGGGGCAGATGGTATCAGGACCCGGAGCTTTACCTGGTTTTAAATGTTGGAGGGCAGCAGCAAATTCTCTCTGTGAAAAATTGTCAGAGATATTTACTGCGTCTGGTGTTGTGGCCCTCCAAAGGTCAGACACTTCTTGAGAGACAAGTCGAGATGACTTGCGATCAACAGACTCGTATTTCCCATTTCTAACCAGCTGAGATGCAATAGCATCGGCTGAAACGGGACAATGACGAGGAGAGTGTCGTGACCTACCAGTAAGGTTGTTCAAAATACTCCACGCTTTTCGACTAGAGTGTGAGAAGTCAATGCTCCGAACTGCTTCGGACCATCGATCCCTCCGTTTTCTGTCAAGCTTGGCAAGCAGAGTTGTAGCAGCCAAACTTGAGTCGTCTCCCTGAGGAGACTGCAGAAAGGTTTTATAGAGGGATTCACACTCTGCATCCCAACACGGAATATAGTTGTTTCGATACCCGCGTGGGATAGTCTTTTTGGCTGCTTTCTTAATGATGTTACAGAAGTCCTGGTAAGCCGCATCCACATCAAGTGAATCAGGCGGCAACAAAGTCTTTGCGAATTTATTCGTCAAAGCAATGTAGTGACTCCAATTGGCCTTGCGGAAGTTCCATCGCTTAACAGGCATGCTTGGCACTGCCATAGCAAACCTTGGTGGTGTAATAAGCGAGGGTCGATGTTGTGACCTGGGAAACTTGTCAAGGACACGTCTATCCGGTAAGCAACTGTTTGGACCTACGCTAGCGAAAGCTAGGTCTGGATTGGTGCCAGTGTTCCAGCGGCCGGAATAAAAACTGGCAGCGTCCTTGGCATTATATAGGAGGGCAAGACAATTAATACTTGCCCAGCCAGCCAAGCACTCACCATCCGGACTGTTGTCATCATAACCCCAGTCAGCATGACGACAGTTAAAATCGCCAGCGTACAGACAGGGGTGAGGAAACACTGGGAGATCCAGGGTTCGCAATCGCGTTGGTGGTGGTTTGTAGACGTTGACTATTTTATAACCATCAACGTCCACACACAGCCACTCGATCTCCGATGTCGGTGGAGATTGGTCCAAAAGCGTGTATCTCAGTCGCTCGTGGACAAACGTGGCAAGGCCATGCTTCCTGCTTAAAGAAGACCCAGCTAGTTGGTAGTGTGGTAGCACCAACTTCTCTGCATCAGTGCAGTGGGTCTCCTGCAGTAGAATGACGAGTGCCTCAGACTGCATAGCGAGGTGATGAAGAACATTCATCTTGCTTGCAGTGAGGCCTTCGATGTTCAGCTGAAGAATAGTGGGTCTTCGGAACTTGTTGGCATGCGCCCTGAAAAGGGCAGTTTTATCCTGACATTGCCCCGTCCTGAAAAGGACGTGTGCCGATTAACAGACCACACTGAACATCGGAATGGGTGGATACCCTTCCGTTTTGGTAGGTTCGGTTTCGGTCTGTCATTTTAAAATCAATGAGCAGACTTACTCATGGCCCAGGCTGCGTGAAAGTACCTACCATCTGGGCCAAGAGGTTACTGAAATAAAATCAATCAATAGAATTCTAATTATTACAAAAAATAACACAATCGCTTTTAAGTGTTAATATTGAACTTAATGAAAAATACACCAACAGAGATTATTTGACTTTTTTTTATTCAAGCAGATGACACATCAAATGTAGCAGAGTTAAAAGATGCCTGCTCCAGCTTTTTCTTATATTTTTGCTTGGAACAAGAACAAGCAGTGGAAATTATTTTACAACACTACGCACCGATATTAAAATTTAGCATAAATGAATGGATGTGAATAACTATTTCATTTTTAAGATTTATCTCTTCCTATACTATCAGCTCTTCGACTAAAACCTAAGTAAGCAGACTGTCCCTGATGAGAGTTTAAAACTTGAAACCATGATCGGGCAGTGAGCTCAGATTCGGCGTGCGTGAGGCACAATGTCATAAATGGTACTCTTTAGTGCCATCTGTTTTATAACCTGATATATTTTATTTTTATATGTTACTTTCTGTACAGAACAATATCTAGATAGGTGTGCGTTCATTTACTCCCTGTCAGTTTATGTTTGAAATAACTCTAAATAGAATAGCCTACTTTTCTTTGTTGCACTGAGCGTATAATAAACGTGACCAAAAAATCGAACTACTAGTAGATTCATTTTAGACAGTGCTTCTCAACCGCTGGGTCGCGACCCAAAAGTGGAAGTTTGTTTAATTTGATTGGGTCGCCGACAAATTTATTTGTGTAAAAATTAAATCATTTTGGTTGTGATTCGATTCAAAAGTGGGTCTTGACCCAAGGATTGACCCAACAGTTTTACTCAATAAAAACACCAAGGTTTATGGGACAAAAAATGAGAAATCTGAGACTGATTTCAAGTAAAGCTTTTTTTTTCGGAGACCACCGTGATTTTGGGGAGAAAATTGGGAAATCCGAGATAGATACGAAGTAAAGACCTTTTTTTGGCCTTTGTCCTAAATTCGGAAACAAATTTATTTTGTCCGCTCCTTCAAAAAAATTTATTTTTGGTGCGCCTATGTCTGTCTAGAATTCCGCCTATTCAGATATGGCAACCCTAGGTTAGACCTATGCTTAATGATCTTGTGTTTAGTCCACTTTTTATGCTTGTCATAGCGTTTATAAAAAAAGATTGAGTTATTAAAACTTTACTCTCTAATTTCGCTTAGCATTTGTGTCGCCACAAAAAAGATTGAGAAGCACTGCTTTAAGATTATTGAAAGAAAATAATCGATATGCTAAGATCATTGTGGTACAATAAATAAAACTTGAAATTTTTACTTAAACACACAGCAGGCTGCCTTCAGTGTTCAAGTCGATGTTATTTATAAGTTGAAGACTAGATAATGGCACAAAAACGTCAGTCTACTATCCAAAGCTTTTTCAATAGAACAAGAAATTGTTTTATAGAAAGGTCTGGTCGTTGTAGGCTATTAAAATAGTAATAGTAGCAGTAGTAGTAGCAGTTTGTTTTTATTTGCATCCAAAAGAACAGTTGATTCTAATTGAAAACAAATTAAAGCAAAGGTTGCAAACAGAGAAACGGCAACTAAACTATATACGTTATAACATGTACAATATAATTGTGCATGATTACCGCACCAGTTATACAAAAAAGGAGTGATTATCATGTTTATTGTGCATATAGTGATTATTGTGTAAAAAAAAAGACAATGCAGCTTTGGAAAAAGTAGCAGTTTCGCGTGCAACTTTATCAGAAATTATAAGACTTAATCTTCAGTGTAGTATGATTGAAAAACATGGGGGCGAGCTGGGAAACGAATCCTCCAAAACTAAGAAAAAACTTTTATGATACTTAAATAAATGTTGCTCCAATACGAGTATATCTCTTAGCCTCCCTTCAATAAAGTCTTGGATCCGTCACTGTACTCTGAAAAGTCATTGGCACAAATACTAAACCAATTAGTATTATTAGGCTTATACTAACAATGCATTTTTTAATTTCTAGCGATGTCAGAAAGGCAGTGCCACAAAAATTGCCAAATTATATTCAGAGGAATCCCCCGATAAAGATATTTTATCCTTATTTGTCTGACTAAACCACTGTAATAGGTTATATGGAAATAAATACGATTCCTGACAAACTTTTTTTAACATAAAAACAAAGCAGAAGACAACGTATTTCATAGGCCTTTAATATATCCAAAACATAATTTATTCAAAAACTCAAGTTAAAAACATATTTATTGCACGTTTTTTACATCCAAAGCATAATTAATTTTTGAAAGTAAACAGTTGTATACGTAGGATATTGTTTTCGTTTTGTTAAATACAATTTTTAAATGTCAAATGAAATCCAATTTACGAGTATAACAGAGTTTTAGTCATTACCATTAATTCGCATTATTCCAAAGTACCGAGTACCGGTACCGCGGTACTTGAAGTACCGCACCCCCCACTGGTGTTGTATTATCATCGCTATATATTTTGTTTGTTTGTTTTAGTTTTGGTCATATATCGGGAATAATACTTTGTGCTAAGAGTTGCATTGTGCCTCACAGTTTTATCAATCATTTTTATTTGTGTATACCTGAGATCAAAATGTAGCGTTTGCGATTTGCTTACTTCATTTTTTATGTAATTTGATTTATGTCAATGCAGTGTCATAATTGGGGCCGCTTTGTTTTGTAAAGCAAATCGCCTTTTCAGTAAATAATTAAACTATCGTATAGCCTGTTTAAATTAGAAGTGATGGCCTCTCTCCACTGTTAATCATTGTAAATACATCTTTCTAAATGAATAATAATAATGTGACGCTTTGGGCTGTGATTCTCGATGGTGCATGAAATTGATTTCATTAGAAAGTTTGTCGTCTGAGCCACGTGGCCAATTACAAGTTTGCTATAAATAAAGAGACATCGCTCTCATCAAACATCTCACCATAACTTCGCTGAAAAAACAGTGACAGTATTTTTGTTAAATGATCAAGTGACCATTGTTTTGTTGAAAAAGTTTGCTGTTTTGTATTAAATTGCTGCGCTCGTAAAAATGCAGATAAAAAATAAATTCAATCCCATTTTGTCGAAGTTATAACTATACTTTTTCTTGCTCGGGCGTCAGAGATAGGCATATTTAAATATAAGGGTAGTTTATAACTAAGGAGATTTCGCTGACCTTATCCAAGAAGTTCAGCATCACGAAGACGGAGAAAACAATCGAATTCTTAAATAATCGAACGAGCCAGCTTCTTTTTAACAAAGATTGAATTTACGAATTACTTTATTAGCAAAAATTGAATTTAGTCTTTAAACCAAGAATTAAATTTATAATTTCTTTTGAACTTTACCAGGTTTCTTGGAAAAAATTAAAGAAATGAATTCGTTATCAACTTGTTTTTGTTTGTTTTTAAGTAAGTATTTATAATTAGAGAAACACAGGGCAATTTTAAGCAGTTTTTTCAATAATTTATTGATTAACGTTCCAAAAACAAAGTTTTCTTTGTCTTCGCAATGGACAAAACGCAGTTGCGCTAGAAGTGTCCTGTTTACATTGAGATGTATTTATTGTTGGAAACAAATGTTCAAAATCTGCAAATATTGGGGTAAAAATTTGTAAATGGTTTTTTTATATTTCCAACAAATATTTGGCAGTTTAAGTTGTTGTATTTTTAAACTTTTTTCTATTTTAAAGTTTATTTAAAAGAAAAAAAACAACTTTCTCTCATAAACAAATTTGATTGTTATTGTCTGTGCTGAAAATTGAATATTTTTAGCTTTGTACTTGAGCTCATGTTTCTTTTTGATTTCCTCCAGTTTATTTTATTTCTGTGTTTCTATCAATGACACAGAATCATGTGGTAATTTAAAAATTTTAGAAAATTTCATCCCAACAATGTTCTGCACAATGATTGGCTAGATTCGTGATCAGGAGTTTGCCGCCAAGTTTAAATGAACGTTGTTGTAATTTTGTAAATTTTTGTTAAATTTAAAGGGTCATTGAACCTTGGTTGTTGAGCCAAACATTCTGAAAGCAGAGTTCAATTATAAAGTTTAAAATTTTGATAAAACTCAGACAACAAGCTTAAAATATTGAAAGCCTGTTGCTGAATCTTAACATCGTTATTAGATTTGCTTATGAAAAGGACTATAATTTTTTGAAATAACTTGAAAAAATGTTTTGTTTTAGTTCTAACAAAAACATTCATTGTTTTTCTTTTTGGTAATTTTCTTTCAGTTGCTTTTTTTGTTGTTGGCATCCAATGCCGCGGGAGACTCTTTGAACCTCCTAGTCGAGCAAGCATGTGGAGGAGATATAATGATTCTTTTTTAAATTATTATCAAAACTGCATTGAACCTGACCCCAATGATGATCAGCTTAACTGTGGAGGGAAGTCGGTAAAATAACTTTGTACCAAACTTAAAATTTATATATGTATCTTTTTAGAAAAAATTTTTACGTAGCATTTGAAACAAAAAAAAGAAAAGTTTGAAACAAAATTAGAAATATTACCAACGCAAATGACAGCATTTTTTTATAATCTTATTCACTTCTATTCTGCTTTGTGTCTAAAGTGCAGCATCTTGCGCCGTTGAGACATATGCCGTGAAAAGCCTTTTCTTTGTCCACAAGCCTCACAAACCACTGAGCATCGAAATCAGATCTTTTTGTTGCAAACTAAAGTGTTGCACATTGAGCTATCTTTTCGAGAGTGACAACTAAGTTAAGCAAAAACCAGATTCTTTGATGGGGGTGTTTCAAGAATTTTGTAAAAACTCCGCTTAGAAAAAATTCTTTAACATTAAAAGATGTTCCAGTATTTTAACTAATGCAGATAACTTTAGTTAAGTACAACAAGATAAATCATATTTTAAACAGTTGCATCAAGTGGTAAACGGTGGAAGATGCGGAGTTTGCGGGGATCCTTTCAACGCTGTTATAAAGGAACACGAAGCAGGAGGAAGATTTGCAAAAGGAATAATTACAAGGTAGTTGTTTTATGGTTAGATAAGTTTATTTTATAAATTTTTTGTAAATGTCTCCTTTTTTATTCATAAAAATGTATTTTATTTTGTTGCTAGTTTCAGAGATTTTCATTCACGTAATTTGTTATTCTCAAAAATTAAAGAACTGTGTAATGATGATATTTATTCTTTGGATATTGTTTGCTTTTTCATTTTAATTGTCTCATGATGATTTTTTCTTAAGCTTTACGTTGAAAGTATTTGTACGTCAGCAGTTTGTCCATTCATTTTATATTACTTGTGTTCCACCTTTGAAAAAATAAAATAGATTATTAACAAATGATCGGGATAAAAAAAATGAAACAACAGAACGACAGGCGTTTACGATACGCAACCAAAAGAAAAAAGTATCAGAAAAAAATATGCATGGTTGCAGCACTTTTAAAACAAACCAAAAGAAAAAACATTGAAAGGCAAAATTACAAACCAAGCCATGTAAGGACATTGATGTGTTGACGGAAAAATATTGGAATATATAACAGGTCATTTAAATTATTTTGTTCAAGTTAGGGAAATGAGTTGAAAATGATTATTTTATTTTCTTACCAATCTATTCTAGACTGATTATACGAGCGTAATAAAATGTCGTAAAATGATTTTGTAAACCTTCCACTAAATTCTATTTCCAGACAATACGATGTTGGTCAGCCCATAAGAGTCGAAGTTGATATCACTGATCCACACAAAGGTTATTTTGAGTTTCGTTTGTGTCCCTCAAACGAGCCCCGAGTGCAGGCGTCACAAGAATGCTTGAGCCAGTGAGTGAGTGTTCAAATAAAATATTCTGTTTAAAAATATTAAGTCTTTTGCAGCTATTTGTTGACATTTTCGAATGGTGATACAAAGTGGTATTTACCGGAGATAAATCCGAAAGGAAGACACCAAATGTATGTTTATCCACCACTTGGCATAGTTTGCTCACAGTGCTTACTTCAATGGAGATATCGCACAGGTAAATTATGAATGGGTCTTACCGACTTATTTAAATAAAAACACGTTTTTGGACAAATTGCAGTTGATCAATATTTTTACGTACAAAGTAATTTGAAACTTTTAATACAAAGGAAACTCATGGGGATGCGAAGCCGGAAATTGCAGTTATGGATTGGGTCCCCAAGAGGAATTTTACGGTTGCGCAGATATCGCGATCGGCACGTCAAAAAGACAGCCGACGACTTGTGCTTTTGATTCCTTAAATCAGGGTAAATTTTTCTATTTTAAAAAATATAGTTTGCATAAGTTAAGAAAGTGAAATATAATTGACAAAAAATTTTTCAACAATCGTGTTTCATTCCTTGTTGCATCAGTGACGTTTCCTTTTTCAAGCAGACCTAGAGGTTCCAATTTTACATTGTAAGTATGGCACAGGAAGAGTGAATTTCCTTTTTCTGGTATGACTACTTATAAAATTTCTCCTCTCAAGCTGATTACTTATAAAAATTACATTTTAATTTTAACATGAAAAAATTAAACCAAATTAATATTTTCTGTTTTTTTTTAGGAAACTTGTGCAAGGACGAAAGTAAGAACTTAAAAGCGTTTTGTCTGAGCTGCACTCGGTACTACGTATGCGCTCACAACAGAACCGCTTATTTTGATTGTCCGATTGGAACAGTCTGCAGCAACGTCAAGCGCATTTGTGAATTTTCCCATCATGCTAAAAACCCTTTATGTTAAATTTTAAAAAAATGCCGCAATTGCCATAATATCGATAACAAAAAGCAGTCAAAAAATATTTTAATAAAAAAAACGATTATTTCGGTATAGCGGAAATGTTTTACAAAACTTGAAATCGAAAATTATTAAAATCTTTTCAAGATAAATTGGTAGCACGATTTTGGTAATTAATGATTTTTAAGCCTAGGATGGTGGACGAAACTTAAAAACTGATTTTATTGTTTTTTGTTTTGTTTTGCCTTAAAACTTAGTGAGGTCCAACAATCAAATAAATTATATTAATATTTCATTCAAGAGCTTTGCAACTTATTGTAATAAAAGTTTTGTGCAATAAAATGTGTATCTATATTAAGTTTGTATTGGTAAAAACACAGGTTCTGGTACTCAGCACAATTTTTTATTTTAAAAGTTCAAAAATATTAGTTTTTTTTTTATGAAATTTTTGCACTTTTATGCATGGTATATTAAATTCCAAACAAATAAGCGTTTTTACATCAAGTTTAAAAAATCACCAAAAACAAGTGCAAAGTCAGATGTTAATGTTTATTCAAAAGATCACAAAAATCGAGCAGTAAATTTTTCACAAAAATCGCTCTATTGACAAACCATATTCCTTTTTTTAAAGACTACATAAAATAAAATATAGAGTATTTCATAAAGAAATATCTTTAACGAATTTTGTTCTACGTATTGTTGCTGCTTTAGAAAATCGAACATTTTAGCAATTGAAAAATAAAAAATAAATTTATATTTGAAGAATTAAGAGGATTTGGAATTAATTTTTAAACAAGCTGCATAAAGATGAGAAACACCAGACTCGAGTTTCGCTCTCATTAGAGCTCTAGTGGTATAGTAACCTGCCTGGAAGATTACAGGTCCTAGGTTCGATTCGCGGTGAGATAAGCATCACTGACGAGCTCTAATGAGAGCGAAACTCGAGTCTGGTGTTTCTCATCTTTATGCAGCTTGTTTAAAAATAAAAAATAAATCTAATTATACAATATGGACTCAAAAGAAATTGTATTGGAGAGAAAATTAAACCGACTTAGCTAAACATTGAAAGCACTTTTAAATTTAAAAAGCTAACCACAAAAGTTAAAACGCTTGATCACTTATTTTACAATAAGTTTGTTAATTGAACTAGCACTTGAATGCCATCGTTTGTAGGTTTTCTCCCTGCAGTAGTTTTACTTGAAATCTGAAACAATGGAAATGGGGTGCTGTCAGCCATCTACATGCAGCATTTGAGGTTTATATATGTACTTAACAACCTTGATTTGATTTTGATCAGTCACTTGCGATTGGTAAAATAAAGCGATACTTAAACCAATTTAAATTTAAAAGTAAAAGTTATTTTTGCAAGGAGAGTTTTTGCCATTGCGCTTGCCTAACGCTTTTAAAAAGTTTTCATTTAGGTATAGTTTGTAGAGTTGGGATGCTCTTTCAGCAGGATGCTATTTCAGTAATAACCGTAATTATTAGAAAATTTAAAATAATCCTGAGTAAAAGTAAAATTTAAATTTGCGTTAAAAATCCCGACTTAACATTCTTTGTAACAAAATTTAAAACTTTGGATATTTTACCAGCTATAAAACTTTCAAATAAAGCAGGTTGAGACTGCTCTCTCATTAGCTTGTTTTTGCATAGTATGCATGAGTGATAACCAGCGCTTTTTTTGATGCGACAAATTTTCTCGGAATTTTCTGAAATAGTTTTTTCTGAAAAATTTCAAATATTTTTGAAGTAAGCTGATTCATTCAAAAGTTTTGTTTTGAGATTTGTTTGGGTAAAAATGAAAGAACAGTTCTTTTGTTTAATTTCGACAATTGGTGAATATGAAAAAACTTTTGAATTTTTTTTACCTGAAGAATATAGGAATAAGAGAAGTAGTAACGTTTTAAAACAAATAAAAGCAAGCTAACAATAGCTACTAAACAATTTCAATTAAAAAAAAAGTTTAAGATCAAATATCAGTGTAATCTACAAATAAGCTTTTTGAATAACGTGACATAAAATTAAATTAAAAGTTAAAAAATTTTGAAATTTTGTTTGAAAATAAAGCAACGTAACAGTTTGAAAAGTGTTGCCGTTTTCCTATCAGTAAATTGGAAAAATTCAATATATCTTTACTAGTGTAATAGCTTCGTTATAAATGTGCTTCCTATCGTATCTAAGATTTATTGATGGTTTGAATAACGACTTTAAAGAGTAAAGTTTCGGCAAAGAGGTTGTTTTTTCAACCAGACAACAATTGAAAATAGCAGCCATAATGAATTCAGCATTTATGGACTATAATGGATTCAGCATTTTCAGCATTTATTAAATAAGCGTTAAAAAATAAGCATTAAATTTTTAAATAATAATTTTTAATGCTTATTTAATAAATGCTGAAAATGCTGAATCCATTATAGTCCATAAATGCTGAATCCATTATGGCTGCTATTTTCAATTGTTGTCTGACTTTAAAGAGCCTTTTTAAAAATTTTGTTGATGTTTTGTACTCTTGATCAGCAGCGTGCTCGAGTGCATAAGAGCATTGAGATTGTGATCGACATGGACTAGGGTTCAAAACCTATTCGCGTCTTTCTTGTGTCTTTTAAGAAGACACTTTACGGCACGTCCTCCTGCTTGGAGATGTAAGCAAGCAGTTCTAAATTTCAGTCATATCTCTATAAAATTAAAAACTAAAATAAAAGTTTTAACCGGACAGCAATATCTCAACATTTCCGGAAGCAATTGTTTGCCTTACGTACAACGCCTCGGTTGCTTTTCTGCGAATCAAGAGAATAAATATAGAGGTGAAATAAAAATGCCAGGTATATCAAGCTTTGAGGTTGTCCAAGGACATGGAAGACTTTTGGATCCTCCGAGCCGAGTAAGCATGTGGAGAAAACTTTACGCGAAGGATCCGATGCTGTTACCGTATCGCCACTGCATAAAACGAAATTACGATGACAATCAAGTGTTTTGTGGGGGTTTCGGGGTATGAGTTGAAAATACTGCCAAGTTTTTAAATTCTTTTTAATGAAAATAAACAAAAGTGAAAAGCCTGAGTGCCACTTTTCAAAAGAATGTGTAAACTCATGACCGCGAGTGGTCTGAATAAGTCCGTAATTACTAAATGAACAGTCTTCACTTTCACTTCAAATTGACAATCGAATAGTTTTCTATGCCGAGCGAAACAAACAAATATTAGAAATAGATTTCTCACCACCGGTAGCAGGCGGTCTTCAGCTGTCGAATTAAGCCAGTAACGGCTAAAATTAATAAAAAAGACAAAGTTTTAAAAATTTTGAATTTATTTCGTTGGCCAAATGCGATCCGCGAGTTTGTAGTTCGATTAGCTAATCTGTAAAATTATACGAAAACGTTCGGTCAGTAGCTAAATGCTCTTTCAGAGAAAATGTAACTTTGTATCGGAAAAACAAAAAAAAAATAATGGGCTACATTTCAATGAGGTCACGTTCAATTAAAAACTTTTATTTTTAACAAAAATCTATTCAAACAACAAGTCAATAAAAGAAGCGTCGTTTTGTGTATATTTTTTATATCGTTTAAATTTTGACAAATAGAAAACTTTCTCTTAGTGCAAAAAAGTGAAAAATTTAAATGAGTCTTTTACAATTTTTTGTAAACATTAATTGGCAGACCCAACAACGAAATAGAGGAAAATGCGGAGTGTGTGGAGATTCTTATTCCGCCAGGATAAAAGAAGTACGAAACACCCATGGGAAAATACGCTATAGGAATCATAACAAGGTAAAAATATATCAAGGACATCATCTTAATTCAGGATATGCGGGTTTTAAAATCCAGTCAACTTTATACTTTTAATAAAAAAGTAATACGAAAACCGTTTTGTCCGAAAAATAAAAATAATAAAACGGAATTTGTTTGCTTAAATTTAGGCAATATGCAGTGGGTGAAATCATAACGGTAAAGGTTGAAATCACTGCTGCCCATAAGGGATACTTCGAATTTCGTTTGTGTCCGTGGAACAAGCCAAACCAAACTGTTACACATGAATGCCTGAACAGGTGATAATTGATAACTGGCGCAACATTTCTATTGTGCCTGCTTATAAGCTTGTGCAACTGAAGCATTTAATGATTTCCAGACTAAAACTAAATAAACAAAGACTACAATTATTTAATTAACTATACATGTACATGCTATTTATTTTGATTTCAAACATTATTTTTAAATCAAACCGAGTGTCATGTTACAGTTCATTATTCCTCGTCTTGGTCAAGTAATGATTTCAAAATGACAACCACGATATTTATGTTGTTTTTTTGTCGCATAAATGCATCGTTGACAGCAAAGAGCATAAGTTTATGCTTCGCTTAAATTACACCTTAACCTTGAGTCTTATTATTTGCTTGATTTTCTTGTGACGTACATCTTTTGCTTGCAATAATAACCATAGACATTTGTTTGAAACATGCTGCAACTTCAAAGACATTAGATTGACGACGATAAAAAAAGTTTTTTTGTTGATAACTTCTTTTATCTATCAAAGTTATTACGGCTAGATTCTTAGCGTAATATCTCTAGTGGACGTTAATCACGCGTTCCTTGTATGGATATGGTTTTCTATTAAACATAAAAATTTATTAATACAATAAATAAATCAATTACACAAAAAATGACTTACTACCTAAATCCACTTCAGAGTATTCCCAACAAGAACGTTACATTAGTCGAAGAAGCAGCGAAAGAAAAGAAAGAAAAAGACCTAGTTGCTACTATTAAAAGAAATCGTCTCGCAGAAACTAACAGAAAAGCGCTGATTTTGAAGATGACGTAATGCGAGAAAAGAAATTAATCAGTGTTTTAAATTAAATCGAGTTCGAAACTAGGAAGGCCACTTTGACACTAACATGCCGGTCCCGTTGAGAATACTTGGGTATTTTTAAAATCATGAACTTTGAAGATACAATTATAACGTAAAAAAACCTTAACATAAACTAAATTGAAAGACGAAAAACACAACACAACACTAAAATCTACAGTTTTCGTTAAACAGTTTCAGCAGCACTAATTAAGCAGAGCTTTGTGATCGGACGATCAAACACCGAAGTTGCGGTTTTAATCTTTGCGCTGCGTACCACTCCTCGTTTATCATTTCGAGTCTCTAAAATGACACACATGTGCCAGGCGTTTCGAGGTAAATTGTCATCAGCGATTATAACAACGTCTCCGACAGCAAAGTTTGGATTTAATTTTGTCCATTTTTGACGTTTTTGCAGAATCGGTAAATATTCCTTTACCCACCTTTTCCAAAAAAGGTTTGCTAGATACTGCACACGTCTCCAACGTTTGCTGGAATAAACGTCAAAAGAGTCTTCGGTTCCTGGTGGCAATGACTGTTCGTCTTTAAGACACAAAATCATATTTGGCGTTAGAGATTGAAGGTTTTTAACATCGTTTGAAACTGCAGTCAGCGGCCGACTGTTGATGTTTTCCACTTCGCACATAAAAGTTGTAAGACTTTCATCATTCAAAGTTTGTTGTCTAACAACAGAGTTTAGTATTTTTCGAACAGAACGAATACAACGCTCCCACACTCCACCATGGTGAGAAGCAGTAGGGGTGTTAAAAATTCACTTGATTTGCTTCTGCAAAAGAAAATTGTGAATAGCAGTTTGATTCCATTCATTAATTAAAAGTTTTAATTCCTTTTCAGTTCCGACAAAATTTGTAGCATTATCGGAACGAATTTCAATCACTGCACCCCTGCGAGCGATAAACCTACGTAAAGCATTGATAAAAGAGCTTGTATCCAGAGTGTGGGAAATTTTTATATGCATAACTCTTAGCACAAGACATGTAAAAAGAACACCATATCGTTTGACTGAGCAACGTACTCGTTTTACCGTTAATGGCCCGAAGTAGTCGATCCCCACAAAAGAAAATGGTGGCATTCCTGGAGTTTCTCGATCAGGAGGAAGATCCGCCATTTTCTGTTTTCCTAGTTCTCCGTGAACTTTTCGACATTCATAGCAACGGTTTAAAATGCTTCGCGTCACGGAATTAGCATTTGTTATCCAATATTTTTTCTGAAGCATCGAAAGAACATGAAGTCGGCCGACATGTCCTAAAGTTGTATGAAAATAATCAATTAGTAAAGCTGCAACGTTAGAATTGTGCGAAATTAAAATTTGATGTTTTCTGCTAAACTTGATTGGAGCATAGTTCAATCTTCCACCAACTCGAATGATTCCATTATTGTCTAAAAAAGGATCAAGACTTACCAATCGACTACTTTCTTTTACCGTTTTACCAATAGATAAAGACTGCAGCTCATCCGAAAAATACTTCCGCTGAAGAAATTTCGCAATTTGAATTTCTGTTTCATGTAATTCTTCAACAGACAAGGGTTGAATTATTTTCGATTTTTCTTTGCGGAAACATCGATTTTGAGCGTTTTCACTTTGTGACCTTTGCAAATTGTTTCGAAAACGAAGCATCCAGCTATTACTGACCTCAGGTTTGTCCATTTTGAGTATTTGCAAAACAAATCATCCACTGTTGTACAAACTGACACACAAATGTTGCATACCTTTGGCGCTAGCTTAAATTCTACATCAATTTCTGAGTAGACAGAAAGAAAATCTGGTTGAGCTGGCCACATTGCACAGAAACTTTGCAAAAATGGAGGACCGTTTTTCCACAACGAGCACTTGAGAAACTCCGCTGTAGACATGATCCTAGTTGCTTTATCTGCTGGATTAGAAGAGCTAGGCACATAAAACCATTGAGACAAACTAGAGTTATTTCGAATAAAAGCAACGCGATTAGCAACAAACGTTTTGAAAGCACGAGATTCATTCCCGATGTACCGCAGAACTGTAGTACTGTCAGTCCAAAAATATGAATGTACTCGAGAAAATTGCATTTCTTTACGCAAAAGGTTATCATTCTTAACAGACATTGTGGCAGCATTTAATTCAAGTCTAGGAATAGTGCTTGTGAAGATGGGTGTTAATCTGCATTTAGCCAATAAAATAGAAGTGTGACATTCAGAAGATTCGTTGATTAATCTTATGTAAGAAACACTGCTATGAGCATCTTCTGATGCATCAGAAAAGTGATGAAACTCGACTACATTAATTATGCCAAAATCACACGGCTTTACACAACAATTTACGTAAAAAAAGCAAAGTTGGTTGATTTCATCTATCCAGGCACGAAACTTGATTAGCGATTGAGCATCAATGTGATCATCTCACGCAAGCTTTTGGCGACAAAGTTGTTGATGAAGAATTTTCATAGGCAGAATGATAGGGGCCAAAAAACCTAAAGGATCATAAATTGAATTAACTATAGAAAGCAATTGCCGTAGGTTGAGGCAAGTTTTCTTAATATTAGACATGTCAAAATGAAAAGTATCTGTTTTGGTTGACCACAATAAACCAAGAGCTCGTGCGTCCGGGTTGTGCGTAGGAAGATGAAGGAAGTCGGAATTCACGGCTCGATCCGCTTCGGGAATTGTTTGCAAGACACGATCGCTATTGCTCACCCACTTCGTTATATTGAAACCACCTTTCTGCAGTAATTCTGAAAGCTTCGAAATCAAGCTTATTGCCTCTTCTTCATTTGCTCTGGAAGCCAAGCAGTCATCTACGTAAAAGTTATTAAAAACTGCTTCTGTAACCCCAGTTGGGTATTTGGATTCATTATCTTCAGCAGTTTTGCGTAGGGCAAAATTTGCGCAACTTGGGAGCAAACAGCACCAAATAAATATACCTTCATTTGGTATTCTTGTGGTGGTTCATTTAAATCACCATCTTTCCACCACAAGAAACGCAATAAATCACGATCCTTTTCCGGTAGTTCAACTTGATGGAACATTGATTGTATGTCCCCCATGATCGCGATTGGTTCGTGTCGAAATCTGCAAAGAACTCCTAAAAGAGAGTTAGTTAAATCAGGTCCCTGAAGAAGATTGTCATTTAACGAAAAGCCCCAAAAGCGAGCAGAACAATGAAATACGACACGAATTTTTTCAGGTTTTAGCGGATGATATACACCATGATGCGGAATAAACCAAACGTTCGATTCCTCGCAATTTGTAGCCTTTTCAGCATAATTGTTATTTAACATCTTGCTTACAAATTGTACGTAGTCGTTGTAAAAAGACGGTTTCTTCAAAAATATTCTTTTTTAAACTCATTAGTCGTTAATAAGCAAACTTTCTATTGGGGGGAAGTTTTAAGTTAGAAAATTTTAAAGGAAGAGAAATTTTGTAATGATTGTTTTCTTTCAACTTAATTGAATCATTAACTTCAGCTAGAAATCGTTTTTTTCAATCGAAACTTCAGTGGTCTCCAAGTTACACACGTCCATACACATGTCACATACTGCTGAAAATTTAGTTTTAACAAAAAAAATACGCAGATCTTCTCACTGGGCCGTTTTGAAAACCTGGGACCAATCACCGACCATACTAACAAAGTTTTTAGAGAATAAGGTCCACCATTTTGACTGAAAATTACTTCAAGAGGTTGAAGCACTTGCGGATAGTTGCATCCGATAAGTAAACCAACGTTAGCATTAAGTTCGGGCATTGAAATATGATTCAAGTAATCCCAATTACTCGCATCTAATTTAGTAGGAATTTCATTTTTCGAAATAGGAAGAGACTTCAAGGAAAAACATTGACACAACACAACATGCTCATTTTCGTTAAAGTCACACACTTCTAAGTTTTGGATAAGTTGCGCGTTTGTAGCCACATTACGATTTGAAATAGTCATAGTTGTTAATTGAACATAACGACCAGTTACGTTGAGCTCGTTAAGTAAATCAATACTACAAAATATTGTGGTGCTGCCCGGATCTAGTAAAGCATACGTTTTCACAAAATTACCTCCAGAGCTGGCACGAACTTTAACCGGAAGCATTACGTCGTTCGTTTTGTTTTCCCTAAAACCCACAAAAGCGCATTCTGCTGATTCTGAGGAAGCAGATTTCTTATCAGAAGTTGGAGGCGGGGGAGGAGGATGTAAAAGCGTTGTGTGCTTTTTATTGCAATTCTCCTTCCGGCAGCAGTCAGTTCTTGAACAACGGTCAGCGCGATGTCCTGGTTGCAAGCATGCAAAGCACAACTTCTTTTGAATAACAAACTTATATCTGTCTTGATAAGAAAGATTTCGAAACCGTTTACAGTGATTAAGATAATGAGGAGCCAAACACATTAAGCAAGATTTAGTGGAATCAGTATTTGATTTTACAGCTGATGCAAAAAACAATATTTGATTATTCACCCTTTTCTTTAGCAAAATACCAAATACTGGATTGCTTAACTCACGAGCTGATAAGAAAGATTTCAAAACCGTTTACAGTGATTAAGATAATGAGGAGCCAAACACATTAAGCAGGATTTAGTGGAATCAGTATTAGATTTTACAGCTGATGCAAAAAACAATTTTTGATTGTTCACCCTTTTCTATAGCGAAACACCAAATACTGGATTGCTTAACTCACGAGCTTGCTTTCGCACAAAATATACAATATCTTCAATCGAAATGTTTTTCTTTACCTCATGCATTATGTTGTCAGCAACTGCACGCCATTTATGCTGTATTGGTACAGGCAAGCGATTGATATTTTGTCGTAGAACATACTGAGAACATGCTGAGTATTAATTTTGTTAACACAACCAATTCCCTTCAAAGTTATTACGCATGTTTCTAAATCTATAGCAAAAGCGCTTAATTCACTAGAATTATTTGTTGCCAAAGAAGGACCTTCAGTAAGTTTCGAAATAAAACCATTAATTATTTGATAAGGTTGCCCAAAATTTTCTTTCAACAACATTTTTGCACGTTGGAGTGCATCTCTAGCGTCATGAATATATAAACAGCTACAAACTAAATCTTTAGCCATACCTCTAGTGTATTGTGCAAGATAATACAAACATTGCCGAGAATCCGGTTCTTTGTTTTCAATAATTGATTTAAAGGCATTAATAAATTGACAGTACCTGATTGGTTCACCGGAAAATGTTGGCATATCCACAGGGGGTAATTTCAACGACGCAATACTTGGAATGACTTGTTGTTGTGAATGAAGCGGCGTGAGAAACGATGTTGGATGCATCTGAGACGTTGAGCTGACAAAAGGCGCTGAAGTTGGCGTTTTACGCGGCTCTGGCAGCTTCGGAAACACAAATTGAAAGGAAGCTTGCAGTTCGTCTTCAGAAGTTGCTACTGGACAGATGTTAAAACCGACAGAAGATTTTAAAGTTCACTTGCTCAGCTGGTTGATTAGCGGAGTGCTGTTGCTCGGGCAAAGGTCTAAATACGGCTAGAGAAATAGCTTCAAATTTGCTTGTGCTGCGAGCCTCCAGTTTACTTGTACTTGGTTCCGGCTGAGATTTTGTAAAAGCTTTGTGTTTACTCCGACCAGAAACAGAGAAGCTTCTTTTGAAGATTTTGTCAATAATATCACTTTCAATCGCAGCACATTTAATATCAAGTTCTTTTTGTAGAATTCGCTGTGATTCATTATCTCCCATTCTTCTCTTTGACTTTGAATTTGAAATTTTCTTATTTCTTCTTCGCGAGATTTTTCCAATGCACGTTGTTGTTCTTCTCTGCGCTGTCGCAAGATCAGCTCTTCTCGCTCTAATAATTCTTTTTGTTTAAGAACTTCCATTTCAACTTGCAACTTTGCTGCTCAAGCAGCAGCACGAGCCTTTAATACAGAAGAAGTCTCACTTCTTTTAGAACTTGAAGTTACAGAATCTTTTGAACCAGATTTGTGACCTTTTGATTTTGAAGCATCATCTTTCTGCCGAGAACTTTTGGATCGGGTGATGACGCCTTTCATTCTCGTTTTGAAGTTGTTAAAAACTTTACATTACGGCTAGATTCTTAGCGTAATATCTCTAGTGGACGTTAACCACGCGTTCCTTGTATAGATACGGTTTTCTATTACGTAAACATAAAAATTAATTAATACAATAAATAAAACAATTACACGAAAAATGACTTACTAACTAAATCCATTTCAGAATATTCCAAACAAGAACGTTACATTAGTCGAAGAAGCAGCGAAAGAAAAGAAAGAAAAAGACCTAATTGCTACTATTAAAAGAAATCATCTTGCAGAAATCAATCAATCAATCAATCAATCTTTGTTTATTCATTGTAGACAAAGCGGAAATATACATATAACACTACATTTCAAAAATATAATAATAATCAATAATTTCCAACAATTCTACAATAGGGTTGCAGCGAAAGACTAAAAAACAGTCATCCGGTCAGCCACAACCCAGTGCATAAGTTGAAATGTTGTTCAGTTTGTCAATAAACAAGAAATAAATAAAAAAAGCATGAAACAAAACAAATAAAAAAGAATACCTGCATCTGACACTAAGATTGTAGTTGAGAAAAAAAATTAATAAATAAATATATACTATAAAAATTAAAGAGAAAAGAAAAATAAATAAATAAATAAACAGTCATGCATTAGGTAATTCATACAAATCAAATAGATAGTTTTTATATATTTTTTTAAAAGATACGTAAGATAAATATTTAATTTCCTGAGGAATTTCTGACCATAATTTAATGCCAAAATATTGAAGTGACTTCTTCCCATAATTTGTTTAATATCTTGGAAGAAAATATTTGCTTTTTTGCTTGTTACGAGTATCATATGCATGTATACAATCAAGATTAGTGAAATACTCGTATTTTTTAAAAGAAACAGGCAAAAGGTTATTTTCAAACCGGTACATAAATTTAACATATTCTAATTTAATTAAGTCTGATAGTTTTAAAACATGAAAGTTGACATATAAATTTCCAATTAATGTTCTTTTGTGACAAAATAAACTAGCTCTTATAATTTTGTTTTGCATTATTTCTAAAGGATGAAGAGTAACGTTATTAGCTCTCTTCCAGTTAATTAAAGAATATTGAAGATGTGATTGTACTAATGAAAAATACACAATTGTTTATGTATTTAGTGGAAAGTAGTGCCGCAATTTATAAAAGATACCACATACTCTTGACAGCTTGCTGCATAAACCAGATACATGATCTTCCAATTTAGTTTATTGTCAAGTAAAACTCCAAGGTATTTCACATATTCAACACGTTTAACATCAACATTATTGAGACTAATTTTCAAAGATTGAGGTTTTATGCATTTATTGGATATTAACATGTACGAAGTTTTGGAGTACAAAAAAGCACTGATGTTGAAGATGACGTAATGCGAGAAAAGAAATTAATCCGTGTTTTAAATTAAATCGAGTTCGAAACTAGGCAAGGCCACTTTGGCACTAACAAAAGTTTTTCTGAGTGAGCGTACTGATTGGTAAGTCATATTAATTATTTTCGAATTGTATAATTTTAAAATCACAGGTACTTGTTGACGTTTGAAAATAATGATACGAAATGGTATTTACCGAAATTAGGAGTTGGAAAACATAACATTCTTGTCAGTCTTCCGACTAAAGTTCAATGTCAACTATGCGTTCTACAATGGCGCTACAAAACGGGTATAAATTTTCATGTTATTAAAAGAAAGCATATCCTCCATCTTTATTATAACTAGCATAGCTGAACCACGAAAAAAAATTTGAGGGGAGGTAGCAGTACAGGTTTGCTCAAATTTTATTTACGATTGCCCAATTATGTTTTTGTAACATTGCAATAAATATCACAAAAACTCCCGCGTTTTCGTCTTAAAAATTTTCTGGCAGCCAAAAAAAGGTTGTCACTTTGAATCTGAAACTAATGTTTCCATTTTTGCGTCAAACACCTAGTAATGACTAAAAAACGGTTCTCCGTAACTATCAGCGTCCAAATATTCCGTTTTCATTCCAAATTAAAGGTGGTGACTAACAAATATTTTGATGTGTTTATTGATGTGACCAAAATGTGCCTCAAACGGAAAAAAGTTGAACACCACTGCTTTAGTGTACTAAATTAAGTCATGATTCAATTGTAAAAAAAAAACACTCCTACGTAGAAGGACGATCATCAAATTTAACAGCTTAAATAACATGTTGTCTATTCGAATACTAAACCATATTAGCCTATACATGTCTTCCAAATATCATGCAAATTTGATTTATAACTATTGCTCATAGTTACACAAAATTATTAACCGCTATAGTAAGTAAAACTTTGCTTTTTTGTACTTGAGCGTTAGAAATAAATATTATTGCGTGCCCATATCACCTCAAGTCACTTTAATTGTCCCATGAAATATCGCCAGTTTGATCAATTTCAGCTGCAAGTAGTGTATTGTGAGCAGATTGTAAGCAGATTGATAAAGTATCGCGGTATTCGGTCTAATTCTAGGGTCATTGAAAGTTTTTATAAAAGCATTGCGACATGTTTTGTTTTTCGTATCGATTGCAACTTCAAAAGAGTTTCTTGATTTACAGTAGTATTATCATAAATTGACATTTGTCATAGTTAAGTGTTTACCAATACTTTCCGCATCTTTCCGGTACTTGTTACTACTTTATTTTAAGTAGGATCAAGTTTAGGAACGTTTTCCGCACTTCATAGCCAATTGCTCTTTTACTACTTCTCGTTTGGGCTTAGCTTACTCAGGCTACTATGGTAGTCTGGAATAGATTACCATTTTACTTATGTCTCAAATAAAAACTAAAAAAGTAAATTAAAAATTCCAATCCACTGTATTATATTGGCATATCTGAAAGCAATTATTGGCTAGATCATCTGGTTGTTTGCAGGCCCGTATATACAGTATAGCATAAAATAAGCAGGTACAATATCGCTTAAAAGTTGCCCTAAGTATAACGCCTTCCACGTTTTTATACGAGTCTGGAGGATAAATACTGTAAAGTTGAAATACGATAAAACTCAAAAAAGAATTTAAATTTTGAAAACGAATGATGGGTTTGTGTATGAAGTTTATTTTGTCTTATTTTTTTTCATCAATCCTAATCATGTTATTGATATTCATAGAAAAAGAAACAAAATTAAAATTGGTTGAAAAAATATTGTTTTAACTTATAGGTTTAAATGTCAGGTTTTGTTTTTATTAAATTGAAGAAAGATGGTTAATTACTTATGCATTTGAAGTTTTACATTATATAACTAATTAATTGTATCATTTTTTATACGCCAGCGTCAGTCTATGTTGTTCGAATTTTATATGCTGCACTTATCCAATATCTGTGTTTTTCTTGAAACTTTATTCAAACTCCAATTTTTGACCAATTTTAACAAAATAAAAAGAGGTTACTGAAATAAAATCAATCAATAGAATTCTAATTATTACAAAAAATAACACAATCGCTTTTAAGTGTTAATATTGAACTCAATGTAAAACACACCAACAGAAACTATTTGACTTTTTTTATTCAAGCAGATGACACATCAAATGTAGCAGAGTTAAAAGATGCCTGCTCCAGCTTTTTCTTATATTTTTGTTTGCAACAAGAACAAGCAGTGAAAATTATTTTACAACACTACGCACCGGCATTAAAATTTAGCATAAATAAATGGATGTGAATAACTATTTCATTTTTAAGATTTATCTCTTCCTATACTATCAGCTCTTCGACTAAAACCTAAGTAAGCAGACTGTCCCTGATGAGAGTTTAAAACTTGAAACCATGATCGGGCAGTGAGCTCAGATTCGGCTTGCGTGAAGCACAATGTCATAAATGGTACTCTTTAGTGCCATCTGTTTTATAACCTGATATATTTTATTTTTATATGTTACTTTCTGTACAGAACAATATCTAGATAGGTGTGCGTTCATTTACTCCCTGTAAGTTTATGTTTGAAATAACTTTAAATAGAATAGCCTACCTTTCTTTGTTGCACTGAGCGTGTAATAAAAGTGACCAAAAAATCGAACTACGAGTAGATTCATTTTAGACAGTGTTTCTCAACACTTGGGAAGTGGAACGCTGGGGAGTGCAAAAGTGGAAGTTTGTTTAATTTGATTGGGTCTCCGACAAATTTATTTGTGTAAAAATTAAATCATTTTGGTTGTGATTCGATTCAAAAGTGGGTCTTGACCCAAGGATTGACCCAACAGTTTTGCTCAATAAAGAACACCAAGGTTTTGGGACAAAAAAATGAAAAATCTGAGACTGATTTTAAGTAAAGACCTTTTGTTTTAGAGACCACCGTGATTTTGGAAGAAAATTGAAAAATCCGAGATAGATTCGAAGTGAAGACCTTTTTTGGCCTTCGTCTTAAATTCGGAAACAAATTTATTTTGTCCGCTTCTTCAAAAAATTTTTTTGTTGGTGCGCCTATGTCTGTCCAGAATTCCGCCTATTCAGATATGGCAACCCTAGGTTAAACTATGTTTAATGATCTTGTGTTTACTTTACTTTTTGTGCTTGCCATAGCGTTTATAAAAAAGATTGGGTCGCCAAAACTTTACTCTCTAATTTCGCTTAGCATTTGTGTTGCCACAAAAAATGATTGAGAAGCACTGCTTTAAGATTATTGAAAAAAAATAATCGATATGCTAAGATCATTGTGGTACAGCAGGCTGCCTTCAATGTTCAAGTCGATGTTATTTATAAGTTGAAAACTAGATAATGGCACAAAAACGTCAGTCTACTATCCACAGCTTTTTCAATAGAACAAGAAATTGTTTTTAATAGAGGCCTGGTCGTTGTAGGCTATTAAAATAGTAATAGTAGCAGTAGTAGTAGCAGTTTATTTTCATTTGCATCCAAAAGAACAGTTGATTCTAATTGAAAACAAATTAAAGCAAAGTTTGCAAAGAGAGAGACGCCAACTAAAGTATATACGTTATAACATGTACAAAACCCACTCAAGCCATTCTGTTGTGTTCTTGGGAAAGACACTTTACGGCACATTCCCCTGCTTGGTGGTCTTGACAAGCAGTTCTAAATTACAGTAATATCTCTACTAAATTACTAGCGGAGAGCAATATCTTGGCATCTCCGGAAGCAAGTCGGGGTAATTGCTCACCCTACGTATAGCGCCTCCGTCGCTTTCCTGCGAGTCAGGAGGATAAATATAGAGATAAAAAAAATAAAATAAAATAAATAAAACATAAAAAATAATTGTGCATGATCACCGCACTAGTTATGCAAAAAAGGAGTGATTATCATGTTTATTGTGCATATAGTGATTATTGTGTAAAAAAAGAGACAATGCAGCTTTGGAAAAAGTAGCCGTTTCGCGTGCAACTTTATCAGAAATTATAAGACTTAATCTTCAGTGTAGTATGATTGAAAAATACGGGGGCGAGCTGAGAAACGAATCCTCCGAACCCAAAAAAAAAACTTTTATGATACTTAAATAAATGTTGTTTCAATACGAGTATATCTCTTAGCCTCCTTTAACAAATCCCTGGATCTGCCATTACAGTCTGAAAAGTCATTGGCACAAATACTCAATCAATTAGTACTATTAAACTTCCACTAACAATGTATTTTCTAATTTTCAGCGATATCAAAGAGGCAGTGCCATAAAAATTGCAAAATCATCTTTAGAGGAACCCCCCGATGAAAGATATTTTATCCTTGTTTGACTGACTAAACCACTGTAATAAGTTATATGGAAATAAATACGATTTTGACAAACTTTTTTTTAACATAAAAACAAAGCAGAAGACAACGTATTTCATAGGCCTTTAATATATCCAAAACATAATCTATTCGAAAATTCAAGTTAAAAACATATTCACTGCACGTTTTTTACATCCAAATTATAATTAATTTTTGAAAGTAAACAGTTGGATACGTACGATGTTGTTTTCGTTTTGTTAAATACAATTTTTAAATGTCAAATGAAATCCAATGTATGACAAAATTTTAGTCATAACCATTAAACCGTATTATTCAAAAGTACCGAGTACCGGTACTGCGGTATTATTTTTGCAAGGTACCGAGTACCGGTACCGCGGTACTTGAAATACCGCGCCCACCACTGATGATGTATTATCATCGCCATATATATTTTTTGTTTGTTTTAGTGTTGGTCATATATCGTGAATAATACTTTGTGCTAAGAGCTGCATTGTGCCTCATAGTACCGTTATCAATCAGTTTTATTTGTGTATACCTGTCACAAACTTTGTTTGGGAATCCCAAAGGACCAGTTGAGCTAGGTAACCCGAATACCTATGCTGAAACAAAGCTGTGTCTAAATTTCATTTTATTCCGGCTCAAAAAGTAGTCTTGCTATGAGCCTGACGGTTTATATAGTTGGTTTAACAAAAGCTCGGATTGGTTTCGTTGAAGACTCTTCTTCACAACAAACAGAGACCACTGTCTCTAATAAGAACGAATGTATTACAAAAATATCACGTCCGACGAAACTTCTATTCCACGCTTTGCCAAACTGCAAAGCGAAATCAACACTATAACTCGACTCAATCAACACAAATAATTCTACCTCTGTAGAACACAACTCCCAGCCACTGGCACAAAATAAATTCAACACTCGTCGACCAATACAAAATTTAACGGGCCTCCCGCGCCCAACCAAATTACTTCCGTTCGAGTGGTCTCGAAATCACATCTCACAACAATAATAATAATAATTCGCTACGCATAGGCTTTATATAGAAAAAGATCACGTGACGCAAATTTCTCGTAAACGCTAGACAATTCCACAACTCTCTTGAGAAAACGTTCTTTCTCGAGCCACCTAGTATATACGTGAATATTCTATTACAAAGACGTAGATCAAAAACATATTACGTCAATACGGTCGAGCAAAAGAGAAAAGAAGGTACATATACAGTATCGAGCAATAGAGCGAATCGGATAATACGACAGCAGCGCACAAAGAGACGCAATTATTATCTTATAATAAAACTACGAATTACTTTTAACGAGGATAAACTGCATCGTTATGATTAAAATTATTAGTGATGAAGTGTGACAATACCTGAGATCAAAATGTAGTGTTTGCGATTTGCTTACTTCATTTTTTATGTAATTTGATTTATGTCAATGCAGTGTCATAATTGGGGCCGCTTTGTTTTGTAAAGCAAATCGCCTTTTCAGTAAATAATTAAACTATCGTATAGCCTGTTTAAATTAGAAGTGATGGCCTCTCTCCACTGTTAATCATTGTAAATACATCTTTCTAAATGAATAATAATAATGTGACGCTTTGGGCTGTGATTCTCAATGGTGCATAAAATTGATTTCATTAGAAAGTTTGTCGTCTGAGCCACGTGGCCAATTACAAGTTTGCTGTAAATAAAGAGACATCGCTCACATCAAACATCTCACCATAACTTCGCTGAAAAAACAGTGACAGTATTTTTGTTAAATAATCAAGTGACCATTGTTTTGTTGAAGAAGTTTGCTCTGTTGTACTAAGTTACTGCGCTCGTAAAAATGCAGATAAAAAATAAATTCAATCCCATTTTGGTCGAAGTTATAACTATACTTTTTTTTGCTCGGGCGTCAGAGATAGGCATATTTAAATGTAAGGGTAGTTTATAACTAAGGAGATTTTGTTGACCTTATCCAAGAAGTTCAGCATCACGAGGACGGAGAAAACAATCGAATTCTTAAATAATCGGACGAGCCAGCTTCTTTTTAACAAAGATTGAATTTACGAGTTACTTTATTAACAAAAATTGAATTTAGTCTTTAAACCAAGAATTAAATTTATAATTTATTTTGAACTTTACCAGGTTTGTTGGAAAAAATTAAAGAAATGAATTCGTTATCAACTTGTTTTTGTTTGTTTTTAAGTAAGTATTTATAATTAGAGAAACACAGGGCAATTTTAAGCAGTTTTTTCAATAATTTATTGATTAACGTTCCAAAAACGAAGTTTTCTTTGTCTTCGCAATGGACAAAACGCAGTTGCGCTAGAAGTGTCCTGTTTACATTGAGATGTATTTATTGTTGGAAACAAATGTTCAAAATCTGCAAATATTGGGGTAAAAATTTGTGAATGGTTTTTTAAAATCCAACAAATATTTGGCAGTTTAAGTTGTTGTATTTTTAAGCTTTTTCTTATATTGAAGTTTATTTAAAAGAAAAAAAACAACTTTCTCTCATAAACAAATTTGATTGTTATTGTCTGTGCTGAAAATTGAATATTTTTAGCTTTGTACTTGAGCTCATGTTTCTTTTTGATTTCCTCCAGTTTATTTTATTTCTGTGTTTCTATCGATGACACAGAATCATGCGGTAATTCAAAAATTTTAGAAAATTCCATTTCCGACGATGTTCTGCACAATGATTGGCTAGATTCGTGATCAGGAGTTTGCCGCCAAGTTTAAATGAACGTTGTTGTAATTTTGTAAATTTTTGTTAAATTTAAAGGGTCATTGAACCTTGGTTGTTGAGCCAAAACATTCTGAAAGCAGAGTTCAATTATAAAGTTTAAAATTTTGATAAAACTCAGATAACAAATGTTGAAATCGTGTTGCTGAACAAAAATAAAAGAAAACTGAACTAAACTGAACTGAACTGAATCTTAACATCGTTATTAGATTTGCTTATGAAAAGGACTATAATTTTTTGAAATAACTTGAAAAAATGTTTTGTTTTAGTTCTAACAAAAACATTCATTGTTTTTCTTTTTGGTAATTTTCTTTCAGTTGCTTTTTTTGTTGTTGGCATCCAATGCCGCGGGAGACTCTTTGAACCTCCTAGTCGAGCAAGTATGTGGAGGAGATATAATGTATCTTTTTTAAATCAGTATCAAGACTGCATTGAACCTGACCCCAATGATGATCAGCTTAACTGTGGAGGGAAGTCGGTAAAATAACTTTGTACCAAACTCAAAATTTATATTTATCTTTTTACAAAAAATTTTTGCGGGGTATTTGAAACAAAAAAAAGAAAAGTTTGAAACAAAACTACAAATATTACCAGCGCGAGTGAGAGCTTCTTTCTATAATCTTATTGGCCTCTATTCTGCTCTCTATTTAAAGTGCAGCATCTTGCGCCGTTGAGACATATGCCGTGAAAAGCCTTTTCTTCGTCCACAAGCCTCACAAACCACTGAGCATCGAAATCAGATCCTTCTGCTTGCAAGCTAAAGTGTTACACATTGAGCTATCTTTTCGAGAGTGACAACTAAGTTAAACAAAAACCAGATTCTTTGATGGGGGTGTTTCAAGAATTTTGTAAAAACTCCGCTAATAAAAAATTCTTTAACATTAAAAGGTATTCCAGTACTTTAAGTAATGCAGATAACTTTAGTTAAGTACAACAAGATAAATCATATTTTGAACAGGTGCAGCATGAGGTAAACGGTGGAAGATGCGGAGTTTGCGGGGATCCTTTCAACGCTGTTATAAAGGAACACGAAGCAGGAGGAAGATTTGCAAAAGGAATAATTACAAGGTAGGTATTTTATGGTTAGATAAGTTTATTTTATGAATTTTTTTAAATGTCTCGTTTTTTATTCATAAAAATGTATTTTACTTTTGTTGCTAGTTTCAGAGATTTTCATCCATGTAATTTCTTATTTTCAAAAATTAAAAAAAACTGTGTAATGATGGTATTTATTCTTTCGTAATTGCTTGCATTTTCATTTTAATTGTCTGATGATAATTTTTTCTCAAACCCTTGCGTTAAAAGTATTTCTACGTCAGCATTTTGTTTATTTATTTTATATTACTTGTGTTTCACCTTTGAAAAAATAAAATAGATTACTAACAAATGATCGGGAAAAAAAAATTGAAGCAACAGAACGACAGGCGTTTGCGACACGCAATCAAAAGAAAAAAGTATCAGAAAAAATATGCATGGTTGCAGCACCTTTAAAAAAACCAAAAGAAAAAACAACAACAAACATAATTACAAAACGGGCTACGTAAGGATATCGATGTGTTGACGGAAATATTGTAGAACACACAACAGGTCATTTAAATTATTTTGTTCAAATTAGGGAAAATCAGTTGAAAATGATTATTTTATTTTCTTATCAAACTATTGTAGACTGATTATAATAAAATGCCGTAAAATGATTTTGTAAACCTTCCACTAAATTCTATTTCCAGACAATACGAGGTCGATCAGCCCATAAGAGTCGAAGTTGATATCACTGATCCACACAAAGGTTATTTTGAGTTTCGTTTGTGTCCTTGGAACGAGCCACGAGAACCGGTGACACAAAAATGCTTGAACGAGTGAGTAAGTGTTCAAATAAAATATTCTGTTTAAAAATGTTAAACCTTTTGCAGCAATTTGTTGACTTTTTCGAATGGTGATACAAAGTGGTATTTACCGGAAACAGATCCGAAAGGAAGACACCAAATATATGTTTATCCACCAAATGGCACGGTTTGCTCACACTGCTTACTTCAATGGAGATATCGCACAGGTAAATTACAATTGCGTCTTATTTAAATAAAAACAGGTTTTTCGACAACTTGCAGTTGATCAATATTTTTATGTTCAAAGTATTTTGAAACTTTTAATACTAAGGAAACTCATGGGGATGCAAAGGCGAAAATTGCAGTTATGGATTGGGTCCCCAAGAGGAATTTTACGGTTGCGCTGATATCGCAATCGGCACATCAGAAAGACAGCCGACGAATTGTGCTTTCGATTCCTTAAGTCATGGTAAATTTTTCTATTTTAAAAAATATATTTTGCATAAGTTAAGAAATAAAAAATATGATTAGCAAGAAATTTTCCAACACACGTATTTCATTCCTTGTTGCATCAATGACATTTTCCCTTTCGAGCAGCCCTAGAGGTTCCAATTTTACATTGTAAGTATGCCACAGGAAGAATAAATTTCTTTTTTCTGGTATGACTACTTATAAAGTTTACTCTCTCAAGCTGATTACTTTTAAAAATTATATTTTAATTTTAAGATGAAAAAATTAAACCAGATTAATATTTTTTTTTTTCTTTTAGGAGACTTGTGCAAGGACGAAAATAAGAACGGAAAAATGCTTTGCATTGGCTGCACTCGGTACTACCAATGCGTTCACAAGAGACCCACTTATTTTTATTGTCCGATTGGAACAGTCTGCAGCAACGGCAGCCACATTTGTGACTTTACCAATTTTGCTACAAATCCTTTTTGTTAAATCCAAAAAAATGCCGCAATTGCCATAATGACGACAGCAAAAAGCAGTCAAAAATATTTTAATAAAAAACAATTATTTCGGTCAACAACAAAATAGCGAAATTGTTTTACAAAACTTGAAATCGAAAATTATTAAAATTTTTTCAAGATAAATTCGTCGTTGTTGTCATCGTTTGAAGGGTATCCACTCCAGGTCAGACACAAGCAGAACTGGGGCCCGAGGGTTTATCCTTTTACTACCCCAGACTGTTGCACTGCCTGAATCAGATGGTGGCAGTGGTATTATTAAGCCAGCATCGAGTTTCGTCATCCAAAACCGTCAGACCTCATGCTCTATGTGGTGCCCGATGTATAGGGCACGCTGTTAGTACATGGTCTGCGGTTTGCTCAGAGGCTCCACACTCACAATTCGGTGAAGGAGCGAGACCCCATTTGTGCATGGACGAATGGAATCGCCCAACACCAGTCCGCAGGCGGTTGAGCTTAACCCAAGCTGCTCGGGGTAAGCCCATCCCAACAGGCCTGGCACTGGTCCGGGGCACAAAAGCACGGAGCGTGGAAGCATTTTTACGGTACTCGACGTTCCATTTGTGATTTGTCCATTCAAAAGCGCGGATGCCAAGTCTGGCAAGATTGTCCAAAAGATTCCGCGCACCTGGCACAAACGGGCGTCTGGATCTTAGTCTTACTTGGCGAGTATCTGAGGACCCATTTAAAAGACCATACAAGATATGATCAGGGTCCAGAGATCCACGGTGAGCCTAGGAGAGTGTCGCTCCCATTCGGCGAAGCTCAGCTGGCTGGATGCCTGAGAGTATAGGTAGTTGGTACGTTGGAGTGCGACTCAGGCATCCAGTAACTATGCGCAAGGCGTCATTCAAGATACTGTTGATGAGGCGAGTGTGAGCACTGCGACACCAGAATGGCGCACAGTACTTATCTGTTGAGTAGACTAGAGATAAGGTGGCTATGCGTAGTGTTTTAGCACCAGCACCCCATCCCGAGCCCACGAGTCGCCTCAGCAGTGTGACGCGCGAGGATAGTTTTTTGCGCAATGCCACTAAATGGTGACGAAACGTGAGCGATCTGTCCAGTTCTACCCCAAGATAAGTAGGGGTTGGACAGAACGGTAAAAGTCTACCGTTGTTGTAGACCTTTAGCTCACGTTTGGCCTCTCGGTTATTTAAGTGAAAGGCTGCCGTCACCATCTTAGTGTGACTGAGCTTCAACCTACAAGTCTGGAGATATGCTAAAAGTGTAAATGTCTTGGCTTAAAGTCCCCTCCAAGTCCTTCCAGTTTCCAGAAGAGTGGAACAATGCTAAGTGATCTGCATAAGCAAACTTTCTTGAAATCATGGAAGGAAGATCGTACGTATAGATATTAAATAGGAGGGGAGCCAAGACCGATTCCTGAGGAACGCCGTTTTATGGTGCCAGTGTTCCAGCGGCCGGAATAAAAACTGGCAGCGTTCTTGGCATTATATAGGAGGGCAAGACAATTAATACTTACCCAGCCAGCCAAGCACTCACCGTCCGGACTGTTGTCATCGTAACCCCAGTCTGCATGACGACAGTTAAAATCGCCAACGTAAAGACAGGGATAAGGAAACACTGGGAGATCCAGGGTTCACAATCGCGTTGGTGGTGGCTTGTAGACGTTGACTATTTTACAACCATCAACGTCCACACACAGCCACTCGATCTCCGATGTCGATGGAGATTGTTCCAAAAGCGTGTATCTCAGTTGCTCGTGGACAAACGGGGCAAAGCCATGCTTTCTGCTTAAAGAAGATTCAGCTAGTTGGTAGTTTGGAAGTACCAACTTCTCTGTATCAGTGCAGTGGTTCTCCTGCAGTAGGATGACGAGTGCACATCAGACTGCATAGCGAGGTGATGAAGAACGTTCATCTTGCTTGCAGTAAGGCCTTCGATGTTCAGCTGAAGAATAAATTGGTAGCACAGTTTTGGTAATTAATGATTTTTAAGTCTAAGATGGTGGATGAAACTTAAAAGTTGATTTTATTGCTTTTTTGTTTTGCTTTAAAATTTAGTAAGGTCTAATAATCAAATGAATTATATTAATGTTTCACGCAATTTTTATTCAGAGTTTTGCAATTTATTTTAATAAAAGTTTTGTGCAATAAAATGTGCATACATTTTAAGTTTCTATAGGTAAAAAAACACAGGTTCTGCTACTCAGCACAATTTTTTATTTTAAAAGTTTAAAAATATTAGTTTTTTTTTTTATGAATTTTTTGCACTTTTATGCATGGTAGGCTATATTAAATTTCAAATAAATAAGCGTTTTTCTATCACGTTTCAAAAATCACCGAAAACAAGTGCAAAGTTGGACGTTAATGTTTATTCAAAAAGATCACAAAAATCGAGTAGTAAATTTTTTAAAAATCGCTCTATTGACAAACTCCTTTTTTTTAAAGACTGCATCAAATAAAATGTAGAGTTTTCCATAAAAAAATATCTTTAGCGAATTTTGTTCTACGTATTGTTGCTGCTTTAGAAAATCGAACATTTTAGCAATTGAAAAGTAAAAAATAAATCTAATTATACAATATGGACTCAAAAGAAATTGTATTGGAGAGAAAATTAAATCGACTTAGCTAAACATTGAAAGCACTTTTAAATTTAAAAAGCTAACCACAAAAGTTAAAACGCTTGATCACTTATTTTACAATAAGTTTGTTAATTGAACTAGCACTTGAATGCCATCGTTTGTAGGTTTTCTCCCTGCAATAGTTTTACTTGAAATCTGAAACAATGGAAATGGGTTGCTGTCGGCCATTTACGTGCAGCATTTGAGGTTTATATATGTGCTTAACAACCTTGATTTGATTTTAATCAGTCACTTGCGATTGAACAGAACAGAACAGAATTTATTGTTTTGCCTTTAAGATAAAAATAACACAGCGAGAAACAAGGAATTGACAAATTAAGGCATGGAAGCATCGAATAACCGTGAGGTTTTCTAGTCAAGATGCTTCCTTGTCGGATTATTAATTGATCGATTTCATTTTATGGTTTGTTGGTTATTCAGATTAATTAATTTATTAGTAGTGATAATATAACAAAAGGGTCACCAGGAATACGAATAATTACGGTACATAGTATGATAATATAAACACATGAATTGTAAAGTAATACTATATACGATAACATAAATTGTAAAGTATACGTTAAAAATATTATGTAAATATAAAAATGACAACATTTTGCACATAATCTTGCTGCTGCATAGGCAACAAATTAGACTTTACTATATATCTTCAATTTTTATAATTGTTGATTAGATGTTGCTTTAACAATTTGGTGAATGCATGTATATGATGTGATAATTTAATAGAATTTGGTAAATCATTCCAATATTTTGCACCCCTATATTGTAGTGTCCTCTGACCAACTGCTCTTTGTTTTCTCTGTATGAAGTAATTATTTTGGATAGCATTCCTAGTGTTGTATGTATGGATTGCATTGATTTTACAAAATTTGTTTAGGAAAATATTTGGGAGTAGATTATGCTTATACCGGAACATAAATTTACATAATTCAAGTATATACATGTCATGTACTTTGAGTACATTTGACAATATATATAATTCTGATACATAGATTTGCCGTAATCCTATCATATTTATGCATCGCAATATTCTGTTTTGTATGATTTGAATAGGCTGAGAAGCAGTTTTGGAGCAACTACCCCAGCAAGTTATGCCATAAAGTAAATTTGGATGAATTAGGGTATAATAAACTTGCATAAGAATTTGCTTATTTACAAATGGTCTTAATTTATACTCGTATAATAGTCCACACAATTTTGAAAGTTTTGAAGTAATAGTCATTATATGAGGTTTCCATGATAAATTTTCGTCTATAATTACACCTAGATATTTGTGATTTTCTGTTTATTGTTGTGATTAATTGTGATTTTCTGATATATTGCGATTGGTGAAATAAAGCGATACTTAAACCAATTTAAATTTAAAAGTAAAGGTTATTTTTGCAAGGAGAGTTTTGTACTTGCCTAACGCTTTTAAAAAATTTTCATTTAGGTATAGTTTGTAGAGTTGGAATGCTCTTTCAGCCGGATGCTATTTCTACTCAAGATTATTTTAAATTTTCTAATAACCGTAATTATTAGAAAATTTAAAATAATCTTGAGTAAAAGTAAAATTTAAGTTTGCGTTAAAAATCCCGACTTAACATGATAAACTTATTCTTTGCAACAAAATTTAAAACTTTGGACATTTTACCAGCCATGAAACTTTCCAATAAAGCAGGTTGAGACTAGTGTCTAATTAACTTATTTTTGCATAGTATGCATGAGTGATAACCAGCGCTTTTTTTGATGCAACAAATTTTTTCGCGATTTTCTAAAATACTTTTTTCTGAAAAATTTCAAATATTTTTAAAGTAAGCTGATTCATTCAAAAGTTTTGTTTTGAGATTTGTTTGGGTAAAAATGAAAGAACGGTTTTTTTATTTAATTTTGACAATTGGTGAGTATGAAAAAACTATTTGAATTTTTTTACCTGAAGAACATAGGAATAAGAGAAGTAGTAACGTTTTAAAACAAATAAAAGCAAGCTAATAATAGCTACTAAACAATTTCAATTAAAAAAAAAAGTTTAAGATCAAATATCAGTGTAATCTACAAATAAGCTTTTTGAATAACCTGACATAAAATTAAATTAAAAGTTAAAAAATTTTAAAATTTTGTTTGAAAATAAAACAACATAAGAACGGTTTGAAAAGCGTTGCTGTTTTCCTATCAGTAAATTGGCAAATTTCAGTATATCTTTACTAGTATAATAGCTTCGTTATAAATGTGCTGCTTTTTCTTATCATATCTAGGATTTATTGATGGTTTGAATAACGATTTCTTTTTAAAAAGTTTTGGTGATATTTTGCACTCGTAATTTCTATGCCTGTCTTAGTTCATATATATATATACGTATATAGTCGGCAGCGTGCTCGAGTGCATAAGAGCATTGAGATTGTTATTGACATGGACTTGGTTCAAAACCTATTCGCGTCTTTCTTTTGTGTCTTTTAAGAAGACACTTTACGGCACGTTCTCCTGCTTGGAGATGTAAGCAAGCAGTTCTAAATTTCAGTCATATCTCTATAAAATTAAAAACTAAACTAAAAGTTTTAACCGGACAGCAATATCTCGACATTTCCGGAAGCAATTGTTTGCCTTATGTATAACGCCTCGGTTGCTTTTCTGCGAATCAAGAGAATAAATATAGAAATAAAATTCCAGGTATATCAAGCTTTGAGGTTGTCCAAGGACATGGAAGACTTTTGGATCCTCCGAGCCGAGCCAGCATGTGGAGAAAACTTTACGCGAAGGATCCGATGCTGTTACCGTATCGCCACTGCATAAAACGAAATTACGATGACAATCAACTGTTTTGTGGGGGTTTTGGGGTATGAGTTGAAAATACTGCCAAGTTTTTGAATTCTTTTTAATGAAAATAAACAAAAGTGAAAAGCCTGAGTGCCACTTTTCAAAAGAATGTGTAAACTCGTGACCGCGAGTGGCCTGAATAGGTCTGTAATTACTAAAAAAACAGTCTTCACTTCAAATTGACAATCGAATAGTTTTCTATGAAATAAATTCCTCGCCACCTGTAACAGGCGGCTTTCAGCTGTCGAATTAAGCCAGTAACGGCTAAAATTAATAAAAAAGACAAAGTTTAAAAATTTTGAATTTATTTCGTTGGCCAAATGCGATTTTCGAATTTGTAGTTCGATTAGCTAATCTGTAAAATTATACGAAAACGTTCGGTCAGTAGCTAAATGCTCTTTCAGAGAAAATGTAACTTTGTATTTGAAACACAAAAAAAAATAATGGGCTAGATTTTAATGAGATCATGTTGAAATAAAAACTCTTATTTTTAACAAAAATCTATTTAAACAACAAGTCAATAAAAGAAGCGTCGTTTTGTGTATATTTTTTATATCGTTTAAATTTTGACAAATAGAAAACTTTCTCTTAATGCAAAAAAGTGAAAAATTTAAATGAGCCTTTTAAAATTTTTTGTAAACATTAATTGGCAGACCCAACAACGAAATAGAGGAAAATGCGGAGTGTGTGGAGATTCTTATTCCGCCAGGATAAAAAACCACGAAGCACCCAAGGGAAAATACGCTAAAGGAATCATAACAAGGTAAAAATATATCAAGGACATTATCTTAATTCAGGATATGAGAGTTTCAAAATTCAGTCAACTTTATACTTACAAAAATACCTAATTACGAAGTAACAAAAAAGTTATACGAAAACCGTTTTGTCCGAAAAATAAAAATAATAAAACGGAATTTGTTTGCTTAAATTTAGGCAATATGCAGTGGGTGAAATCATAACGGTAAAGGTTGAAATCACTGCTGCCCATAAGGGATACTTCGAATTTCGTTTGTGTCCGTGGAACAAGCCAAACCAAACTGTTACGCATGAATGCCTGAACAGGTGATAATTGATAACTGGCGCAACATTTCTATTGTGCCTGCTTGTAAGCTTGTGCAACTGAAGCGTTTAATGATTTCCAGACTAGAACTAAATTTAACAAAGACTACAATTATTTAAAGAACTATACATGTACATGCTATTTATTTTGATTTCAAAAATTAGTGTAAAATCAAACCGAGTGTCATGTTACAGTTTATTATTCCTCGTCTTGGTCAGGTAATGATTTTAAAATGCAACCACGATATTTAATGTTGTTTTTTTGTAGCATAAATGCATCGTTGACAGCAAAGAGCATAAGTTTATGCTTCGCTTCGCTTAAATTACACCTTAACCTGAGTCTTATTATTTGCTTGATTGTCTTGTGACGTACATCTTTTGCTTGCAATGATAACCATAGACATTTGTTTGAAACATGCTGCAATTTCGAACACATTAGATTGACGACGATAAAAAAAGTTTTTTGTTGATAACTACTGTATATTTCACAGTAATTTTATCTATCAAAGTTTTTCTGAGCGAGCGTACTAATTGGTAAGTTATATTTATTATTTTGGAATTGAATGATTTTAAAATCACAGGTACTTGCTGACGTTTGAAAATAATGATACGAAATGGTATTTACCGAAATTAGGAGTTGGAAAACATAATATTCTTGTCAGTCTTCCGACTGGAGTTCAATGTCAACAATGCGTTCTACAATGGCGCTACAAAACGGGTATGAGCTTTTCATGCTATTACAAGAAAGCATATCCTCCATCTTTACTATAACAAGCATAGCCGTATCACGGAAAAAAATTTGAGGGATGATGGCAGTACAGGTTCGCTCAAACTTTATTTACGATTGCCCAAATTATGTTTTTATAATATTGCAATAAATATCACAAAAACTCCCGCATTTTCGTCTCAAAATTTTTCTGTTGGTTGAAAAAAGGTTATCACTTTGAAACTGAGACATTTTTGTGTCAAAAACCTAGTAATGACCAAAAAAACGGTTCTCCGTAACTATCATCGTCCAAATATTTCGTTTTCATTCCAAAATAAAGGTGGTGACTAAAAAAACATTTTTGTTTCTTTTTTATTTGATCTGATTCGTTCGTATCGTACTTAATCGTAGTTGGATACTATATCGTACACTAATAGTTCGTTTATGATGCCCTAGAAACTTTGATTTTTGCCAAAAGTTTGGAGTTTGGGTTTAACTGACCGTCTGTCTCCCGGATTATACGCTATAATAACGAGTAGATCTCTCGACTCCCGGAGCTGAATGACACGGTGCTGTTGGTTTGTGATAAAAACCTGAACGAAAATTTTTGCAAAAATGCGGATATAAAGAATTCTTTGTTCGTGACGTTGTGAACAATGTCAGCTGTTCAAAATAAAATTCTTGCGTGGTCACACCGATGCCAACCAATGACGTGAATCAGTATTCATTATAAATACATATTTAATATATAAAGTATTCGAGGTTTGAACAAAATGTACGATTATTTGAGATTTGTGTTTTGGAAACTACTGTAACTAAAATAGGAAATAGCAAATTGAAAAACAACTTGACTTTCATATCGTTCTTTGCTGAGCGTAATTGTTGATGCTCTGATTATATTTAGCTAGTTGTCTAAACCATTTTGCAATATTAAATAATAAAAACAAAATTTAATTATGTTTTTAAGGATAAAAAGCTCAAAACGAACATATTTTTCAGGAAATTCGTGGGGTACAGATGAAAACGGTATAAGCGGTTTAGGAAAAGGCCCTCAAGAAGAGTTCTATGCTTGTGCTGACATCGCTATAGGAACGTCTGAAAGACTCCCCACACTTTGCAGCTCGAAAGCAAGGCCCTCTTCCAGACCAGGCAATAGACGTCCCAGCTCATCATTTCCGCAAAGCAACATAACGCATCGGTTCAATCAGCAAACGTTGGCTCCAACACCAAGCTCACGTCCCAGTAGACAACAAAGACCAAGTACGAAATTTTGCACATTTTTCCTGTTTGATGAACAAATTCAACCTAGTAGACTACCCAGACTCAGCAACTTATATCGAATTATAACATTACTTAGACCCAACAAACACCACAGGCTTGGCATACAACCCAGATGCAGCAAACAACATCTTTTCAACACACCATCTGGTTCCAGGAGAGTACTAAAATTTAGTAGATTACATACAATCAGCAAAATTTTCCATTTTAGGCAACTAACCCAACAGTAAGATACCAAGGCTCAATAAACAACCCCAACTAAATAGGACACCCATACTCATCAAACACCCCACACCCAGTAGACTACCCCTGGCGGAATGCCTACACCCCACAGATTGCTCCAAACCAAAAGACTATCCATACTCAGACAGCCTAGTAGGATACCCAGGCTTAGCAAATAAATCCAACCTAGTTGAATACATATACTTAGCAAAAAAGCAAACTGACCGAAATACCTAGATGCCACAAATCATTCTAACGAAGTAGACCACCAAGATTCAGCAAATAATCTTTACTCAACACATTATCTCGACCAAGTAGACTACCCATACCGAGCAGACAACCCATAGGCTACAGCAGATTACTTTGATCTAGCAAACAATCCCGACTCCACAACCACAATTCAGATGAAACCGCGTCTGTGTTCGAGTGACGAGTGATTGAATTACCATTTACGTAAAAACTCTTCGTTTAAACTATTTGTAAACAGAAAATACAAGTGCTTTTGTAAATTGCTAAAATTTTATTCAGTTTATTAAGTTTTTTTGTTCAGTTTTGTTGCATTTTCTCGTAAAGATAACTATGTCAAGTTAATACATTACCAAAATTTATTTTTTGTCTGAACAAAATATAATAGCAGCAATAACGTTTTACTTTGCAATTGGAGAAATTGAAATTTTTAGAATCAATTTAAGTCAGAAGAAAAGCCGCGTATTGACAAGCAGAACTCAACAGTGCTAAAACTTTTTACGTTTTTTTTTCGGTTTAGAACGAAGACGCAAAAAAAAAAGAAATGAAGCTCGATATTTTTGCCTTGGTTGCAATCGTTTTTACCGGTGTGTTTACCGAAGACCAGTTAAGTTCAATTGTCCTCTCGGAACCGCTTGCAAAGATGGAAGATGTATCTTTACTCCTCAGCGCTGCTAGAAAATGTCAAAAAGAAAACTTGAGCCCTTTGTAAAATTCATTTGTGCTTGATTGCTTTTGTGCAGTGCTTCCCAACTTTTGTACCGCGAAACATTTTAAAAAACATTATTTTTGAGATCCGCAACCTTTCTTTATAGAACACTACTTTTTAGCAGGATTGCCAGATCACTTTTTCAAAAAAAGGCTAAACAAACTTCAAAAAAATAAGGCCAAATTGCTTTTTTTTTAATGTCCCAAATGTAAGATGAAGACTAAAAAAAATGTTTATCACTTTTAATCAATGTCCAAATCTTTGTTTTCATCCGCAATGTAAGGTGAAGACACAAAAAAAGGTCATTACTTTCTATCTGGGTTCAAATTCTTTATTTACGTCCCAAATTTAAAGTGGTTACGATTGAAAATTTACTCAACGATAAAAATTGTAACACTGTTGGTTAAAAACTTCTAGTATTGAAACAAAAAATCTAACTTTTAAAAATAAGATTTTGCTTTATAAAAAAGTCAAATAAAGGCCAAAAGACCAAATGTTAAATTTGGAAGCAAAGCAACTTTGCTTTTAGAGACGAAAATCAAGAAATTCGAGACAGATTCAAAATGAAGACTTTTTTTTCAGAGAACACTACTTTTTAAAGACAAAAATCAATAAATTTGGTCCAAGAGTGCAGCGAATTTCAAAAAAGTTCCAAAATGTGCCTCAAACGGAAAAAAGTTGAGCACCACTGCTTTAGTGTACTAAAGAAGGCCATGGTTCAATTGTTAAAAAAACACTCCTAGAAGGACGATTATCGAATTTAATAGCTTAAAATAGCATATTGTCTATTTGAATACTAATCCATATTAGCCTATACATGTCTTCCAAATATTATGCAAATTTGATTTACAACTATTGCTCACGTTTATACAAAATTATTAACTGCTATGGTAAGTAAAACTTTGCTTTTTTGTACCTGAGCGTTAGAAATAAATATTATTGCGTGCCCATGTCACCTCAAGTCACTTTAATTGTCCCACGAAATATCGCCAGTTTGATCAATTTCAGCTGCAAGTAATGTATTGTAAGCAGATTGGACTCTTATTGAGCGCTTATGTTTTGAAATCTGCTTGTTTCTGAAATAGACTTTACCCTAAAGTCCAAACTATTGAAAAAATTATGAAAAAACAAAATTCTTTAATAAACTCGGTAAACATATGTTAAATTTTTTTCAAATCGTGTTGCTTAACTTTGTGATGGCTTTTTGTTTAAATCAATCAAGAAGTTAAATGCAAACCTGGTGATACTCCACTTTATAATTCGTAATTTACCACCAAAAGAAATCAAGAAATCAAACTCAATAATAGTGCTTTCAAAAATTGCTTAAAAAATTCGATCAACCACTTTCTTATAATTAAATGACATCTCTTCTTATTTTATGCCATTTTCGCTTGCGTTTATTTTATTTTCTCCCATGTTCATACAAATGTGCTTATCTTCACTGACCAACATGTTCTATTTTATAAATATATGAGTAAAAACTAGTTCATTGAAATTTTATTTTTAAACAGCACTAATGCACTGATATACGTAGCTGTCGGCATTACATTTTGTTAAAATTAAGATCTTTAATAATCACCAATGCAGAAATTAATTCCCGAAAGGCAAAACTCATTTTTTTAAGTAAACTTTTTGCGTTTTCCACGGCTTTACATTCCTTGAAAATGTCGAAAAGCGGTTTGGTATCCTATTTGATCCCAAACATCGCAATACTTCCCGCGGTAATCGTCTTGGGTCGTGCTGCTGGGATTTTCCAACCTGATGTTTATCCAAGATGGAATGGACGTCATTTTCTAAAAACAATACGTATTGAAAATTAGCAATGTTTTTCAAATTTATTTATTTAATTTATCTCTATATTTATCATTATGACGCGCAGGAAAGCGATGGAGGGGCTAATACGTAGAGTAAGCAGTTACCCCAATCTGCTTCCGGAGATGCCAAGATGTTGCTGTCCGCTTGAAATTTAATAGAAATACAACTAAAATTTAGAACTGCTTGCCAAAATTACCGAGCGGGGGAAAGTGCCGCAAAGTGTCTTTCCCAAGGGCAGAACAGAATAGCGCAAGTAGGTTTTGAACCGAGAGTGTTTCGATTATAATCACTCGACCACGCTTTCTAATTTTAATAGAAAAAGCAAACATAGTTTAAATCTTTTAAGGAAGTGTGTTAACACTGCACAGTGCTGGTTAACCGATGGGCTTTAGTGCAAATCAATTTTTTACAATTTTTTTGTAACAACCAAATCAATATACTGTTTTGAAAGTTGGCGGTAATACCACTGTTTTGCCTGGGACCAACCTGTTTACAGCAGCATTGTTAATTTGCCTTCTACTGCTTAATTACAATTTCACAAATTTTCCCGAGGTTTTATTTTCAAAATTTTTTGGCGTTGACCGATGTATTTAACAACATTCGTATGGCGTTGTGTTCCACACACACCGATTTGCTGCTTTCTGTGAATTAACAAATAATTCCAAATGCGCCGCTTGTTTTTGTTCCGTGGTAGTTGCGCCGACCTCGCTTGTGTTTCAAATCTAAACTCAGGTTCTTTATAGGGTTATGAATTAAATCAATGAATTGTACTGAAATGATGGTGCAAGCAAACCTAATAAAAGTTCAGGTTTAATCTTGTCATAGTTTGTATCATTAAAACTGCTTCACATTGCCAAAAACTTCTAGGAATAGTAATCAGATAATAAAATTTGTTTGTTTCTTTTTTTAACCTTTTTACGAAAGATAAGATATTTGTGTCACACTTACTTCATAGAAGCAGTTATAGTTACATTATAGAATTATAGTCGCTATAGTCAAAACTTCCAATACTATTGTTGTAGGCCAACTTTTGTAAAGTTGGTTTACCAATCAATTCTCATGAATTTAAAAGAAATGAACACGTAAACCTTTAAACCTTTTTTGTGATGTTTTAAAGTTAACTTTAAACCCGAACTAAAGGCAACCAACTCCCAGCAACAAAAAAAACAACATTGCTTCTCCTGCCATGATTGCAAGCTATTCTTTCTTACATATGCCGGCCAGCTGGTCAATCCGTCAACAGCGTCGGTTGTACCGAGAGAAGGGTCTCCGGTGGCTGCAAAATTACCCCAGTATGCGCTGAAGATGTCAGACATGTGACTATCTTCTGGGGAAAAGTTGGTTCTGAAAAAATGTTTAATACAAATTTCGCTGTGAATTTTCATTCATTAATAAAAATTGGTTTAATTAACTGTTTCTATTAAAAATAATTTTTTTAGTTGGTTCTAAAAAAAGAAAAGCTATCAGGATTTAGAACAAAATTAAACATTTAAATTCAGTAAAATCTGGATTTCAAATAACTTACTCATATCCTTCTGCCGATTTAAACACAAATACTTGTTCCGAAGAATGATAGGAGTTTCCACAAACAGGAGCGAAATCCGTCACCAACATACAATTTTCCTCAGCTAACGCATAAGCGTTATTGTAAAAATAGACTCCTGTTCTCGGATTCGTGGATGTTTGTGCGGCAAACCTGCGAGAAAATTACGTCAAAAAGTTTTCGCTGTATTTTTGCTTTAAGGCCCGTTTCCACTACGAGCGTGAAAAAGAGCATTCTTTGTTTCTTTTATTCATCTTCGGTTGAAGCGAGCGGTTAAAATTGAAGCGAGCGCAAAAAAAATCAATAAAACAAATAAAAAATGCGCTTTTTTCCACCTCGTAGTGGAAACGGGCCTTTATGGCAACAGAAAACGAATAAAGATTCTTCCTACTTAAGAACGTTTAAAATTCTATCTCCTTGTTTTCGCTTTTTTTTCTCGCAAGTATTTATTGAAGGGAAACATAAGAACAACCTGGCAATGGCTCGATTTGGACAGACGAAGAGCAAATCTGTAAGTTCCTTAGCGAAATTATCCGATAAATCCACGTCTAGTCTTTCTTCATATAGCTCATTGATAATTTTTCCATTTTCAGTTCCAAGAACAAGAGTGTTAATTTTCTAAACATTGCTTTTTTACAAATTGATTTTAATGATTTTCGATTAAGCAGAACATGATAAAGAACAACAATTTTAAAATAACTATTGCTAACTAAATCGAAAAAAAACTAAAGTATAACTTTCACATTATTATTTAGATTCAATAAATCGGTAAAAAATCTAATAAACTGCAAATTTTTTACAAATATTTATCAAAAACTACCAATATATAAATAACAAATTACTAATAAGTAAATAAATAAGAAAAAAGTAATTAAAAACCAAAAATGTTTTGTAATTAAAACGATCGTTTAGATCAGGGGTCTTCAACCTTTTTTATGAAATCGCCCCTTTTCAAAAAATGTTGGTCCGAATCGCCCCCCATAAAAACGATTACTGTACTTTCATTTGAAAGTTTTCCCGAAATATATCTAAGAAGCTTTTAAAAGGAAAACACAAATAAAAGCAATGGCAATTTATTAAAATGCAACAGTTCATGAAACTAATGCGACCCTTGCGGCTGATGTTGCTCGGCAAGATTAGAAAAAGCTGGCATCAAGCTAGTCAGCTTCAGTCGAATTGAATCTCCCCCAGTCGCATTCATGTCGAGTCTATTGCGATATTTATTTCGCATGTAGAGCACTTCACTAAATCCTTGTTCATCAATATATGTGGTTGGAAAGGCCAAAATAAAGAGCTCTACTTTCTCCCACAGTTGCGGAAATCGGTTTTTCCACTTAATCCAGAAGGCTGCCCATCCATGTGCCCTGAAGATTGCGCGCGCTTCTTCGTCACTTTGCAGGTCTATCAGCATTTCTTGCATGGTGGAATCGCAGTCATTGATGTTAGTGGCGAATGGTTCCACTAGCCACGGAAAAACTTCAAGGTCAAGCAGATCTTTAAAGCGAACCTTCATGTCTTCTATCACAGCTTTCAGGTGTTCAACGTAAACAAGCAAATGTTCGTCAGTGACACTATCAGACATTTTTGACAGACGAGAGAAGTGATCGAACTTTCTTCTGCTCAAACTTTGCTGGTAGAGCTCAAGTTTGTTGATTAGGCCACGTATTATAGTTTTGCTTTGAACCAAAGTAATCTTTTTACCTTGGAGTTTGTCCGTTGCTGTATTAATTTTTTCATAAAAATCAGCTAGATAACTGTTATCTTGATGGCAGGCAATTACATCTTTGGCAAGGTCAGAATCTTCACCAAGGAACTCCACCACGCTGTTTTTAAGTTTGCAATACCTTGCCAGAAATATGCCTTTCGACAGCCAACGAACTTCCGTATGGAGAAGGAGATGCTCGAACTCTTCATCGTTTACCTCGCATAGCTGTCGAAACAATCGGTCATTTTTAGCGTTGGCTTTTATCTTGTTAACTGCTTTGATAGCAACTCCCAAACATTCTTGCAGACGTGGAGAAAGACGCTTTGCTACCAAATGCTGACGGTGAAGCACACAGTGCACAGTAAATAGATTGGGTATTTTTTCTTTGAGTAATGAAGCAAACCCGCGATACCTGCCTACCATGGCTGGAGCTCCATCAGTAGCACATGCTATTATGTTGGTAAGGGAGATGGATTTGTTTCGCAAGTAGTCTGACAAAGTCTGAAATATTGTTAGACCTTTAGTGTCTGTTTCCAAACACTTGCAAAATAGAAGCTCCTCCATAATATTTCCATCAGTTATGTAACGGACGTAAACCATTAATAAAGCGTTATTGTCTGATGTGGTAGTTTCGTCTAATTGTAAGCTGAAAGAAGTGTTTCGTAAGATTTCACAGAGTTGATCTTCAATATTCGTACCCATTTCGTTAATTCGTCGGGTTACTGTGGTATCACTCAGTGGAACAGCTCGTAGTACAGGTGTGGGATCTTTCTCCATTACAGTAGAAATAATTTCTTTCACAGCAGGTGCTACCAAACTTTCCCCAACGTTGAATGGTAAACCCTTTTTCGCAATCAAAAAAGCAATCTTGTACGAGGCTATAAGTCTTTTGACATTTGGGCAAGCATTTTTAGCAAAGGCCTTGTTTATAGAACTTTGAGCTTCACGCTCTTTCAATGCTTGAAAAAATTCAATAGATTTGTCTGCTTTATCAGGATGAAGCCTGGTTAGGTGATCTTTCAGCCTTGACGGTTTCATTGCCTCATTTGTAAGAATTTTCTTGCACAAGAGACACATTGGAAGTTGAATATTGGATGGGCATGGCACAAAGCCAAACCTGATATAATCCACAAGATATGTACGACACTTTTTTTTGGCATTAGAAGCCATTACTCTTTCAATACGATTAGTCGATTACCATATAAAATTTACTCTTAAAAAGAAACTGAAAGTAGCCTGCGGCACATAAAATAATATAATGACAATCCTAAATTTTTAGAAATTACGATCATTTTCTTGAAAGCCTACTGTTAAAAATTCTGTCCTTCCCTGGACTACTGAAAAAGATTGTATGAAAGCAAGTGCTATAGATCGCTATCTCTCTCTGAAGACAGAAACGTCACATGCGATGAGCAGAAAAAACTGCTCAGCGGTGAGATAGTTTTTTCATGTTTTTTTCTGCTTATAGCATGGGATGTTTCCATGTTCAGAGAGAGCGATCTAGCTATTGTTTTTATGCATTCTTCTTCAGTTTCTCTGACCTCTTGTACTTGCGCTGCTCCTCTCCTTGTCTCGATCACGCTTGAATCTCTTCACTCACGATCAAGTTTGATACAGAATCTACACAACTCTTCCTTTCCTCAGTAAATGCGAGGTTTCACGAAAAACAAAGGCATATATAGTTGCGTCAAGCACTGACGTAATAACACAACGAGATACTAATTGAAAATGCAAACAATAATAACCGGTGGCAGAAAGCTATTTACTACATTGCGAAATTTGAGATTCATGACAGCTAATTATGCGGTGTTCAATCATTGAAAAGATACAGCTGTAAGGAACTGCTGTCAACATTTAAAGTTGGTTGGTGTTATCGAATTTAATGTAAGCTCGTCCCTTCAAACGCTTCTGAAGTTTCGAGTGATTCTATTCAAAAAGACTTAGGGAGAATTTTAACACCAAATCTTCAAGCAATCAGAGTACTTCAATCAAATACTACAGTATATTTAATTTTATTACGTCAGAAAGCCATATAAAGATTTTAAAGAGGAAGGGTTAAATTCGATTATTCCATTGTCTACTCTACATAAATACAATCAAAATTATTACAATTTATAATTGCCACATTATGCCGCACACGTTAATTCATTAATTAATAATTATTTTACTTATTTTACATATTCTGGATTACTTATCACGCGTTACCTCGTCGCTCCTAGCCACGACCAAAGTAAGACACCGGTTTCAATTCTGGCCTTTATAGCGATGAGTCACATGAGGTCCCATGATTTTTGGTCATGTGTGCCTCGTGCGGTCTTGTGACCATCGCGCGATCCCATGACAGTGACGTAGCCAAATTTATAGGACGAATTAAGATTTGTCGTAGCGATTTCCGAAAGGCCAATCAAATTGCCAGTTCACGTAACAGTTGGTGTTTAGCGATGTGTAAAGTCTATGACTTATGATCACTTATGAAAAAAGTCTTGCTTGACTGCGCAGTCAAATAAAAATTTTGGCATATCTGGAAACTCGTGTCAACTACCATTTCATTCGTTGTTCGGTCATAACGTTTTTTTCACTTGCATAGGTGTACGTCATTGCATGTGTGTGCATGTGCAATTGTGCATACATGAGCATGAGGAGAACCCAAAACTGTTTGAAGAAGTGAAGAACAATAACAAAAGAAATAATGAAATCAGCGAGAACGTTTTCAACGTATCCATTTTTAGTCATCGTTTTATAACAATATTCGTAATTGTGAAATTGCCCCCCAATTGTTTAAAATCGCGCCCCAATTTTTCAAATTGTTTAAATCGCCCCTAATCGCCCCCGTTGAAGAACCCTGGTTTAGATAAAATACAATAAATTTGCCTTTAAAATTATAACGCTTGTCTGCTGTAGCCTTACCTCAAACAAAATTTTGGGCAGAGGCAATCCCAGGTCTTGAAAAAACGCGCTGACATGCGCTAATTCATCTTGATTAAAGCCTGAAAGAAATTCTTTGTGGTTTTGCCACAGTCCAGCCTTGAACAGATTCAATGGCTGATCGATAAATTCAACGCCGTCAATTACAGGGCGGAAAGGTTCTATTGCTCCGAATAAATCCCCTTCTAAAAGCAGTTTTGCCATGACTGAGTTCCTTGAGTAAGTGATGTCTTCTGCGCTTGCTGACCTACAGTGGAAATAACTATTGCGCATCATAATGAACTATAATAACAAGCAACAAAAGTAACTCGTAAAGATAAAATAATGACGTCATAAGCGTTAATCATTTCTAAAACGGCGACGATTTTTTTTCAATTAAAAAAACTTCAACTTCTTCTTTCCAAATGTATGACAAAACTTATTGCTTTAGAAATGTTAAAAAAATTAATCAAATTTATTGGTGTTAAAAAGTTTGACAATATTTTAATGTGTAAAAGCAAATTCTTTCAGGCTGTCTTTCTTCTTGTGTACATTAAATTGAATATGCATACTAAGGCAGATCAACAAATCGATTGTTTATAACGCTTTGGTATTTGAATTGTTCAGTGAAGCAATATAATTTTTGTTTTATCACAGACTTATACATCTGAAGGGATGTCTACGTAAGTCCCACCAACGCCGAATTGCCGCTACTGGTGTGTTGAATGGTGTCAGTGTTTTAGCGATTAAAATATTTCGCAGTTACTTTGTTTCAGTTGTGTCCTGCCGAACATATGTGCCACTTTTGGTTACGTCCAAGACACTGAACTTCGTACAGAAAATTGGGAAAATTATTTGTTTTCGGGCTGTTTTGGGTAAACTTGCAAACAAAGCGTTAAAATGTCATGCTAATTCAGGTTTTTTGTCAATAAAGAAAATAGTATGTATTAGAGAATAAAAGCTTTTCAAAGTTTTCTGAAAAATAAATAAGATAGATTAAATTTTTGGATTCAATACGTATGTTGTCACAATAAATCATCTTCGAGCCATTAATTTTAACATCGCTTAATTACATAACTAATTTAAGCCAAAAAAATCACAATGCTCTTTGAGTGAAAACAATTTAAAAGTTTTGTTTTCAAGCTGCCATGCGTAGCTACTTTAATCCTTATCTTTCAATTTCAATTTTGAACAACCTTACTGGTAGGTCACGACACTCTCCTCGTCATTGTCCCGTTTCAGCCGATGCTATTGCATCTCAGCTGGTTAGAAATGGGAAATACGAGGCTGTTGATCGCAAGTCATCTCGACTTGTCTTTCAAGAAGTGTCTGACCTTTGGAGGGCCACAACACCAGACGCAGTAAATATCTCTGACAATTTTTCACAGAGAGAATTTGCTGCTGCCCTTCAACATTTAAAACCAGGTAAAGCTCCGGGACCTGATTCCATCTGCCCCGAGCTTATACTCCATGCTGGAGCTGCTTTGAAGTCCTGGTTACGTGACTTCCTTTCTTCCTGTTTGCGCCGACTCAAAATTCCCAAGATCTGGAGAAGAGCGCTTGTGGTCGCGATCCCAAAACCAGCAAAGCCCGTGGGGGATCCAAAGAGTTATCGACCGATATCTCTGCTCTGTGTCCCCTACAAGATCCTCGAGAGGCTTATCTACGCCCGCGTTGAACCATTAATCGATCCACTGCTCCCTAAAGAGCAGGCTGGGTTCCGACGCGGGAAGTCAACCGTAGATCAAGTTGTTCTGCTAACCCAGAACATCGAGGATTCTTTTGAGGCTAAAAAGAAGGCCGGTGCCGTATTTATCGATCTGACAGCTGCTTATGACACTGTCTGGCACCGTGGCCTTACCTGCAAGCTGCTGAGACTACTTCCGGATAAGCACATGGTCAAAATGATCATGGAGCTTGTCCGAAATCGAAGTTTCACCCTTACCACCGGTGACAGCAAGCAAAGCAGGCTACGCCGTCTTTAAAACGGCGTTCCTCAGGGATCGGTCTTGGCTCCCCTCCTATTTAACATCTATACGTACGATCTTCCTTCCATGATTTCCAGAAAGTTTGCTTATGCTGATGATTTAGCATTGTTGCACTCTTCTGGAAACTGGAAGGACTTGGAGGGGACATTAAGCCAAGATATGTCCACACTGTCAGCATATCTCCAGACTTGGAGGTTGAAGCTCAGTCACACTAAGACGGTGACGACAGCCTTTCACTTAAACAACCGAGAGGCCAAACGTGAGCTAAAGGTCTACAACAATAGTAGACTTTTACCGTTCTGTCCAACCCCTACATACCTTGGGGTAAAACTGGACAGATCGCTCACGTTTCGTCACCATTTAGTGGCATTGCGCAAAAAACTATCCTTGCGCGTCACACTGTTGAGGCGACTCGTGGGCTCGGGATAGGGTGCTGGTGCTAAAACACTACGCATAGCCACCTTGTCTCTAGTCTACTCAACAGCTGAGTACTGTGCGCCAGTCTGGTGTCGCAGTGCTCACACTCGCCTCATTGACAGTGTCTTGAATGACGCCTTGCGCATAGTTACTGGATGCCTGCGTCCCACTCCAACGTACCACCTACCTGTACTTTCAGGCATCCAGCCAGCTGAGCTTCGCCGAGTGGGAGCGACACTCTCCTTGGCTTACCGTGGATCTCTGGACCCCGATCATATTTTGCATGGTCTGTTAAATGGGTCCTCAGATACTGGCCAAGTGAGACTAAGATCCAGACGCCCGTTTGTGCCAGGTGCGCGAAATCTTTTGGACAATCTTGCCAGACTTGGCATCCGCGCCTCTGAATGGACGAATCACAAATGGAACGCGGAGTACTGTGAAAATGCTTCCAGGCTCCGTGCTTTTGTGCCCGGGACCAGTGTCAGGCCTGTTGGGATGGGCTTACCCCGAGCAGCTTGGGTTAAGCTCAACCGCCTGCGGACTGGTGTTGGGCGATTCCATTCGTCCATGCACAAATGGGGTCTCGCTCCTTCACCGAATTGCGAGTGTGGCGCCTCAGAGCAAACCGCAGACCATGTACTAACAATATGCCCCATACATCGGGCACCACATGGAGCACGCGGTCTGACGGTTTTGGATGACGAAACTCGATGCTGGCTTAATAACATCGCTGCCAGCATCTGATCCAGGCAGTGCAGCAGTCTGGGGTAGTAAAAGGATAAACCCTCGGCCCCAGTTCTGTTTGTGTCTGGCCTGAAGTGGATGCCCTTCAAACGATGACGACGACGACGACGAATTTTTACAAATTCAAAATTCCGCCCTAATCTGCTTAAAACGCTCAACCTTTAACAATTTTATCAAAATATTACAAAAAACAACGTTTCATTTGTCTAAATAACAGTATTACTATAAACGTTTTAACTTTTTCTACATTAATTTTTGTTTCACCGCAAACAGCTGTAGTTTTTCCCGCAACCGACGTAATCTAAAACTTTAGAAGTGACGGAAGTTCTAGATTCTTCTGGGGACTGATAGAGAAATACTGCTGCTCCGCTTTGGGTAATGCCGCGATGGAAAAGGGGATCACTGACGTGCGACACCAAATGGAAGTTAACTGACTGAGACCCGGCGCTGTTCGAAAAAATGGTGACCTGAGTCAAACATTAAATAATGTGTGAGTAACTGATTTTTAATTTGTCTGCATTGGTTCAGCAAATGAATGATGTCAGCAGAACAAAAAGTTTTAATGGCTCTTTATCAGCCACATCAAAAATTCAAAATAATTACGCGGAAAAAGTTTGCATGACGTAGCACAAATATCCGGTAGAAATTATATATTTTTTTTGTTTCAAGAACAATTTTTGGTTTTCAATATTATATCAATAAATTTGGATAAAAGCTTAGCTGTTTCTAATCACCCTGTTTTTATCACCCCCAAATTTTTCAATGTTTTCTTGAATCCATTTTAAAGCTAGCTGCTGATCTTTTAAACCTTGATTTCCTTCAACAAACCCGAGTTCATCTTCAAACGAAAGAAAACCTAGAGGTCCTAGAAACAAATAAAAATCTAATTTTGTGACCATATCTGTACCACAAAAATGAATTTACATCTTTTAAAACTTGAAAGAAAAAGCATTCTATAAATATAAGATTAATAAGAAAATAAGTTCAACATCTGAAATCCAATCAGTCTTTGAAGAAATATTGATTAAGATTTCACTCATAACTCGTAAAGATAAAATAATTGGTTTTTAATCTAAAGCATTTGAAAGAAACAAAGGTAGAAGTAAAATTTAAGCAATAAAAATTAAAGTTTTATTCTTTTAAAATAATTTGTAAACACGTTGCTTCGGTTTTGCTTGCTTGTGCAAGTTAAAAGAATATTATCTAATCATAATTAATTTAAAAAATAGTTTAATTTTTTCATCAAAAACAAACAAACCAAAAAAACCAGCTCACCATCAAATTTCTTTGAAAAATTCAAATACTTTTAACACGAATTTAAATCTTTTTATATTTTAGATTTTATTTAAATTTGAAAAGGATTTGCTAAAAACAAAAACATTCAATCTGATCTATAGGAAGAATATATCAAACAATCGAAAATAATTTCAAATAATCTCGCTTAAAACCAAATGACGCACTTTCACTAACCGAGTCTATAATTCACGGATACGACGATAGCATTTATTGCCGGGCTAAGCCATCGTCCATCGTACTTAGTCGTGGTTGACCTTCCTCGAAAAAAGAACCCCCCGTGGAACCAAACAAGCACCGGCAAGCGCTCGCTAGGTGGCACCGTCGAGTCTTTCAAATCGACATATTCAGGAACGTTTATATTCAAGATAAGGCAATCTTCTGACATCTGTTTATTAAAACTTCTTTAGAAATGACTGTTTCAATTTTATCAAAAAAAAATCGCTCAATGGCATTATGAATCCTAAAATTGAAATTGAAAATGAACGAGTCGTTAGTGAAGAGTTTGTAAATTATGTTATGAAACAAATGTAATGAGTGAAAAAAATCAGTTGGTGAGCAAATACACCTTGTTGAAAAAATTTGATGGCATCGTAATAAAAACATTGTGCTCTTCTTTCAAGTTGCTTTAACAATATCAAATAGGGACAAAAATAAAAATAGTTTCAAAATTTTGTAATGTAAAAACTTTATGAGCTGATATTGATTAATTTTTTAACAGCTGTTAAATTGTTTTGCTTGATCATTACTCTACGATTAGTTTAAATTATTGCCAAGTTATTAACTATGCTTGATTTTGCTTATTTTTGTCAAAAACGCTATCTCTGTTTTAACTGTTTACACTAAGAGTTTTAAACCCTATACCGCAAAAAAAACAAGAAAACATTGCTCACCGAATCCCTGCAGGTGGGTTCATCCTCATCGCAATCCTTTATTTGCCAGCACATCCGATAATTCGGAAGAGTCGCATTAAGCTCTATGAAGTCTTCAGCTGGTTCAGGAGGCATGAATCTATTGGAGTTTTGAACAAAATTTTTAAGCTAATCAGTAAATGCTGCTGCGACTCTTTTAGCTCTTTTTATTTTTGAAGTAAAATTTCGGTAAAAAGGTTGCTTTTTAACTTTGTAAGTAGAGCAAAAACCAGCAGGAGCGGAATAAATATTTTTGGTTTCATTTAAAAAAAATTTAAAGTTTGAAAGTTCTTTGTAGAAAAAAACGAACATTTTCAGCTTGTTCAAGCCCTTGTCTGGTTTCAACAATTTTTTACCAATATTAACTTTAATTACAATAATTCTTTTTTTCTGATAAGTTTTTAGTTTTGTTATTGAAATGGGAATTGTGCATTGTTTTTCATAAATGATAAATATTTTCTTTTTAGGGGAACCTGGCCAAGCAGAAAGAAGCGTCGTAATGATGACGAAGGCAATCGACATAGTTGAGGTTCAAAACCTACTCGCATCACTCGGTAGTGTCCTTGGAAAAGAAGCTTTATCTTTATGACAATTTTTTATACTCGGCGGTATTAGACACCTGACAGCAATACAAATTTTGGCATCTTCGAAAGCAAGTGGGAGTAATCCTTTGACGGTTACCTTGTTATTCTAAGTATTACGTCTCCGACTTTTTTTGTGCATCAGCATGGGGAAGAGAGTTTATAATAATAACGAGCGGGCAATATTTGTGAGTAATGTAAATACAGATAACAAAAGTGATTGAATTTTTTTTTTGCTCAAAAATCCATAAACATACAAGATAAAAAACTAGTAACATTGGTCAGAGCTGTAAAAGCAAGACTGCAAATTATTTTTAGCCATATTTTAAAGTGAAATCTTTTAGACTGAAAAAGGTTTAGAAATCAAATGAGTTGCCTTAAACGACTTCAACTAATTTGCTCACCCGCTTACCTCAGCGCTCCGACTGGTGCTTTTCCGTAAGGAATACTGTAAAAAGCATGGGATCCCGATATTGTTTCACCAGTAATGAGGCCGTTTTTTACTGCAACGTGGGGCCGTGGACCCGTTTCTTGGTGGTCCAGTTGTCCACTTCGAACAGATTCGGATTGCTCATATGCATCCATTGAAAAAGAATCCAGTTTCTCAAGTATTCGCTCATTCACGGTTTCGTCGATTTCTCTCGAAGCTTCCCGAAGGAGCTTCAAGAAAGTGTAGGAAATAGGATCGGATTGCACCGTTGCTTCGTAAATTTGCATTAAGAGTAACGACACCAATAATTGAAGAAACATTTTGAAAAGAAAGCTTTCAAACTATGCAGCTAAGATATTTTTTTAATTGTTAAAAAGATATTTCATGTAATAAGGACAATCCTACCCACAAATTTTTCCCAGGTATAATATTGGAACCATGTTTTTTTCTCATTTAAATCCGTTGTTCACTAAGACACCACTTAAACTGAAAATAATTTTTGATCAATTATAATACCAACTAGCCCGATATGGGAAAAATCATGAAATAGACGGTTATTGCGAAGTGACCACGTGCGTTTATTATCAAGCTTTTTTTAGCCTCTTCTTTTTCTTTATCCCTTTGGTCTGCTAAAGTCACGGAAATAGGAAGTCAAAATTTAGCCGGCGACTTATTACAATTTCCCACTTTCTTTTCCACTAAGCAAACATTTAAGCGGTACGTAACAGTTTTTTTTCATGTGACGTTTCAAGGTGATTGCCAGAGAGACTTAAGCTAACCACAAACAAAAAGAGCTGATAAACAAAATACGAGCTTCAGAGCATTCCGGGGGAGGAGTTTATGAAGTGTTTTGAGAAGTGGCAGAAGCGCTGGGATAAGTGTGTGAACCACCAAGGGGAATATTTTGAAGGAGATTGAATAAAACTTGCAAAATTTATTGTGTTGTGTGCTTTATACAAAAAAGTCGGATACTTTTTGAACAGACCTCGTATTAGGCCTTTCTAGAACTAAAAACAACTTTAGAAGATTACCACTCAACTGAAAAAGGTTTCGTTTATCAAACTTCTTCAGTTACTTATTTAAATAGAAAGTTATTATATTTAAATAAGTGTTTAAAAAAGTTTAAAAAACCAAATAGCGTCATTTTTTTATAGTTGGCGATAATAATTTTAGAAGATCAATTTTCTAGTTTTTTAAAACCTACCATGAATGCATTAGTCATGGCTAGTGTGGATTAGATTTATCAAACGGTTTTGAATTACTATTTTACAAATGATGTTAGAAAAAAAGATTTTTATCTGAAACTCAATCAAAAAAGCCTTCATCGCTTTTGCATGCTCTTTATTAAAAAGAAAAAAATTTAATTTCGCTTAATTTAAATCAATTTTTTAATGCAAATTATTCTTGAAATTCTAAAAAATTGCCATCTCAAAACAAAAAACTTAAAAGATTTTTGCTAGGGTAACAATTTCAGCTCAAACTTTTTCACACTTCTCTCTAATTAAGTTTCTTCTTTTTAAAAAGATGCGACTCTTATAGCTCTTTAAAAATCTGTTGTTCAATAAAGGATATTTTCAACTAAAAGGCTCACTGGATGTAACTGGATGTTAAGGTATGTAATGTAGATGTAATTGGATTCGGTAAAAGAACTTAATGCTGAAAGTAAAAGCTAATTATTGTGAAACAAAGCAAACACTAGAGATAATTCAAGGGTTATACTCCAGATGTTCTTTCGCATAATAAGCCACACGGTCATCCAATAAACAAATGGATGCCAATTTTTGCAACAAATATTACCATAGTTATTTTGCTTTTTTATTTGAAGATTAAAAAATGTTTTCGGTTACAAAAAACATTTGTAGATTTGAAAGAACTTTTGGTTTAAATCAAGTTTTTAGACAGACTATTATTAGGTCCTCAATAGTAAAGGATAAATGGAATGCTCACGTCCATGACTATGGACTTGCGGGAATTGTAAATGAACCCGCTGAACTGCTACACAGCAAAAATCGAAGTGATTCAAAAAACGCAGAGTAGCAGCATTTGAGCAGTAGGGTCGGCGAACTTTTGAAAACCAAAACCTCTGTTTATGAACATATTATATTTTGCAGCATTTGGGCCAATACCAAAGATGACGTAAGTTCTTTTAAAATCATTAAAAAATGCAATTGGAATTAATAATTAATAATTTCGAAAGCTTTGTCGATCAAAAAACGTAATCCAGGACTCAATCGACAATTAATCGTGAATGGGTCATCGTTTTTTTTTAATATATTTTAAGATTGTTTTTTCTGTTATTTTAATTCTGCTCGTTGTATCGGTTTTGCAATTATTATTTCGCGCTTTTATTTCTAAATCAATTGTTATTAAATCCTCTTTATGTTCAGTTCAGTTCAATTTTCGGATCTTTTGTAGCAAGCCCCCGCCAGCGCAATCTGTAATACTTAAACGTGGCGGGGGTGTTTTTCTTACCGACTTTGTTTGCGGAATCTCTTGTAGCAAGCCCCCGCCACTAATGCAAAAATGTGAGATTTGAGAAAAATACGTATCTCCGCCACGTTTTAAGTACTGCAGATTGCTCTGGCGGGGGCTTTCTACAAAAGATCCCAGTTTTCTTTTATTTCTGCTGCGCCACATCGTAAAAGCAAAATTGTAGTTATTTAATAATAAACATTATTAAGGCTGCGGATTAGAAAAAGGAAAAAGCAACAAAACGAAGTACGTTGTAGCTTGCAAAGATAGTGATGAACTATTTATAAAAGTTGTATTACAAAAAGCAAAGTTGCTTCAACTCATGACGAAAATTTTATGATGAAAACTTTTGAAAACCTCATGTAACCAATTTGATAAACAGCTACATAATAAGATCATTGACCGTTTTTTAAAAATTGATTGCAATTTTTTTTCCACTTTATTCATCAGATCAAAGTCATTTGATGAGGGCTAATGCTGGCCGAAAACCTTCTTGGTAGTTAATCTATTTTTTTTTATTATAGTTCACTCTGATATGAATGAATTAGTGCTACTAAATATATGTGGTTATGGTTGAAAAAATAACGAAAATAACAGAAAACGACAAAAAATTTCTATTTATGATTAAGGTTTCTCCTGTCTTGGAGTTAACAATAATTCAACATTAGACGGCACATCGAGATCGTATAAGGCAGTGGTCACCAAACTACGGCCCGCGAGGTGATTTTGTCTGGCCCGCTGCGTGTTGTCAATAGTGTTTTTCTCACGAAAGTTTAGTGTTTCGGACTCCAAACTATGGTCGGCGGGCGAAATTCGGCCCGCTACGACTTATTATCGGGCCCGCGGAGCTCTTTTTAAAAAACATATACGCGTATACTCACTTTGAGCCACAGTTGGATAGAAATATGTGGGGAATAGTTTTTAATCTTGCTGTGGTTTTAGAGCGCACACAAAGATTTTGGGGAGAATAACAGTAAAATAAGAGCGAGTCGAAGTGAAGACCCTTTTTTTTTTTAGAGATCACAATGATTTTGGGAGAAAAACAGTAAAATCAGAGATCGAATCGAAGTGAAGACCTTTTTTTTAGAGAACATCTTGATTGGAAGAACAATTAGAGAAAGCCTTTGGCTTTGGCCCGAGGAGGCCCGAAAATATCTACATCCGGCCCCCTGCCCGAAACATTTGGAGACCACTGGTATAAGGGCTCGTTTCTACTAAGAGCGCGAAAAAGAGTATTCTTCGTTTGTTTTATTGATTTTTTTTACTTTGCTTAACGCTCGCTTAGATTTAAAGCGTGGAAAGATCAATAAAAGAAAGAAAGAATTTTATATTTGAAGAATTATGAGAAAATTTGGAAATAATTTTTAAACAAGCTGCATAAAGATGAGAAACACCAGACTCGTGGAAGACTACAGGTCCCAGGTTCAATTCGCGGTGAGATAAGCATCACTGATGAGCTCTAATAAGAGCGAAACTCGAGTCTGGTGTTTCTCATCTTTATGCAGCTTGTTTAAAAAAAGAAAGAATTCTTCACTCCACACTCGTAGTGGAAACGGCCGTAAAAGCAGCATTCTAAGAAAAATATTGAATAAAAACAGTCTTAAACATGTTGATGTTAGACAGTGCATCTCGATCTTTTTTGTTTTAACGACCCAATCTTTGTTGTGTGTGCACAATAAAATCCGAAAATGTAAAGACCAAAAAAAAGGTTTCACTTTGAATCTGGGACTATAAAGCAATAAAAAAATCAGTTAAACTTCTGTTTAGTCACAAAAAAATTATTTGATTTTTAGAAAATCACTGTTTGGCGACTCACTTTTGGGTTGCGACCAAAAGGTCGAGAAGTATTGTATCAAGGGCTGTTTTACTAAGAGTAACTAACGGTCAATACTTCGGATCATTTGTCTTACGAGAATCAGACTTATGACAGTGCCAGTGGCGTACCGAAAATTTCTAAAAGGGGGAGCCATACAATCACTATCAAATATGCTTAGTAGAAAAATTTTTTCAAGTGTCAGCTAGAAAAAACAGTTTTTTACTTTGTATCAGTCTCCGATTTCTTCGTTTTTTTCTCCCTAAAAAGAACTGTTTTCTAAAAAAAAAATCTTCACTTTGAATCAATGTCCTGTTTCATGATTTTTGTCTCAAAAAAAGAAGTGTTGTCTAAAAAAATAATCTTGACCTTGAATCTGCCTCGGATTTTACGATTTTCGTCTCTGAAAACTAGTGATTTCTGAAAAAACAAAAAGGGGGCTACACATGGAATCTGTTTTCGATTTCTGCAGAAATGGGCAGGACAAAGCCCTAAAAAATAGTAATCTCCCACGGGAGAGGGCATGGCACTAGAAGTACTGTCCCGCCAAAATCGGGACGTTGGTAAGCCTACGTACTAGGGATGTCCAAGGAAAGGGCCATAGCACAATGCCCCCCCTAAATACGCTGCTGAACAGCGCAATGACATTAAAAGTTACAAAAGGTCACTTAACGTTTAATAATTAGAAATTCAAGGCAACTTTAGCAAACACGTCTGGCCAAGTTTGTTTAGTGATTCTTTTAACTACCGGTTGCTGTTTTGAATTTGCTGATTATTCAAACAATTTTGATAAGTGATAAGACTTTTTAGAAAATAAACTTTAACAATGTCATTCACCGAAATTAACCTTTGACATTAAAACATGTCTAAATTTAGTTACTAGCTTGAACTTGAAGATTTATACCGATTAATTAAGAAAAATTTGTCCAAAAACTTATTAAAATAATTTGAAAACAGAATTTTGTTTTTAACTAAGCGCCATTATTTAAATTGAGCGCAGGTCTCGCACAACTAGAAGTTCGTTGTGTTTTTTTTGTTGTTATTGTTGTTGCCTATCCCCCAAAGCAAATCAAGAAGAACAATCCCTTAATCTTGAATCACCCTTGAAACCGAACTTAAATAACCTCTGCGGCTTGCTAGCAGTGCTTCTACTTTGTATTATGTTGTGTTAATACTTTGTCGTGCGTATCCAAAGCAGGCATTATGACGTAAAATCAAGGCTTATTGTACGCAGCAACTTAGTTTGTACTAAGTATGACGTAAATGTACATTAAACTGTTGGATGATTATCATGGGTTGTGATGTTGCCTATTGGAAACTTCGTTCTTTCTTTTAAAGCTGAATTAGGTTATTGCGAGGTCATCATAGTGTGAATGTGTCCAATATTGTGTTTTCTCATAAAAATTATGAGCTGAGTGTTATGAGTTCCACTAGTATCTGCAGTTAGCTCTTTTATTTATACGGAGTTACACGATAGTTATACGACTGAATCTGTAAGTTATACTAATAATTTATCACGCGGTTAACCACACTTATCAAACCAGAGAGAAGAAGGCAGTAGAGCCGTGCGCTATGACGTCACATACTATAACAACCCCCTTTTAAGAAGCTTTTTAGCGAAAAGGTTGTCTAAGAAAAATATTAGTACGTTGTACGAGCCCGATTAATAAACATGCACAAACTATATACAATACGGCACAAGCGTTATGAGTTTTACGCTACTTCATACAAAATCTCTTAAATGATTAGGAAAGCGTTTTTGTCTCACGCTTCGCCGCGAGGTTGGAGATGGTGGAAAGACTTCATCTTCAAAATGGACGTGACGTTCGTCTGATGTCATCATTTCCTCTTTGGGGTCTCCCCCTTCGGTGGGGAGAGGGCGAATAAAACGTCTATTGCGCCAACAGACTCGACCGCTCGGTAGTTTTATGTGGTAGTCGCGGTTTCTCCCGACGCCGATGATGAGTCCCGATCGCAACCATTTTTTTGTAATATGGTCTTGAATTCGAACATGTTGTCCGATTTTTAGTGGATTGAGGTGTTTTGCGCGTTTATTGTATTCGGTTTCTGCAGCCACTTGTAGATTTGATAAAGCTGCGTCCCACTTGTCGAATTTGTTTTGCCAATCTTCCTTGAAATACTTCAGTTTAGCTGGGACGATTGAACGTAGCGGGGCGCCGTATAAAATTTCGGCTGGTGATAGCCCATGGGCCTTGGGTGTGTTAACCCATTCGATTAGGCCGCTGCTAAATTCATCGCAGTCGAGACTACCATGCTCAGCAGTTTTGGCAACAAGGTGCTTCATGGCTTTCACTGCTGCTTCTGCGTGTCCGTTTGACTGTGGGTAATGTGGGGTACTTATGGTGGAAGTTACTCCCCATTTCTTGAGAAACTGTTGAAACTTGCTTGATGTGAATTGCGGTCCTCCGTCAGTTCTGATTCGTATTGGTACCCCTGTGTCCACGAAAAATTTTCTTATAGTGCTGATTATCTGATGTGAACTAGGGTCATGAGAGAACTCGCTGAGCTTAATCCATCCCGACAGACGGTCTACATAAACCAGGTAAGTCTTACCGGCATAATAAAATAAATCTGCAGATACGTCTTCAAAGGGTCTTGATGGGAGGGGATCGCGTTGTAATGGTTCCTGTTGCAAGCTTGGTTGGTGCTCTTGGCATTTCGCGCAGGCTTCAACGGTATTTTTGATGTCGCTATTGATTCCTGGCCAGTACACTATTTGACGCGCTCTTTGTTTTGTTCTTTCGATGCCTTGATGTGAGGCATGTAGCTTTGTCAGTATTTCTTTTCTTTTCTGTACCGGCACCACAATGCGATGGCTGTTCAGGAGAATTAATCCGTCTTCGAAAGTAAGCTGATCTTTCAGCTTTTTGAAAGGTTGAGCTAATGGATATTCGTTTCCTTTTGAAAAGTTGCTTTTAATAGCAGTGATTAATTGTTGTGCTGCTTCGTCCTGCTGAGTACTTTCTTTTAAGTCTTCCAGCATTGGATCGATAAATGTTTCTTTTGTGACTTCTGGGTCTTTTCCTCTCAGAATTATAGAAACGTTTTTGCAGATCATTCTGGTTGTGTCTACGTTTATGATATCTTCTGGTTCTGGGTCGCGGCACGGTGCTCGTGACAACGCGTCGGGGATCACATGGTCTTTGCCTTTTCTCCAGGTGGTGTGGAATATAAAGGCGCTGAGTTTTTCTTTAAGTCTCTGAATCCTGGGATTATCCACCATATCGAGTGTCTGGGTATTCAGGATTGACTCTAATGGCTTGTGATCTACTATCAGCTCGAAATTGGGTAAACCTTGCAGATATATGCGGCATTTACGCATAGCCCAAACAACAGCGAGCAATTCCAGTTCAACCATAGCGTAGTTGGCCTCAGTCTCAGTTATAAAACGTGATCCTGCTTGAACCAATTTCCACGTTTCTTGATGTTTTTGCAAAAGTGCAAAACCTAGACCTTTCAACCGAGATGCATCTGTTTGCAGCATCGTTTCCAGATTGGGGTCGAATGCAACCAAAATGTGGGGGCTACAAAGAATTTCTTTTGTCTTTGTAAATGCTTCTTCACGCTGGGGTGACCAGAGAAAAGCATTTTTTGGTTTGAGCAAGTCCCGAAGTGGGCCTGCTGCTTCACTGAGTAGGTGAGTAAATCCGCCCAGCTGGTTTGCCATGCCCATAAAAGATCGTAATTCAGTTATGTTTGTTGGAGCAGGGAATTCAGAGATTGCTTCAATTTTTGTGGGGTCTGCTTTAATACCGTCGCTGCTCACTATATATCCGACATATCTCACAGCACTTTGTAGTAACTGCACTTTCTTTGGATTAAGAGTAATACCGTGTTCTCGACATCTGTTTAGTACAGCCACTACGGTATTCAAGTGCTCCTGTGCAGTTTCGCCTTGAATAAGAATGTCATCTACGACTTTTTCGACTTTTTCAATGCCTTGCAGAGCTTCATCGCCTCTTGCGCAATATTCGTCTTGAGAAGACGCTAGTCCCATCGGAGCTCGAAGGAATTTAAATCTTCCGAACGGCGTAATGAATGTGGTAAAGTCTTGACTTTCTTTTTCTAAAGGTACTTGCCAGTATCCTTTAGTGGCGTCTAATGTTGAGAAAAATTTAGACGAAGAAGAAATATTCGAAATAGCTTCAGCAGGTGATTTAGATGGATGATATGGACGGCGTACGTATTTGTTCAATTTCTGCAAATCAATACAGAGACGAATTCCACCATTGGGTTTTTGTACAACGACCATAGGGTGCACCCAATCAGTTGCTTCTGTTACTGGTGCAATGACTCCGGCTTGTACAAGTTGGTCAAGCTCTGTCTTCACCATCCTTCTAAAAGCTAAAGGTATTTGGCGTGGAACAGGTAAAGCAAATGGAACAGCATCATCTTTCAAGGAAATTTTCATGGGTTTACTGTTCATTTCCCGTAATGTTGTGTCTTCAGAAAACACATCGCTGTACGATTTTATCAACTTGTTCTCAATTTTATTAATTTCTGCTTCAGTTGGGTTCTCTGATATAATGAATCTTGTGTTCTCTGCTTTTAATATGCTTGCTAATTTTCGAGGTGTTTTTGATGAATTTATCGGTTGAGGATACGTGTCAGGTAGAATGTTAACCTGTTGACATACGTACCAAGCAAGCAAAAAATCTTCTACCTCAGGACAGACGTAAATGGTTTCTTCCACGAATCGGCCGCAGTATTCGATGATGCATGGGAAAGTCCCTACGCATGTTACGGTCTGCCGGTTTACTGCACTAAGAGTGTCTTGATTTGGCGGCATTAGATTAGCAAGGTCTATTCCGAGCCGTTGAATGATGTTTACCCCAACAAGACTTGCTTCGGCACCTGTGTCTGGTGTAGCTTCTGTGGAACCTAACGGGTTACGATGTTTAAGAGAAAAAAGATTAACAGTTATTTTGGGCGCCGCGGAGTTAGCGAAATTTGCGTTAGCATTGCATCTACGCTTGATTTGTCCCGTTAATTTTTTCTTCGTTTCTTCGCGTCTGTTGAACCCGGGTTTGTTGTGAAAGCACACTGATGTAAAGTGACCTTTTTTGCGACATATTAAGCACTCTGTATCCTTTGCGGGACAGTGGGTTTGACCTTTTGGTGGGCAGGTCTTTTTACCGCATTTTGTACAGGGCGTTTTAGTGCGCTCTTTAGATTTAGAGAAATTTCGGCGAAATTTGCTTTGGTACGCTCTTCTCTCATTCAGCTGTCGGCTTATTCGCGCGTCGTCTAGTTTTGCTGACTCTTCCGATCTGCATAAATCACTGACGGTCTGAAGATCAGGTAATGGGGACATGGCTAGGAGCTTTGTTCGAGTCTCTTTGTCATATATTCCCGACATGATTTTTGTGACTAAACGACGATTTAAACATTCATTGCACAAGTCTGCGTCTCTCGCCAAAGTTTTAATCGCGATTAAAAACGAATCGAAGTTTTCGCCAGCCGCTTGCTTTCTCTCTTCAAATGCGACGCAATCTAACGCTATATTTCTTTGACTCCGGATGTAATTTTTAATTTTGTCTAACACTTCGTCTGGTTTAAGTGTCGTATCATCCGGGATAAGAAGTACGTGTTCTACGGCTTCTCGCATTTCCATCGAAAAAAAACCGCGAAGCAATGCCAACTGACTGCTCAATGGCAGCTCTGTTGCAAGCGAGACCGTAGCATAATCGTTGTACGATTTACGCCATTTCGCAAATTCAGCTAACGAAATTCCCACCTGCAGTGTCGAAGGCTTTTGTGCGTCCGCTTTGGTTCGCCTTGCCTCGTTGTTAGAATTGTTGACGTCAATGGTTTGCTCACGTGATTCGCTTCTCTCGCTGTTCGCGCATTGTGCCAGCTGCTGTGGCGAAAATTTTTCGATTATTTGTTGCATTTGTCGCTGACTTTCGAGCTGCATTTGTCTCTGATTTTCGACATTCTGTTCTTGTGTTTGTCTTTGCATTGACAACTGTGCTTCTAAAAAAGTTTTTAACCAAGAAGGAGGTTCGTCATTATTAATATTACTATTCGCGTTTTGATTAGATTGAGATAATTCGGCTATACGTTTGTTTGCTGCTTCTAATTCTGCTTGCAGCTCTCGCTTGTTTTTTGCCATGTCTCTTTTATCTTCAATCTTTTACAAATCTCCGATCACGAACTTGCAGTATACTTTTATAATGGTTCGTAAGCTTATTTTCTTTAAACAAATTTATAAGCTGACTGTCGACGACGCCATGTTATGAGTTCCACTAGTATCTGCAGTTAGCTCTTTTATTTATACGGAGTTACACGATAGTTATACGACTGAATCTGTAAGTTATACTAATAATTTATCACGCGGTTAACCACACTTATCAAACCAGAGAGAAGAAGGCAGTAGAGCCGTGCGCTATGACGTCACATACTATAACACTGAGCAAATGTTTGCTTTAGTGAACCTTTTTAATTTTAAAATCACGAAAAAGGACGTTGCCACACACCAGTTGGTAACTACAGCTTTATCGCCACGATGACTTTCGGCAGCGTGACCGACTGGATAGAGCGCCGTGATCGTGATCGTGATAGGCATTGTCTCGGTTCCAAACCTACTCGAGCTACTCTCTTGTGTCATTAAAAAAGACGGTTTACTCTATTTTCTCCTGCTAGTTTCAACTGCATATCTTGTTTGGTATCCGCCACACAAAGCTTTTTGTCCGGATGGGACGATTCGGCCCAGCCGTTTTGGCGCCAGCCATCGTGGCAGTGCGTCGTTTTCTTATTCGTAAAATCTTGCAAAGGGTTAGGGCTTAGGGTTTATGGAGTTAGGTTAGGGTTAGGGTGATTAATTATGCTGTTTTATTCAAACCTTCCTGTTAATTTTAAATAGACTGGCGCCAAAACGGTCGCGCCGAAACGGCTTTGCCAAATAGTCCTATACTCTCTTTTTGTTGCTTTATGCGATACATTTTCTTATATCTGCGACAAAACGTTTTCTTACAGAAATAATCAATAAACAAACAAAAAATTTCTTATCAATATTATCAAAAAAAAAGGAAAAAATTTCTGTGAGCACACCGAAACACCCGCCCAAACACCATAGAAGTGAAAACGAGCTTTAGCACAATTGCCGCTGTTCTTCTCGTCATCGATTGTGAATTAGTCTTTATTCGGGTCGATCTCGTGTGGAATAAACATTATTACATGTTTATAGAATTGAACAAGAGCACAGAAAAAGAATTATGTTAAAAACGAAAAATGTTAGAACATGGCAACACAAACATTTCGCAATATGATCATTAATGCTTATTGCTTGTACAACGTACAGTTGCATCACCTAAAAAATAATCAACACCATTTCTTGCATTGTCAGCTATCAATTTTATGATAAACCTTTTACTCAAACACAAAGTTTTGTTTTTCTTTAATAAAATCTCTAAAGGAATTATTCTGAGCGTAATATAGACTATGTCTTTTAAAACTACAATAGTCAAAAAATTTTTATTACTTAAATAAACCAAAAGAACGGAAAATAAATATATAAGGTTAAACAACAGTTTTACTTCTAAAATGATTAAAAAAATCGTACAACATGTACTCCTGGAATTTTGATATTAGTGTAAGAATGTGATTGCTATTACAAGTCCTAGCACCTCCATGTAATTTAGAGGGAACGACTTTCATGGCAACTGAAACTGACAGGATCTTGATTCAACTCCGGCACTCGCCCTATTGTTGTCCTTTTGAAAAATCTAAGCTTTAATTTGCTTTATTTTTTGTGTATGGCGGTTATGACAGTCGATTCTAAATTCTTGTTCAAAGAACTAAAAATGCCCAATTAATTTTTTGAAGGTCAGTGATAATATTAATAACTAGGTATACCATATTTCCAAAGGAGTAAATCGGAACGCTCGTTAATAAAAAAAAATTGTCCCAAAAAAGTAGTGTTCTCTAAAAAAAGGTCTTCACTTTGAATCAGTTTCGGATTTTATAATTTTCGTCCAAAAAAATAAGTGTTCTCCAAAAAAAAAAAAAAAAAAGAAAAAGTCTTCATTTCAAATCAGTCTTAGATTTTATGATTTTTGTTCCAAAAATGTAATGTTTTTTAAAAAAAAGAGGTCTTCACTTCAAATCCCTTTTGTATTTCCGGCAAACCGCCCGGAACAAAGTCTAAAAATCGGGGCTGTCCCGCCACAATTGGGACGTATGGTAAACCTATTAATAACCGCACAGCAGTACGAACATCTTGGCATCACTAAAAGTAGGTAAGAATGTTTACTTGACGATTGCTCTAAATTTTGCAACTTAGACATTCCCCAGCGAATCAATACTTATAGTTTTTATGTTGAAAGCGATTGCTTAATGTGTAGCAATTCTGATTTAACAATCATTAAGCAATTTTGTAGATTGTAGTATTTTCTCGCCTTTCACTATTTACATTGTTTAACACCAACAATTAAAAGCAGTAACATTAGCGGGATAGCTCAAGTAGTAACATTCGGAACTGGTCACGAGATCTATGCTCAGTCTACTTTAGTGATATCCGTTGTGCCTTTGAAGAAATTCAAAAATATTGTTGAACTTGAAAGATTATGCTATCTTATTGATATTTAAAAAAGAAAAAATTACACATTTTTTAAGCAAAAAAGTCAATTTGAGCATAAGAACGCTTTTATTTTCATTCTATTTGAATAAGGTTTATGGAACTGTAAGTTTTGTTAAACTTTGCCTTTAATTGTGATTTATAATTAAAATAATTGATTGATTTTACTAAATTCTTGGTGTTGAAATATAACAATGGAAAACTTCATGCAGAAAGTGACCAATGAATTACAATTGATGGAAAACAAGTTAAGTAAGTACGAAACTTTATACTTAGAAAAAATATCAAATGATTCTGGTTTCTGTGGTGCTGCTGTTGTTGATTCTGTTTCAGGTAATAACCAAGAAAAAGATCTGCAGAATTTAAAAGGTTCATTCAGCAATCTTAAAAAGTTGGTCGAAAACTTGCAGAAGCAATTGGAACAAGCTGAGAAAAAAAATGATGACTTGGAACAATATAGCAGATCAAATTGTCTTATTATTCATAAATGTGAAGATGTCCCCAAAACAGAGAAGTACCTTGAATGTGAACATTATATTTGTGATAAATTAAATAACAGTTTACCTCTTGATAGTCCTTTACAGGTAAATGACATAGACATAGCCCATCCACTTCCTTCAAAAAAGAATGTGAGGGGAACTCCAATAATAATCAAGTTTCTGCGTCGAACCCAAAGAAATGAAATATATGCCAAAAAGAAAGCACTTAAAGGAAAAGGGATGGTGATAACAGAGTCCCTGACAAAGCGTCGCTTGCAACTTCTTGAAGCTGCCCGAGATGCCTTTGGATGGAAATCTGTTTGGTCCATGATGGGAGACATATATGCATTTGTTGGAGGAAAAAAACAGGTGGTTAAAAACATCAATGATATTGCTAAACTAAAGCATGCATCAGTCAGCTACTCTGATGCTGTGAAGAGATAGATTGCAAAATTGTACTAATCTGATACATATACCAAATTTATTTTCTAAATCTCTTTAATTAACTTTAGTGAGATTTTTTTTTTTTTTTTGCTTTTCATAGCTAAGTTTCAAAGCTGACTGATAAAGCTGCATTAATTGGGTTAATTTAAAAAATCATATAAGGCAAATTATAGAACAACAGTTTATCTTGGGTTTTTTTTTTTTACAAATTTTTTGTTACATCTATTTGCATTTTTCCTTTTTAAATTTAATTTTTTTTTTTTTTTTTCTATTTGTTAATTTTTGTGTTTGTGTGTATTTTTTTTCTCTTTTTGTGTCTTCACATGCCTAAACAATTTAAACTTAACTGCAAAGTTTGCTCTAAAAACATTTACAAAAGACAAGGCTATTTATTTTGTAGTTATTGTAAAGATAATTATCACAAAACTTGTATAAAATCTGCAGGTCCAGTAGAATTATTGTACAACAATTATTTATGTCAACCTTGTGCTCACTTCACATTTCCATTTCATAGTATTGATGACACTGAATTACTTGAAATCTTTAAACCAAAAATACCACTGAATGCATCAATATTTAATCAGTTATTCACAGATACAATTGAACCAAAAAACAACATGGACAATTTTATTAGTGCTAATATTCAAAACGAGCTTTATGTAAGTGCAGAAGAAGCAAAATTATTAATGGAAAATAGTTCTAATTGTCAAATACAACCTTTTTCTTCAATATGCGTTAATGTTAGATCTCTAGTAAATCCCATAAATTACACTAAATTTGAAGGACTGATAGCTACTTTGGGTTATATGCCAGATGTAATTGGTATAACTGAAACTTGGGAAAGCACAAGTTCATCAGGTCACTTTAAAATACTTCCTGGCTACATTTTTGTGTCCAACCCCAGAAAAAAATATAAAGGTGGAGGTGTAGCTTTTTATGTTAAACAGGACTTAAAGTTTCAAATTCTAACTGACCTAATGATAATGGAAGAAAAAATATTTGAATCTATCTTTATTGCTATACAATTTCAAAATAACCAAGTTGTATGTGGGAACATATACAGATCTCCTCAAAACAACAATAAATCATTTCTCCAGTTCACAAATCATTTAGAAAAAACTTTAATTACAATCAACAAAACAAAATCAAAATGCTATCTTCATGGTGACTTCAATTTAGATCTTCTTGCTTCCAATAATGAACATGTTGAATCATTTTCCGAGTTGATGCTTGAGTATAATTTTTACCCATTGATAAACAAACCAACAAGGGTTTCCAACTCCAGCTGCACTGCTATTGATCACATATGGTGTAATTTGACTAATGCATTCATAAATAGTGCAATAATCACCCATGAAATCAGTGACCACCTACCCATTATGCAAGTTTCAAAAGTTAGTGAACCTTTACTGAAAATGAAGTCTAATGCAGGGAGGTCATATACAGTTAATAATTTGAAAAAGTTCTCCGAGTCTATCTCAAAAATTGACTGGTCCAACTTGTATACTATCTCCGACACTGATAAAAGCTTTCAATTTTTTCAGAATAAAATTGATCATTTTGCAGAACATAGCTTTAAACAAAAACAAATGAAAAATATTGAATTCAAATGTGCATGGTATGACAGAGAGCTACTTCACTTAGCAAGAAAAAAAGATAGATTATATAAACATTTTCTGAAAACAAAAACCCACTGTGCTAAAAAAAAGTATCAAAAAATAAGAAACTTTTATTTTCATTTAATAAACAACAAAAAGAAAACATTTATTCAAAACAAACTCAAGTCTCACACAAATAATATCAAAAAAACTTGGCAAGTTTTAAACAATTTAATGGGAAGAAATCTTTTCAAACTACAAACTACTTCTCTTTTACATAAAAATAAAACACTTACTGATAACATTGAAATTGCTAATGCATTCAATGAACATTTTTCAAATGCAGCAGTTAAATTAGCTAAAAATTTACCTAATTCTAATTCTCACTTTTCTAATTATTTAAAATCTTCTAATCTATCTTCAATATATCTTTTTCCAACAAGTTTCCTTGAATTAAAAAGACTAATAGCAGAAATTAAACCAAAGTTAAGTACTGGATTTGATCAAATACCACCCGTTGTCTTGAGGTATCTTTCAGATGATGCATTGCATGCTCTTAGCTATATATTCAATTTATCACTCCTCCAAGGCAAATTTCCAGATGCTTTCAAAAAAACAAAAATAGTTCCTATTTTTAAAAAAGGCGATTCAAAAAATCTATCTAACTATCGGCCTATTAGCTTACTTTCATCGTTTTCAAAACTTCTGGAAAAAATTATGTATAAAAGATTGTACAACTTCTTGAAATGCTACAACATTCTTAATGCAGAACAATTTGGATTTCGCCCAGGTCATGCCACAAGCCATGCTACCACACTAGTTATTAGCAACATAGCTGATGCTTTTGAAAAAAACTGTTAACAATTGGTGTTTTCTTGGATCTTTCCAAAGCCTTTGACACTATAGACCATGACATCCTACTCTATAAACTGAATCATTGTGGAATTCGAGGAACTGCATTCGAATGGTTTAAAAGCTATCTATCAGGACGCACGCAACAAGTGCAATTCAATAATTGTCTTTCTTCAACTATAAAGCCAATCACCAGCTCGGTACCTCAAGGCTCAATTTTGGGTCCTCTTTTATTTATACTTTATGTTAACGATTTTAGAAACTGCTTGGATTTCAGCACAAATGTATCGTTTGCTGACGATACTAACATCTTTATTACTGGTAAAAATATACAATCAGTCTATTCAAAAACTAATCTTGAACTTAAAAATATTGATGAATGGATGACTGCGAATAAACTAACAGTAAATTCTGTAAAAACTAAATATCTACTTTTTACTCCTAGAAAAAGTAATTGTTCCATCTCAAATACATCGTTCGAAGTATATTTTAGAAATAATACTATTGAAAAAGTTTCATCAATTCGCTTTTTGGGTGTAATAATTAATGAAAATTTAAGCTGGAAAGAGCACATGAATATGATAAAACAAAAAATTCGTTCTTCTCTAGCAAGTATTATGCGTGTAAAACCGTGTCTTACCACTAAAGCAATTCTAATTTTATACAATTCATTATTATTAAGTCATCTAAGATATTGTATCACCAACTGGTGCTTTGGAAATCGCATAAAAATCAATCAACTTCAACGTATTTGTAATAAATTTATTCGAGCCATGTATGGAATAAAACGGAGAGGCTGTGTAAAAAATGTTATGATCAAAAACGAGCTTTTAAATATTCAGCAGTTGTATGAAAGTGAAATTGCAATTTTAATGTATAAATTTCAAAAACGCACTCTTTCTATTCCAATTCAACAACTATTTCAGCTTAAACCATGTCAAATTAAAACTAGAAGTGATAGTCAAATTATTTCTTCGTGTTTTAGAACAGCAATCTGCCAACAATCAATTAAATTTATTGGACCGAAAATTTGGAATACTTTGCCTCAAGAAATTAAAAACTGCTCTACATTAGTTTCTTTCAAAAACAAACTAAAAATTTATTATCTAACTGGCGCAATATCCGACGAATCTATGTAAACATAGTGCCGTACCTGCAACATAGAAAATTGAAAAAAAAAAAATCTTTTTTCTGCCTGCTGCTGTTTTCTTTTTATATTTCAGGTCATCGTCGACATCAATTCAAGAATTCAACTCTACATGCACCTGGAACAATCGCTTAATCCAAATTGTATTAAACTAGTCTTGAAACTCGACAAACTTTTTTTTTTTTTTTTTTCTAACAATTGACCAGATAAAAAAGTTTAATGCCAGCAGAGTCTTAAAATAAACTCATATTGGAACTTTAAATAATGCATTTAAAGAATTTTAAACGAAAATAAATGTGTTACAAAAACAAGTCTTGTCTATAAATATGTTTCTCTTGGGTATGAGTGTAAACTGCATCCGGTTGTAAGCTTATCAACTGATAAGTCGGGATGAATGAGGATACCCAATTATAACTTCCTCCAGGTCACCCTTGGGCAAGGTGTAGTACCTGAAAGCCTCCCTGTGCTGGGGTTACATGCCAGCAAATAATATTATAATAACAAAAAAGGCTGTCTTAATTTTGTTTTCATGCATTTTTTTTATCGTCTTGTTTTAGGCATTTTTTTTTTTTTTTTTAAATTTTTTTTTTTTTATTTTTTTAAATTTTTTATACTTGTATATATTTTTTTTCTCTAGGTGATGCAACCATGCAAGCCGTTACCTTTTCTAGTGCAGTTTATTAAGTTTTTGCATGTTACAACGTTGTTTCGTTTTGTTGCATGTCTCTTTTTCCGTAGTGTAATTACGTTGATGTAAGTATTTTGTTCGACAAGTGGCGGAAATAAAAAACGACTGAACTGAACTGAATTTTCAGAGACTGTGAAGGTTAATGGAACGTAAACGTTTTATCAAATACCGAAGATCAAATCAATTAGCGCTTTGTTAGCACTCCATGATTATGGACCACAAATGTTTAAAAGCTGAAACTGACTATAATAAAAGATTATTTGCGGAAAATTGTTTTATAAATTCAAAATCAAATGTAATATACAGAAACGACAGCAATTCTTTATTTTAGTCTATAAAAATTATTAAATTGCAATGGATTAGTTTAGTTTACGTCCTTAAGTTTATAATGTGAACAGTTACAATTTTCTTCACTAGTTATTTTGGTTTAAAAATTTGCATTGCAATTGTACGATTGACTGCTGTGTGTTTTAAATTAAAGTGTTATCGGGCTTGTTTATTGCTGTTCATGGATGCGCGTACGCTCGGGGTCGGTTGGTTTCTTCAGTGATCGCTATGCTTTTGTTCTTTATTAATCATTTTTGCCGTAGCGATCATTGAAGTAAACCACCCGCTGTTCGACGTTGGGTGCATTTCTACGGTTAGTGATGACAAGCTTTAAGCAGTTATTCCTGTGAGCATTTTATCTCTAAAGATGTTGGTTGATTTCCGACCGACGAAACGTCAGTTTAAATAAAAATACCTTGCTAATTTTTGGTTTGGTATTATTACGGGTAGAACATTTGAAACTTTTTACTAACATAAAGTGCTTGTAACTACAACTAAGTTTGAAAAAGCAAATAAATGCTTAAATTATCAACTCAAATAGATATAACACAATTCAAATCATCAAGCGGTTTTGGAACAAGAGTCTTTAAAACTAATTGATTGCTTTTGAAAGCAACTTTAAAAACTTTACTACTATAAATTTTTAAAACTTTCAATTACAATTGGCAGAATAAACAAATGAAGTTAAAACGATTGAAAGCAATAAGATAAGTCCATTCTTTTTCAAATAAGTTGCGCCCCCAGTTGTGGTTTCCTGTTCTCCCACATTTTGCGTCGTTCGTTCATCTGCCAAACTTGTTGCTGTTATTGTTGATGATGATGTTGTAGTTGTTATTGTGCTGATGTTTTCTTCCTTTAAATAAAAGTTTGTAGCATCCCACATATCACATATGGCCATCTTGTAATCCTGCACGACGAAACTTTGATTATAATCGAGGACAATATTTTTCCAGGGATTTTCGGTTTCATTCCTCTGCGAAAATAAATACGTTATTATTAAGCTTGCAGAAAGGCAAAAAATAACAACTCTTATACAAGTTTAGTCACACAAACATTAAACTTTGATTTTTTTGTTGCTTGTTTCTTCGCTTTGTATTGTTTTATCAATTTGTTTTAACGAATGCCTTTGTACTTCGTCCTTCGTCGTATTAACTTTCAAATTTATAATATTTAATGGATAAAATTAACCATTAATCGCTAAAATGTCTTGAAAAATAATGATATTGTTGGTACAACTTACAGTACAGTACCAGACAATTTCAGATAAATGAGTTTTACTGTACAATTAATTTTCTTAAAATGCTTTTGTGTTGAATATCGTAAGATAAAACATGGCAAATATAAGCTGTAACAACAATTTGTACATTTTGGACAAATAGAAAAAGCTCTTTAGCAGCACACAATCAATAAAAGTTTGATAGCCATCTAAAAATAATGACAACTTCACAAACACTTCTCTTTGATTCACTTTCTCTTATTTTACTTTCTTCAGACGCGGGTCTGTCACATGGCGACGCCCGTCTTGGCAACTTGTAAGGCGCAGCCACTTCTACGTCATACTGCCGCTACCTCACGGAAAAGGCGAGTGTTGACAATATTGTTTTAGATTTGTACGGTCTGAGAAGAGTACCCGGGACCTTTCGTACAGAGGTATTAACTATAACCTCAATTGCGAAGTATAGCCATAAATTCTTACAATTTGTAAAATTTGGTCTGAACAAGGTTATATGTTGCCAACGATTTTTCACCTTTGCGATTTCCGGCAAAAAACGCCTTTGAATAAAATTAAAAAAGTTGAAATTTTGATGTATGTTTGCTAATTATGTTTTTACATATATTGGCCAGCTCGTGAAATTTTCCGCGTAAACATCGTTTCCGAAAGATGGATCTCCTGAGTAAGCAAATCTTCCCCAATATGACGTCATCATATTGGATACCAAGCGATCTTTCTGGGTAAAACTGATTCTGTAAAAACAAAGCTTTGGGTAAAAAATTTGGTATAAAGAAAAATCAGGAAAATTTAATACTTTAAAAAATGTATTTGGCTGCTTTTTGTTTGACTACCGCGCAAAAAATGTTATTTAAAAAATGACAATCTTACTTAGTAACATAGATGTTTGAGTTTTAGACCTACGTTGCAAAACTTCATGCAAAAAAATGCATACGGTGTTTGCTTTAAAAAAGCTTAGTTATCAAATTTTATCAATGTTTGTATGACAGCGCGCTCGTGTTGACTTGACGTCATGAAGCTGCTGTGATACTTAGTTTTCACAGTCAACCTATATGAATGCAAAACATTTTCGTTTTCTGAGTCTTAATTTGAATTGGCCTCAAAAAAAGTTCAAGTTGAAAACATCGCTTTAATTAAGAATAAAATTTAGGATCGAACCCTGGTATAAGGTATGCTACTTTTGTTGTCTTAACAAACCATATAATTTGCGTCTTACCCGTACGAGTGATCGGATTTGAAAAGAAGGATCGGCTCGGAAGAGTGAAACGCGAAGCCACACACGGTGTTTAGATCTGTGATGGCGTTGCAGGATTCGTCGCTGAGAGGGTAAGCCAGGTTATACAAATAAACATTTTTGTGCTTTGCAGTGGAAGAGTCTGCTGCAAACCTGCAAATATACAACCAATGAGAAAAAGATATGCTCTCTTTCTAATTTGATTTATCTTGTTGTTCGTCGTCGTCGTCGTCGTTTGAAGGGTATCCACTCCAGGCCAGACACAAACAGAACTGGGGCCGAGGGTTTACTTTTTTACTACCCCAGACTGCTGCACTGCCTGGATCAGATGCTGGCAGTGATATCATTAAGCCAGCATCGAGTTTCGTCATCCAAACCGTCAGACCTCGTGCTCCATGTGGTGCCCGATGTATAGGCCACGCTTTTAGTACATGGTCTGCGGTTTGCTCTGAGGCGCCACACTCGCAATTCGGTGAAGGAGCGAGACCCCATTTGTGCATGGACAAATGGAATCGCCCAACACCAGTCCGCAGACAGTTGAGCTTAACCCAAGCTGCTCGGGGTAAGCCCATCCCAACAGGCCTGGCACTGGTCTCGGGCACAAAAGTACTGTCACACAGCACTGGAAGCATTTTCACAGTACTCCGTGTTCCATTTGTGATTTGTTCATTCAGAAGCGCGGATGCCAAGTCTGGCAAGGTTATCCAAGAGATTCCACGCACCTGGCACAAACGGGCGTCTGGATCTTAGTCTCACTTGGCCAGTATCTGAGGACCCACTTAAGAGACCATGCAAGATATGATCGGGGTCCAGAGATCCACGGTAAGCCAAGGAGAGTGTCTCTCCCAGTCGGTGAAGCTCAGCTGGCTGGATGCCTGAGAGTATAGGTAGTTGGTACGTTGGAGTGGGACGCAGGCATCCAGTAACTATAGGCAAGGCGTCATTCAAGACACTGTTGATGAGGCGAGTGTGAGCACTGCGACACCAGAATGGCGTACAGTACTCAGCTGTTGAGTGGACTAGAGACAAGGTGCCTATGCGTAGTGATTTAGCACCAGCACCCCATCCCGAGCCCACGAGTCGCCTCAGCAGTGTGACGCGCGAGGATAGTTTTTTGCGCAATGCCACTGAATGGTGACGAAACGTGAGTGATCTGTCCAGTTTTACCCCAAGATAAGTAGGGGTTGGACAGAACGGTAAAAGTCTACCGTTGTTGTAGACCTTTAGCTCACGTTTGGCCTCTCGGTTATTTAAGTAAAAGGATGCCGTCACCGTCTTAGTGTGACTGAGCTTCAACCTCCAAGTCTGGAGATACGCTTACAGTGTGGACATGTCTTGGCTTAAGGTCCCCTCCAAGTCCTTCCAGTTTCCAGAAGAGTGCAACAATGCTAAATCATCAGCATAAGCAAACTTTCTTGAAATCATGGAAGGTAAGATCGTACGTATAGATGTTAAATAGGAGGGGAGCCAAGACCGATCCCTGAGGAACGCCGTTTTTAAGACGGCGTAGCCTGCTTAGCTTGCTGTCACCGGTGGTAAGCGTGAAACTTCGATTTCGGACAAGCTCCATAATCATTTTGACCATGTGCTTATCCGGAAGTAGTCTCAGCAGCCTGCAGGTAAGGCCACGGTGCCAGACAGTGTCATAAGCAGCTATCAGATCGATAAATACGGCACCAGCCTTCTTTTTGTTGTTCTTGTTGTTATTTAATCAGCAATAAACATGACGTTGATGTATGTTTTTCAAGCCATTCCAAACACTTTTTACTTTTGCTTCACAAAGAAAAGTTATCCAAGCAAGGGTCAAGCTTGGTATTTGTTCCTGCATTAAAAAATTTATCGATGTGCAAAAAAGCTTTAATTTGTTAAATAAAATTTTACATACGGTGATAAATTTTAGGCCGTAATAAAGATGTCACCGTTTTCCAAATCAACTCTGATGATATTATTTGTAGTATGCGCAAACGTCGATGTCCACTAGAAAATTAATATTATAAGGCAGTGGCTCTCAAAACTCATGCCCACTTGCGACGCTAGCCAAACCCAAATTTTCTGGCACTTTAAATGACCAAAAAATTATTATTAAATCATGTTCAATGCACAAAAAATATGACGGAGTTTTTGAGAGGCTAAAAAAAAGTTTAATGCGAGCTGTGAGTTTGCTGCTTTAAATACGTTTCATCGAACCGCGGTTCAATGCTTGATATCACAAAATCGAAGTATTAACAGTTTAAAATAAACGTTGTTGTTTTTCTCAGTCAATGCAAACCAAATATTTAAGCAGCTGGTTCAATAATTATTGTCGACCCTATGTCAATAGTAAATAGAAAAATTAGTTCCTTTACGTTGGTATAAGTTTTTTACATTCACGATTCTATATGCAATGAAAAAAGACACAAGTTGAGATGGTTTATTTTTAATAATTTATACGTAAAAAAGTCAAGTCCACGTAGTTTTTCCCGATAAATTATGATTTGTTGTTACGTGGCGTTTCAGTCGATTTAAAAACATGCATTTCGCAGGTAAAATTTTGCAGCAAACCTTACATTGCAAATACTCCAACCTTTTCTTTCTATGGCAATAAAAATCAAAATTGAAATAATTATTTTTTGGTTTTCTTTAAAGGCCCGTTTCCACTACGAGCACGGAATAGAGTATTTTTTTGTTTCTTTAATTGATTTTTTTGCTTCGCTTAAAGCTTAAGCGCAGAAAGAAGTACATTTTGAACGAAGAATGAATAATCCAAACACCCGCTGGCAGTAAAAACGGACCTTTATTATTCTTTTTTCGTAATTTGATTTATTTTACTTGCTTCTAAGAAAAACTACAATCAACAAACTTCTCTCTTACGAAAGCTATATACCTTTAATGTTTTTCGCTGTAAGCACCTAGACCAGAGGTGACAAACATGCAGCCCGCGTGAGATTTTGTGCGGGCGCATGAAATTGTTTGACAAGATCAATCCCTAGATTTCAAATATCAAAAGCAAGCAGATGGAGCTTGATTTCTTTTGTATGCCCTTTAATGTTATACCCGCTACTGCATCCCCTGAGCTCCAACTCGAATTCATAAAACTACAGAGTGATGACAGGCTGAAAAAGCCATTGCTTGAATTCTATTGTTTTTATCTATCAAAGAAAGAGTTTCCAAACATGAGTGCTTACACTTTCAAATGGTCATCAGTTTTTCGAAGCACGTACCTAATCGAGGAATACTTTTCTAAGTTGAACATCACGAAAAGTCGTTACAGATCAAGGTTGACGGACAAAAATCTGATCATGCAGTTTAGAGTTGCCACATCGTCAGTTCGACTCGATATTAAGCGCTTAGAAAATCAAAAAAGTTTTTAAAAATCTCACTTTGGTTTCTATTGGTAAAGCTAATTTGTTTTTCATTTTTCTCTATATTTATCATCCTGACTCGCAGGAAAGCAACGGAGGCGCTAATACATACGACAAGCAATTACTCCAACTTGCTTCCGGAAATGCCTAGATATTGCTGTCCGGTTGAAATTTTTTATTTTGGTTTTTTAGCTTTATAGAGCTATGACTGAAATTTAGAACTGCTTGCCAAGACCGCCAAGTGGGAAAAAGTGACATAAAAGTATCTTTCCCAATGACACAAAAGAATAACGGGAATAGGTTTTGAACCGACATCATGTCGATAACAATCACTGCGCTCTTAACCACTCGAACATGCTGCTGACAAATTTTTCACTAAATGTTTTTTGTTACTTATATTATTTCATGCTTTAATACCGTTAAATAATTTCAACTATATGGTTCGCATTGATTTTATCAACCATGCTACACATACCATACTTTCAAGACGTTCAAGTCCCGGTCATGAGGTACGGCCTTGGAATTACAACATAGTGAATTCTATGTATTCCTTGTTCAGTAAATCCGGGAATAACTTATAACTTATAGCTGCTTTGAGTTGTTCTATCGTCCGGATTCTGTGGTCTAGTAGTAAGTAACCTGTGTGGAAGACTACAAGTACTTGGTTTGATTCGCAGTGAGACAAGCATCACTGACGAGCGAATAAGAGCAAAACTCGAGTCTGGTACTTCTCATCTTTAACCGGCTTGTTTTAAATTAATTCTAAATCCTCATCATTCTTCAAGTATAAAATCATTTTTTTGTAAACTGATGCAAATTAAGGTTTCGGCATCAACTTAACCGAATCTTCTCCGTAAAACTGAATTATAACTGGCCAAAATCGTTCGGTCAAAGCAAAGTCAAAATTTGACAAAAATAAAGTAAAAAAATTTTTTAGTAGAAAAAAATGAACCTAACTATAAGATAAAAGACACCTGATTATAATATTTTAAATAGTTGTTTTAAGTTCCAGCAAACAACTTCACAATGGCAACTGATGTGTTGCAGAAGCGATCTATAAAGTCACCATAAAAACCATCAATTCGAGTAGTATGAATGTAAGTAATATCATAATGAAAGACTAACTAAGTTAAGATGTAAACTTAGTTTTAAAAAATGTACATCAAAATTTTTGTCTTATACAATTTTTGTCAAAGTATAATTATTAAGCAAATTAAACAAAATGTTATTTGAAACTTTTAAACCTACCTTGCTAAAGCCCTGTTTGGGCATACAAAAAAAAAGTCGGTAACTTCTTTTGAAAATTCATCTGAGTAGTCATTATCTACCCTTGGGCATGCTCCTGGGCTGTAGAAATCGTTTATAATTTCACCGTTTTGCTTCCCAAAAATAGCAGTGTTTATACGCTAAAAATACAAATTTGAGTTGAAAAATTCGATATTTAAACCGATTTTTCTTTACAGCGAATATCGTGATAAGCTACTGCATTAAAAGAAAGAAACTTTTTATTACAAAAACTGCCTTTTTTCATTTTAATGTTACTATGAATCAGTCGACATGCTCTGCCTTTATAGCAATTAGGCTACAACCTAATTCTTTTCGCTTTAGAACAACAATTTGAAATTCACAAATCACCAACGATTCTGTAGAAAAAATCATTAAAATATCGTCGCGGTTCTACGTAACGTTTAAATGTCATGCACGAGAAATTAAAGTTTACAGCATTATTTAACACATCCCCTTTCCAAAAGGATCTTTCATTATTTTATTAATTATTTTGTAAGTTAATGCTTCAAGACGTTCAAGTGGAATATTTTCCGGGTTCTTTGCATCTGCTTTCGACCCCTTTTTGCAAAGTTGATCATTTTGATTGATAGTGGTTGATAGTGCTGGACTAAAGCCACGGTTCTTTTGAATCATGTGCCGCTCAGTATAAACTCACTGACTTCCAGCCAGAATCTTAAAGTCTGTCTAAAATTTTTTCCGAAAGTCAAGTAAAGACCGAAAAAAAGTTCTTCAATTTAAGTTGAACAAAGGCCTATATCGAAATTTCAAAGAGCAATTTTTTTTCTCTTTAATCGATTTTTGGAAAAAAATTAGTGTTTTAACAACAAGTTAAAGCTTTTTAGGCAATGCCTTTATAATTGACAACTACTTTCGATGTTAGAAAGGATTTTGAATAAATTAGAATCTACAGCAGATACCAAACTGTCATTTGTTTAAAATATAGTGGACCTCATAGATAGCTTGCTATGGACTCCAAAAGTCCAAATATGCCCAGTTTAGAAACGCTGCTCTTGAGTTTATTGTCGCGTATTAATGACATGTCAACTCAGTGGAGATACAAAAATTTAAAACATTTTTTGTGCTGTCACATACATATGTAAAAAGAGAAATTAAATTGGTCATGATTGGGGGGTTAAAACAAATACGCATAAAGACCTACCAAAAACATTTTCTTGCTCTCACCATTAAAAGTTATTTTATAATCATAGAAAAGCAAATAAATCTTAAATAAACGCAATTTAATTTAATTATTCTTACTTTAAACAATCGACAAGTTAAGTTAATATTTGCTTTTTCAAACAAGGCTTCTATGTAAGCCATCTCCTCCTGTGCAGTTCCAATTATCAACTCCTTATCCGTTTGCCACATCCCATTTTTAAACAGGGTAAGAGGCTGGGCTCTAAACTCTATCCCATCAATAACCGGTCTAAAGGGTTCGATGGCCCCAAATAAATCTTTTTCATTCAAGGAATTGATCAACATCTCCCCCCTCACAGCAACAAGAGCCTCCGGTTTGAGAGTTCTGAAAAAATTAGACGACGATCAAAGTAAAACCTGTAATTGTTATTTCACTATTGCTATTTCACTATTGTTATTTCACTATTGTTATTTCACTATTGTTATTTCACTATTTTATGATATTACAAATAACATGAGGTATTTTGGATAATGCTAGAAACCAAACTACTTAAAAATGAGAAGCATCAGACTCGAGTTTCGATTCTGTGTATTTCTTGCGCGGCAAAGCCGGGAATCATTTCCAGCTGCTTGTGATCGAGTTGTTGTCGGGCTCGCGTGGTCTAGTGGTGTTGTCTCCTGCGTGGAAGACCACATGTAGCGAGTTCGATTCGCAGTGAAATATGCACCACTGACGAGCTCTAATAAGAGCAAAACTCGAGTCTGATGCTTCTCGTTTTTAAGTAGTTTGGTTTCTGGTATTTCACTATTGTTAGGAATTTTAACAGGATTGAATAAGAAGGGTTTTTGTTTGGAAGCTGTAAAAAAAGCTATCGGATTAAATATGAAAATTTGCAGGTTCAAGATCTAGGTTATTCTGCTGACGTCATTTCGTTCACATCTTTTGAGTGCGGTTCAGACTGAAACAGAACGTCCAAAAAGTAAAGCGTGCGGCGGAAAGTGCAAAAAAACAAGCGATAAACGTAAAAAAATGGCCAAAGCGCATAATATTTTGTGCATAGCGAGAAAAGATTCAAGTTGAAATATTTCAACTTTTTGCTCTATTCAAACTAAAAGCGAAGGATTGGAAGGAATAAAATTGAAGGAGCCGTGTCAACTTTTCAAATCAAATGAGAGAAACAAAAAATTGTGCACTAAAGTTGACTATTTTTTTATTAGGGCACAAGGTTTCGCGGGGTACTGCTCACTTCGTCATTCACTCCTTCCATTGCACCTGACGAAGTGAGCAGTAGTCCACAAAACCTTGTGCCCTAATAAAAAATAGTCAACTTTAGGGAACAATTTCTTGTTTCTCTCAAACTAAAAGCGGTCGCGGAAAAAGCAAGCGGAAACCAGAATTTTTTGCCACGCTTTTAAAAAATACGTTTTCCGCTCGCTTTTCGGCGCCCGCTCTCAGTCTCAGCAGATCTTTACTCCGATTAGAGACTTCTTGTTTAATTTTTAAAAAATGTTTCAAAAATCGGGGTAAAGTTCTTTTTTACTGAGAATCAAGAAACGCTACTATAACTAAATAAACAAAATTAATGTGAAAAAACATTGAAAAGGGATCCAGGCCGAAGCGATGCAACATGTAAAAAATCAATTTTCAACAAGCACAAAGTATTCTTAAAAGAGAACACAATGTAAACGATCAAATATAAATTCAAAAAGTTTAATAGGAACAGTAAAATAAGTAAGTTCAAATTATATTTGATCGGTTACGTTGTGATCTGTTTTGAAAATACTTTGTACTTGTAACGTTCTTTGTTGTAAAATAATCTTTATAATCTATTTTTCATCTGTTTAGAAAATAATATTTTGATACCACATACTTGACTATAAACATAGTCTTTTATTGCATACCATTAAAGTTTTTAAATATAGTTTGATATAAGTTCTACTTCTTAACAATATTTTTTATAAATAGAATATGGACGAAAAAGTAGAACGTACGACAAAAAATAGGTGATTTTTATAGTAATAAGAATTTTTTCATTTAATGGTATAAATCGGGCATTTGATCACCTTAATAAATTACAATTCAATAGATTGTTTTTGCAGGAAAAAGAATTTGCGTCATAACTCAAAGCTTTACTTTCAACCTTCGTGAAAAAATGACGAGATGAAAGGAATTTGAACAATCGCTGTTAAAAAAATGTTCGACGTTCAAATTATGTTTTTGACAGTGATTACATGAATCTTCTGATGAGAGTTGGCCAAGAGATTTAAGCATGAAGTTTGTTCTTTAAAGCGCTTCTAATTTTCAGCGATGTAACTTTTCCGATTTTGTTCGACAAAAACATAAACAGACAAACAAAAAGTACATAGGCCTATACCTAAGGTTATCTAATTAAGTTTTAAAAAATTTTTCGATGATTTTTTTATTTAAAAAAAACTGAAGATGTCCTTAAAGACTGTTTCAACAACGTTTTAATGCTGTTACTTAAAGTTTATTTATCAAAATCTTAAGAGCTTGCTTACCTCAAACAAGATGTACCTTCCGTGCAGTTCAAAGCTATAAGGAAACGTCTGGTTATTGTCTTGTTGAATTCTTGGGGTGTTGGGTAAGAAAGCACTGAAGGAGAACTCTGTAAGATGGCCCTCCTAAAATGGGGTTTGCTTACTGACGACAAAAGATGGAAGTTTATGGATTGCGCTCCGGCGCTGTTTCCAAACAATGTGACCTGTCATGTGACAACAATTAAACATTAGTGAAAAATCATGTGATTTGATTTAGCTGCTGAAGGAGAGCTGAGTAAATCTAATTTGCATTTTATTGCAAAAAAATTTAATAAGGAGGTATAATTAATGGTGGCCTTATAAAAAAAGGGCCTGGTGCAAGAAAAAAATGGAGGTCACTTTCAAACTTTTTTGCTCCCAAAATACAATGATTCTAAAAATAAAAAAAGGGCTTTTTTCCAAAATTTTTTATTTTTTTCTCAAAAATGTAGTGATCTCTAAAAAAAAGGTTCTCAATTTCAATCGAGTACATTATTGCTACTTTCGTCTTAAAGTTGAGTTGCAGACAGGAGGGGCACCGTCATGGTGCTCTTATGAAGAAATAGAGAAATATTTTACTTAAGAGAAACCACTTTTTGTCGTTTTTTAGGGGAGGAGGTGGTGCGACCGCTTCGTTTGCAACGTACTAAATTAATTACTGGGTATAATAGCTTTTTTAGATTTAAAAAATCAACTTTACTTTGCGACCAGATAATTCAATAGCTAGTCTTTTAAAATTGGCATGTAGTGGTATTAATTTGCTTAGATTTTCTTCGTTCTTTTTGTTTTTGTTTGAGATAGGTTTAAAATGTTTACTAAAGCTTAAATAGAATAATGATTGATTTTATTTATATTAATAGTCACACTAACTCCAATCAAAACTTTTTACACTCTTACAGTTAGTTCTATTTCTATCCAATTGATTTAAATTACGATGAAAACCGGATATCCGGGTATTTGTTCGCATCGTGGTTATTCTAAAACTTGCATTTTTTAAACAATTTTGCGGAATTTAGAGAAACATACAAAAACGTAATAAGTCGATTTCACATTTATTTTTCTTTTTGCAAACTCTTTATGATTGTTCAGCTCTTTAAGCTATGCATTTGAAATTAAAAAAAATTGTTTATAACGTATTTCAAATATTAAAGCCAAAAATACAAAACGATTGTTCTTAAATAAGATTTTGATCTATTATTATGAAATTTTTTTCATAAACCTTGCTGTATAATTATAATGTTTTAGGCCAGTGGTCGGCAACCACCGGGCCGCGGCCCAGTGCTGGTCCGTGAGGAGTTCGTTGCCGGGCCGCGTACTTTTCCAGATTAAATGCTTTGAAACATTTTTGTAACGTTAGAGCAGTGGTCGGCAACCTGTGGGCCGCGGCCCAAATGTGGGCCTTTTAGCAATTTTTTGTGGGCCGCGGGCTATTTGGTTTTACAAAGTCTTTGTGGGCCGCATGCTAGCCGTACGTACATGGTAGTTTTAAATGCGTGTAGAAATTTGAGACGAAATGGAAGTGAAGACATTTTTTTTTTAGAGATCACCATTATTTTGGGAGGAAGTGGCGAAGTCGGAGACGAAATCCGGAAACTTTCTGCGTACGCCACTGCCACTGTATGTTTCAAGTGTACTGCTGGGCCTTCAATAATTTTTATAGATAGAATTTGGGTCCTCATAAAAAAAGATTGCCGACCACTGTTTTAGGCTAAATCAATTCTTCTCATTGTCCTTTTATGAATGGTAAGAAAAACATATTTTCAACTTAAAAATAAGCATGGAATAAATTTTGTTATTAAGACATACTCGTTTTTTGTCTCCTCCAAATTTTTCAATGTTTTTTTGCACCCACTGCAAAGCCATCTGCTGATCTTTTAACCCTTGATTGCCTTCGTTGAACGTATCGCCATCTTGAAAAGCAAGAAACCCAAAAGGTCCTAAAAATAGTTAAATCGATTGATGTCGTATAAAACGTATGGTGAAGTAATCTCTAAATTTTCGACAGGTTAATTTCTATACACAGTGGATGCGATAGATATGGAAAATGTGATTTAATTTTTACATTGATCGAGTTAAACTTATTTTTCTTTTCATATATCCCTAAAACCGCAACTGATCAACCTAATTTGAAGTATATTTGCTGAGAGCGAAAAAAAAAAGTAAAAAAGCTTGCCATTTATGACTTTCTTTGGCAAATTAAGTTAATATGTAATGCTTTTAGTAATTTGAATCTATGTTAAATTTATAACAAAAATAAGGGTGTTTTGTTTTTATAATCTTAGTGAAATAAAACTTATTTTGAATAATTTGACACAATTGTATCTATATTACTCACAAAACTCTTCATACGAACAGGTTGTAATTTTAATTAAACAAAATAATTGTGGATGACTTATGTTTTAATAAAGATACTCAAACAAATATGCAATTAATTTTGCTGGGTACAGAAAATATAAATCATTAACAACAACTACTTACACAGTATTCATAATAAAGCGCTAAATTGTCAATAAATCTATTATGCAAATAAATAATTTTTCGTTATGGTTTGAAAATATAAAGCCAAAAGTAATAGAGCGATTGAAAACTTTTTGCAGAATTTTTAGATAATTGCATTCTTTTATTTAAAAATATTCATAAAATGTCGTTTTTCAACGGCTTTTGTGGCTATGCTACTTTTTGGACCTTATTTGGTTTAATTGATCTGAAAAAGAGAATTTCAGTTTAAGATGAATTGTTTTCTCCGACGTACTTGGGCTAGTGAATACAAGAGATTCACTGAAACCAAAGTTTTTTCTTGTTTTTTCTCACCTAATCTGTAATTCACTTGGACAACAATGACTTGGGCATCTCTGCTGAGAACTTTCGCCGCTGTCCGGTACGAAGTTCCGCTTCCAAATAGAAAAAATCCCCCGTGAATCCAAAATAAAACCGGAAGTCTTTCATCCGGAGGATTGTTGGGATCGTAGAGATTTACGGTCTTTGGAACGTCAATGTTAATCAACAAACAATCTTCTGTCAACTGAAACAGTTTCAGAGGAAAATTAACATAAGCAGCTAATAGCATTTGGTTACAGTATTTATTTCATTATGTTTATGCATCAAATTATTTTTTGGCCCAGATGGTAGGTGCTTTCTTGCAGCCTGGGCCGTGAGTAAGTCTGTTCATTGGTGTTAAAGACGACGGACCAAAACCGAACTACCAAAACGAAAGGGTATCCACCCATTCCGATGTTCAGTGTGGGTCTGCTAATCGGCAAACGTCCTTTTTAGGACGGGCCAATGCCAGGATAAAACTGTCCTTTTCAGGGCACATTGCCAATAAGTCCCGAAGACCCATTATTCTTCAGCTGAACATCGAAGGCCTCACTGCAAGCAAGATGGACGTTATTCATCACCTCGCTATGCAGTCTGATGTGCACTCGTCATCCTACTGCAGGAGAACCACTGCACTGATGCAGAGAAGTTGGTACTTCCAAACTACCAACTAGCTGGGTCTTCTTTAAGCAGGAAGCATGGCCTTGACACGTTTGTCCACGAGCGACTGAGATACACGCTTTTGGACCAATCTCCACCAACATCGGAGATCAAGTGGCTGTGTGTGGACATTGATGGCTATAAAATAATCAACGTCTACAAACCACCGCCAACGCGATTGCGAACCCTGGATCTCCCAACTCCTGTCTTTACGTTGGCGACTTTAACTGTCGTCATGCTGACTGGGTTTACGATGACAACAGTCCGGACGGTGAGTGCTTGGCTGACTGGGCAAGTATTAATTGTCTTGCCCTGGTATATAATGCCAAGGATGCTGCCAGTTTTTATTCCGGCCGCTGGAACACTGGCACCAATCCAGATCTAGCTTTCGCTAGCGGAGGTCCAAACAGTCGCTTACCGGGTAGACGTGTCCTTGACAAGTTCCCCAGGTCACAACATCGACTTTCGCTTATTACACCACCAAGGTTTGCTATGGCAGTGCCAAGCATGTCTGTTAAGCGATGGAACGCAAGGCCAAATGAAGTCACTACATTGCTTTGACGAATAAATTGGCAAAGACTTTGTTACCGCTTGATTCACTTGATGTGTATGCGGCTTACCAGGACTTCTGTAACACCATTAAGAAAGCAGCCAAAAAGACTATCCCACGCGGGTATCGAAATAACTACATTCCGTGTTGGAATGCAGAGTGTGAATCCCTCTATAAAACCTTTCTGCAGTCTCCTCAATAATATGACTCAAGTTTGGCTGCTACAGCTTTGCTTGCCAAGCTTGACAGAAAGCGGAGAAATTGATGGTCCGAAGCAGTTCGGAGCATTGACTTCTCACACTCTAGTCGAAAAGCGTGGAGTATTTTGAACAACCTTACTGGTAGGTCACGACACTCTCCTCGTCACTGTCCCGTTTCAGCCGATGCTATTGCATCTCAGCTGGTTAGAAATGGGAAATACGAGGCTGTTGACCGCAAGTTATCTTGACTGGTCTTTCAAGAAGTGTCTGACCTTTGGAGGGCCACAACACCAGACGCAGTAAATATCTCTGACAATTTTTCACAGAGAGAATTTGCTGCTTCCCTCCAACATTTAAAACCAGGTAAAGCTCCGGGTCCTGATTCTATCTTCCCAGAGCTTATACACCATGCTGGAGCTGCTTTGAAGTCCTGCATTGAAGTCCTGGTTTTTTCCTGTTTGCGCCGACTCAAAATTCCCAAGATCTGGAGAAGAGCGCTTGTGGTCGCGATCCCAAACCCAGCAAAGTCCGTGGGGGACCCAAAGAGTTATCGACCGATATCTCTGCTCTGTGTCCCCTACAAAATCCTCGAGAGGCTTATCTACGCCCGCGTTGAACCATTAATCGATCCACTGCTCCCTAAAGACCAGGCTGGGTTCCGACGCGGGAAGTCAGCCGTAGACCAAGTTGTTCTGCTAACCCAGAACATCGAGGATTCTTTCGAGGCTAAAAAGAAGGCCGGTACCCTATTTGTCAATCTGACAGCTGCTTATGACACTGTCTGGCACCGTGGCCTTACCTGCAGGCTGCTAAGACTACTTCCGGATAAGCACATGGTCAGAATGATTATGGAGCTTGTCCGAAATCGAAGTTTCACGCTTACCACCGGTGACAGCAAGCAAAGCAGGCTACGCCGTCTTAAAAACGGCGTTCCTCAGGGATCGGTCTTGGCTCCCCTCCTATTTAACATCTATACGTACGATCTTCCTTCCATGATTTTCAGAAAGTTTGCTTATGCTGATGATTTAGCATTGTTGCACTCTTCTGGAAACTGGAAGGACTTGGACGGGACTTTAGGCCAAGACATGTCCACACTGTCAGCGTATCTCCAGACTAAGACGGTGACGGCAGCCTTTCACTTAAACAACCGAGAGGCCAAACGTGAGCTAAAGGTCTACAACAACGGTAGACTTTTACCGTTCTGTCCAACCCCTACTTACCTTGGGGTAAAACTGGATAGATCGCTCACGTTTCGTCACCATTTAATGGCATTGCGCAAAAAACTATCCTCGCGCGTCACACTGTTGAGGCGACTCGTGGGCTCGGGAGGGGTGCTGGTGCTAAATCACTACGCATAGACTCGATGCTGGCTTAATAACACCACTGCCAGTATCTGATTCAGGCAATTCAGCAGTCTGGGGTAGTAAAAGGATAAACCCTCGGCCCCAGTTCTGTTTGTGTCTGACCTGGAGTGGATACCCTTCAAACGACGACGACGAAATTATTTTTAAATATTGGCCAAAAAAAATTAAATGCGAATCGGAAATTAATAAAATCGATATCGAAATATTAAAGGTGGAAGAATATTATTTAATTAATTTATCTTTAGACTAATGCTATTATAATAGCACAATTTGTCATAACATGAAGGACAATTTTTATGACAGTGACAAAAACAAGATTTCTAATGGACTTATGTTAAACAACGCAAAACTCGCAAAGAATTCTCACATTGCCGTCCCTTGGTTGACAATTTGGTTCACAAGGAAGAACCTGCCAACAACATCTGTAATCCGGAATGGAAACGTCGAGATCGCTGTGATGGTCAGCTGGTTCCGGCGGTAAATATCTGCGTTAAAGTTGTTTTGTTGATGGAAACACTGTCGACATATTTACTTTTGAAAAACAAATTGCACGAGGGTGCCTCCTGACAGAAAAGAGTTTTATCTACTGCTGAGATTCTGTTGTCATAACCAGGGGCGCTAGAAGCGGCCACCTCTCTGGCCACCACCATTCATTATATTGTAATTGTAGGGGCAAGCAGGGAGTATACAATAGATATTTTTTTAAAATTTGTTATGGTTACACGAAATTATAGTTTATAAAAATAATTTGTAACTTTTTTCCTTTTAAATACATTCTTAATTTAAAAAGATTTTTGCTGGTACAAAAAGTGTACCCATTCAAGTAAAAAAATTTTTTTAATTGCCTTTGATTTCTTTGGCAATTTTATTTATTTTCTTTAATAGCCGCTAAACCGTGAAATAAAATAAAACCGTAAAACACTAAAAATAACACGCCAGCAAACTTTATTATATTTCTTTAAAGGAGAAGATTGTAAGCACATTAGAAAATTAGAAAAATTATGGATATTTAATAAACAAAGATATTTACTCTTTTTAATGCCCTACTGAAGTCCCAAGTGTTTTTATGTTTCGCTTCTTCGAAGAAAATTTCTCATGGTATAGACTTGATGACGCAAAATAATTCAGAATAATAAAGTCATTAGCAAAAATCTAAGACCAAGTTGCATTTTAGCTGTTTATCAGAGATTATCACTGCCAGAACAATAAATTAGTAACACTGCTGGTTTATTTTACTTGTAAATTTACACAGCACACGAATTAAAACAATGACTTGCAATTTTAGTACTTTGTGTATTCTTCTTTGCTGTTTATCACCGCTTGAATGCGTTGCGGCATATTGCAAATTAGTTTCTTACAATAGTCTCGCGAAATATCTTTTAACTGTACTTCTTTCATTGTTTGGTTTAAAGCTCCAGCCCTTTAAGGTTATTTATATGCAACCTATTTCTCATAGGTTTTCAATGAGGTTTAGGTCTGGGCTGTTTCCCGGCCGTCCAGTGCTGCTAAACTGTGTTTTGCTGAAAGTTGTTTCACAGCCTTTGAGCTGTAACATGGAACACCGTCATGCATAAAAACTGTACACTGATAAATATTCATAATTTCATTTATATTTCAAGTTTTTATTTTAGGAATTCCACATATCTGAAACTGTTCATTATGCTTCCTGTGAGCCAAAAATACAATGCAACGTACCAAAATTTAAAACACTCGCCTGACTGTCTTAGTGGATGTTTTATTGTTGAAACTGTATATCCTTTCTGAAACCTTTTGCCCACAGGCCTTCCAACTATCTTTTTTTCTCACTGTCACTCCTTCACGTGTGGCCAAATCTCAGGAGGCGAGGAGTTGCTATACTCCTTATTCTATCCTTAGGTGATAACCAAGCGGACAAGTAAGTATCGGAGATAAATCTCCAAAACGCCTACGAGTTGAGCCTCATGTGATAACCGTCCGCCGATTTACTCACACAAGTAGCGCCAATTTATCAAATTTTTCTTTTCGAAACCCTTTTTTGGTTTGCTGAAATACACTTAGAATTAATAACACACTACAATAAAATACATTAAATTATCACTAATTAATTTTTAGAATACGTTTTTACAACGTTTTACTAATGAATTGCTTTAAAGTTATTTCGCGCTCTTTTCTTTCTTACGTAAAGTGTTGCCAAATCAAAATTTTAATTTTTTAATTTTACTGAAGATCCTTTAAAGAACTTATTAGGGAATGTATCGGAATTTGCTTCATTACCTTATCATCTCTGGGTGATGTTTTCACTGGCCTGCCACTTTTATTCAGGTCTTTCTAACTTTCATAATTATTAAAATTTGCGATTGCTGTATGTACAGCAGTCTTGCTGCATCTTTGCACTAATTGCTCGTTCTGAATGGCTTTTTTTTCTCAAAACCACGATTTGGGCCTGTTTTTCCTCGAAAATTGACAATTTCTGGCCCATTTTAAAGATCTGAAACAGCTACTAATACCCAACTAATTATGCTGTAAAATCAATTGAAATAAAGTTACACAGGTTCTTAGTGAAAGCAAACCATGTGTTGGCAATGGAAATATGACTGATGCAACTTTGTATGATAATATGCCATATAAACTGCATCATACGGTCACAATGATAAAACCCACAAATGCCCTTAATCTAAATGACTGGCCTAAAAGTTTTGCTAATGACTGGAGTTCTTAATTTAATGTATAAAAAATTTTTTTAAAACTATTTTACCTTCTGGGTCCAAGAGGAGGCTTAGCATACGGAACGCTGTAAAAAGCGTGAGAATCAGCGTTGGTTTCCCCAATTACGAGGCCGTTTTCGGTTTGAACTCTTGGCTGCGGCTCCTCATTGGTGCTTGTTGTCTTCATGAGAAAACTCGGACGATTTTTTGAATCAATCATTGTCTTCAATAAAAAATCGAATTTTTGTTTTCTGAAGATGACATTAGACTCCGGTTTCTTTCGAATTTGAAAACTGCTCCTATGCTCCCCCGTCAAACTCTTGGCTAGATTAATCATAGCTTCGGATACTAAATTCTTATTGTCGGAACAAAAAGCGTTTCTTAAACCGAATAAAATAACTACATAATAAAGCAATTGCATGTTTTATGTAAAATATTGCTGAAACAATTTGAAATAAAAGCAATTAGTTGTAGCATACCATCAAAAAAGTCATCAAACATATTGAAGCACTTTTCCATCGTCATTTTATTTATAGACGCTTATGTGTGCTTCTTTGTCATAAAAAACAATTAATAAAAAAAGAAGCGTGGATAGACCTAAATGTGTTTAAATATTTACTTAAAAAATAACCAAATTAAATCTTTATCAATTACAAAACTTTTTAAAGCAGCATTGTTGATATGCAAAGACAACTAACTTTTTCAAGCCGCAGCATTGATAAGACAATGACAAATAACGTGTCCAATATTTCATTAAACCTTCTAAAGACAAATCAAATCCAAATCTATAACTCTTGTAAGAAAATTTCTAGCGTTGACAAAAGGGTGTTTGCAAAGCTCGGCGAAAACTACTTTTTTTATAAGAATCTTTAACTTTACAAAGTCGTTTTAAAAGCACTGCAGCTACTACGTTTTTTATTGTTAAAATATTTTTTCACCTTCCTCAATTTTTTTTTATCGAGGTTGAGTTATTGTTCTCAACTTTTTAAGAAAAATTTAGTTAATGATTAGTAATTGCAATAAAAATGGATTCTCGTGTTAACCGCCATCAGCAAAGATCTGTTGTCAATATTTGCAAGAAACAAAAGGGTAAATTAACTTACGTTGCTTTGATACAAGTAAGCAATTTTTTAAAAATAGGCATTTGAAACTTCTATTTTGGCAAACAATTTTAAAAAGACGTTTTATCACAATGGCGACCCAACATAAATGTAAAAGAATATGGATGGGCCGCAATAAACTTTCCACTGTATATATTTCTCTTGGCACCAAAACTTTTTTCAGCCAAAATAGTCCCAAATTCCAAAAACAGGAAAAAAAGTTACGCTTAGCTGTATATTTTATTATATAGTTTAATTAATTTATCTGTTTATTTAATTTATCTGTATATTCTAGTTAGTTTTCCTTAAAAATATTTGTAATAATTTGGGTGACTTTGACCAAAAAACTCGAAATGTTAAAATAGTTGTTATTAAGCTAATCATGATATATGTGTGTGTGATTCTCCAATAAGAAAAATTATCTAAAACGAATTGGTTGGGACACACGAAAAGAAATTATGGTCCTGAAATGAATAAATCAAATATAGCCTAGCAAACCAATGTGTAGTATTATTTGTTTTATCGGTAATAAAATATCGAAAGGCACATAAAACTACGCCTAAAAAAATCAACTTTATTTTGAAATTTGACAAATACTTTAAAATCTCTCAGCATATTATTGTGAACTTTTGTTTGCATACCTTAAGTATACAAACGAAACGTGTTATTGTGTTTGATTGTGTTAATTTGTGCTACTGCCCAACAAGAAAAACTCTCTAAAAACGAATTGGGTGGGACACACGAAAAGAAATTATGGTCCTGAAATGAATAAATCAAATACAGCTCAGCAAACCTATGTGTGGTGTTTCATCGGTAATAAAATATCGAAACGCAGATAAGCCTGCACTAAAAATAAATTAACATTATTTTAACATTCGACAGGTAATCTAAAATCTCTCAGCTTATCATTGTGAAATTTTATTTGTAAACTTTATTGAGTTGTATTTAGGAAGAAAAATTGACTTTATTAGTTCTTTTTTATCCTGATAATGTTAACACTTTATGTCGATGAGGTAAACATGCATTTTTAAATAGCACCAGGGCTGCATAGGCTTAAGCAGGGGGGTCAAAGGGGCCATGATTTTCCCGAGTTTTTTCGTAATCAGTTTTGTATTCTTAGTTAAGCTTTATTTTTAATCAGCAATTGTACAGGGTGTTTCATCACAATATGTCACTTTAGAAAACTTCATATCTCGGTAACTGGCAAAAGTAGCAGGATAAAATTGGTTTTGTTGGATAGGTAAAATCTCCAATTTTTTTTTTGCCAGACCATTGTTATGTCACAATCAAAATTTCAGCTTTTTGCGTAAAATATCATTTCTATCAATTTGTATCTATCAACTGTTCTGTTCTGTTCTAAAGTGAAGGATTTAATGTCACAAAAGCAGCCAGATCTTTCTCAGAGTTAGTTAAAGTCATTAAAGAAGTGTGGGTGAAAGAAATTTCTGGAGAATATTGTGAATCCCTCATAAACAGTATGCCTCATTGATTGCAAGCTGTTATTGATGCTCGCAGAGGACACACAAAGTACTAAAAATGTATGTATTTATGAAGTAAATAAAATAATATACATGTTTCCTTTCTTTTCTTACGATATGATAGAAATTTATTTTTGTTTACTTTACCAAAATACTTTTTTTGTAGGAAACGCTATTCATTTTAGGGTGGTCCAATACTTTTGCAAATGATTGTAAATAATAAAACACTTGGCAAATTGAATTATTTTACTAAAACAGCGTTGCCTTGCGTGCCTTTTTCTTGGCAAAACTACAAATTACACTGTCAAAATTTACTTTTTTTGCAATGTCAGACTCAATACTGAGCCCAGCCAGATTTGTCAGGTGATCTTGACCCATGGTGGACCTGAGTTAATTTTTGATGAGCTTAAGCTTGCTGAAGCTTCTTTCTGCTGATGCTACTGTGGCTGGTGCTGTAAGGAACATCCTCAAACTGATACTGAGGTTGGGAAATATACTTTCTAATCTGTACTCTGCCGAAGCATTTAACAGTTCCAATGCATCCAACTGTTTTCTACCAAAATTGGCATTGAGAACCATTGTTATGTAATTGATTTCCTGCACAAATCTTCTTCACTACTGACTTCTTTAGAATATTCTCTGCCAGTTTAGCTGCCTTGCGGTTCAATTCTTCTTTTGACATCTTTTGGTAATTCCAAACAAAGCTAAAGATATTAGAAATCTGTTTTCTGCTCTGAAATAAACTGTAAGCTCTCCAATAACATTATTCAATACAACATAAACTATGTGCTTTCGGAAGTAAGCTTTCTCAGTGGATTTATCTGCTTCGTTCATTTTATTCACATTTTTATCAGATGTTTCCTCATACTGGAATCTTGTTCTTTTCTTGGCAGTAGAATTACGGTCTTTGAATAATTTTACTTCTATCTGCAGGCTGGATGCAACAAGCTTAGCTTCATTCCAGATTGCTTTACAACTGTCTAAAAGAGCCACTTGTTATGCAAGCAAGCTTTTTATGTTTGCAACTTCCATGTCTAAAGTTGCATTACTAGCTTGAATGACTTTGTTGCAAAAGTCAATAAGAACTAATATTCTGTGCCATACGACTGACATTATGATTATTATGCAGGTGAAGGACCTGAGATAACATACGAGTATATTCGCATAGCTCGTATAGCTCCATGGACTTTATTTCTGGTTTTTGGAGTGATATTCAACTCTAGCAGGTCTTTCAAAGCCAACTTGACGCCTGGAAGGTGAAGTACAAATAATTTTTCAGTCTTTTTTCAACTCTATTCAAGGTGAGCTACAAATGATTTTTCACTCTCTATTTATCTGGTGCCCGGTATGCCATGAAACGAAGGAAGAACCAATCAGTTTTGCTGATATTTCTTACCTCTTAAGGTTGCTACTGAATAAAATGTATATTGTTTGTGTAGTTCCAAAGTGGGTACATGCTTCTGGAATACATTCAGCAGCATCATTATCACATGAATTAAGTGTGTGGCAACCACAAAGAGAGAATATAGCAGTAGTAGGGTACTGTTTTTTATTATTGCTGGGGTACCATTTTATTTGCCTGACATACTTGCCACACTGCCATAACCTTGTGCCCTACAGTCAGCAAGAGGAATAGCATGGCTTTCCAATGTTTTAGTAATCATTTAAGCAATTTTAGATCCTCTTTGGCCACTACAATCTACGAATTTCAGAAATCACTGGGAAAATTCAAATCGTGATTCATGCGGAACTAGGTAACGCAAAAAGAATGTTGTTTGCTCAACGTGAGATAAATCTGCTGTGGAATCTACTATTATTACATCTACTTGGCAGACTGCCTTTCTCCCAAAATGTATGAACGGAAAGGTACGGAGAAAAAAAATTAAAAAAGGGAAAAAATTGGTCAAAATATTCTAAGATTGGTCATAATAAACGGAGATTTTATTAGGCAAAATTCGGAACCGCGCAAAATTGGTTATATAAAGTGGTTGGTCGTATTAACCGTGGTCATAATAAGCCGAGTCGACTGTAAAAACGAAAACTTGAATAACTATTTGTAAAATTCTGAAGTTCAATAAGTCTAATCTATTTTGAGATATGAATCTCGATTATGGCAAACATGACGTCGGAGGATAAAAGTGGTGAAAAAAGTGGATATCCATGATAAAAGCGGTGGTAATCTTATGGTAAATTCGGAGGCAGTGTTAAAAAGATGGAAGAAGTACTTTGAGAAACTAATAAACGAGGAAAAAAACAGAGATCCTAGGACAGAGGAAGCAGAAGTGGTTACCGAAGAGGAAAATTGTGTCAGTAGAGAAGAAGTAAAGAACGCACTAAGAAGAATGAAAACAGGTAAAGCAGTTGGGTCAGATGAGTTGCCAATAGAAGTTTGGAAGTGCATGAGGGAGAAGGGAATAAAGTTTTTGACCAGACTGTTCAACAGACTATTAATGGGTGAACGGATGCCAGAAGAATGGAGAAGGAGTGTGCTTATCCCAATCCATAAAAATAAAGGAGACGCAAAGTGTTGTAGAAACTACAGAAGAATAAAGATAATGAGGCACGCAATGAAACTATGGGAAAGAATTATTGAAGCAGATCCGTAAACAGCAATATGGATTTATTCCAGGAAAGGGAACCACCATTGCCATGTTTGCTTTAAGAATGTTGATGGAAAAGTATAGGAAAGGTCAAAGAGAGCTACATTCTTGAACCTAAAGAAAGCTTACGACAGGATTCCGCGGGAAGAGCTTTGGTACTGTATGAGAAAATCAGGAATAGTGGAAAAGTATGTACAACTAGTGCAGGATATGTATGAGGAAAGCGAAACAGTGGTGAGGTGTGCAGTAGCAACTACAGAAAGTTTCAAGGTCAAGGTTGGACTGCATCAGGGATCAGCGTTAAGTCCGTTCCTGTTTGCAGTGATAATGGACAGGCTAACGGATGAAGTAAGGAGAAAACTACCATGGACAATGCAGTTTGCTGATGATATTGTGATTTGCGAAGAGACTAGGAAAGAAGTGGAGCAGAGACTAGAATGCTGGAGATATGCATTGGAAAGAAGAGGGATGAAAGTAAATAGGTCAAAGAACAAAAATATTTGTGCATAAATCGAGGAAACGATGAAGAAACAGTGAAAATGGAGGATACAAAAGTGCCAAGAGGAAAGAAATTTAAGTATTTGGGATTAACGGTGCAAGAAAGTGGTGATTGTGAGAGGGAGGAAAAGAAGAGAGCACAGGCATTATGAAATGGATGGAGAAAAGTATCGGGAGTAATCTGCGACAGGAGATTACCAGCTAGAGTGAAAGAAAAAGTGTAGAGTTCAGTGGTAAGATGTATGGACTTGAGACGGTGGCAGTCACAAAGAAACAAGTGAAAGAGATGGAAGTCGCCGAGATGAAAATGTTGAGGTTTGCCATGGGAGTGACGAGAAAAGACAAGATTAGAAATGAGTACATCAGGAGTACAGTTAAGGTAAAACAGTTAGGAACGAAGATGAGGGAGGGCAGGCTGAGGTGGTATGGACATGTCATGAGGAGAGACCAAGAGTATGTAGGAAGAAAGATGATGGAAATGGAGTTACAGGAAAAGAGGGAAACCGAAGAAAAGATTTTTAGATGTAGTGAAAGAAGATATGGAGGAAGTTGGTGCAAAGGATACGGACGTTAAAGACAGGACGGTTTGGAGAAAGATGATACGCTGTGGCTACCCCTGATTGAAGGGAAAGGCCGAAAAGAAATCGAAGAGAAAGAAGAATAAGTCTAATCTAATTTGAGATACGAATCTCGATTATGGCGAACATGACGTCCAGTAAAAATCCCAGCAACTTCTAACACGACATTTAACTCTTTAAATATCTCTCTGAACCAAACATTTGTGTTTAATCGCTCCTCACGTCAAATTGTGTAATTTGCAGGATGCAATCGATGATTCAATGGTAAACTACAAAAATAACAGAAAGTCCTTGGTTCTGACAATCAATCCCGACTTGAATTAATTCAAAACTTAGCCTACTTAAAACTTTATAGGCGGTCACTGAAACTTTTTGATCGGGGGGAAGCGCAAAATTATAAAAAAAATATTTATATTTCTATAATAATGCAAGAAAGCCGGTAAGGCAAGAAAGGTGTAATTATCGAGATGAATAGTATTTAAAGTAAAGCGGTTCTTTTTAAATAAATATAATAATTGCATAACTATGCTTTTGACCTGATAAATGTTAGTTTAAAAAAATAATTTTGTCAGATTATGTGTAATCCGATGATCACTCGTATAATCCGATTGAATTCCTTAGACACTACGGTTATTATCACTGCATCAGATCAAGAAGATTTTTTCACTAGTGAAAAATTTTCTACCAGTTAGGAACCACGGTATTAGATTTTTTTTTAATTTTAAAACGCTTTCGTTTTCTTAAATTTTGCAGGGCTGCATTTTGCATCTCTGTTTTTATTGCTTCTGTTTATAGAAAAAAAACATGTTAAACTATTAAATTTAAATAAATTATTAAAACCCATTATTATACTGATATACGCCTGTTTTTCATCACAGTATATGTACATATGCGTAGCAATTGCGAATTGTCGACTTGAGAAAATTAAAAAACTCAATATTGTGACCGCGGATTGTCTTCAAAAGCTTTAGCCTTTTTGCTTTTAAAAATCAAAATATTAAAACGCTTAGTCGAATTTTCAAGATAATTTTTGTTGGCTGCAGTTATGCTTTCTTCCTTGTCTGATTAACCATCAGAAAATATAATCGTGCGGTAACAGCTCAATTCAATTGATAAAAACTTGATTTTATGAATAAACAAATTTTAAAGAAAATCTATTAATGAATCTAAAATACTGTATATATTGACTGATGATGTTTTCCGACTGCAGCTGCCACTCCAAACATTACTTCTTCTAACCGACAATATATGTGATTGATCTTTACAAAAGCAAGAAAAAACAACCTAATCGGTCAAAATGCAACTTATTGATTTGCAAAAGGATTCCTTTCTCGAATCAACATTTTCTTAATAAACCTTGAATATTAAAAATCTTACCGTTGATTCTTGGTTAAAAAATTTTATCGTCGATCAGCAAAAACCCATTCAAACAATCTTTTCATTCTCATCTTTATAGCTCTGCGAATACGAATTTTCAGCTTAGACAAAAATTAAAAGCAAAAACTTATAATAAACGAGCCTTAATTTATTTGAACAGCTTTTTTGTTTTCAGTCTATAAACTGTGCCGCAAAAACAGTTGCTTCTGTTTTGTGCTTTTTCTCACAATCAAACAATTTTTTCATTCTTACCTTTATAGCTCTGCGAATATGGATTTTCAGCTTAGATAAGAAACGAGCCTTGATTTATTTAAGCAGCTTTTTTGTTTTTAGTCTCTCAAGTGTGCCGGGAAAAAGTTATAAATTGTTAGTGTGCCGTGCCGTGCCGTAAGCCGAAAAATTTAAAAACCACTGGCCTAATAGAATAAGTTGCTTCTATTTTGTGCTTTTCCTCACTAGTCGTATTTCTGCGCTTTCTTTGTCTAGTGTTTAAGTAAATTTATCTAAAAGTTATTTATGTTTTGAGGTCTGTTGGGTATAAACTTTTTTTTTTTTTTAGTGAGACCATTGCAAATTTAAATTAGGGTTTGATTGTTTTAATTAGGTTTAAAAAAAAAACGTAACTGCAATTCGTTTACGGCGAAACATAATAAAATTAGAGCATCGCAAGCTGAAACGCGTAGTTGTGCACAAGAGAGCCGCGAAACAAGCACAAAAACTTGCGAAATACGTTACGACAATCTTCTAAACAACAAATCAATTAAACAAGTATTAGAGACTAAAAAAAAGCGAGGCTATTTTTCAAATTTTATTCTTGAAGAAAAAGCATTGTTTTTGCGTAGGGGGGTTAGAAGAGAATTAAGCACTGATAAGAAAAACTTTTTGAAACGCACCAAAAAAAAGATGATCATGCGGTACTAATTAATCAATTGCATGGAATGTGATGAAAAAAGCCACAGAAGTACTTTAAATCAGTCTGTTTCCACGGGTAAAAATTAGCAAATTGCAACAGTTGTAAAATTCATTATCAAATTCTTTTAATCGAAAATAATGAGCTTTGGTTTTCCTAGCTATGTTAAAAATGGATAATTTTTTGCAACTAAAAAAGAACATCAAAAGCCAAATGAACGAAAACAGTTTTATCGGCGGCTTTTTCAATTCTGATCGTTCAAAAATCTTCTGATTAAGAAAAAGCTTTATGACGGCTTTGAAATTTAGTTGCTTTTTTCAGATAAAACTTCTATTTCTTAACAGTGTAAATAAATATTGTTTAAAGTTGAAAACTTTGAAAATTGAATTAGTCGGGAACAATAACCACAGTGTTGTAAGCATGACGTGAAATAAAAAATCAACTTCCGAAAAGTACAGTTTTATGGAGTTGCTCTGGAAAAATTAAAAAATTAATGTTTGCTCCTTTCATTTCAGGAAAAACCAGAAGCGGTGCATTGTGTCGTTCTTCTCTTTAAATCCACTTCGATCCATTCCGACTCCTATCGTTTAAACCTCCAACTCGAATGCACGATCTTCGTTGATTTCCTGTTTCGGATCCATCGACATGGTCTCACTCTGCTCCGAGGCTAAGTTCTTGGCGTATAAAATTTTTTGGCACACTCGCTCGGCGACGGTCAGCGATTGGCACTCTATCCTCGGCCTCTTCAAGTAGTAGCGCGTGCTCCCCCCCTGCTGGTATGGATAATTGTGTCCGGTCGCAGACAATGCCTGCGAAGATTCGATAGTAAACACGCATCGCGAGATAAGCGTCAGTTGGGAGAAAGTTAACGAATAGATCTAGTTGTCAATCAAAATGAAATTGAAGTTTAGCAATGCTGAAGTCAACAAAATCTTATTTTGAAAACAGCTTCGGTTTGATTGGTTGAAAAGTGGGTTTATTATTGAAACAAATATACTCGCGAGCATCAAGGTTAAACCGAAATCTGCTTTATTTGACAAAAAACTGGGAGAGGAATCACTGATCGACTTACCGATTTCATGACGACTTCGAGATAGACTTTCGAGTCTTTCTGGGTCGACGACAAACTCGCGCTTTGATCGGAATTGATGACGGAAGCGTCGACCAGATGGGAGTAATTGACGCTGAATAGAATGTGGTCGACATCGGGTTCGCCGTTTCGCACAAAACAAACTCGTTTGTTCGTTATCAGCACCTGAATGCAGCAACATCCCTTACAGCGAGAAACGAACCAGAGTCGAGGGATTCTAAGTTGTTTTTTGTTACAAGGTTACGCGCAACTGCAATGTTTGTAACTACGTAGGTTAAAAACTCAGTATGGAAATAAAAAGATGAAGGCCGAATTCAAGAATAACCCAGCTGCACCACTGCTTATTTTTGTGGCGATCTTGTATGTTATCTGCCCTAATCACGTGATAAAGTGGTCAGAGACTACGGAACGGAGCGCGATTCTACATCGGATCGTAACAAAGTTTGTGTGAAAATTGATAATAAATGCATTCGCAATTGTGCAATGAACCGGAACCCCAGCGTTGTTTTAAAAGTCTGCGATTGCGAAGCAAAGTTAAAGTCGTGAGTTTAGTAAACACAGCTTTTGAAACCTGCGGTCGTACGAGATCGGTAGGACGTCAAGATTAAACACCTGAGCAAAGACAAAGTGTTATCGCTCTTCAAAAACGAGATTGCTTTTCTACTTATCATGGTGACCAGAAATGTTATTGCAAACAAACGGATTCTGACCAGCATATCTTGGTCGCCGCCCGAAAAGTTCAAGCTATCACAGGAATAGAAGAACTCGCTGAAATCGTTGCTGTTGATTGCATAGAGAATAACCTGACCGTCAGCCTGTAATTTCGAGTAGTACTGAAGACAACCCTAAAACAAAAAAAACTTTTCTCATCATCGTGGAAAACCACGGCTTTAAAACTCTTTGGTTAGGATAAAAAAAAAATTAGAGCAGACGCCAATAATTTTCCAAATACGCACCCAAATTCCGATGAGCATTGAGCATGTGACCTTCTGTTTACATAGTTAGTTACTTATCTCAAAGAGCTAAACTGGTTTGCAAGTGACAAGATCCACCTGGAAGCTATGGCAGCATCTAATTGGTCGAGTACGTGACGCAATTTGGTCAGGTGACACGCTGATGTGACGAACAGCAGACGCCGATTCAGATGCAAGATCAAGAACACCTGGATCATGAAACAAAAAGAACAAAACGTAATATTATGGCAAATTTTAAAATAGACAAGTTACAAAATTACAAGAATATAAAAATGAACGATGCCAACAGGGTGACGTCATGGTCAATTCAATACCTGCAACAGGTTTCGTCACGGTTCCAACGACCCCTTTCAAAACCCCCTTGAAGAAACCGGAGGCGCCGTCGTTCTGTGCCCCCTTTACCGGCTGGGTTACGACACTAGTCAAGCCCCCCACAACCCCAGCCATGAGACCCTGAAAACAAAACATTGGGGTCAGTGACGCAAAACGCTTCACTAATGCGCGAGGCCAACCTGAAGTCCAGCAACCACGTGACCGCTGGCGCTGCTTCGGGCGTTCGCTTGGATCGCTTTGCGCTTGTCGTCGTATTCGTCGTCCATCGCCAGTCCCCCGATCTTATCCGACAAAGCACCGGTAAACTGTTGGAAGAATAATGGTCAGACCGCAGGATTTTATTAGGAGTTAATTTGTTCCGCTGGGGATCGAAATTGCTTGCGCTTTTGGATCGTTCATTTAGTTGATTTGTTATAAGCGGAGTTATGGAGTCGGACCTGTAAGTCGTTATTTGCAAGTTGCAAAATAATCCCTCCGACTCCACAATTCTGCTTAGAGACAATCAACACAATAACCGCACATTTTAATATAGACGAAAAGCGTCTTTTTTTAAACATAAAACAAAAAAAAATGAACCAAAACCAGGGACCGCATATAACCTTGGCAGTTGTGTTGGATAACCCGTGTGTTATGTGCTTGGTCATGTTTTGGACGTTTCCGTGACCCAGTCCTGCGTGGATTCCCGCTTTTACGTCACTCAAAAGACCGATTGGGTTCCCGAGGAAATCGATCGATCCGAGGATGATGGCGGCTTGGCTCTTCAGCTGCTCCCGGATATGCTGGAGGACAATAAGGATGAATTTGTAAAAAGCGGTGCGAATGATGGGGTTTGTTTGTTTCGATGGTGGCTTGGTGGGAGGTTTGCTTTTTGCCCCAAAAACTAAAGCCGCTAAATGATATTACATCAAACCAAACATCCACTTTCTATCAAGTTTGATAGTGACGTACAGACATACGACTTGATCCTGAAACAAAGAAGCTCACAAAAAAGTAAATCAATTTCAACTGGAGCTATTTTTCTGTTTCTATCCACGCTAAAAATGGCTAATAAAAACTACATGAGCAATCCCGTAAACGTCATGGGAAGTGGAAATGAACCTTTACTAAACAAACTGAAAGACCAGTTTGAAAAAAACTTGAGTTTTCCAAACATCAACATAAATTTTGCAAAAAAATTGTTATCGAAAAGTAGACGTTGAATAGTACTCGAAGACAAAAATGTAAATGACGTGAGAATCAAATGTTTAGACGAAAATACGTATATAATGTTGAACAAAATACAGTATGTAGTTGAAAACAAGCAAACTATTTTTTTCGAACTCTCTTAAAATTAAGCATTGGCCAATAAAAAAGGATCGCAAAGAAAGTTTTCGATACATAAAGTTACCATGAAGAATTTCTCTTGTTTTGAAGAGATCAAACAATTAATTGTCCAAAAAAAAATAATTTCTCTTACTTTTGAGAGATCAGCCAATACAAATGACATTGTTTCAAATAGATGATATTTCACGTAGTCCTGAAGAGTAACCGGCGCTCTCTCGAATTGAATCAGAGGAAAGGCGAAAGCTCGCTTCATCGCTTTCAATTCGGGAGTAAGGCGCGAGGCGGTGTAAACGCTGAGACGCACAGGCTCCATTGAGAGTCGCATCATGTCAAAGTAATATCGCTTCAGTGTGGTCTGGTTGGTCTGGCGAATCAAGTTCGTCAAGCTGAGGGCGGAATCGAGCTGAAAGAATCGATTCGTCATTGTTATTACTTTACTTACAAAGCTAAAGGTTGGTTACTAGCTTCAGGTCAGACAGGAAGCAAAAATGGACCAATATGTAGTAGTTGAAAATTAATCAGCAGTGTCCTAATCTGCATGGGCTGACATGTTAAGGAAGAGGCTTTTAAGACAGATATTTCTGCCAAATATCGAAACGCGAATTTTTTAAAAACTCCACGACGCCCAAGACAGCAATGAGAAAGTGTGCTAAATGCCATGTCACAATTTGCAGCATAACACAACAGCGAAATGGTTTTATTTTGAAAATTCTCATCCACTGGGATGTTTGCCTATCACTAACTGCCAGATTTGAAGTTTTCCATGTTGCAATTTACATTTTGCTTGATCCCTATTCTCTATCATTAGATTTCTCTGGCAAGTGCATCCCTAACAGGACAAAAAATCTACGGCCAACACAGCTCTGCAGGTCATTGAGACAAACTTTCCCAACACGAAGTAGTTAAGGATGAGCTTGAAAATGCGTTTTATTTTCATATGATGTATCTTTCGGTATGACACCTTTTTATTGTGTTATGTCACAAGTGATATAAAATTTACAATTAGATTTAAGTCCTTATTAAGTAGAGTTGAGAACCTATAGAAACAAATCTAATAATTTTATCAACGTGATTCTAAAAAGAAATAAGCACTTTGGTTTCATCCAATAGTTGCGATTCTTGAGATGAAGACGCAGGGCTGAATCCGATAAATTGAAAGAGCTTAAGGATGAGGCGCTCCTCCAAAGATATTGTCAACTTCCCAACGTCAATCGTAAGCGATTTGTAGATTTCATACCTAAAATTATTGAACAACTTTAAATTTTGTTAAAGGCAGCCTATTTAAAAATAAACCACATTTACACATCATTAAGATTGAAATTTAAAGTGAAGACGATGAAGGATTGCAGAAAAATTAGTTAGAAGGTGGAGGATGTTAAAGACATAACACGGGCGTTTGAAGAATGCAGAAAAGAGGAAGAGAAAATCTGGTCATCTCTGGAGACAAGGAACAAACCGGATGAAAACTGAATGAACAACAACTATAGGGGATTTTAAAACCGCGAACAACGAAGATTGCGAGCTATGGCGAAACATCTCTTACGTTCTACTTGATGTTTGTTGGCGCACTGCATGAACTGAAACAAGCGGTCGCTCGACGGGGTTTGACCTTGCCGGTGACCTTCCTAAGGTCGGAGGGGAAGAGTTAAGGCGAGGATGGAGCATCACAGGGGGGTAGCCGTCCAGGAGTTGATTGTCAACCTGAAAGTAGGGGTTTGAAATTGTGATCAATCTGCTGTTAATCACGGACGCTTGTGCAATAAATCACAATGAATTTAATCACTAATGCAGTTTTTCATGAAATAAAATATAAACGTTTTTATGCGTCACGCGTAAAAACTAATTCACAAAATCTTGCACTGATTAAACTGAGAACAAAGCAAAGTGAAAGCGTCATCATTAAAGCCCCCGGTACCGGCCTCGTACCTGGAATTTTTGCATGCTCAAGGAGAGCGTTTGTTCAAACCGATCGGCGGAAATATCGATGTTGACGCCGTTCATCGTCATGTAAACGAGTTCTTCGGGCGAATTGCTGATAAGAGAAATCCCCACGCCATCGACCATGTTGATCGAAACGGAATAAGTTGGGGAAGAGCTCCGCATCTGACCGCTTGAAATTTCGGAACGGGCCGTTTCATAAACAGAAGATCCCGACGATTCCAATACAGTCCAGTCGTCGGAATGAGAGATTCCAGCGCGTTTTTGTCTACAACATGTTGATATACTAAACATAATAAACGAAACCATCAAGCATCAACCAGTATCGGTCATCTAGACCTGCTACCCGCAAATAGCCGGTCGGAAGAAAGTTAAAATCTCCTGTGATTAATGTTTATTTAGTTTTCATTTGGTTTGTCCCTTATCTCTAGAAGTGACTTGATTTGGCGAAGAACACAGAAGTTGCCGGGATTATTTAAAAAAAAACTGGCCAAATGTGTTTTTCCTTTAGAAACATTTTTTAATTTCCACTTTACTTTTAAAGAAAAAAAAAACGATTAATCTAGACAGATAGGATTGATCAATCAAAAACAATCAATCTAGACCAATGGCTCTTAAACTTTTTGAGAGGCGCCCCCTCTTCTTCATGCAAGCGGAACTTGACCCTCCTCGTCGACATAAACCATCACCATAACTCAAGCCTTTTCATCATGTTCTCCGATTTCGTCTTAAATTGAAGATAAAGACTAAAAAACTTGTCATTGCAACTATCAATTCAGTTGCACCCAGTTTTTTGAGCCCTTTTGAAAAGCCTTTCACATCCCCTCGCCAGTTTAAAATCTCCAGATCTAGACGGACGGACAAGATGAGTGTGAAATGTCCCATTGACAAACAGAAAACACTTCATCATTAACAACTCAATTAAGTCCCAGCAATTTAGTAAAATTTTATATGCAGGACCATAAGTTTATAGCTGAGAAATGACCATTGAGCAAAGGCAGCCCGGTGCAACCACTCAAAAATAGAACTGTCCAGCACGAGATGGAATTGTCAGGCACCAGTTGACCTACTGCTGTTAGTTTGCGATAAATCAATTTCTTACAAAATTTCGGTTACTGAAAATGATTGCGTTTCAAAAAACACAAAAAAAGCCTCAAATGATTACAAAACAATAATGAATCAAAGAGCACGTCACGTTATCACTATAACAACAGACCCACCTGATGTCGACAATGCGAATAACCCTAGTGGGGCCATCGCGCACCACTTTGAGGGAGAGAACACCGCTTCCGGGTATGAGTTTCTGCAGGTAGCACATCTCGGTAGGGAGACATACCCGCTGGTTGTTGTATGAGGCCAACACAGCACGTTGTCCGGGGCTTAACTCTGCCACCTGGTTAAAAAGTCAAGTATAAGGTTGAACGTGCAATGTTTCGGTGGAGGAAGTGAGGCACTGTTTCGAAAACTTTATATGATTATTTACTTATTTATAACCTTTAGTTAAAGTTGAGCACGACCTTTTCTTTTCAACTTCTTCAATAAATGATTAATTACAGTTATTTTCGTGAAAAAAGAACGCGTTTGATTTGACTCAAATTCAATGTTTTTTTAAAAATCTCTTAATAAACTATGATATAAACTTGCCGAAAAGAATATTTAATACCAATATTCAGTATTTCAACCACTGCATTTTTTCGTAGATATGAAACGATATTAACTGTCGTTTCAAAAAGTAATATTGCATTTCTAATTTTTTTTATCGCAGCGTTTTGTGTTAGTATAAAATTTTCTCGATTTTAATGCTGTGCTAATTGCTGCAAAAGTTTTCAAGGCACTTTCTCCACGAATCAAAACCATCTCAAAAAGTGCTGAGAAAATGATACCAAACAACTTAAATCGAGGATTAGCCTTCTGCAAAGTCGAGACAAACATTGCTGGCTTGAAACTTTTTCAAACACTTATCACGTGACAATCGCGCTGTCGCGTGTTTGTTTTCAACTCGATTCTTTGACGACGAACCTGGACCGACAATCCTTTGTGACGACATTTCATGCGATGATCTTCGGCGAACTGCCAGGTTTGCGTCGATCCGCGTTGCTCGTCCATCCGCTTCAGCGTGAGCGGAATGCCGCGATCGAACGAGCGACCGACGTTGTGCGACATCTCGGCGATGTCAAGGACTAGACCCGAGGATCGCGCGTGCGACGCGTCCGAGCTGCAAATACAAGAGACTCGACAACGATGTGGCGATGGAGAGTTCGATTTAATCAACCAACTTAAGTGCTTCTGCATCAGACTTGTGCAAAGTTACTTATTCATATGTTGTTTCACGCATATAATTGGTTATTATGCAGAAGTACTGGTAAGTACTGAAGTGTTGTTAAAACAAACAAAAGTACTCACTTAAGTGCTTTTGAATAAACCTAAGAGCTTCATAAGCAGACATATGCGCTACTGAAATAGTGAGTAAAACAGGCAACAACGACTAGCAGTACAATAACTACTCACATCTCCAAAGATTGCGACAACATGTCTTATTGATGACGTTCAAATTTTACAGGAATGTTATGATCATTAATATGCAGCAGGTTTAAGAAGGTTCACTTTAAAAACGGTAATAAATTTTCCAAACCTACAATAACACTTCTTAGTTTTATGTCCAGACGCTTACTAAGAAGTCGAAGATTTGTTTTCAGGAGGAGAGGAGCCTTCATGAAAGATCCTCCCGTTGCTCGTCATCCTCCATAACTGGGATCGTTTACCGGAGCGGAAAGGTTGGAGGATGACTTCGTGGAAGTTGTTGTTCTTCTGCACATCAAGCACCATCACTGTACGGACCAGGGGGTCTGTGAAAGAATTAATCGTCGTGTTTAGTTGAACACTTAATTTATATGACATGGCGGATGGTGATATTGAGTGTAAGTATGTAAGCCCAGATCATCAGCTAACGTGTGAAGCAAAATTGAAGATTAGCAAGATAATTGAAAAAACAACTTAAATTTAGTTTAACGTCGGTAAACAAACAGTGAGTGATTTTTTTAGCAATCGATGAGTCTAATTTAGTGCTTCAGCCAAAATTCAGTAAAATTGTAACAAAAAAATACGCGTCGACGGAAAAAAATTAAGCAATGTAAAACCAAAGCAAAGGCTGAAGCACCTCGGTTAACAGAACTCGGTTTGGTTCCAACAGTGATGTAGAAGTAATTCTTGTAATAGAGTTGCTTCTCTTCACCGACTACATTCATGTCCAATTCGACCTGGTTCGAGTCGCCTGAGTTGCAAAACAATTTTGTATTTTTGTTTTCATTATAAATCGGAACAAATTAATATAAACACTGAGCATTAAACAATGAACTGCATTTGAGGAAGCAAAGTCATGCTGCAGATTAATTTTTTTCAATATACAGCTATTTAGACGTAAAGCTTCGCGTCTATCTGACAAACCAATTACAACATGTGGTGGTTCCCAAACTTTTCTGAGCGCAAGCCAAACCTGAGCTTGCAATCTAAGCAACATTATTGATTGTGTGACAATTCTTGCCATGATAAGTTGATAAGTTCTTACTCGATTCTCAATATGAAATTCTGAAAATCAATTTACTCTCTTCAAGGCATATTTATGACAATGTTCCTTTAACTTTATGCTTTTTTGTGTTTGCTACCAGGTCAAAAAAAGCGTTCGTCATGTTAAGCACCCTGATGCTATTATGCTGATGTAAATATTTAGCTTTACCCCTATGCAACTGCTAATTTTTTATGACATTTTAAAGCACAGTTTTGGATTGTCCCAACGCAATCGATTTTTTAGTTCTTTGCAACTCATACTTAGGGAACAACAGTCATAAAATGTCTTGACAAATATACAAGAAGTGGTTAGGAGCGGTTGGAACCCATAAAGTTAAATTATTTGATAAACTTTGCATCAGTAATTTTTGATAAACTTGCCTTTAACACAGCAGTTGATTTTGGGGGGGAGGCATGGCTCATCACAAGCATAGGCTAGTTGGGACCCGGGGGCTACTTCCGTATTAAAACTGGGGTCGGTACCAACCTGACAAAACACATGTGCATGAATCGTATCGATATAAATAAAGAATTAAGTATAGTTATTCGCAACACTGTATAAGGTTAGACCGGATTGGAATTTTTTGTATTAAAGATCTCTATCGATCGGGAAGGGGGGGGCGCCAATCACATCACTAACGAGGTAAAAATTCTAATCAAATCACAAATGAGGTAAAAGTTCTAATCACATTACAAACGAGATAGGAATTACAATCACATTACAAGCCAGGTAGGAGTACCAACTACAACGCAAACCAGGCAATATCTTCAAGAAATCGTATTATTAAATTTTTTAGTTTATATTGGCAATTTAACAAAAGTCGTTCTATGCAACGTCACAAATGCTCGTTAAATTAAAAAATTGGATAGAAACACGATTCTCGAAGAGTTTTTACGATAATTTTTAAGGAAATTATAAGAGGAGGTAAAGAAGAGAGTTGAAAACCGTAAGAATCAGGACGCAGGTTCGACCTGATTATGTTTGTAAACAAGTGCAATGCAACAAATTATGTTTATTTCACGACTTTTATGAGTGAAAAAATTGTCACTAATACAAATAGTCACTTTAGCAACAGTAAAACGGTAACTTTTCAACGGTTGTTTTTAGTATAACATAATCGTGCAAGTTAGCGAAAACCAAGCGCAAAGAAAACAGTAAAGATGGAACGCCCAAACCAAAACACTATTAACTACCTGTTTGAAGATAATGGGGGCGAGGGACACGTTGTCGATTCTAAGCGGAGGGGGAACTTGAGCGGGGTCGGCATCACTGACCAACACACAATAGGTCGCGTCTACCAACGTCACTTCCACAGTGAGAAAGATACAATGAGGAGAAAAGGAATGAAATGGAGCTGAAAAGTGGAAATTTTGCGTTCTAAAATTCGTTACCAAATGAAAATGTTTACAATCTTTTATTCTTTATTACAAAGTTGAACAACCAAAGCTCTATCTGTTGGTATGATTAAAGTCAACTCAATTAAAGATATTTTTAGCTTTCCAATTTCTTGTAAATTGTGCTAATTTGTGATAAAAAAAAAGCTAAATTTTTCGAACTCATTTTATCATCGAAGGATTAGAAGGAATAGAATTGGGGAAGCCGTGTCAACTTTTCAAATCAAATGAGAAAAACAAAAAATTGTTCACTAAAGTTGACTATTTTTTTATTAGGGTACAAGATTTCGTGGGCTACTGCTCACTTCGTCAGGTGCAATGGAAGGAGTGAATGACGAAGTGAGCAGTAGCCCACGAAAGCTTACGCCTAATAAAATAGTCTAATAATAGTCTAATAGTCTAATAAGCTAATAAAAAAATAGTCAACTTTAGTGTACAATTTTTTTTTCTCTCATTTAACTCATTTTCGTTACGGTACTGTTGCAACTGAAACCTTTTACGATTCCTACCGTTGTTAAACTTTTTCCGGGAAACACAAACAAATACTTACGACATACATTTACACCAAAAATTAACAAAAATACTTGATAAAATTACTAATCTAGCTGAAAAGTAGGCGCACGACACACACACACACACACACACACACTAACCATCCAAAATAGATGAATGGGCAAGTCGGAGTGCGATATGGAACGAGTTTGTTCTGTCGATAGAGAAGCCGCCTGACCAATGACATGACGGCTCGTCTGCGAGTCGAACACACAACAACGTGTCCAGATCGACACGAGGCCAGTGAAACACACAACTCGAGCCTGAAAAGCGTTTTACAACAAAAAGTATTTAGATTGATAGAGAATCGTGAAAAAAACACAAACTAAAACACTACTCACCTGGTATGATGGCCAGATGACAATTGACCCCCGACGAATCGGCGCTGTACGAAATGGCGTGGCGCTGGGCGAAATTAAGGCGATAACACTTGGTTTTGTTTATTAACAAAAATCTGGGTGCTATCGTCACAATGTGGGTATGGAGGTACCGACCCCATCCCCGCCTCACGCTGACCCCGATGCAAAACTCACGATTGGGTGAATTGTTCCCGATAAACTGAAAAGAGAAGATAACGCGTCGTACAAATGACTTGAAGAGAAATACAATAATGTGAGTTTTTATCAGTAAACTTTGCTACAGCGAGTGCAATTGACACAAACAACTTGTAAAACCGCTGAAGTTTGTTATTTTCAAGTACGGGTTTTCAAAAAACTTGATTTAAGTTGTTACTTTAGCAAGAAACTTGCTGTAAATATCTTTTTATTTATTTTTAATAACCATTAAAATGTTAAAATAAATTAAATTGAAATACATTGTTAAACAAAAACAAGGAAAACAATAAATAAGCAACACAATGTCATGTGCTAAAACAAGCAAAAAATACTGAAGAAAAAATAGTAAAAACTATAGCATAGAAAATAATCACAAAACCTACTGTTAAAAATATATATTAAAGCGAAAGATGACTACAGTTAAGCTAGATTAAAATCATTAAACATTTAAAAAAATCACCAATCTAAGGTTTCTGGTGCAGGATCCACCGTCTGTCGAAAATCGCTCGCAAAACGCGGGAACCCCTCTTAATTTCCTATTGCCTCCCGTGATCAAAAGATCATCCAATTGCGCGTTATTTCCCAGACGCATGGTGCACAAATAAGGAGCTTCGCGATTCGCATATGAGAAGAGGAGCGGTTGCAGACTCCTGGCCTGCTCGTGGGACTTGTACTGGCCAGCTGCATCGGCCTGGGAGCCCTCCTGCTTCACCACGATTGGCAGGCCTGTCGTTAATCAACAATCGAGTAAGCAATTTGGCTTTCTTCGTTCTTTTAGGAGTCTGCTTTCAACAGCAAGAAGACCTTTTACCTGTTTTGTTGACTATCCAATATCCTGCCATGATTGAGACTCGAACTGAGCAACCCAACCTCCACAAGACGCGAACGTTAAGAATCAATGTCCGATTATTGTAATCTTTCATCAACATCCTCATCTACACAGAGGAGAATAAATTCCAATTGAAGTTACAAAATCAGACTTGGTTTTATTTGGAACAAGATCGGCCTTTGAATAGGAAGTTCTTCGTGGGAAAAGCCACAATGAAAACAACGTTATTTTGTTGGTTAATATTTACGTAAAACAAAATTCTTGCAATTTGATTGGCGAGCCATGCGGCGAATGTTCTGGAACATTTTCTCGGTTAAAGAGTGTTTGTTCACCTGGAAATTCTTTACCGTGGCGGGGATGACAAGTTCTCTGCAATTCTGGTACCCGTCAATCAAACATCCGATTATCAGGGAGGATTGTCTGCTGGGGGACACTTGAACGGCGTGGGGAGTGGCGTCGATTCCGGGTTTTAACGCTCCTTCAATGTCCTTGTTCTGTGACGTCAACAAAAACAAAAGTATGTTTTGAAATGAGATAATTCATTAAACTCGATAAAAAATGCAAAAAAGGTTGCAATATGTGTTTGTAAAGTATTTTGATAAAAGCTAAAATAGCTTTCTTTTTAGTACTCTTAATTCAGACTAAAGCCAGGTTATTCAATCAAATAAGCGTCGAATCATAACAGAATGGTAAACATCGCAAGGCTTCCTGAAATATTTTTGTCCGCAACAGTCTGATACAAATTTATTCGTCAACAAAGTAGTGGTGGCCGTTTTCATTCGTACACGCATAGCAAAGGTCTTGTGTCTTTATCAATTGCAAAAATGGGGCTTTTAAAGACATTGTTTCAATTTGAAGAGTGTTTAAAAACTCTCCTCTGGTAATTCGATTAAAGCACACATTTGGAATCTTAAGAAATGTGAGGCCACGCAGTTTGAATCAAAATACCCGATGCTAGCTTAACCTCATCACAGCAAGAAAAAAATAAACTTTCGGTCCCGTAGTATGAAAATGGATGACATTCTATTTCAAGACAAACACAATAAATCAACAAACCCACCTTGATGTAATAGCGAAGATCACATGGGAGGAGATTCGATATGACAACTGGAGGAAGAATGATGATAGTGTGTCCTGGGAGGAAAAGATTATTGTCTTTTACACTCAGATCCGAATAAGCCTCTCCTTGAGGATGCAACATCTCGGATACTTCCTCATACGAAGGATAAGGATGGCACTGGATGCAAACTGCGAAGCTAAAGAGAAAGATTTTCATGGTCGCAGGAGCCGTAGTATAAATCTACGGCGATTTCAACTGTCGCCAGTTTGATTGGGATTATGACGACAACAATGCAGACGGAGCTTGGGTGGCTGCACAAATATGAACAGCCTTTCTCTTCTTATATAAATATGAACAGGCTTGCCCCGCTTATACAACGAAAAGGATGCAGCTAGTTTTCACTCTGGCCACTAAAACACCGGCACTAATCCAGATCCAACTTTAGCTAGTGTAGGTCGTTATAGTCGGTTACCTGATAGATGTCTGATAAAAAGTTCCTCAGGTCACAACATCGACTTTTGTTTATGACACCCACAAGGTTTGCTTTGCCAGTACCAAGCATGCCTGTTAAACAATGGAACCTCCCCAAGGCTAAATGGAGTCACTACATTGCTTTAACAAATAAATTCAAAGCGACTTTTTCCAGAGAGAATTCACTCCTGCCATCCAACACTTAAAATCATGTAAAGCTCCAGGCCCTGATTCCATCAGCCAAAGTTTATAATACAAGTTGAAGGGTGTTTTGAAATCCTTGTTACGCGATTTCCTTTCCTTCTTGATTGCCTAGACCAGGGGTTTTCAAACTGGGGTACATTATTATGTGAGAGAATATCCTTATTTAAGTTAAATTCCGTGTCCGGAACAAATAATAGACTCAAATGTCTAGAATTTTCGAATCCGGTCGATTGTTATTACGTCAAACAGGACAATTAAGAGGGAAGACTTTTTTACAGACCACCTGATTTTGGGTTTGAATGGAGACTGAATCCAAGTGAAGACCTTTTTTTTTTAGAGATAACCATGATTTCAAGACGAAGTTTCTTCTCCATCCGAGAATCTCAGACAATTTTTTTGACCTATCTATAAAGTACTAGAAAATCATGATTTGGGCAAAACTTCATTGCCCCCCCAAAATGTTTTGGGCTCGTACGCCTATGATTGTAACTAAAAGCCTTTTTTTTAGAGAAACGTCACAAAATTTCGGGGGTACATGCAAACCTGCTACAGTGTCCAAAGGGTACCGATGAACTAAAAGTTTGGGAAACTCTGGCCTAGACCAAAACTTTCCAAAATATGGGAAGAGCGCTTGTAGTCACATTTCAATGAGCTCGTAGAGGAACCAAAGAGTTATCCACCGATAACTCTTTCTGTCTGATCAAAATCCCCCAAAAGGTTATCTACGCTTGTGTTGAAACAATTGTTGATCATTGCACTCAGGAGGTGTTTTGACCGGGAAAGTCAACGGTAGTTCAAATCGTATTGTTAAAACCATCAAGGATTCTTTTAAAGCTAAGAAGGCTGGTGCAGTATTTGTATGATTTGAGAGCGCTATATGACACTGTCTGGCAAGGTAGCTTTACCTGCAAGCTGCTGAGATTTCTACCGGATAAGCACATGGTTAGAATGATCATGAAACTTGTCCGGAACCAAAGTTTAACTCTTATTACCGGTGACAGCAAGCAAAGCAGACTTCGTCGTCGGAGAATACGTGGTCCTCAGAAATCGATTTTGACCCTCCTTTTTAGCATAAATACATGCGATCTGCCTTTCACAATCTCCAGAAAGTTTGCTTACGCTGTTGATCTAGCATTGTTGCACTCTTTTCGAAAACAAAAAGGGAAAAAAACTTAAGTCAAAACACGACAACACCCTCAATGCAGCTCCATACTCGAAGATTGAAGCTAAATCACCAAAAACGATGATGGCAACCTTTCATTTAATTTTAAATAAACGAAAGGCCAACGTGAGTTTAAAGTTCACGACAATGAAAAACTTTTAAACTTCTGTTCAGTTCCGACTTATGCTGGTTGTAAAACTGGACAGATTGCTCAAGTGCCGTCACCATCTCTTGGAATTGCGTCAAAAACTATTTCGGGACGTCACACTGCTGAGGCGACGTACGGGGTCAGGATGGGGTGCTAGTGCCAAAAAATGCGTAGAGCTGCCCTGTCTCTGGTCTACTAACCAGCTGAGTACGGCGTACCAGTCTGATATATCAGATATCGCAGCGAACACACTCGTCTCATGCACATGAATGACGTCTTGCGCATCGTCACTAATCGCCTGCTTCTAACTGCAACGGGCTACCCACTTATGCTTTCAGGCATCCAACCAGTTGAGCTTCGCAAAATACGAGCGACACTGTCCTTGAGTAACCGTGGGGCTTTCGACCCGAAACATATACTGTGTAGTCTTATAAGAGTTGCTTTAGATTCCAACCAAGAAAGACTAAGACATAGACGCCCATGCGCGGAACCTAATAAAGACTTGCTAAACTAGGCATTTGCGCTGCCAAGAACAAATCATAGATGAAGCAAGTAGTACTGTGAAAGTGCATCCAAACTTCGTGCTTTTATTCCTAGGACCAGTGTTAAGCCTGTTAGAATGGGAAAGTGTTTTAAGTTTAATTGCCTGCAGACTGGTGTAGGGCGATTTCACTCATCCAAACACAAGTTGGGATCTCGCTCTTTCACCGACTTAGGTGTGTGGCGCCACTGAGCAAACTGCAGATCAGATCTTATAGAGCACGAGGTTAGCCGGTTCTGGATGAAACCCGATGCTACTTCAGCACCATCGCCGCCAACATCTGATCCGGGTAGCAGAGCAGCCTGGGGAAGGAAAAGAATAAATTCTCGGCCCCAGTTTCCCATGCCTGGCCCGGAGTAAATGCTCTTCTATACGACAACAATTTCAAACCATTTTCAGGGCTTTTTATTTATTTTGTAAAAGATTTCCGAGGATGAATTTATTAGAACTCAGTTTTTATCGAGTAAAAATTTGATTTCTCAATTATCCATTCATTTCATACTTAACACAGACGAGTAAAATCAAAAAATGAAACATGAATGAACTGTGTATGCTGTACATGCAAAACTATTATCTTCCATCAAAACGCCATCACAATACGAATATTCAAAACAAATTCAGTTGAAAAATCGGACAACAGACATACTTACAAGAACCTGGGTTGATTCGTTGTGGTAGAGACGCATTCAATCTAATAATAAAAAGACAGTTACTACACCGGAAGTCAAGTACATTCAAGAAAATGCAAAGATTATAAAGTTTGAGATCGCGATAGCAGATTTGGTGCTCTTGTTATAAAAGTAATGTAATATATGTACAGTAAAATGATCACATTTTATCCGAAAGCTTAACCAACCCTGTCGAAGCTGAGAGATAAATTACAATGCAATAAACAGCTTTCTTACCAACATCGATTCTTCCTTTTTATCAGCAGTGACAGCTTGCCAGACAATAAAGGAATCGCTGTAGTTATAAGTGTATGGGATTCCTGGGGAAGAAACACTAGGGCGGATTTTGATTGGAGAATAAATGTAATCCAATGGAATATATTGCGTATCTTCAGGATCCAAGCTGAAAAGTCAAAATAGATTACATGTTATGCAAGGCATAAATTTTTATTTATTTCATAACGACACATAAATATGAATTTTAAAATAATAAAGGAGCATTATCTGGATGAAAATGACTGTAACTGTTTATAAGCCTTTATGGTTTGGGGGCCATTAACAGAGAAGAGACCTATAACACTTGTGGCTCCTCTGATGGTCAATAATTAAAATTTTCTAATCTCTAACTTTAGTTTCCCGCAAAACAAAATAGAAAAGGCAATGAATTAAAATTTAGCACGAAAGATGAGAGAAAAAACAAGCTCGCGAGCCTTACATTGGCATTGTGACGTCACGTCCATCAAACAAAAGCTGCAACTGGACTGGGATCTTCACACGACTCCGTACCGCGAGCGCGGACCTGACAGTGACGACTTTCTGTGCGTTTCCTTCCAATGTCACGCTAAAGACTACGCGCACGGGTACAGTATGTCTAGAAAGGTAAGTACAGTACCAAGAAAATGAATAAACATAAAAAAATTTCCACAATAATAGTAATAAACAACTGACGTTGTGCATGTAATAACGTACTTCGTTTAGTCGCTGCTTCCTTATTCACAATCTTTATTTCTACATGCACTATGATTAATTTCAAGTTGATTGTGAATAAAAATGAAATAAATAAATAAATAATTAGCACTATGAGTATAAAACAGGACGTGCTAAGAACACCCATAGGAACACTCACTCGTAAACCCTCGAACTCTTGTTGAGTTTTTTGAACGCGTGTCGGAAGTACACGCCGACCTTGCTGACAGTGACGGGCTGGAAGACGTTCCACTCTCCGACTTGAACGATGATCTACAATACGCGAAATGTCAAAAACAAATAACATAAGTATTTTTAACGCAGACAATATAGCACAAATACGTCGGTTTCATAGCCAATTAAAGAGCATTACACAAGCATATCCGAATACATTCTTAGTCGTACAAAACTTTAAAATGACCAATCGTACTGACGAAACCGGTAACTCTTTCGATTTTACAGTAGTCTTTAAAAAAAAAACGGTTTTCTTTAGAATTCTTGCGGCAAACTCTTGTCAGAAGAAATCGTTGGCAATGACCAACTGCAAGAACATGTAGCCTTTATATAGAGTAACAGAACATTAAAAGTAACGGCGCTTCTGATTGTTTAGAAATAAAGCACTCGATTGGTTGGTAACCGTCAGCGAAAAAGCTTCAGTCCATAAACAAATTCGTTCTGGCAAGAAAGAGAGGGTTCAAATGATTTCATGAAAGCGGTTGATTCCAAGCGTTGTCAAATGAAAAGATGATGATAATCTTTAAGCGTTACAAACGTCATTTAAATACAAACGTCAGTCATTAAGTTGGCCAACATTTATTAGATGACATGTGCAGTCATAGAAGCAGTCAATGGGAAGCAGTCAAAAGGAAAAGTATTGCATAAGTGCACAACTATACATATGTGACTGCAAAGTGCGCAGCAGATACAGAAAATGAGTCGAGATACCTGTGAATTAAACCTGACGAAAATCTTGATAGTATCGATGAATGATTTTGACCACGTTGTCGTTGTTGCCCCTCCTCCAAGGATATATTTTAACCCCCTCAAAGAAGCAAATCTAGATTCCCATTCTTGGATCACCTCTCAAAAACTTTTTCCATGGAATAGTGGTGTTGTGTTGGTATTTGACTATAGTTAAAGAGGTGATTAGTGTCATGTGTATGTGACAAGCTTAGGGGGCATTGTGACATGTTTTGCAGAGTGGGATTCGTTAGCTTCAAGCTGTGCCAATTTTGTACGCATATGCGTGGTAATGTTTGTTCTGATGAATGAATGTCATAGGGTGTCGTGTTGGTAACTTTGTTGTTTTTCCAGAGCTGAGGTATTGTGGGTTGATGGTGTTGTGCATGTGTGTGAGGTTTTCTCTACATTGCTCAGGTGTTATGTCTAGTTCTGAGATGATGAGTACTCATTGTTGTAAACATTTGGCTTTCATCTTTCTGGATAGATCTGAGTATGCATTTAAATCACGTTAAAGGAATGTTTGTGTCAGTTGTTTCAGTTAAATAGCATAAAGTTTGAGATGGGTGTTTATTGGAAGGACCTTGGTTTCGTCATGTAGGTGTTGGATATTAGTAGCAATTCGCAGTAGCAATTCACAAAGGTGTGCTCTGAATGGTTTGCAGTGTTTTGATGTTGGTGTTTGATATGATAAAGCTCCATATGGTGTTTGCATATTCCAAAAGAGAGCGAGTGATAGCTTTGAAGGTAAAGACAATTAATCCCTTTTGTCTACCCCATTTGGTGCGTTCAATTACTTGGCAGAGGTATGGGTTCGAAAAATACTTTCCTTAATGAGTTGAGCCTGGTAGAGGTGAGGACATTGGTGGTTGATTTTCAACCACTACGAATTGGCTCATTTCGGTTTCCTGCCTAATCCCTATTGAGTAAAGCTCTTGCTTTATCTCGTCAGAAAAGACTTATCTCTTTATCTGTTGAGAAAATCCCTAATGGGTAAAGCTCTTGCTTTACCTGGTCAGAAAAGACTTGTCTTTGTTCTCGGAAAAGGTAATTTTTTTGTTTTTCACAAACTGGGTAATCAGATTGCTGCTTTTCGGAGGCCACACACACCATGACGTCACCAACGGGATGGTGCTGTCACTACCCTGCACCACAACGTTATGGTAGTCTGTTGTTGGTGCAGACGCAGGCTTCATATACAAGGTACACAAATAGAAGGTTCAAAAATTTATAAATAGATAAGGATATACAGTACACTGTAGTCAAGGATACGCGTTTTGATTTCCCGTTTTCCCAGACTTTTCGAGCACTAGCACTGTTCAAGTTGCAAATACCAATCAAATACATCTGCTCTCAAAATTTTGCAAAACAAACAAAAAACCTTGCGACACAGGGTCTTTTCTATAAAAAACACATTGTGTACTTGGTGTAGTTTGAGAGACGCCGTCCGCTTATGACGCTGTTTCTCGTGCATGGTCGCGAAGTTGAAAGGTTTTTCATCGCCCGCAAGTACTTCCTGCCAGGTCGCCACTTGCTTCGTGTTCACGCTAGTTCCTTCCCAACACGAACTCGTTAACTCGCAGTGAAAAGTAGAACGCAAACAGAAAAGCTCACAAAACACATTCCAGACAGCTCAATAACATCCCGGGCGAAATGTTAGAGAACAACACATTGAAGCGTACACGAACACAATTGCTTAAGCTACCTGATGTTGTTTCCTGACGCAAAGTAGTGGTCTGAGTCGCGAAGAACAGCGGCGACCCGGTGAGATTTCGCAGAACGTACGCGACCAAAGGCAGCCGCTTGCGCGCCAGCGAAGCGCGCGGTGATTGGTTGACGCGCTCATAATCTTGCCGCCACGTGGACGTCGTCTTTTTAACGGTCTCGATGAGAGCAGACGTAACAGTGAGGTCAAATCTAAATCGTAAGATTAAGTTTCTTTTCTTCCTTCCTCTTGTTACAAATGTCTTATGGTCACGAGACAGAACGACATGGTGACGTAAGGCAAATGTCGGTCAAGTGCAGAAATGTCACGCTAAAATAAAACAAACAAAAACAATCCAGTTCATACGCACACAAAGTACACTCTGACATTCACACACGACAATGCCTACTATGCTTGACACACACACACCTGGCACTAATCACCTCGTTAATCGCAGAAAAGTACCAGCACAACACAAGATTACATCTACATGAAAAGTCTTTAAAAGCAGCCAAGGTCATTCAAGAGTGAGATATTAGGTTTCTTTACATAATAAGAGATGGCTTCTCCAAGACATTCTTGGAGAAGGGCAACAACAGCAACAACAAATCAACTTATAAGTTAAAACTCCTCGTCCGTTATTCGCTGGATAAAAACACAAGTGAGAAAGTAATTGTGATATAACAATAACAGTTTTAAATGTAAAAAATAACTTAAGACATTGAATTTTCACAATGATTGCTCAAATTTCAATGTTTCCACCGGATAAGTGATTAAAAAGGTTCAAATTATAAACGGGATAGTTTTTATCGCAACCTAAAATAATATAGATGTACAATATTAACTGTAATAGCCGATATGTAAAGCCTACTTTTTGTCCATATGTACATTTTACAAAAACGTGATTGAAGATTAAACTTTGTAAAAAGCGTTTATCTGGGTGCGCATTCTTTCAAGCAACAAAAATCTTATTGACAAGTATTTTGTGAAAATAAAATTTGTCTATTGTAATTGACACGGTATCAGCTTATTAACATTATTTCAAATATTTTGAAACGTCTACAAAAAAGGTTTGCCACTCCTGACTTGATGATACGGCCGTAAAAACAGAAACACGAAATGATCCAGTCGCAGTTTTATTACTAAATATCCGCGTTTTGAGGATATCAATGAAACCTTGCAAATTCGATAATAATTTAGTTTGGAAAGAAGTTCTATGCAGCCACCTGTCAGACGCCTGCATTTCAACCTTCCACTGTCCAGGGGACTTTTCGATCTGGCCGTGTTTGTGTCTCCACGACACATTACATCTCCATGGCTCCAGAAACGGCTCCCAGAGAGAAAGCTTCCTATAAATCGAATAAGAGTCTTTAAAGATGTGCAATAAGGTAGAAACAGTAAATGAGTTTTGCTACTTGGGGGACTGACTAAATGTCAATGATGGATGTGAAGCGGCAGTGACAGCAAAAATGAGACTTGGCTGGATGAAATTTAGAGAATGCCGAGAACAGTTGCTTGGAAGAAGATATTTGTTAAAGATAAAAGGAATTTACCAGAGCTGTGTAAGATCGGTAATGCTCTATGGTGAGAGAGAAAGAACTCGCAATCTTGCCAAGAACTGAAAGAGCAATGTTTGAAGCAAAAATAAATGATGGATAGGAAGACACAGATGAACTGATGAACATGCTGGGAATAAATGAGACCATGGATAAAATGGCCAAAACCAACGAAGTAAGATGGTATGGTCAAGCTTTGAGAAGATGGTGATGTTTTACGAAAGGCATTGGAATTTAAATTGAATGGGCAAAAGAAAAGAAGATCAAAAATGACATGGAGAACACAGATAGAAAAAGAAATTGAGAAAGTTGTTCTAAAACAAGATGATGCTTCCAACCGAACAAAATGGCAGAAGGGAGTGAAGAAGATGGCCATGAGGTGTGCCGCCACCCCCGCCCACGGGGAAACACCACATCAAAAAGATGAATGTTGATGACGAAAGAAATTAAGCAATAAAACGCATTTTATGTTTATTAAAACTGCGAGACATCAATAAGCAAACATCATCACCCTATTCACCTGTTGTAGTAATCTCCGCTTAAATTAAACGTCGCCGAGCCGATTTGGCCGTGAAGTAATTCCTTGTACGAGTAGCTCGTCGAGTCGGAGAGCGCTTGCCGAATTGCAAGGTTGCGAACCGCCATTTCTGTCAACGGAACGTCACAATCGTCGGCGCAGTCGTCGATCAGACAAAGACGAACGACGTCGATGTTCAGACACATTCTGGCCAAAGCTAGCGGAAGAGATTTCTTCTCTGATTTCGCGATCGAGATGATCTGTTCACACGAAAAGTTTTACACACCGCTACCAGGCCATTATCTTCTACGTAAGATTTTCAACAGGAAAGGCCTTGAACGGGAATCGATCTCCCGCACCGTGTATTGTATTGGGTCGCCAAGTTAAAATAAGCAAAAATGAAATTTTAAGAGTCTCACATTTATATACAATTTAGAAGTAAGTATACTTGTTTCAACCACATCATAATTACATGTATATTCAGCAACAATAATCCATTCATAATGAACTACTATGAAATACCTAAACGTTTTCGCTTTACATTAACCTTCGTCAGATGAATAAAAATTTTTTATAAATTTTGCTATCAAATTTAAAGACAAGGTCGATGACCTGATTACGTAGTTGTTTATCAAATTGGTCGCATGAGGTTTTCATAAAGAGGAATTCCAGAATAATTGATTAAAAAAAGCAAGCGCAAAATAACAACCGCAAAGCCGATACAACACGCAGAATCCAAATAGAAACAATAATAAGAACATATATAACAAAAACGATAATCAATTCGCAAATAATTGACGATTAAGTGCAGGGTTATATTTTTAATTAATAAAGCTTTGTAACTTTTGGTTTTGAAATTAGAATTACACTTTGTAATTATTTTTAAAAGAATTTACGTTACATTTGGCATTTGCACATATGTCGCAAGACATAATATGATCTTTAACAGAGCTTTCAGTTTTCAATTAAAAGTCCAAGTGTTCACCCTACTGCTCAAATTACGGGTCGACATGCCTATGCAAGTCAAGCTCGAATCACACGAACAAGAACTGGGATCAAGTAAGCTATACGCCCGACCAGGGCGTGTTCTTTACCTGATAATAATCGTTTAATTTTTAGCTAAAAAAACTAGGTTTAGGGTTAGGGCCAGGGTCAGGGTTAGCTAACTGCAACTCCAACCCTAAACTCACTATTTTTTGAAACCAGGCATATTCTTTACCTATTCACTAATCCGGGTGTATAGTTTACTTGATCCGATAACTGTTATACAATATTCGAGCAGAGTGCAGGCGGAACACAAGTCTCACATTTATAATTGCATTAAGTTAAAAGAAAAATCTACTCCATGCTTGCTACTGGTAATGATACGAAATTGTGGCAACAACTTATTGGAAGATTAGATCTTCCATCAATCGTACAATGAAATTCACAAAAAATTTTATTTTTTTGAAACTCCAATCACCTTTTCTCGTTCTTCGAGCTTTGCGTTTTCAACCAACCAGGATCCGGCACTTTGCACGTTGCCATTGGAAACCGCGAGAGCGTGAATCGCGTCGCGAGGCGAATAACCAATTTCGGTGAGGGAGGCAACATTCTCGGAGGAATCCCACTTCATCTCAACTTGATTGAAACCTATCTTCTTATCGCCGCCAATCGACAAATCTGTGCAAGAGATCAAATCAAAAACTTGGATCGAAAAATCGCGTCACATTTTACAAGTTTCTAAAGATTATCACGTGATCGTAACATGAGCAACACCAGGTGAGCTGGAAAACGCTCGATTTCGATGATCGTAACACTTTGGTCTCAACAACAAACTAAACACCTTTGTTGATCTTTCCGGTTAGAGAATTCAAGATGTTCAAAAACAGCATGACGTCATTGTAGGATACCCGGATGTTCAGTTGAGATACTTGAGCGTCGAGAAACAATCTGAAAATGAACATTGGTCAGAAACTCAGTTCTTCACGGCGTCTTAGCTCTAAATCCAACCCCAGCCAAATCGCATGGCTATTCCAACCAAGACCCAGAAAAAACATTGCGAAAATTAAAATTAATTCTTATTTATTAAGGTTAAATTTGTCAACAATAACATGATTGTGTGGATGTGGATTGGGGAAAATCGGTGAAAAAGTGAGGACCTCAAGTATTAAAATGAAGAACAAAAAGTCAGGAATACTGAATAGTTTTTAAACAAGCAATAAAAGTAACTTAATTTGAGCTTTAAAATGTTCACAATACTTAGCAAAATATTTTTTTAAAAATTTGATCAATTATAGCTAGTCTTTGTTTTCTGTATGACCAACCGAAATAGTGTTGGATAACAGCAAGCAGAGGTAGTTAGTTGTTTTTTTGTCTAGAGCGCCTCCGTAGTTGTTGTTATTATATCCTATTGACAAAGATTATCTTACAGGAATAATTCCTTAATCCCCTAAGCCAGGGCTACTCAATTAGCGGACCGCGGTCCGAACCCGGACCTCCGGAGTGCTAGATGCGGACCTAAACGGTTTCTGGAGTTTTGATGCATTTGCGGATTTACAGTAGTCTACCTGGCTTTCAGCATAAGACTGAGCTCACTAGCACTGCACTACTATATTTTCATTAGAGGCTATTGTTGCCGATTGTTATGTCACATACACATTTTGTTCGAAACTACAATAATATTTTTGTTGAATAAATTGAAACCAACTCCGTAGCCTGGCAATCAACGCGTTGTAGTTGTCTAGTCCTCTTAAGCAGGCTTTATGATTTTGTAAGTAGCTAGTCTTTTTCATAGTGTTTGAAGTTGTCATTGTTGTTTCGTAAACAGTAAGTACATAAGTAGCCTATAATGTAAATTTCTTGCAGTGTACTCAATTACATGTAATTTAGTTTAATCCTAAGAGACTACAATGGCATCAAGCAAGAGGAGAAAATTTGACAATGAAAACCGTGCGTTCATGGAATGGATAGAAAAATATACTTTCATTCTTCCCACATCCAGCTCGAATCCATACTGCCTTATTTGTAGTCAAAATGTAGCCTTAGTGAAAAGCAGTAATCTGAAAAACCATTATGAAACAAGACATATTGGGTTTGAAGAGAAGTATAAGCAAGGAACGGAAGAAAGAAAGAAACGAATAAGTATTTTAAAATCACAGTATGAAAAATCAACCATGGTTCTTGCTAATACTATGACTGCCCAAGAAAAAGCAACTGAATGCTCTTTAAGAATAGCTTGGATTTTAGGAAAGCATAAAAACCCCTTCAGTGATGCAGAAATTGTTGGAGAATGTATGGTGCAAATGGCCGAAACCTTGTTTGATGGCAAGCAAAGAGATGAGATTATCACTAAAATAAAACAGATTCCGTTATCTGATTCTTCAGCAATGAGGAGAACCGAACTATTGGCTGAAGATCTTTTATGGCAACTTGATCAAGGACTGAAAAATGCACTTTGTATTTCACTAGCTATTGACAAATCAACTGACATGACCGACGATGCTCAACTACTACTCTTTGTTCGGTATTATGATGAAAATAGAAAAGAATTTATGCAGGATTTGTTAGGTGTTACTACTCTTACAAAACGAACACAAGAAGATATTTACGCATCTTTGATAAGCAGGATGAAGTCGAGAAATATTGAAATAAAGTCGGTCATTTCACTTACCACAGATGGAGCTCCAGCAATGCTTTCTCGAGAGAAAGGACTTGTTGGACGATTAGTCAAAGACAATCCGGGTTTGATAACCTACCATTGCATTATCCACCAAGCAGTGCTGTGTGCCAGCCTGGGAAATGAATATTGTGATGTCATGGAGAATATTATGAAACTGGTAAACTTTCTTCGATCAACATCCGCACTGTAACATCGTTTACTTCGAAATTTTTTTTCAGTAAACGATGCAAGTTATAAGGACTTACTTGTGCACAACAATGTAAGATGGTTAAGTAGAGGAAGAGTGTTGAAGAGATTTTGGTCAATTAGGAAGGAGTTAATGACTTTTCTTAAAGGTAATAACAATGTGAAGGCAAAGGTATTTTTGGCGTTTGTAAGAGATAAAAAGAAAATGGAAATCGTTGGGTTTTAAACTGACATGATGTCACACTTTAACGACTTGAATGTAAAATTGCAGGAAGAAAAACGCACTATATTTGATTTAATCACTGCAATACGTGCATTTCAGAAAAAATTAGAAATTTTCAAACATAATATTCAGAGTTATCTTATCCATTTTCCGAGACTTTTAGAACAATGTAAAGGTAAAAAAGATGACAGATATGTGCAATTTATTGATAAGTTGATAAATAATTTTACAGTCCGCTTTAGTGACTTTTCTCTGGAAAAATATTTGTGGCTGTTCATTGAAAATCCTTTTCTAGTAACAGACATTGCAACATTTTCAGCTGAAGCGAAAGATATCTGCAAATGGATAGATGCAGCAAAAGTTCAATTAATTGAATTTCAAGAAAACGTTGTAATGAAAGAATCATTCTGTAATTTACAACTGAGAAGTTTTGGTCGGAGAAAGTTTCTTCAAACAATTTTCCTATTCATACTAAATTGGCAGTACATATTCTCACCATGCTTGGGTCAATTTATTGTTGTGAGTCAGCATTTTCAAACATGAATTTTATCAAAAACAAGTTTCACAGTTGTATGACGGATCAGCACCTACACCACAGTCTTAGACTTGCAACCACTAAATTAGAACCAAGATTTAAAGAACTCGCAAGAAATAAGAAATGCCATTTTTCGCACTAGTTGAAGTAGAACAACAAATGACTTTGTGTTTTTAAGACATCTTGTATTTACATAAAAGTATTGTACATTATAAATTCGGTGGGACCGGACGCAGCGCATTTTTAACTTTTGTATCTGGACCTTTGTTAAAACTAATTGAGTGGCCCTGACCTAAGCCAACATAAACTCCCATATTTGGATGACCTCTGCTGTTTACATGAGCTTTTTTTATTGACTAATAGGTGCTGTACTGTGTTGGTATTTTGCGACAGTGAAAAAAGTGATTAGTGTCATCTGAGTGGTTCAAGCATAGTAGACTTGTACGCATCTGATGTGGTCATGTTTGTTCTGATGAATATATGTCTTGGGGGTTACTGATATAAACTTTATTTTTTGTTTTTTTTTTCTTCTGGAACTGAGGTATTGTGAGATGATGTTAGTATGAATGTGTAGGAGGTTTTCTTTATATTCCTCAGATGTTATATCTGGATCTAGGATGATGATGTTAGTGTAATAATTGTGTTGTATCTTTGCACGAATACACAGGTTTATTAAAAAAACAATAATAAATATTCACAAAAGTACTTAGCCAAACAACAACCGTATTGAAAATATAATGCTTTTAGTTCGTTTGCTGTAGTAGCTTGATAACTCGAACTGACTGCTAAACCAAAATAAAGGCGCATATTTAACTGTTAACAACTATGCCTGGAGACGCGCGCGTCCAATAATTGTTTGAGCAGAAGGCGCTGATTAGGATTAGAAGCGTTTAGGAAAACACTACGTCATCGATTGCACAATATCACAACACCTCCCCAAATAAACTACGACAAAAAAATATACATTTTAGCAACAATATTTTTTTGGAGGTCTCTTTGCTCTCGCTGATCGTCGTAGATTGTGTCGCCCGTACTCGTCTCCGGTTGGTAATCTCGGATTGTTGCGTTGGTTCATCGAAGAAGAACTAGATGCGTGGTCAGTCCCGGCTGGAAGTGTTTCTGTAGACAAAACGCTCGTTGGGATTTCACAGGGATCATCATCTTGATCCGAACCGTATCGAGGTCGAAGTTGATCAAGATGTCTTCTCCAAGTTGGTCCTCGAGGAATGACTCGTACATTGACGCTTCGTGTACCATGGACTTTCGTAACTATCGCAGGCACCCATCGTGGGTCACGATCTCTTCTAGGGCCGAAGTACAGTGCGTAACAAGGGTCCCCTAATGTATAATGATGTTCGACTTTCGAAACCACTTCCGAGTCTTCAGTATTTGAATGCTTGCTCGCTTGTCTTGACTGTCTTCCCTGCAGGAGATGCGGAATGGATGGAACCAAAGTGTCAATTTTGGTGCGAATTCTTCTTCCATTCAACAATTCGCTTGGTGACAGTCCCGATGCAAAAGGGATTCTTCTATATTGCATTAGAAATTCTTGCAAAGCTTCCTTTGGAGGTAACGAGGATTTTCTCAATGCCTGTTTGAACGATTGTATCAAACGCTCGGCAGCACCGTTTGTTGCTGGATGATAAGGTGCTCCGGTGAGATGTACAATGCCTCGTTGTTTGCACCAAGCTTGGAACTCTTGAGACATGAATGTTGTGGCATTATCGGTCACCAACGTGTGGGGATATCCGAAATGAGCAAATTCTTGTTCAAGTATAGCAGTAGTACTTTTCGAAGACGTTGAGGTTGTTGGATGAATGCAAGGATATTTTGAATAAGCGTCTACAAGGACTAACCAGTTTCTTCCCAGAAAGTTGATCGCATGGTCCAAGTGGAGTCTTGACCATGGTTTTTCTGGCATCATCCACGGATGGATTGAAGGTTTATCCGGCTTATTTTGAAATTGGCCACAGGAAGTGCATTTGCGACATAAGTTCTCGATGTCAAAGTCAATTCTTGGCCAATAGACAGTTGACCTGGCAAGTTGTTTCATCCGTTGCATGCCGAAATGTCCAAGGTGTAATAATTTAAGAATATGATTACGTAGGGTTGAAGGAATTATTACCCGTAAGCCGTAAAAAACGCAACCATTCTCTGTTGACAACGAATTTTCTAACTTTTTGAAGTCTTTAAGCTCTTCCGAAAATGCATGCGGCCATCCTTCCTTCACAAATCGCATTAGTTGGGAAAGAATTGGATCCTTGGCAGTCTCTCTGACCACAAGCAATGGATTGTCAGGATTGATTTGACGACTGATTGTTCGAACTAAACAAACGCTATCGACATCATCTTCCATCTCCTCCCCATCAAAACTTGTGTCATTTGAAAATGGCAAGCGACTAAGAGCATCAGCATTGCCATGGTCCTTGCTTCTACGGTATTCCACCGTGTAGTCATATTGATGGACTAGTAATGCCCATCGTGCAAGTCGATTCGCGGCCATTGCAGGAGTACCTTTATCAGGAGCAAACAAGGTCACTAAAGGTTTGTGATCGGTAACCACAATGAACTTACGACCGTACAGAAACTGATGAAATTTCTTCAAAGCGTACACTAAGGATAGTGCTTCTTTCTGTATTTGGCTGTAGCGTCTTTGTGTTGCCGATAGAATTTTAGAAATATTGAGAATCGGACGCTCGCTTCCGTCTGCAAAGCGATGAAATAATACCGCTCCAATTCCGCATTCCGAGGCGTCACAAGATAAACCCAACGGAAGAGATGGGTCATAGTGCGCAAGTACAGTCTCTGTGCATAGTAACCGTTTGATTTCTTTGAAAGATGTCGCTTCTTCTTCACCCCACTTCCACTGTTGTCCTTTGCGTGTAAGCTTGTACAACGGCTCGGTGATTTCCGAAAAATATGGAGGTAAGAATTTAGAATAAAATTGCACAGATGCTAAAAAAGATTTTAACGTAGAAATGTTCTTGGGTGTAGGCATTTCTAGTATGGCATCAACTTTGGACCCTTTTGCAATTCCTCGACTTGATAAAGTGTGACCCAGGTAATCAATTGATACTTGGGCGAAAACACATTTCTCACGGTTGCAGCGAAGACCTTTTTCTTCTAGTCTTTTGAACAAAGCTCGCAGGTTCATCAAATGATCTTTTGCGTTGTCACCACTTACCAAAATATCATCGAAATACACGGCAACTCCTCGCAAATTTTGCGTTAACTGTTCCATGATTTCTTGGAAATACCCTGGTGCGGATTTAATTCCGAAAGGAAGTCTTTTCTGCAGTAAAACTCCTTTGTGAGTGCTGAGAGCCAGCTTCTTCTGGCTGTCAGGAGAAAGACAGATTTGATTATATGCATTAGCTAGATCAATCTTACTAAAGCAGTAACCACGTCCTAGCTTGCGCATTAGATCTTCTGGGAGAGGGATTGGTTGACGATGGTCTTCCAGTTGCGAGTTTACAGTCACCGAATAATCTCCACAAACTCGGATGCTTGCTTTTGCTTGACCTGGCAAAGGAGACTTTCGAATAGGAACCACGGGGGTGCCGTACGAGTTAAAATCTGTAAGCTCCCATACACCTCTCTTAATTCCTGCTTTGTATGCTTCGTTTAAATCTTGTAGGATTGAGAACGGAACAGGTCTTGGCTTCTTGAAAATAGGTTTAGCTTCAGGTTTAAACCGTATGTCCAGTGAAAAATCTTTTAGACAACCCAATGTTGATTCAAATAAAGTAGGAAACTCTCCACATAATTGAATACATGCCGCATCTAAGGTGTTTTCTGGACCAGTTGTAGTGACGTGCTCTATCGTTGCAGTAGATTCAGCACAACTTAGGTTTTCTCTGAAGTGATCAGTTAAGTTGGTGAGTTTCAACTTCATCATCGCCAGACGACCTAGTAAATTTAGATTAGGCACCTTAGTGACAATTACAGGAAAGGTCACGTCAGGTGATTTTCCATCAATACTTGCGGTTGATTGGAATTGTCCCACGACGGGTAGCGGGCTACCTTCAGCAACTTGATATCGAATTGTTACAGGTTGTAGAGTGGGTTTACCCAGCGTTTGCCACGTCGCTTCACAGCAAAATGTGTCACTGGCTCCGCTATCAATTTCAAACTTAATTCTGTGGTCATTAAGTCTAATAGTTTGATAGATGGGTGAAACAGAACATTGGACTTTGTGCACCAATTGTTTCATCTGTTGTTTCACAAGCTTGCTATCTCTTAGTCGAGACATGCATACAGATTGCAGATGACCTGTTTTCTTGCAGAAGCTGCAAATAGCTTTAATGTGGGGACAAGCTTTGCTAAAATGTCCAGAATTTCCACACCTGAAGCAGGCGGTTTTCTTTTCTTGCGTTTTGGAAGTTTTGGACTTTGCGTGATAAACTTTCTGCACCGACGTAGAAGGTTGACCGTGTACGGTTTCCTTTGCTACCTTGGCTGCTTCTTCCACTTCTTGAGCCACTCTGATGGCGTTGCTAAACTTCAGTTCATCGTCCTTGAGCTTGAAGAGTGTCTTCAAAACTGCTTCGTTGTCGACTGAACAGATAAATTTAGTTCGCAAGGCTTCATCTAAAGGATCTTTAATGGATTGAAAATCACATGTAGCTGCATCTTGTCGTATTCTGCTTGCCAGTTCAGGAATAGTTTCGCCAGGTTTGCGTTTCATGTCAGACCAGAACTTGAAACGTTCTCTGACAACAAATCGTTTTGGGTCGAACTGCTCTGCCATAAACGTCTGAATATCATTCATCGTTAGCTCATGTATGCTTTTGACAGGTTGTTGCTGAGCCGCTAAGTTGCTAAGCATTTTGTAAACGGAGTTAGATTGGTTGGTAAGAAAAATTTGTGCTTGCTTGTTGTCGGGAATAGAGTTAGCAGTGACGAATGTTCGGAACCTTGCCAAATAATCAGTCCATAACTCAGATGTGGAATCGAATGGTTGAAAACTTGCCATCGGTGTTGGAACATTTTCTCGCGGGTTGTTCAAGCTGCTTTGTAAAGTTTTCAGCTGCTCTTGAAGCATTGTCATTTGCTCTTGGTGTTGCTTGTTCTGCTCGTCGCGTAAAACTGCCATTTGCTCTTGGTGTTGCTTATTTAACAACAAAATCAGTTCAGAAATTTCACTCATTGTCGACAATTCAAGCTGTAATGCAAAATCAACAAATTTTCTTTTTTCTTTCTTGACGCAGTGGAGTTCCTTGAATCCTCGTCGCCACTTTTGCCTGTTGTATCTTTGCACGAATACACAGGTTTATTAAAAAAACAATAAAATGAATGCACAATAAATGCACAATATCACAACAAATTGTTATGAAGGATTGTGGCTATCATATTTCTGGGTGGGTAAAAACATGCATTGCAATGATACAAAAGTTAATGTTTGTTTAATTTTGTTGTTAAAGTGAGTAGGATGAAGCTGAAAATGGATTATTATTGCAAGGGTTTCAGTTTGGTCGAATGGGTATTAAATGTTGCGAGTGATAGATAAATTAAAATAATTCAAATGCAGCGAGTGATAGCTTTAAATGGACAGACAATTAGTTGCTTTTGTTTACTTTTTTGATTGGAGTGTTTTCAGAATTATAAGAGTTTGTTTCGTTTTAGTGACTGATGGTGACATTGTGTGTCGTGAAATGGTTAGTTTTGGGTCGAGACTCGGAGAGTGATTCGATGAGTTTTGGGATGTTTTGTTGTGTGTAGTGCTGAATTATCTAATTTAAATGATAAAGTTGTGCCATATTATCTGGGTCAAGAGTAAAAAGGGTAGTTGTACTTTTTTTGTGTTTATATGCAGATTATTTGTTGGGCTTATTCATAGAATTCAAAAATATTTCAAATAGCCGGACGTTTTTCCTGTGAGATGCTGTGATAGCACTATCATTAAGTATGTTGCAATTTGCATTTCTTTTGGAGGGAGTCGAATGCCAGAAGTGTAAATGTTGAATAGTTTGGAGACAGAACTTCACTTTGTGGTACATGTCACAACTTTACTCGGGAATCCGAAAAGACAAGTTGAACTAGGTCACCCAAATACCTGCGCTGATGCAAAGCTGTGTTTATTTTCATTTATGCCGGCTCTAGGAATAGGTTGTAGAGACTAAAGTTAGTTCTGGCTAAGTACGATTAGATTAGATATAAAAATTTTCTTTACAAACAGAAACACGGTTTCTGGCTAAAAAGAATATATTATTTACAAAATCAAAAAAATAAACTTGACTCTTAAGCTTCACCAAACTTCAAAGAAATTCACAGCGCCAACAACAATCACCAATAATCATTCAAAAACTTTATACTGACCAATTATGAGAATAAATTAGTATCCCGATGACTACTATTAAACTTAGTACTTTGTCCTCCAATTAGACTAAAGCAATTTTATCTCATTTTACAATGGATTTCCAAAGCGTCAGCACTGACTCTTGACTACATAAAAATTTAAAAAATGCAACGCAGGCTAAAGCACAAACGAATCCTAAGCACTTTCCAACTAGAATGACTCAGCTGAAATAAATTGATAAAATTTACGGCGTTATTTATATATACCAGCCAATCATATGATAAAGTAGTAAACAGGTTTTGTAACTAATAAAGTACGTAGAATTAGTTGAGATAATACTATTTGTTTCTTGAAAATTCTAGGCAAAATTATGTCATCAGCCGCAAAAACATCGCAATGGCTTGAAACTCTAGTTAGTCAATGATTCATTTTCATTTTATTTTTATATTTGTCTTCTTGACGTGGAGAAAAGCAAAGGAGGCGTGATTTACTTTAGAGTTGAACAGTTTGTTAGAATCTACTACTTTCTTGACAAGGTGTTTGCTTGTCTCATGGAAATTTGCAGTGTGATGTCTGGAAGAATGAAATCTCAAAAATGTTAAATGATGACTGGTTAATCTTTCGTTAAGTTGTTTTTGTTTTAATGAAGTGAGAGGATTCATTTTGGTTTTCTGATGTATGCCGAGAGTGGTTAGCAAGAGTAAACGATTTGATTTGAGTGCGTGGACAGTCTGTGAGAGACGGTGGTGAAGTAGGTTGCGGTGTTTGATTGAGTAAGAGACGAAGTGTTTGCGTCTAGTGTGATGTGATCTTGATTAAGCGGGATATCTTCAGTCAATTCTCCTTTATAGTCTTCAGTAAGCAAGTACCATCACGGCAACTGAGTATTGACATCAGCTGTGATGATCGTGTTAGGAAGATCTGTAATGATTATGAATGTCCTGGATGTAATCTTGTTCTCGTCTGTTTGAAAGAGCTCTTTCTTTGTTTTTTCAATCTATGAAATTAAATTAATTTAATTTTGTAGATTCCTTGCGAATTTTTAACTTTGTTTAAACTTTATCAAGTCGTCTCAAATCTTAAACAACATTACTTGTCTAACACAGAAGGGTCAATATTGATTTCTTCAGAACTGAGGTCGCTCTGCTTAATGGGCCTCACTTCGAAGTTAATGGTAACAGGGTCGATAATGGATAGCGCAGTTTCGTTTTCCTTGTTTAACTGACAGGAGAAGACCTGAAAATAAAGCGGAGTTGGATTTTAATTTGCGACAATTCAGCTACACAGGTCAAAAACAAACATGTAAAAATGGGAAGCAGCTGATCTTTTTGTGGTAAAAATGGGAAGCAGCTGATCTTTTTGTGGTAAAAATGGGACGCTAACTGATCTTTTTATATTAGAATCATAAAAATTTTTTAGCTCTCAAACAAATAAACGTGTCCAACGTCCAAGACTAGCCATAAAATGATCATAGACTTTATGACCATTAAACATTATCCTCTACTTTAAACTCGAACATTTCTAAAAAAAATACTTGAAAGCAAAAAGCCTTCAGCTACCTAATTTAAAATGACTCTGACTTTGCAATCGAGAAATACAATTATATTTTAGAATCCACACAGTGCTCAGAAATACTTTCGAAAGGTGGGATAAGATCAAACCCCAAAAATATCATATAGAGCTACATCAAAACCTCAAAACAAAGTCACACCTCGAGACTTTGTAAGCTGCAACTCATGATTGGTTTGCACGAGTTGGAGGGGTTACTTGGGGTTGACTTGCGATCGGGAAAATACCCGAGCACGGCGGTCGATCGAAGGATGACGCCATCGGAATCCAGCTGCGATGTGTCTTCAATGAGGACAAACTCGGTGTTGGTGAAGTTTATCTTGAACTCCTTCGCTTGCTCCTGCGGGAGCAGCTGTCCCGACTGGAAAAAACAATAAAAAGGTTTATCTTTTGGAGCTGCTAACGTTGATAAGAAGGAAAATGCTGGTTTAGTTTAGAATCTTATTTAATTTGGACCAAAATCCTACGTCCCGCCAGGATTTTTCTTGAACAACAAAAATTAAAAGTAGAAGCAAATCGTTTAAACGTAGCGTTTACCAATATCCGGAAAGCCATTAAATTGATTACTAGAAGTTTAAATTCATCGAGAATCGAGTTGCCGCAGTCCAAACGCAATCAGACGTTAACAAAGCAGCAAAACCAGTCAATCACCGACGCTTTCGAGCAACACAGCTCGCAAGTGAATAAACTCACGCTGTCCATCTTCTGCTGATTTCCGGAGTCCACGTGACCGAAGCGATGCATGAGTTGAGCGGTTTTTGCGCGGAGGGAATCGCAGCGGCCCTGGTTTGGATTTTCCAGAAGGTACCTGGTCATGTCGGTCATCCAGTCGACGATCAAGTAGACCCGCATGTTATTGAGAAGAGCGGTGAACTCGACGTAGCCGGGACCGGTCCTTAACACGTGACACTCGTCATTTCCGATGTTCGACAATTTCATCGTCGACTGTTTTTCCTTTCGCAGCGTTAAGTCAGAAATTAATATACTGCAACAGTATGGCGCGTGCAAGTCGGCGCAAAGCAAAAATACCACCAAAATGAGCGTGCTAGTTTTAGTGAATAGTCGAAAGAGATACATTGTGGTTTCAAACGTCGAAGGAATTAAATATTCGCAACTTTCTGCTTAATGTACGCGCAAGAATTATTGTAGCAGAAATATCAATAGAAAAAAGCTTTTAAACTAGAGACTCAACAGAAGAGAAACAGTAATGTGCCTCTCTTAAAAACATAAAACACTAGTTAAAATTGTTTGTACATTTTAGCCAAAAGAGCATTAACAACACCAGATTGGAAGATAGTACGGACTCCGGAAAATTATTTCCAGAACCAAATATAAACCTTTGGAACAGCTCGAACTGCAGCTTGGATGAAACCGACTTAGGGGAGCGTTTTCGGGACTCCATGGGTCCCAGAATCGTGGCAAAGACGCTATGAGGAGCGCTTCTGGGGTCGTTTCTCAGAAACCGAGTGTCGTGAGCTCGAAACGCCTCACACGACAAGTTGGTGGTTTTCGTGCCGTCAGAAAAGGCTCGATAGCTCAGCTTCGACTTGACAAAGTCTAATCTGAAAGCAAAAGAGGGTTAAGTGACATCTCTTCATCAACGACACCGTCACTGAGATTTACAACCACTAGATTACGGGTTTACGGCGGCCAAAGCATTAGTTGTGTCCGCCTGTTAAAAGACAATTTTTTTATTATTTTTATGCTTGGTGGTCTTGCTAGCATACAACGACAGTTTTAATATTATTGTGGTAAAAAATAAACTTTAAATATACAATTTTGAAAAAAATTTAAACTTTGAATAAATACGTTACAGTTCTGCATTTATTTTGGTATTAGTTAAATTTAGTTCCCATTGCTCCTAAACGACTATTGAATAATCTCATTGCAAATAAAATATATCTAAATGTTTTAAAGAAAGAATTTTCATAATTGTTGGCTTTCGATTCACAATTATGATTATTTATGCATAATTATCAGAATTAATTAAACCAAATTATCAGAACTAATTAACCAGAATTAAACCAACTCATAACAAATCAGCAGAAATAACAATAATAAGATCAAAAACATAAAGATATAATACATGTAACATCAAGAAGGTTGCAAAAGCCTGATAGTTCAAGAGCGAGATGTTAAAAATTAGAAAGACCAGTAATTACGTAAATAAAAAAACAGCAAAGTAGGACCCAGCGGTTTTCAAACAAGGACCCGAAGAAAAACTTCAAGCATCCATAAGCATTGAGATTTTCGTTCTCTCTCTTTGATCTGCGGTTGATACAAATGTGAGAGATAACAAATTCACAGCCTTCTGTGTGACTGGAATCATGCGAGCTATGACGGTAAAACCCTAAATGCTCACCTCCCGAACGACTCCATTGTTTGCTGAACAGCGGACGATGTTCTCAACAGCTCGATGCTGACGTTAGTGAGGTAGAAATCCATACTCAAACCGATGAAGACATTGCCAGTCAAAACGGTCTAGAAATAAAACGTTCAGTTGAAAACAAAAGTAGTTAGCCGCGAGTTCTTTTCAAAAGCGTCGAACCTGCGCTTTGGACGGTTGCAAGAAGGCAGTCGGCTGCGGGAAATCGGGGATTGTTTCCCCGGCGTTGTGATCGAGAACGCCTCGAATCAGCCAGAACTGCTCGTGGTTAATCGCGCAATAGACCGACGAGAGACGCGCGCTGAGCGCTGTGTCGGGCACAGTGTCGTGTTTCAGTTCTTTATCCAAATTACGTTCCATCTAGAGCCATAAAAGTTTTGATTAAAAAAATGACGATTCGCATTCAGAAAATTTCTGTAAACATCCGGGGATATCGACCAAAGTTGAAAGAATTAACTTCTAGCGACTAAAATGCAATTAAATTTTCAGCGCAAATAATTGACATTTCAGTTTTTCAGGCCAACTTATAGCTTATTTCATAAAATCAAAACCTAATATTTTGTGTCCAACATTGGACAACCCCTCATCAGGAATAAAAACAAAAAGACTAGCGTACTTCGATAACAGTACAATCCCGTGTAAAATATGTGTTTGAAACATCAATAATTAAAATTCAAGCTTGATTCAGCAATTTTATTAAATAACTAAAAATTAAAACAAAGCATAAGAGGTTATATGAGCGTTTGAAGCCCATTAAATGCAACCAGGATTTTTTTAAAAAGATTTTAGAATGATACTTAGAACCTATTGCTTGCATAATATAAAAAATATTATTAAATGTGTAAAGATTCTATAAATCTATTTTTATGTAATCTCCACATAATTTCAAGATGTTATAGTTACTATAATCAACTTTAAGTTCCAATAAAAAAGTTTGCATAAGCGTACCTTAACGTGACTCGAACTGAGTTTAAGAACCACAATAGATAATTGTTCAGGCTATTTAAATAGTCTTAAGTCAGTAGTGGTTATCAAAGCATACAAGCTGACTTACTTGCAGTTCAAATTTAACTTTTTCTTTCAACAAAGGCACGGGATTGCAGGTCACAATATAAGATGAAAACACTAGCTGCATGACGTCACTTTGAAAGCTGCCACAAGAACAATTAATATATTTTTATGAATTAACTTGAATAGTCACTGTTATGATCACACCCAAAAAGTAAAAAGTAGTTATTCTGCATTTCGGTTGTAAAAAAGCGAAAACTTGCAAATGTACAAGTTCTGGAGTAAAAATAATAATTTTAATCGAATTGCTTATAAAGAACTTACGGGTCAGATGACAGTTTTGATCTTCTGACAAAGGTTGCAGTGAAAAGATCCATGTCAATCAAATTCACATGGATGACGTCGAGAAGACATCCGCGAGAATTGGGTGAAGTTACCTACATTGCAATTATATTCAATGTTGCTGAAATAGGTAACACTGTAACAAGTTTTTGAAAATTTAAATAATGCTGAATGAAAAAGAACTTCAAAAACATCAACGAAAAAAGTATTTTCTATTTGGCATTTTTACATAAAACAGTATGGTTACAAATGCAGTTGTGGGACGTGGTAGAAACAATTGCTATCAGAATCAAAAGCGGTTTGGTGAAATATTTGATCTAATGCACTACGTGACACCGATGCGATACAATGACATTTTCACGCTGATATAATTTTAATATAAACTACTTTGTTTCAAACCATTTTGAAAGCAAATAAAACAAGATTTTTGGGTTAAAAATTCAAAGGTGTTAGAAATTACATTAAGTGACATTTACAACTTTTTTACGTTTCTTTACAAATTTGTTTGAAATATTTCAAAACAGATTCTTTTACATTTTACATTTAATGCAAAGGCTTTTGTGAATTACAAGAAAGTCAAGTGTCAAAGGTCAACTTTCAAAGCGTCACGCCCTCGATGAGCAACTTGACATGTGTAAATTCAAAATGTTGATGGCAACATTGCTCACCTGGTCATCGTCAAACACAATAAGGTCGGGAACGTGAGACGGCAGACTGGTTTTGGAGGCCCGGTACGAAAGAGTGCCCGGGTCGCGGTCAAACCGGAACTCGTTCTTGACAGTGATGTGTCCTGCAAATATCAAAACCGATTTAAGAAAACCTTTCGAGTCGACTTCAATGAAACTAAGACGTTGATGCTGCATTACTTAGTTTATTTATAGTCACGTTTAGCTGGGTTTCACATCACAGGCTGGTCTGATTTATTCGGATGGGGGTCTATATATGGACCCTGCTTCTAGTGACTCACCTAAGTTAGCGACGAGCAGACGATGAGAGTGGCTGCTCTCGGGGATCAGGATGATGGGAGCATCAGCTTGAATGTCCAGGAGGACCCTCGATTGTCTTCTTGACGTCTGCTTCACACTCTGGCCGACCGAAGCGGCTCGCATCCTCCCCAATACCTGCGATTTTGTCATAATTCATAGAGTGACATTACATATGTCGGTATATACAACGTTATACGAATACGTTTGACTCTGACAATTGTTCAACTGACCAGGTAAAGGGCGCCAACAATGGCTTTCTCACCAGGATAAATAAAGGAAACTTAACAAGCTCATTATGGAAAGTTTAACTTTTATTTAACAGGAAACTTGTACATAGCACGGAGCTTAGAAAGTTTTATGACTTTAAAAGCGTTGTTTTGAGAAAAATTATGAATGCAGCATTAAATCTGGTTTTCATCAATATAACTGCAAAACAATATAAATGTAAAACAATAGTGCAAGTGGGAAATAGAGCAAAACAACCTGATATAAATGTTATAAAATTTCTTACAGAAGCAATTTATCATTAAATACTTTGTATAAATCTGTAATTTGTTCGCTAATCTCAATTATCAAAATAAACCTTTGGCGAAACACCTGTCGTCGAAACGCTACAAAAACGAGTCAATTACTTCTTGAAGTTGCTGGAAGTGTTGACAAAAGGCGATTGTTTCGTTTTGGAATCTCTGCGTGTGGACGTAACGTATCGACGACATACGCAAGCGCATGCTGATGTCGAAATCGCGTTTAAGAAGATCGTCGGGCTCGTCGTGCTTCTTTATGTCGAAATCTATCGCCTTGTCGCCGGTAAAAATAAACCTCTCACGATACAAAAACCCATTGGGACTCAAATCGGACACGGAAAGAGTCCCCAGTTGACCACGAACTCTCAGCATTGCATCTGTAACGTGAGACAAAGAAAATGATAGTTGCTATTCGTACAATACACAAAAACAGTTGATCAATAAAACTTTGATATTAAGATTAAAACAGGCAACAAGCAAACCGATTCGATGCACCTCGGATTTGAACTTGAGACTGAAGGCCGCCGACGTTGGCTTTGAGAAGCTCGTATTCGACCTTGTTAAAGATCAGATTGAAAGAGCGCACTGTGAACTTGATTTCGGAATTGATCATGTCATTTGGTTGATTCTCGTAGAAAGATCGGACTTCGAGCTGCTGGTTGACCGAGAAAGTTTGTTCTGTTTCCGGGTCGAGTTGATATTGTTTCTTGGGCGATGTTCCGATGCCGAAAAAATCGAGCAAGACAACCCAGGTTTGTAAATTGACCTGAATTAAAGAGAAACTTTGTTTGTCGTTTGATACAAAACAAGAAATGTTTGTCAGATAAAACATAATTTTTTTAATTATTGAAATGGCAGGCTGGCAGTCTTGTATGATGTGGGTAATATAAGATCGATTTCGTATTAATCAGCGGCTGATTTCTTTTTAAGTTAAATTGGAAGCTAAAATTGAACGCTTAAAAAAAGGTTTTCAGTTATTACTCAACATTCACTGGTGTCGTTCATTTCCTAGGTCAAATACAACTTCTCTCATAATAATAAAAAATCGTTTGCGACTTTAAAGCAAATAAAATAACCCTACCACTGCATTTTCATGACGTTTAACATTAGAAAGGAACATCCAACTCCGATCAACATAACTAACACACAGCAGTGCAAAATAAGAATTATACGAACAACAACAAGCCACACCTTGCAATCCAATGAATTAAAATCGACGTTGATGTTTCGGTTCACTCTGTCGTAGACGTTCGAGTACGCCGCGCTGTTGCCATCGACGAGAAACGTCGTAATCTTGACCAAAGTGTTTTCGACGTCGTCGTCACGGTCATTAGGTGACGTAGTTTTGCTTTGTTCGGAGCAGCGCGGGGTCGCAGGTTGGCTTTTGGCTTCGACTTTTTTTAAGCGTTCTGAAACAAATTGAAGGTGAGAAAAGTCGAAGACTCGGCTACTATTGTCATTTACAAAAAACAGGCGATGTGCAACGCGCGGGAAGTCCCACCTTGGTTTTAATATAGTATTTAGGAAAACATCTTTTTGATTACCTATGTTATGGATGGAGTCGTAGGGACGGAAGAGGCCAGTCGTTTGTGGCGCCACCATTGGCTTCTTGGCCTGCATCTGGGTCGGTTGAAAGGACGGAAGTGACGCCGACATGCAGCAACCGGAAGTAACATTTGATTTGATGAAAGCGGGGCAAGACGCAGATAGATAAATAGTTTTTCGATCTTTGCTCTCGCGATTACTTTTCTTTTTGGAGGACACAACAATGTGGCGGTCCTTGGACTCCTCTGGCTGCAGAAGATCTTCGATGTCCAGAGAGCCAAGAGAAAGATCAATTTGGGTCGCAAAACGATTTTCTTTCTTGTAAGCGGCAACAAATCGTTCCAAGGTAACTTTAACAAGTCCCTGTCAAAAAAGAAATTAGTTCATCAAGTAAAAAGATACTAAGGTCGATTTGTTGTTGTTGTTTCTCCTCCAAGGCTAACTGGAGGAGGTAACCCTTAAAAGAAACTAATGACATCGACTACTTCCAAGGGCTCTTTTACGTATTAGTAATGTGGTGTTGTGTTGGTACTTGGCTACAGTTAAACAAGTGATTAGTGTCATGTGCGTGTGTGTCAGGCATGTGCATTGTGGCGTTGTAAGCATCGAGGTTTACTGTGTCTAGGTAACTTCGCAAGAGCAGTGGAGCGGTCATTTGTTGGCTCTGAGCTGTGTCAGGTTTGTACACATGTGACGTGGTAATGCTTGTTCTGTGACGTGGTAATGCTTGTTCTGTGACGTGGTAATGCTTGTTCTGATGAATAAATGTCGAGGGTTATTGCAAGAAACTTTTTTTTCAACAGTATAATTGAGGTATGGGGCAGTTATGATGTTGTGAATGTGTTTGAAGTTTACGAAGATCAATGCAAGAATAAATATATAAAGAACTAGTCTGATAGATCTGAACGTAAACGTCGAACGTTCAGAACACCTACATTTATAATTATCATTAACACAAAAAAATCGGAAAGATAAAGATCACAAAAAAACAAAAAAAATCACAAAAAAAAGATAAAGATCAGAAAAGTACCTGTTCTCCTTCGCTTAAATCACCGCTGAGTTGAAATATGAGAGACGGAATATTGATGTCGGCGGATATGGGGGTGTATTTCCGGGTTGTAATGTTCTGCACGGGAAACGTTAAGCTTTGCTACAAAACAAAAATAACATTTTACATATCGATTTGCAACTAATCTATTAACCATTAATTTCTATAATTAAAATCAAGAGTCAAGATGGATTTTTCTAGCCTACGAGTATTCTCGAAATGAAGTTTAATGACACCGATTACGTGATAATTTATTAGACCTTTATAATATGTTTAAGGCAAAAGCAATTCAGCAATATTCTCAACGTTGTTTGCACTTTTAGTTTGCTATGAAAAACTAAACTATTTTGCCTTTAACTTGAGTTAAAAGCTAAGGAAAGAAGCACATGATGATGAAAAACTCAATATTTAAAGGACGTGTCCAAAAGAAACTGACATAAAAGCTGACGTACTTGCTTGGGTATTTCCAATTCGGGAACGTTAAAAAGAACAGCTTCTTTATGTCGAGGTGTCGACTGATATGAACCTATAATGAAAGTTTGAAGTCAGTAAGGTAGTGGTGGTAGTGGTAGTTGGTTGACCTAAGTTCTTCATCAGGATGGGGACGTAACTTTAAAACAAAATCTCAACAATCGAGCGATATCATAGTCAAGGGTTTTTTTTAAACTTGTTTGAACATGTAGACCACCAGGCTAATTTAGTAATCTATATGAACCCCCAGAGAGACTAAAGTTAACTTACACAAACAAAAAGTTAACATAATGTAGTTTTAAATGTTAGCTTACAGAATATCTGCTTACAAACCCTGAGATGCGCTTATCACTGACAAGTTTCTAAAACCATTTCAAAAATCGAAATGGTCTTAGATAAAGTACATTGCAGATAAAAAATATTGTGAACCCTCGATAAGTTATTGTGGACTTCTAAAATTTTTACTTTAGAAGCCTTTTCCAAGTTTCAACCCAAGCTAGCTCCAGTATGCAAAATGGGCGATGACAACATGTCATTGAAGGTTCAGTACAAGCCAATTAAGCACGATATGAAAGACGGCTTGAAAGTCAGCGTCAAAGCTGCTGGATAAAATAGTATCAAATTAATTATATGTTATGAGAAGATGTTGAGTGCATAGAAATGCAGACTATATGTACAGTGAGCAGAGAATTTTTTTACTGACATAGTGGATGCCAGAAGAGACAAGACAGATGTGCCAATTTTTAACTGGTGTAGAATGATTCGTCTTGGGAAGAAGTGAGGGAAAAAGAAGGAATGTGGAATGGTTAGATTACAACTTTCCAAAACCTTCAAAATTTTATTGGACGAAATTTTTAACAATTTCAGGCAAAACACAATCACCCCTCAAGCAAAAGTAAGAAAAACAAGAACTCACGACTTGACGGAAAGTTTTTCGAAATAGCCTTTAAAGATTGGGGGCTTTGGGCATTTGTTTCGTGAAGATCAGGAGCAGAGGCGGATTGGTGGACGTTAGACCCATCGTCATTCACAGATGACCATACGTAGTCAGCCACAAGGTCGATATCATTGCCATATGATATATTGTCAAGGGTTTTCAGCAACTGCTCGTAGGCTGGCTTTGACAGGGTAACGGTCAGTGCTGACATGGCGGAGACGTTGAGATACATTTTCCTCTCGGAAATGGCGCCAACGTGAGAAGTAAAGTAGGCGCAAGACCGGTTGCTGGAGCTGAAAAGAGCAACTAATAGAAGTATTTTTTCTCTTCTTTCAATTTTACAATTTTCAAGTCTTTTTTTTAAAGAACAGCAAAATGCTTTCAGCAACAAAGCAATAGTTATCGAATTACTGCATCAGATTTTTGATGTTTCTCTTACGTTCTTACTTAAACCTTTAAGTGCGAATTTAATTCATTTATTTGAATTCATTCAAACTCGAGTCACCAATGGTCTGGAGCATTCCGGTCACAGCAGTGTCTGACGTCGAGCGTGGACTTAGTGGTGGGGGTGAAGTCCTTTTGTTCCACGGTGAAGTGCAGGGAAGTCTTGTGCAGTATTTGAGTGGAGTGGGTCTTGGTGATGTCAAGCGTCCCGTCTTCGAGCGAACGCATGAAGAGAATGCTGAAAGAAATTCGATGAGTTTGAACAACATTCCTTTTATAGAATTGGTGGGATCGGTAGGATAGCTCAGTGTGACATCATTTTAACTTGTGAGCAAAAGGACGCGAGTTCGATACTCAGCCAACAATTAACTCCTTAAGAAAGGCACTTAACGACAAATTGCTTTTGGGGTCACGCTACATATTTACAACGCACAGGATAATGTTGCCATATGAAGAAGTTCGAATTCGCATTGATAAGAATGCTACGCTGCGGACAAGCAACCAGTAACAAGGTAAACCTCGGCAGAAATCGGCCGCGAACGAATCAAACCGGACGATGACGATAAATTCAACAACGAAAAGCGATAAAGAAAACCCAAGTTTAAAAAAAGGCCTGTCAATATCAAGCAAACGGGATCTTTACTGTTTTCTCACAAGTTTCATTTAACAAACCACTTGGTTTTACATCCGGGACAACAGGCACCAGTTAAACCTACACCCGGGATACTCGAATAAATATCGAAACAGTTTACACAGAAAACGCGCGCGACCTGTCTTCTTTCAGCTTCGCTATGCTCGGCCCCGGAGCAGCGGACGATTTCGACGTCGCGTCGGCCGCTTTCTTCGCGTTCAACTCCTCGTTTCTGCGTCGGTCGCTGCGAAGATTCATGTTCTCGACCTCGATCAGCAGCTTACCGACGGGTTGCGAACTGAGAACCAGAGAGCGATAAACGGGTTTCGAAAACAATCGATCGCGTACGCAGCGACCAACCTGTCGCCACCGACGTCGTTGCGCACCGTGATCTTCCCGAGGTGCGCCACCAGCAGCTCGAAGCTGCCCGGTGACTTGGGGAAGGCCAGGATTGGGGAGCGCATGTTGATTTGCAGCGAAAAGAAAGTGGATACTGAGTGAGAGTTGGACAAAGTCGGAAGGGGCTCGAAGCCGTAGTTGGACGCGCTTTGGGTTTGCAACGAACTGGAATCGACCGCTGCGATGAAAACCACGATTAGTCAAAGTCGAACAAAACAAAAATAGCGTCCGATTTATAAAAGTATCGTTTGACAATTTGTAGTAAAAAGAATAATTTTTTGCGATTAAAACCCAGTCCAATTGTTGGTTTATTATTCAGCTAACGACGATACGAAATTTCCGACTTTTTAATGCAAGTCGAAAGATTATCTTTAAGCGGTTACTTTATTGTCATCGCCATCATGTCAATACATCATCAATATAATGTCATCAAGTTAATACTCACTTGGTGTAAATATTATTAACGACTAAATCTGAGTTTAAACTTAAATAACTATTATAATTCAGAGCAAAAAAAAAAGCAAATTAATCTAATCAAATCAACCCCTACTTACTATCTTCAGTAATTCCACCCAGCATAGATTTGCTGTAATCAGTTACTTTTTCCATAATACTCTTCGCCATCTCTCTGTAAGCCTGTCAAAGTAAAGTATGGGTTAAAAGTGATGCAAGTGATAAAGAAGCAATTTTTTGCAAGAAGCGGAAAGTCATTCAAGAGTGGGAGTCCAGACTGGCTTTCCTGGGCTGGCCAAATCAAACACAACGGGCCTTTGACATTGTCACGTGACCACGAAGAATCTGGATCGTCCAGACAGCATGTGCCGAAATGATCACCGCAAACTTCTTGATTGTTTGTTTCTTTAAACCAAACAAACGGTTTCGTTCAGAAAACATTTCGTCATTGTCACTGAATTTACTTCACCAAAGCAGATCAAAATGAGATTCATTCAGGCGACTTGCGTGGGGAAAACATTAGCTGCCTAACGTCTGAGAGAACCGCTGGCAACAACGGGCTTCTGATCAGACAGAAAGAAGTCTATTTTGCCAGAGATTATTATGCATTATAAAGGTAATACAGACGAAATCGGTTAATCGCATACCGCTTAAACGCATATATCGTTTTATCGCATACAAATCTGACATCCCGAACCAAATCTTTTCTCTCATTAAAACATCGGTTAATCGCACACCGCTTAAAAGGAATAAATCGAATTTTGCATAAGATTTTCGTCACAGTTGCTATCTTCATTTACTTAATTGCATTATTTCCCGGGGGAAAACATTTGCTAAACAACAATGCAATCTACAATGGGATCGAAAAAGTAAACAGCGATAACTTAATCTGTCACGGTGGCTACTATTTGCTGCAAAATACAAAACAAAAGAAGTGCAATTGCGGCAAAATACAAAACAAAAGTAAAACAAAAAAGTGCGATAATCTTCAAGGTGTGTCATGAAACAGGGGCGCAATTAGGGGGGATGTTTGGACGGCATGCCATCCCCCTTTACAATGCCTATCAAAAAACCAAAAACAAAAGATGGTCTTACGAAACGGTAATTTTTTGTCAAGGGAAGATCTTTTTTTTTTTTTTTTTGGATAACCATGATTTCGGGAAAAATATAACGAAATCGAAATGCAGACTTTTTTTTAGAGATCACCATGATTTCGGGAGAAAAAAAAGCGAAATCGGAGACAAAATCGAAGTGAAGACCTTTTTTTAGGGATCACTATGATTTCGGGAGAAAAATAGCAAAATCGGAGACAAAATCGAAGTGAAGACTTTTTTTTTAGAGATCGCTACGATTTCGGAAGAAATATAGCGAAATCAGAGACGAAATTGAAATGAAGACTTTTTTTTTTAGAGATCATCATGATTTCGGGAGAAAAATAGCTAAATTGGAGACGAAATGGAGGTGAAGGCCTTTTATTTATTTTTTTTGGGAGAATTTTCGGGAGAAAATCGGGAAAACAAAGTTGAGTTGAATTGAAGATTTGAATATATAAAGTTGAGTATAAACAAACATTAAAATTGCGTATTTTCTTGCCAGTGTTTGTACAATGTCTTAATCGCGTAGAAACATTGCAAACCAAATTGGCAATCTACAACGTGGTCAAAGGGTAATCACACAAATCGGTTAAACGCATATATCGGATAATCGCATAAAAATGCCTGGTAAATTAAATATGCGATTATCCGATTTCGTTTGTATATAAAAAATAAGCCAAAAAGAAAATATATATCAAAATAGTAAAACACAGGTTATGCACAACCACAGTGAATAAAAAAATAAAAAACAACCTCGATAAGAGACTGCGAAGTGACCGCTTAAGGTCTTCTAGTTAAACAGAACCCAGAAATTGTAGCGGAATTATTCAATTTCAAAGATTATTGCGTCAGGGCATGACGATTTACATCGATTTGATTCATATATAAGAATTTAAGAGTTGAATTTTAATATTACGTATGAAGGTATTAAACGATTGGTTTCGAATATGAGGAGAGGTGGAGTTCCAGATTTTTGTCCCTTGAAATTTAATTGATCGTTGACATTGAGACGATAAAAAGTGAGGTAAGTATAAATCGTTTCGAATATTGGATCTAGTAGAGCGATTATGAATTGAACTGGTTTGAGTAAAGAAGGATATAAAACAGATTGGAAGGTGTTTGTTGGAGTATTGGTGCATAATTCTAGCAATTTGAAAATAGTACTAAATCTTGTATTTTTAAGATTTTGTATTGGTAAAAAAGTGGTGTTGTTGATGTTTTAGGGTTATAGTTTGAGATTATGCGAAGAGCTTTATTTCGGAGGTATGTTCAGAAAGTACTTCTCCAAATGGGAAGGCCGCATAGTAAATGAGGGGGGACCAGAGCGAAGTAGATAAGAAGAGCATAGGAGGGGAAAATATGTCGCAATTTATTTAAAATTCCCACCGATTTGGATATTTTAGATTCAACTAGTTGCATAAGTGGTTTAGAATTTAGCTTGTTATCAATCAGGGTTCCAAGAAGTTTACAGCAAATACTATTAACTATAAAGGAATTATCGCAAGAAACTTGAAAGGTTAAAGGTGTGATATTTTGTTTAGGAGGAAAGTGTGGTACATATGATTTATTTGGATTGATTTGGATAGTTGAAACTCAGACTTTTCAAGCAGAATCGGAAACAATTCTACTGAAACGCAACATTGAGCAACAAACAGAACAAACAAATTGGTCACCTGTCTAGTAGCTGAGGTCATTTCTTCAGCAACAAAGTCGTTGATTTCGTCCGCAAAAGCCAGAACTTCAGCAATAAGACGAGGCGAATGAATATAACAAGTCGATGCCAATCGGATAATGAGACGTGATTCTGTTCTCAAACCTTAATCAATGAACAAAATTAGTACACTGAAAAATGGCGATCTAAGTCGAAAGTTTTTAAATACGGGACGGGTAGCATTAACTTGAATTTATTTTAATTTATGGCGTTTTAATTTTTTTAGGAAAACGTTTTTAACGGTAGAATTCAATTTAATGTGTTGATTATAAGAAATAAACAGAAACAATGAAACATACGCGAATTTAAAAGGAACATTTAACTGAAAATCTGCTTTTTACAAGTGATACGAGAAAGTAAATGCAACTTGAAAGGCGACATAAAATTTATACCGTACACAAAATTTTGCCATTTCAAAATCTCAACTTACAGTCAACAAATAACATGTGCCCAAGCACTATTTCAGAGTCAAGTTCAAACATACAAGTGTTTGGTCAAAGCGGAAATAAGATCGATATATTTAAATTTAAAATTAGTTTTATAAAATTAGCTAGAAAAATATCAGAGCTTACATCATCAAGCAACACAAAGCAAACACACCATAACTGCAATTGCGTTCGATGGGGCGTGAATAAATCCCATCTTACCAGTAGCATCGGCCTGCATTTCTTCACCATCCATATCGAAAAGCAATGTATCGGAAGGGTTCGAGTCCCCGGGAGGGTAGGGGGTCCTTGACGTCACGGTCGGGACAGAAGCGGCTAGTTTCGTGATGGACCCACCGGATCGACCCCTACCGTTGTGGCTGGACTGGGTAAAGTTGAAGGACAAAGCTCTTTTCTCGTCGGCCGACACATCTGCACTTTTCGAGGACGGGAAAGGGATCTCGGTAGATTGAAGGGACTTGTCTTGCATACCCACGCTCAGAATCTCGTATCCTGCCCCGGTGTGACGTGTGTGAGATGACGTAAGGTCATGCATTTGGAGGCTGGCAATCGAACCGGTGACCTCCAACTTTCGACCCCCATGCGCCTCACTCTGCGGCAGAATAGAGGCGACGGTGTGCGCCCCCTGCATGGTCACGGTCGATATTTTCCTGCCCACAGTGTTTCCAAACTTGGTCACGTGACGCATTATGAGAATGTTGAGCTTCTTGAAGTCGATGGACAAGAAGGTTCGCGTCTTCGTCTCGCCGTCGTCGCTTTGTCCGGAAAACGTCCGCGATCGCGAGACCTGCTCGTCGAACTTGAAACCGTTTTCCTGACTTGCGTCAAGAAAGATCGAATCGGAATTTTGTTTTGGAAACACTGGTTTGAGCTTGTGCAGGAAATTCAAGATGGTCACCCAGCTCTTGGCGTTGAAAACGACGTCGAGGTTACTGAACTTGGCCGTAATGTCGGTGCAGGGATAGACTTTTGAATCGGGTCCCAACTGTAAAGATCCGTTCGGGGTCGTTTTGAGTTGCGATGATCCCTTACGAAGGCTTTTTATTTCCAAAGTAATCAAGTATTGAAAGGTGTCGTCGGTCAGCTGCGTGCTCTTGGCGCTCGAGGCCACGAAATCAAAACGATGCGGTGAGAAATATTTGTCGGAGAACTTCGTAAACTCTCGGAGTGTGTCGGCGACCGTCGTGAGAACGCTATTGGTCGGCAGGTTTCCTCCTTCAGGGCTATCCGCGGTGTTCCGCTTCTGGTGACTGATATTAGAGTTACCTGCAAAAAGCAACAACTTTTCACATTCAAATAAAAAGATGCATATTACGATGGTACTAGTGTGTGATATTTTTGGTTGCTATAAAAAAATAAATCACGAAACTTCACGATCACCTCCAAAAAGGAATATTTCTAAATGATAATTATAATACTGCTAATTACTGATGTATTATTGCGTGGAAATTGTTATAATGACGCTACAAAAATTTAATTGTTAAAACAATAAAACGGTTACCATTCTAAAATTGTGAAAAAATTATTAAAAAGTTAATAAGCGCAAAATGAAAAATCCCAAAGTAAGTTTATAGATTGACTTCATAAAAGAATTGAAAGGTGGCTCCTCCAAGATCGACCTTTGAAGGGGAGCAACAATAATAACAAGCAAACAAAACAAAGTTAAGCCAACTTTGCACAGCGGTTGCCGAAACAGTGCGTGGGACTTCATCGGGTGACGCCGTGCCGGAATCAAGAATGTTCCCGCTGTCAACTTCCATCGAAACGCGACGATGCGACGCAAGAAGAAGCTCGTAGTCGTGACCAAGTTGCTGCATGACGTCAACCAACAAAAGGCTGAAAGTGAACAGCATTGAATTGAAAGTTAACAGGCCGAAATAAAATTGGTTTTAGGGTTTAAAATATAAGTAATTTCACAAAATTGAATATTTTGTTTCAGTTTGAGTAAAACAAACGCAATACATGTAATAGGCAACAATAGGCCGACACGATATCAATTTACCTGTAAATAGAAAAAGAAACGGTTGAATCGTATGTTCTCTCGACAAACTTGGTTTGAATGCGACTGACTTCGAGAACAGACATGATCTGGTTTTCCTGGTCTTCTTCGAGAACGACAGATACCTGCAATCAATATACAAAAACAATCAAATACCGATGAACAAAATCATGTTTATCGAAGTTTGATCTGAATCAGGCAAAATCGTGAAAAGGCAAATGAGAAATTCAAAACCGGCGTTTGCAGTCGGTGATAATATGCTGTCATAGGGTTGATCCATGAGGCAACGAAAATTGACGTTTTAATAGGAGTTTCAGCAGCACTCACAATAGTGCTCACAACTTTTTTGTAACCACGGATCAAGGGGATCACTTATAAGGTTTTAAAATTTATTAAGATCGAAAAGCACGAAAAAGAATGGACAAAACATTAAAACATTAACAATATCAAAATTAAAAAGCTGCACTCTTTCTAGATGCAAACATGTCAAAAGTAGTAACAGTCCTAGTTATAGAGAAAATCCACGGAGCCTTATCATTTGGGAATTATCCTTACTCTTAGACCACAGACTAACGGGAAGATAGAATGACGAATTCGCCCACCTGGTTGATGAGGAAATCGCAGACCAACTTTTTCGAGTCAACCTTCGACTCGTCGACTAGCTTCGACGATTTTCCGCTTTTTGCACGCGGCACTTTCGTGGCGTCATGTGATTGTTTGTTAAAAGCGGGGGGAGGTCGGGACTGGTACTTTTCTTGGATCTGACGGAGGCATTTCATCGCTGTGTGAATCTGAAAAAATGAAAAATTGCTATATCTTTAAAAAAAAACATCAATTTATTCAAAGTTATACTACTTGGCGTAAGTTGTAGAACTACAACCGAAAAAAAGCCCCCACCTTTTTGTGGCTGATGTGCAAGATCAAATGAGGCAACTGGCCGGTTATGAGCAGGGCGGGATAGTTGGGGTCCAGCGTGGGTACCGATCTTTGTTCCGCAGTCAACTCGACCGTGAAACGCTCGATCAGATGCATCGGGCCGCGGGCGCCGAAACGATGCGGCCCCCACTTGCTCCGATTGGGCACCACGAGGATCTGGAGATCGGCGAAGGTCACGTGATAACGCTCGTACATTTTGTCCCAGAGCATCCGCTCAGTGAGGAACTCCTGGTCGATGAAGTGCTCGGTGGTCTGGAAAGAGGGCTCCTCCTCCTCGGGCAACGTCTTGACCTTGTCCAAGGTGCACGGTTCGGTCGGAGGCGTGGCAAACGGGGTTGCATAGTCGTCATCGTCCGAAAAGAGCTCGTCTATTGCACCCTCCTCGGCGCAATAGGCATCATCCACGGTTTTTTTCACGTCGGTTCCGGGAGGACTTAAGGATTCTGGAATCACATGTAAACGTCACTTTGTTTAAAGCAAAAATTTCCACAAATAAATATCATTAAAGGTTATTAAAAGTAAATTTTTAAAGAATTAAGTTTATTACAAAGTTTCAATTGGAAGCGTGACAAAAGATAGAAAGCGTCGTTTAATTAACCGTCATCTTAACGATTCAACTCATCTACAGATCGTGTCGTTACATTGAAAAGACTCTTCATGGTAGTTTTAGCTAGCGCTGAGAAAAAACAGAAAAATTTCAACAGGCCGGAATATACATGTATTTAAATCTGTGAAAGCAATACCCATTTATTGCTTGACGGTTGTTCGCGCAACTTAAAAATAAGCTTTGCTTTAACGGCAAACCTGAGTGGTTGGCAAAAGTCATGTGACCAAGACTAAGCACAATCATGCTGCTATTGGATGACGTCCAATCTTCCGGAATTAAAATGTCAGGCGCAAAAATGTCCAACGACACCGCCCATTTCCGTTTGTCGACCTGTTAACAGTCGTCAATCGTTAGGTGGGACGCTAATGCTGAGTTTGAACAGTGCTTAGCTGCGACGTGTATGGAGCAAATATCCAATTTCACATTAACGCTCAACAAAAAATTTATTGACTTTATCCGGGGTTTGCTGAGAAGAACCAGAGTTGGAATGGCAAGTCGCAGCACTGGCTTAAAAACAATGCTCACTGCCATCTTTGGTAGTATTTATCAATCTTTTGTTCTATCATTTATGAAAAATACCCTACATTGTATACAAATATATTAAAGCCTTCATTTCAGTATGACCACAATGACCTGGTCGGTGCTTTATTCCAAGTGCAGTCGCCGATCTAGGTAAGCAGCGCGACTCCATTTGAAATTTGTCGCGAAGTGTTTTTTTCTAGAGCACAATCGAAGTCACTTGGGTAAATAGAGTATCAAATTGACGTCCTCTGGGCGTGATTCAGATTGTTTTACATTGATTGCGGGGATACCAGGTCTCAGACCTTTAATAAGTGGTGACTGCGCTGCTGAGGGGTAAAAAAAAATCAAAACTAGCCCTGTTATGCGTCTACTTCACACAAAAATCGATTGCTTGATATGGCTTCTGTTCTCCATCAACACAAAATCGAGTTTAATCAGCCAAGTGCAGCCAAGTGGCTACGAGCGAGTTCTCGGTCAAGTAATCTTATTTGCGAAATTTTTTTAGACAAACGCGACACATTAAGATCTTCATGCTACTTGTAATTGGGTGATAATTCATCAAGCCGATTTGAAGGTTTAACGCTAGGGCAGATTACATTCAACAGGAAACAGCTGATTGATTGTTTGTTATCGCTTGTAAAACGATCAGCAGTTTTTTCATCACTTTATGACAATTTTCATTTCAAAATAACTAGCAAAGCAAAGTTATTATAGTTCAAAATCAAACAAACAAAACAAAGTTGTCCTTGATTTTATTATACAGATGTCGCAATTTACTAACAATTAGACATATCGCGCTGCGGTATCGAAAGTTTTATCCTTACAATTAAGTTAAAAAGGTTCAAAGGTCGTTTTATTGAAAAGCGCTGACTGACATTAGTCATAGATTGATGCATTGCAAACAAAGAAAAGTTTAATTTCATTAAGCTAACTTCGACTTTAAAATTTCAAAATATTGATTTATTTTTACTCTATTAAAGCGATAAATCAACTTGTTTAGCATTTGCTCGTATCTCAATCACAGTCACCTTTGTAGATAAGCAGCACGACCGCATTTAAAAATTTATCGTGAAGTCTCTTTTTCAAAGACAAAACGGAATCAATCGGGTAGACTGAGGATCGAACTCTTATTCTTTTGCTCGCGAATCTAAGAGTTGCACACAGAGGTACTCTACTTCAAAAGTAAGTCCCAGATTGTAAAATCAAGATTGATTACGCCTCATATTGGGGAAATAAAATCAGCTAAGCGACACGAAGTGGACGATTTTAAACAAGTGGGTTTGCTTTATAGGCGCTTAATTTGAACGCTTATTTTCGTTTTTCAATATACAGTATAATCTAAAGTTTTATAACAAGTTCGGCACAGCTCAATCTAGATTTGCCCTTTCCTTAATTATATAGCGGTCAATCGCTCGGCGTCCAGATTCGCGCGTCAAGAATGGAACGAAATTGAAATACCTTGACAGAAGTTTCTTTCCCTTTAATCACTCTATTAACAGCGTTCTGCACTTCGGCTCTGGTTTGTCGCATCCAGAGATCGTAGCGTTGCCGCGCTGCTTCTGCGAGCATCTCGCTCTTGATCGCTTTGTTCGTTTGCTTATCTGCAATTGGACGCGAACGTCTAGTAAAAGCGATGACGTTTGAATCGGCAATCACAGGCACCTTCGGGCGGAGTCTGGAAGAATCGCTTCAGCTTGTCGGTGAGTCCGGGAACGAACGTCAGGCACAGGGGGGCGGTGATGACCTCTAGGCGGTCGGAGAATTGCGTGTTGCGATCGGACAGTTTCTCGTAGGTGATGCTTAGAACGGCGACACGGCCGCGGTGTTCAGCGTCTTCGCGAGTAGCAGGGTCGGACGGCTGAAAAGCTTGACGTTAGTTCGCAGTCGTATTGGAAATCATAACTCAAGTTCGTAATAACCTTGCTGCTTCGTTTGATGGTGAGTTACTATTGTTAACAAAACAAAGTTAAATATATTACGATTATATACAGGAACACTAATTCATTTGTACCAGAATAAAGTGTTTGAAATAAAACAAAAAAAAAATATAAACGTTTTTGGCTTACATTAACCCTCTTTATAAAAATGTTAAGAAATTTTGCCATTAACTTTAAACATTGAGGTCAATGACCTGATTACGTAGTTGTTTATCAAATTGGTCACACGAGGTTTTCATAAAGGGGAATTGGTGAGTTATCAATTTTTCAACATTTGAAGAGTAATGTAAGCCGAAAACGTTTGTTTCTTTGTTTTATGGTTTCTTTTGAAATAAAACAAAATGGTTTCTTATTGATTTATTTCATACATTTTATTTTTGGAATGAATGGATTACTGTTGCTGTATATAATTGTAGTATGGTTGAAAAAAGTATACTCTCTTCCTAAATTGTAGTTAAAGTTAAATATGATGACGTTCTATTCGAAGACGCAAAAGCGACTGCATAGTCTGTCGGGTTACACAGCGATCGCAAACCGCAACAAGCAGAGCAGTTGACCACAGAACTTAGTGAACAACTTGCTCGTCGAGGGTTGGGCGGTCGAATGTACTGACGTTTTGAGCATTGCAGTTCTGCCGCGAACAACGTTTAGTCTCGAAAAACCTCAACGTAATTTTCTGTAAACAAACGTCACTGATCATGTAACCGAACTTCAAAAGAGGTTTCGTTGGGTCTTAATCACGTGAATCGAAACGTTTTAAATTTAATTTCAGCGCTACTCGGCAGAAGAATAAGACCAAGGTACAAGTAGATCAATGCAGATGAATGGGAATAACAATCAAAACGTTATACAGCTGGTTTCTGCTGTTGGCCTACCTTGGTGGTTGGAAAGGGAAGAAAAGTGGACCAAGAATCGGCTTGCTTCTTCCGGTTTTCGCCGTTAGGAGGGTCACCAACGGGTGATTGTGGTCGCGTCTGGCGAGTCGATGGAGTAATCAGATCGCAGAAGTGCGCGTTTAACGGGTTCAAATCTCTCAGGTGAATACTGCCCAGGTCAAGTGTGATTTGGTGAGTGGAATATCTGAAAGAATTAAAGGATTGATTGGCTTATGTTGATTACATGTTAAGGTGTTTTTTGGTCATTGTTCTTTGTTCATGATTTAGAAATTCTGAAAAACTAAGATAATCGCCTTTAGTTCCTCGCTGTCAAACTTTGAAAAAAACAACTTCTTAATCAGCTGTAACAAAAAGTTTCTATTTAGGTTTTAAATAAGTTTTTAAGCAACGTTCAATCAATCTCAACACGATTTTAATTGGGTTTGCATATTAATTTAACCCTTAAACTGTAATTAGAGTTTTATAAAAAAAAACAGTGATTTTGGGCCTTTGAAGAGACCCGATTCTAAAATAAACGGGAGAAAGTGAATCAATTGTATTTCAGTTTATAACTTTAGCTTTATCTGTTTTTAAAACATGGTCTTTGATCAAACTTAACTATGATTAACAAAAAAAATTGTATCTTCGGCTTATGCTATGTCAAAATCAAAGAACCATAGTTATATGAAAAGAATATATTTTAAATAACTACTGTAGTGCGGTCGTAACTTCGTGATATTATTGAGGTAGACTATGCACATGCCAATAGAATGCTCAGTAAACAGTATCGGTAACCAATGCAATGGTTGTTGGCAGGTTTAAATCTTTGTAAAACGAAACATATTTGACCAGGAATGTAAAGCAATAAAGATGTAGCCTAACTATGCACACATGTGACATATTTTGGTTGTGTCTGAGTGCTCTCCACAAAAGTTTCTTTGATATTTCTGACATATTTGTTAACTCTTCTTGTCTTTATCTTGGGGACACAAGTATCACCGCTTCCTTTTAGGCACTAACGCAATCACTGATCTGGGAATATCTGCACGGGCATCCTGTAGTGAATATTCCATCTGCTCATTTGCTCAATGGCACTTCTAGCTGTTTGTCTAAGGTTTTCCCTTCCAATGCGCTTTTTGATCTCTGCATCTACCAGCTGTTCTCCTAGAGATGTCTGGAATAGTGTTCTCTTTTTGTTTTGCTGATTTCCAGTAAGAGTAAAGAAAAGTCTAAATGATGAAGGAAGCAACTCCTGCAGCATCCACCAAGTTATGAAAGAAACACTTAGGCCATGGTGGTGGTGGTGGTTTTACCCGACCCGTTCCTAGGGATGGGGGCGCGGATCAATTCCGCGGAGTCCCAGTAGTCGGGCGACTCCCCACGGACGGGACCAGAGGTCCATAAGAGAAGGGGTGTGGCCGAAAATGGCCCGACGCAGAGGGTCTAGTACAGGGCAGTCGAGCACGAGATGTGAGAGATCCTGTGGTTCAGAACCACAGTTGCTGCAAGAAGGAGTCTCGGCTCGACCAACCCTGTGGAGATAAGAGTTAAGGAGAGTGCTGTGCCCGTTGCAGCGTAAACGGGAGAGAGCACAGCGAGCGGAGCGAGGGAGAGTAAGCTCCTCGGGAGATACTGTAGGGATTTGGTGATGAAAGAAACCAGATTGGACACTGCGTCTCCAACTGGTGTAGAGGGATAGTCGTTGGGAGGAGATAAGGGGTGTGAGGGATACTGGTATACTGGAGGGATCGAGAGAGGCACCGACTTTAGCTAGAGAGTCAGCTAAGTCGTTACCTGGGAGGGAAGAGTGACCAGGTATCCATTGAAGATGGATAACCTTGGATTGAGATAGGGAGTTAAGAAGAGATTGGGTATTGGATAGGGATTGTGGGGTTAAATATGGTAGGGGGGTGGAGAGAGTTGAAAGGACAGATAAAGAGTCGGAAAAGAAGGTGATAGAGTCGAAATTACATGCCTTGGAGTGAGAGATACACCACTCAAGAGCATGTAGGGGAGCGAAGGTTTCAGCGCTATAACTGGTAGCCCAGAGACCAGTCGAGAAGGAAAGCGAGGTAGCAGTGACACACTTTGTACACTTGATGTGTATCCCTGCACCACCCTGTCCCAGCCCGCCAGGCACCGAACCGTCAGTCCAGGCAGAGATATCGCTGTGAGATAGAGTGGAAAGATGGCAGGTAGCTGCAGTGTTGCGAAGGGAGGGGGGTCATTGCGAGAGCATGGGGATGAGAGGTGGAGGGAGATTGTGTAATTAGATGGGGCAGACCAGGGGGGTTTAGGAGGGCAGAGGATTAGTGGTTCACGGGTGAGATGTAGGTTAGGGGTAAGGTTATGTGATCTGGAGAAGGATCTCCATGAGCATTTTTTGAGACGTGTATGGGGATTAAAGTTCGCAAGAGGCTATGGGAAAGGTGGGAGGTAGACGGAGGGCTCGTTCAAAGAAGGAAAGGGATTGGTGAGTGAGGGTGACTCGTAGTGGAGGTAGAAGTGCTTCTATATGAAGTAGAGGAATGGGAGTGGACGATAGACAACCTGTGATTACTCGACAGGAAGATCTATGCATCCTCTCCACGGAGGTGATGTGAGTAGGAGATGAGAAGGGAAACCAGCCTGGGGAAGCATAGGTGAGGATGGGGCGGATGAAGGCTTTATAAGGGTACATAAGGATTCTTTTGATGGACCCCAGGAGGCAGAGGCAATGGAGCGAAAAGCACGGAATCGGCTGTGAAACTTTTTCCGTAAGGATAAGACGTGATATTTGAAAGAGAGAGTGCGATCGAAAGTTACACCGAGAAAGGTTGGACAAGGGTTGAATTTGAGAGGAGTGTTAAGAATGTGCAGAGAGGGTTGTATACGTGATTGGTAGGGGTCTAAGCTGAAGAAGGATGTTTCACATTTGAGGGGGTTGAGAGGAAGGCGCCATTTTGAGGACCATTCCACCAGTCTGTTGAGGGCAGCTTGTACTACAGCGGTTGCACACTCAACTTTCGGGGAGGAGGCCCAGATGGCTAGGTCATCTGCATAGAGAGAGGTCTTAACAGATGCAGGAAGGAAAGTGGGAAGGTCATTTATGTATATAGAGAAGAGAACTGGTCCTAGAACCGAACCTTGGGGAACTCCTCTTCGGAGACGGAAAGGACGACTGTATGAATTACAGATACGACACTTAGGCCATCGCCTCGTCTGTCGTTTCGACATGTAGTTGTGGATAAACATATCCAAACAATCAACTCCCCCTTTTGTTTGGTTGTAAAAGTTGACTATTCAGGTTTCTTTTCTTCATCATCGGTCACTGCATTATCATCATGCATAGTTGAGAGTAATAATACAGTTTTTGTTCTTTTTTGGTACGTAGGACACCGGTTGAACTTTTTGAAATCCATGGTAGAACTTTTTTCTTCTCACTGTCTTGATGGGAGAAAGTCTGGTGGAATAAATGTTTTGTTCCTTCTAACGGTGCTGACAAGGGTCAAACCATTTTGTAGTAGAGTTGCAGCTAAAATTAAATCCGTAAAAAAGTTGTCCATCGTGATATTTCTCCTACTGTAATTGAAAGGAGCCGACAATTCAAGCACAACATATTTTGTTGAGGATTATCTCCTCCTTTTTCAAGATAAGGCTTAGCTTTCAACGGATAGAAAGAAATTGCATCACAGATCCAAAAGACTTTCATGCCAAATTTGTCTGGCTTGCTCGGAATGTACTGGCGGAAAGGGCAACGACTTCCAAAAGGAAGTAGCTGCTCACCAACGGTGAGATACCCACTTGGTGTGTAGTATCTAAGAAGCAATGCATTGATTTTGTTAAGTAGATCTTTGATAGGTGCAAGTTTGTTATTGGCTCGCCGTGCCGTTCTTGTGTCTTTGTCATCAAAACGTATGAAGCGTGTCAAGGCGATGAACCGATACTGCGGCATTGTATAGCTATGAATATTGAAGGACCATATTTTTTGTCCCACAAACCACTTTGTGACAAATGACCAGCAGTAATAACAAGCCCAATGTAAGCCAGTATTTCTGTTCTATCCGTCAATCTCCACTTTGCGCTATTCTCGTTCTCATCTATACCAGATCTATGTTTTTCAGCAAACACCCATTGGGCTTCTTTATTTGTATAGGCTACAATGATGTCTAGAACTTTATCAGATACGTACTATCTAAAAGCTTGCAGAATGTCAGTTATTACCACTAATATGTTGGTTGGCTTTGCACGTGAACAAATAGTATTGTGCTGCTTCATCCTTGTTCTTTGAGGTGGTGTGGACTGCCATACAGTTCCATCTTGTGCAGTGAAGTTTACTCTTGTGTCGCCACCAACTTGTGCTGATCTTTCTTCAACTGAATCACCTGCTCCTTCCTCTTCTATTCTTTCCCTCAAATCTTTCTCTAATACATCTGCTTCTGAATCAGAAGTATTAGAGGGGACATATTCTTCTCCTGACGATGTTTTACTGTCACTATTGTCAATGTCACTGTTATTTTGTTGATTGACTTTAGCATAAAGCATTTGAAACACATTTCTGTCAGCCATTTTTAAACTTTTAATATTTTAAAAAGTAAACTAACAAATAGCACCTAAAAAGAAAAGAATTTATCTTAGTGAGACAGACAATGTAGATTGCGTAACAAGTAGATCATAATCTTACGTTTTTTGAAATTACAACCAGGCCTCGAAGCCCTTACTTACAATTTGAGGTGTATACTTGTTTTTAGCGTACCAAAATTTTCTTTCTGACTTATTAATTTAACTCTGTTCTTAAATTTTGCAAAAAGAACTGTTTTAGGCATTCCAGGAGCAACAGCTCTAAAAATCAAGAAAGAATCTAAAAATCTAAAAAGTTTTGCAAATTTTCTCCCTAAACGCGCCTCCCAGGCCCTTAATTACCGTTTAAAGGTTAAGTTGTAAAATAACGATAAAAAAACAAAGTATTAACAGTGTTTCAACCGAGGGCGCTGAGATTGGTTTTAAGGAAAATGAAAACACTGTAATAAGTAAGCAATATGAAATCAAAAATAATGCTATTAAAATATGTACATTGCGGACTAGTTATCAAAAATGTTAAATTTGAAAAAGACGTAAAGAGAAATTCTAAATTTAAAAAACTGAAACTATTTTTAATCGAAAAACACTTGCTATTTTCTTCAAATAAATTTTTAAAGACTTAAATTTTTGAACATGTCATGTCAGCCCCACAAAAAACTATTTAAAAACCGAGTAGACGCCACAGGTAAACTACGAAAGCGAGAGAACTGCTTTTCTGACGTAATTTTCATTTCGAACAAGCTTGCCTCGGTCTCCATTCGCTTTTAATGTTGACGTCATTAAACTCGAGAGATATAAATCCGATATTGGTTTGGTCTTTCAGCAGCAACTTTCCGCTGTTCAGCGCGAAATTAAGTTTGAGCAACACCGAATCGCGCATTAGGAACGTGTCAGTCGTGTCCTCGTCTGACAATTCGTCACCGAACATCTCGAAGATCTCATCGTCGTCTATCATACAAAGTCGGCGAGAATAAAACGAGAGAATAAAAAGAAAAAAAATTATACAAAAAGGTTGAAACGAGAGAAGAAGAGAACAATCCTTTTCTTACTTAGATCTTTGAAAAGACTGTCAGAAACAGTAGATGGGTTATTTTGGGCGTCGATGGCATCGGGAATCGACGCTCGTTTGTCACACGGAAGCTCCGACGACGATGTAAGCTCATGACCTTCACCGTTTTCTTCCAAGAAAGACTCCTCTTCTTCTGATTCACTCGACGATTTTTTCCATGCTCTAAGAAGTAGAGTTCAGAAAAAAATATTTAAATACTGTTATGTCAACGGACAATTTTACGATTATGAAGTCATAAATCCGTACAGCTGTTAAAATCCTAAAATTTTTAGAAACAACTTTAAATTAAAATTAAAAAATATACTGCCTCTTTATTACAGTCCAGGTAAAAACCTAAACTTTAATCTTTTTAATCATAAACTGGGAGAAACATGAGTCACAACAAAGACTTTTAAAAATTGTACGAAATAAAGGTTGTACAAAATACAAAATCAAGAGTTTTCCTACTGTTGGTCAAGTAAAAGCAATTTTAAACTTGTAAAGATAAATGTTTAAGGCATGTAATCATTTTGGTTTGGCTTAACTTCAAATGTCCCTCAATCAAAGTTTGAAATTAAACGTAACAAGTCACAAAGTGTTTTCTCCCACCTTCAAATGCGGCGTGACAAAATAGGAAATTTGGTATTAAAATTAATTTCGCTAGTCAAAAAAATAGGAGCTAAAAATGGAATCAAAAGGATTCGTTTGAAACGATTATTTAGAGACAAGCAACCAAATATCGGGACGTCTTTCAACTGTCTATGTCAATTTAATTTTTTGCAAAAAATCCTGCAAAATTTAATCATTTTCTTACCCCAACCATCCTCTCCACGGCCAGCCACGTTTCTTTTGGTGGGAATTCCCTTTCAGCTGAGAAAATTTCTGCAACCAAAAAAATAAACGTAAAACAGCATACCTTAACCTTACTGTAAATACAGTCAATTAATAGGATAATTTGGGTTTAAATACAACTTTACATAGTAACGATTTCAATTGCTTGTCACAGGACTATGTGCAACTTTTTAAAAAAAAAACAAAAAAAGGAGCATGATGAAATTAATTGCTGATTTTGGAAAGTAATATAGGTGCAGCGTCTGACATTATGTGCGACTTGACTTAAAAACTTAACCATAACGTTTCTCTTAATAAAATTTTATAAAACCTCCCAGTTAATTAATTACGATTATTTTTTTACTTGATTCAAATTCATGACTTGCAAGCTAATTATCCCACCGTAAAACATGCAAACAAAAAACGAAAAGAGTGATTATTATCCTTTTAATAGCTCATAAACCCTTCAAAAAATCTTTTTAAATGCATGGTAAAAAACAAAAATTGAAAATACGCTTAATTTATAGATGTAAGCATAACATAAAGCATAAATATCAGTGGAGTGCACCATTTTATCTGCTTTCAACTTCAGTAATGTGACGATTTGTTTGATGAATTTTGCCCGATTAATGATACATTACAAAAGTGGAGTTTTTATTGCTTCAGTATATCCCTACAGTTATTCATCGACACCAATTCGACCCCTTGACTATTTATCGACCTCATGGATGATCTAACTCCAAGATGACTTCTGGAGAATGACTAATAATTAAATCAATTATTCTAAAATCGATCGGCATTACGCGAGCGCCCGATCGCACCGAGTGAAGAATTGATTTTTGTTGCGAGAGTGTTAAGTTTTGTACGAGCTATGTCGGCGCAGTAGCGACAAAAAGACGCCGCCCGTTTGACTGCTGGTATAATCAGACAGCTTACTTGAATTGTTTTTCCGTCAGGCATTTGTGCTAATTTCTGCTCGTTTTTTGATTGATTTTGCCTTTTTACAGTTAACTGCAGATATTATGCTTGCATACAAGTTGTTGTAGGATATGTTTATCAGTCGATCTTATTTTATCAGTCGGACTTCCAATGAAACTAGCACGAGCTCTTTGAACTGTTAATAGTTGTCCTGATTTTTCATAATGTTGTAAACAGAAAAGAAATGTTATTAAGAACGACTTAATTTGTATTATTTGCTACTATTCTTTGTTTTTTGGTTTTAAAATAAAATTTTTATCTTTTTTATCACATGAATAAAAAGATAAGTTTGCTGTTACGGGAACCCCCAGCAAGTTAACTTATCACTTTATCTTTTTAAACAAAACTTTTTGGACAATGGCTTCAGTGAATTTAAAAATTTCTTTTTAAAGTTTAAAGCTGCATTTACGTTGACGGTGGTGATTGGTCTTCCAAATGTACAGAAATTTAAGTTTGTATTAAGCGTGAAAAGAAATAAGCTGTAGATCGAACAATCTGGCAATACGCACGAAATTAATTTTAATTCTGCTAAAAGACAATGGGTTTCGGGGTCTATTAATGGGTGATCTAATGAACAGCGGTAACAACGTACAACCAGGAATCAAAAACCGCTGGTCCGTAACGAATTCATTACCGAACCGTGTGGAAAGAATACATTACGTAGCGATAAGGTAAAACTACAATCAATGTCTTACAATTTGTCGCATTATCTTTTGTGGATAACATGCGCAAGTGCATCAAATAAACCTTTATCTTCTTAAATTATGCTTTGCCAGTGGAAGCAGTTTTAAAAGTAGAAAGCGTGTTTATAGACTTTCTAAATACATCACCAACACAAAACATTCGTTTTATTATAAAAAAATAAAAATAAAAAACCGGTCCGTAGTGCGGAAAAGGTCGCCGAATCTTGTTTTAAACACCTTTTGAAGGAGCTATCTAATGAAACAATGATCACAACTTACGCGGCCTTTTGATTGGCTGCGATGTCGGCGAGTATTCATTTCGTTTAAAACCACGTGATCTAAACGCTGCGTTGGCCAAGTTCACAAAATATAACAAATGGAGAAACCACCACATGTTCCCACACACAAGCTAGCGATCGAATCGGGTCATGATTATCATTATAATCTATCATCAAATTATCATGACAATGCATCAACATATTATCAGCATAATGCATCAGCATATTACGTATCATCTTAATAAATCACCAAGGCTCGTCAGATTAATCAGAACAACACATAGAAAGAAACTTACTTTTTTTTTGGAAGACCTCAACTGACTGTTTTTGCGACTAGATTTACGGTCCTGGGCGACAGCGTCCAATTCACCGTAGACAAGATCGTGCAAAATTGCAAGCTCGGCAAACGACATCTCAGAGCGCATTTCTTCCATTGAAGTTTCCCAACTTTTGTCTTTAACCCCCTGCAATCGAAATGCAATGAAAGCTAATTTTAATTCAATCCTACTATTAGCGATCCTGATGGAATAGGTCAGTATAACAATACTCTGACTTGCAAGCATTTGGACTCGAGTTCGATGCTCAGTCTACAACTCTACACGGGTAATTTCCGTTGTATCTTGTGAAAGGCACTTTACAACAAATTCTTAAATGGAATACTCTGCCTACCGACAATGATTAATAACAGAAAGAAGCAAGCAGGTCAATATGGCCACATGAAGAAAGAAGCAATATCAAACAGAAATAAGGTTGAACTGCGATCGCGGACTGAATGATTTGTGACCAACTAATCTTTTTTTAAAAGGAATGAGAACAAACTGAGAGATTTTAGTTCAAGCATTTTGCAATTACTTTTACTAGTAAACCAAAATTTTGCTTCTTTCCAGTAACACACCAACAAAAAATATAAGTAATACACTAAAGAAAAAATAATGGCAATGAAATTACAATGAAAAATAAGAAACGATGAGTGGAGGTTATTGAGAAAGACTGAAAAGAGGAGGGTTATACGAGAATTGGTGAAAAGAAAAGAGTGAAGGCGCGGGTGCAAGAAACAGCTAACCCCTTTCCGGCAAAAAAAACACGGCACGTCCCTTTCTTCGGAACGAAAATGAATGATAACACTAACAAAAAATAGGTCAAGAGACAAACTACGGGCAAAATAAGAAATTGGTCAGTTGGTGTGAAAGCGCTTTGTGGACAGGCATGTCTGAAATAGCTGTGTGATAAATGAAAAACCTGAAACGAATGAATTACCCCTGATTTATTCAAGTTCAAGCTTTCACACTTACAGCGGATTTTTGAACGTATTTCGCATTTAAATAAGCTTTGTATGTCTTCACGTATTGGACAATCAAATTCGCTCTCTTCAGTAAAAACTCCATTGACCTTGTCTTTCGTCGAAGTTGAATCTTCGATATATGGCTGTTAATTGCCCACTGCCACCATTTCCTTGGACTGAAAAAACAATTTTCCATGATTTATTAACATAAACAATAAATTTTTAAGCGCAAACGCAAAACACACGCAAGTTCTCGTACGATAACCTTAACGTTTGTCTTAAAACTCAACAGAACTATTTTATTAGACTTGTATTTGTCCGATCAAAATTTTTTAAAAATGTATTCTTAAATAAATTACTTCTCTATACATACACCATTTTCAAATTATTTTAATATTGCATTATAGCATATGCATTAAAGCAGGGGTCTTAAATTGGGGGCGTGAAAGGTTCATAAGAGAGGCGCGAGCAACTGGCTGCAAACTGAATAAGTAACTGCATTGAAATGAAATAAATCGAACAAAATATCACGTTGATTATTTAAAACAGTGTTGATCAAATTTCTTTTTTAGAGATAATGGATAAGTCAGAAATCTGAGAAAAATTTAACTACTTTTTGGTACGAAAATGGAGAAATCAGAAAGACATTTAAAGTGAAGACTTTTTTTCAGTCTTTATCTTTAATTTTGGACGAAAATTGAGAATACGATGATATGGCCATAGTTCATGATTTCTAATTTAAATTCACAATTTATCAAGCGCAAGAAAATATTAGAACTTATCAAATATTTATTGTAACAAAAGTCAAAAATTTAGCACCAGATAAACAAATAGGTTACATAATTAATGTATTAATGTGTTTAACATATTACAAGATAAACCAAACGTACAAAAACTTGCAAGAAACTGGTTCAAAAAGCGTTTGTATCATGTTTGCATTGTAGTTTTTCTGTTTCGGCCTCACCAGAAAATTGAACCATCTCAAGCCGCGTTTAATCATTTTGGGACGCAACAGTCACTTAAAAATAATTAGCCTTTTATACTCTTATTAGAAAACTCTATTAATAAATCAAAAACATAGTGACGGCTCCAATATAAACCACAATTATTTTCATTTTTTTTTTTTTTTTGTACGTCATCTAAATCTTTAAATGTCAAAGGCGCCGTCATAATGAAAGAGAACCTTGGAAGTTTAAAGTATTACGAGAAAACAGCTCAATGCGAATCTATGCATGTAAACAAGTGCACTACAAACCACTTTCGACATCAACTACATTGCAATTTTATAAAGGAACAAACATTGATCTGAGAAAGCAAGTTAGGGTAATAGCTGCACTCGTTTTACACGGCAAGTAAAACCCCTTCGATGTTTTTCAATAAATCAGTGAAATAACTACAAAACAAAAGTAGAATTAAAACTAACTTGGAGCGAAGGTCGACAGTCGGGCGATAGCGACGATTCTGCATCTGAGTGTGCCATCTTGCAACTTCATTGCTGAAGGCCAAAAGTTGGTCGTATTGATTCTTTGTTAGATTCAAGAAAATTTCGGGAAAATCGACGTCCAAAGTAAGCCTGGGGTTAGTACGAGAACGAAGGGGATAGGGGGTACATACTCGAGTTAAACGGGCGTCCCCGTTCACCGGGTGCAAAACGAAGCGATCCGGTTCGTTCAAGTCAACGTCATCTTCTGACCCGACATGATCACTCATCGCACTCTGCATTACGTCATAATGTTGTTATTGATGGAACAAGATAACTATTAAAATCAATAAAAAAATAGCGTATCTAAGTAATAATGTTCTTCATTACATACAATAAGCATCATATATGCGTGAAGTAAAAGATTTTTCTTCCCAAAACTTTTCATCTGACACTCTTCAGGGGAAATCGTCAGAATGAAGCAGAATTGAAACCGAATTAAGTTATAAAGGGGGAAAGTAGAGTTCTCATTGGCTGAAAGAAGTTAGCCAATGAGAGAAAAGATTAAGAAATTTTCAAAGAGTAGACGAATTCTTTTTGCTTACACAGAAGGGGATTGAGAGATTTAATGAAAGTCGCTTCAAGAGCAGAAAGGTGAAAGGAAGAGCGACCTCGAGCGAGAATAGAAAATTTTTCGTTGCTGTAATGAAGGGCGCATTGGGCGTTGTCAAGAAGATGTTGACCAATGGCGGATTCGTGAAATCGTTGTGGGCGTGTGTTGTTCTTGCAAGAGCGGGAAAGACTTTGGCGGTTGGTCGAAGCACGAGGATTGGTGATGGATCTAGGAACGTGTTGTTTAATTCGCTCTTCTAGCCGTTGAGACGTGCGACCAACGTACCGACTATCGCAGTGGCACAAAAACTGGTAAATAACATTGCTGTGATGATGGGAAGGTAACACGTCTTTCTTAATCGCTGGAAGGAGCTGTCGCGTGTTGAAAATAACACGTGGTTTGACGGAGAAAAAGCAGCGTTTCACAGCAGACGTAATCTGCTTTTCGAACTTCATCGAGACGTTTCCAATCCATGGGATGTGTAGGTAGACAGGGCACTTTTTTACTGTGTGGACTAGGTTAGAATTTAGTTGTTGAAGTTTTCGCTTGAAAGCCGAATTGGTTACACGTTCCGGGTAGCCATTTTCCAAAAGAATTGAACGAATTTTACCAAGCTCTTGGTCCAGTTTGCTTTTAGAACAAATCATAAAAGCTCTGTGAACGAGAGTACCAATTAGATTGATTTTCCGTTTCTGGAGACTAAAAGAGTTCCAACGTAGATATTGGCCAGTGAAGGTGGGTTTCTTATATACTGAAGTTAGAAATTCTGAATCATGCCTTTCTACCAACACGTCAAGGAAAGGGAGAGAGTGATTAGATTCCTTTTCATAGGTGAAGCGAAGTGAGGGATGAAGGGAGTTGAGGTGGATGAAAAAAGTGTTGCAGTCTTCTTCATTGTTGAAAGTATCATCAACGTACCCTCGAACCACGTGTTATTTTCAATACGCGACAGCTCCTTCCAGCGATTAAGAAAGACGTGTTACCTTCCCATCATCACAGCAATATTATTTACCAGTTTTTGTGCCACTGCGATAGTCGGTACGTTGGTCGCACGTCTCAACGGCTAGAAGAGCGAATTAAACAACACGTTCCTAGATCCATCACCAATCCTCGTGCTTCGACCAACCGCCAAAGTCTTTCCCGCTCTTGCAAAAACAACATACGCCCACAACAATTTCACGAATCCGCCATTGGTCAACATCTTCTTGACAACGCCCAATGCGCCCTTCATTACAGCAACGAAAAATTTTCTATTCTCGCTCGAGGTCGCTCTTCCTTTCACCTTTCTGCTCTTGAAGCGACTTTCATTAAATCTCTCAATCCCCTTCTGTGTAAGCAAAAAGAATTCGTCTACTCTTTGAAAATTTCTTAATCTTTTCTCTCATTGGCTAACTTCTTTCAGCCAATGAGAACTCTACTTTCCCCCTTTATAACTTAATTCGGTTTCAATTCTGCTTCATTCTGACGATTTCCCCTGAAGAGTGTCAGATGAAAAGCTTTGGGAAGAAAAATCTTTTACTTCACGCAATCTTCAAATTCTGTACCACCAAATGTTCATCATATATGCCTGTAGCAGAGAGTTCCTGAGCCACTTGACTCACTAATGAACAATTCGAAGTTTCTACAGTAGAAAGAAATAATTGCCAAGGAAGAAATTGGGGAGAAATTTGAGAATTTTAGTGCAATGTAAGCTGATCGGAAAAAATTGGCTTGCCCTTCGCAGTTGAATGGCAAAATCTGGTAAAAGCGGATTCGTTAAAGTAAAAACCTTTTTTATCTTTTTTTTTTATTTAATACCAAAAAAAAACCTTCAATCAATATGACAAATTTTTTATTTTCCTTGCTCCTGCCATAGCATTTTTAACATTTTATGCGATGGTTTATGACAAAAAACAATCGAGAACTTAAAAGGAAAACCTAATAAAAGATCAATTGTTTGATTCAACAGAACAATAGCAATTGTTCAGGAAATAAAACAAACCTTTTTGAAAAGTTTGTTAAAAGGCAAAGCGAATAACGTATCAAAGCAAACTCAAGACTCAAAGCTCAAAATTACTAAAACGAAAATATAATCTTATTGCCAAACTAAAGGCCCGTTTCCACTACGAGCGTGGAAAAAAGCATTCTTTGTTTGTTTTATTGATTTTTTTTTGCGCTCGCTTCAATTTTAACCGCTCGCTTCAATCGAAGATCAATAAAAGAGACAAAGAATGCTCTTTTCCACGCTCGTAGTGGAAACAGGCCTTAAGTTCAGGAAAGCGCATAAAAAGTAAAATAAGCCGTTACATGGTCATTTCGAAAATAACAAATTTTGCGAATTTATATATTTTTCGTAGCTCACGATGAACATTGCTGACGCTAAACGCAGTAATTTAGGGTTTCGTTCACTGTTCGCCATTACTAACTGCAGATTTTATGCATTTTCCGAAATTTAAAAGTTTGTTACGTCGGAACAGCGAACAGTGAAAGAGATACATAATTTATACGCATTTGTTTGACGCGAGTATATTTACTTCAATTCAAAACCACAAGCTGACAGTGCAGAGCAAATCAGAAAAATAAATAAGTATTTTTTTTTACAGAACAGCTGAACACCAACTTACAATAAGCTCATCTTGGAACATTTCGTCAAGAACACGTGACTTTGTATCCCAATAAAAGGAGAGAGCTTTGAGTTTCATTTTTTTCCATTTTTTATCCGCATTTAATTTGCTGTTCGTAATTGGTTCCTGAAGAAATAGAGTAGAACAAATGTGACAAAAAATTTATATTTTATGGTCGGTTTGTCTCGTTGATGGCAAAACAAATTTGGTCAATCAAGGGTCAGTTAGTTTTCTTAAATTATAGAACAGAATGAAGTTGCCTTGAAAAATAGAAAGTAAAATACTCCAAATTTAACACGTTGGCTGCCGCGTGTATCACCGATGATACATTCCATCATTGGAAGTGCATTACCGTTGATACAAGCGGCAGCCAATGTGTTCTAGCTCTAATCGTATTGTAGCCAAAAATAATTTTTTATGCGCCATAACGTGTTTCAACGCTAAAGGTTGGATATAAAATTGTAAATACACAGTTTTTTGTTTAGACAAAAGGTTTACACTCAGCCTAAATGCTATCTAAATTCAGAATTCACAGTCATATGCAATATGCATTCTGTTATTCGATTTGTCAAGAAAATGAACGAAATGATATTTCATTTGCCATTAAAGTGAACACTAGAAAGACTTATTCTGTCTAATCTTGTTAAAAAAGTAAGTAATTTCTGGTTTACATTCATTATAACGAAGAAAGTAGTTATCATAAAACGTCAAAAACTAAAATCTGAGTGCTCGCAGACGACAACGAAAAACAAAAACATGTAGTGTAATAACCCACACTCTATTTAACGATATTAAAATGAATCGTCTAAATTTACCATAGAAATGTAAAAAACACATTTTTTCAAATGAAATCAATCAAAAAATGCCTTACCCATTTTTCATCTGTTGTTTCAGTACTTAATTCACTAATATGCATTCCAAACGCAAAACTGTCGAGTAAAGTTTCGTTATCTTCATAACGGATATGCAAATCGAAGAGGCGAATCTAGAATATTCGTCACTAGCAGTTTTTATATTAATTCTATAAAGTGCAAGTAAATTTACGAAAATCATGCCAATTCGGCGCGATAGCTTAAAATATTAACACTCTGACTTGCGAGCAGAAGGACACGAGTTCGATGCTCAGGGAAGTTGGTAGCACGCTGGGGAAAACCCACTTTAAAAGAAAGTCATAAACGGGGTCTGGCTGATTGAATGGGTTATGGGTTTGATTAAATTACAGCAGTGATTCGGGTTAAAACAGGAAGCAGAAAACAGGCCAATACGGCCACACGAAAAAAATTACATAAGCAAAAAAAGTAACTCGACGAGAATAAATCAAAATACAAAAACCTTGAAACGATTAAAATGACTTTTGCACAAGATTTTTTCAAAAATTACTACTGACGACCAACAATATCTTTGTGCGATAGAGATCTAGAATGACAACATGATAACAAGCAGACCTTCACCAACTAACGCTTTCTAATCGAGGTCATCAAGAAAGAAACGTGATTGTAGCGACTTTTTCTAAACTGAAATCTGTTTAGCGCCGAATCGTTACCGGTGTGACGCGCACGGCGCAAAATAAACAAGTTATTATTCCTCCACCTTATCATAACATGTGGAAAAGCAAAGGCTTCAATTCTCACTACCTTAATGTTAATATTTCTTGCAGATTAAATTTTTAACTTTTTTACTCAACCCTGGAAAATCAAGATTCAATTTAATACTTGGTCTAGCTAAATTTAAAGGTAGCGAAAACTTGACTTTTTTTAAATTTTCATACTGTACTACAAAAAGCATAATTAAAAACTGTCTTGTTGGTGGATACAAATCAATTAAATTTAACGCAAATAGGGTTTTAAATTTTAATTGCTCATCAAAATGATACAAATGAAAAAGAATAATCAGGATAATTTACAAAGGTGCACGATATGCTTAATCATTAGCAGTTTTTTAACGTTTGTTTAAGGCAGTGGTTCCCAAACTTTTTTCTCTCAAGGCGCATTTTAGAAAAAACAAAAATTATTTGGCACACTTCAAACATTTGAGTACAAAATTTATTAAAATAAATCATTTTTACATATCATAACGTAAAATTAAGATAATATTGCCTAAGTTTTTAAGAGGTTTAATGTATTTGCGTCTTTAAGACAGGAGTACGACAAATCTGTCAGTGAGAAACATGTGCTTGATGTTTTTTGGCAACGGTTTCAATGTTAGGACGTTTTCAGAGAGACAAACTCTCGTTTTTTCTTCAATATAACAAAGCCGCTCTCGTTTTTTAGACTTTATATTGTGGAGTGTTGAAAATGCAAGTTCACATAGGTATGAAGTTAAAAACTGCATCATAATAGTCAAAGTCTTTTTAGCTAATGAAGGGTATTCTTCTTTAACAGCAATCCAAAACATATACTGTATACCTCAACATGTTTGATTTTGAGCCCACGGTCACTGGAAATACATGCCAACTCCTCTTCTTTACATAATAGAAGACCAGTGTTAGATGAACTCTCTATGAAAAGATTTCGAACCCAGTCATACTCATTAGTCTTCAGTGTTGAATTTTTCAAGTGTTAAAATACAATGGGACTCATTTTCTTAATGCAGCTTTCTCGTACTAAAGCGAACATTTCAAACTTGCCATCTTTAGCTCTGTTTTTCCAAATTGCAACTTTCTTTTTAAATGCAAGCAGTTTATCGTATGAAGTAAGGATGTTTTCTTCTCTACCTTGCATGCTTTTGTTGAGGCTTTTAAGATGTGCCAATACCTCTGTCAAATATTCCAGCCTTGAAAGCCAAAATTCACATTGAAGATATTCACAGAAGCGTTCATGTTTTTCTGTTTTGAAAAAATGCATGTAGTTCCTTGTGTAGTTTATGTACACGACACAGCACTTTTCCTCTTGAGAGCCACCTCGCTTCAGTGTGCAGAATCAAACCTTTGTGCTGAGAGTCCATATCAGCACAAATGTTCTCAAAAAAACGAAACTTCAATGGTCTTTTTTTGTTAAAATTAACTATTTGAACTTGTTTAAACCTTGATTTAATTCATATGGTATTGTCTTCAAAACAAGTACTTTCCTATGGAGGAAGCAGTGAGTTTGTACAACATTAGGATTTTCTCTTTGTATCTAAACCTTTAATGCTGCCGATCATACATGGTGCCCTATCAATGCATATTCCAACTCACGATTATATATAAACATGATTAACTCCATTTTTCAAGGTAAACAGATAATATGTCAAAGATATCTTGGCCTCTTGTAATGATTTCCTTGCAGCACAAAAATTGATTTATTATTTCATTTCCATCAATAAAACGAATAAACGCAAGTAACTGTGGTTTGCCCTTGATCTCAGTTGATTCATCAACTTGTAAAGCGAAGTCAAGGGTGCTCTAAAGTTTAGTCTGTACACTTTCCTCGATATTAACAAATCCACAATACGCCTTTCGATTTTATTGTTTGACAGGAAAATCTTGCTTATTTCTTGTTCAACTTTTTCACCTAGAATTGTTTTAACTATCTTTCTGCAACCAGGCAAGATTATCGACTCAGCTGTAGTATGTGATTTTGTTTGCAGTGCAATCATTTCGGCCATAGCCGTACCTTCCGGGAGGGCAGGGGGGACTATTGCCCCCCCCAAGTTTCCAAGATTTGCGCAAAATTCAAATTTTTCAGGTAGTGACAAGAAAATATAATAGCTTGATGGTCGTTGCACCGTGCCACGTATCGAATTACTACCAATATCGATAGTGTGCCGTACTGACAGAAGTCGGCAGCGTGGAATTTTACAAACTGTACTTGATTGAATTTAATTTCAATATTTTTTGCGGCGCACCTAATAACATCTCACGGCGCACCAGTGTGAGGCGGCGCATAGTTTGGGAACCACTGGTTTAAGGCAACACATAAAAAATTCCGTTATCCTTAAAACTCATAAGTTTCGTGAAATAAACTCATGTAACCTAGTCGTAAAGCCTAGTAATCAATTAATACGCTAAACCAAGGGTGGCCAATAATTTTCAACCTCGGGCCCACATTGGAGCTTTTGAAAGATTCACGGGTCACCCATGAACTAACATTATTAAATTTTAATAATTATGGGTCATAACAAAATGTCATTCGTCAAGAAAAGTTAGTGATCTCTAAAAAAAATTCTTCAGTTTAAATCTGTCGCGTATTTCTTCATTTTCGTCCTTAAAAAAGCTGAGAATGGGTCGTAGTTTGTCCACCCCTGATTTATCCTCTGCTTTTTTAAAACACCTCGCGGGTCGCACTTTGTCCACCCCTGCGCTAAACGGTATCAACGAGTTGCGAAAACAATGTGAAAACATCGAGCCTCGTGTCGGCATTTCTATCATGGAAGTAGGAGGTGTGGGTTTGATTTCCGGATTGGTCGATTTGACGCAATGTTGCTGTGCCAGCTTCACGTATACTGCTTTGTTGCAGGAATAGTCACTGCAAAGTAGCGCAGCGTTTCGCCGTTCAAATTAGTTTTGGATAATAAAAAGTTAATCCTGCATTTAAATTATCGTTCTACTTTAGCAAATGTAATTGAATGTTAATATACAGCTAATCCGAGCAAAAAACATTGATTGTTAAACGTAGTTCGTAAACGGTAAAATCAACTTATTTCATGGTGTAGTAAAGCGTAAAGTGTAGCAAAACCTATAGCCTAATGGATTTCAATATGGTAACACGAAACTTTTGGTAAAAACTGGTCATTACCTGAAGATTTTCCACAATGTTTGTAACAATACTTGACGAATAAGAACGCCATATTGCGTAGATAGATTTGCTTGAACCTTGAGATGCGTGCCATCTTTCTTCAAGTTCTAAGAGTTTTCTGTTTTTTCTAAAAACATAAAATTCATCATGAAAATTTGCATCTCTATCTTTTTGATGAAATCAAACAGGTAATATTTTACCATTAACTTCAGTTAAATAAGAAAAAGAAAATAAGTTTATTGAAATACTTTCGTTGTGATCTCGATGTCTAACAAATATTTACAACAAAAATTTAATTTCTCCTAAAAATAAATATGATTATATTATTTCAAGCAACACCGAAAGATGTTATCTAATTCAGTTAAAACTTTAATAACTGATTATGGGGAATTGATTAACTGACCGTGTTTTCTTGCAATAAATTTTGAAGGTAAAAATAATTTTTAATCATTTTAAATTTTAGCTTTCATAAAAAACTTTTATAAAATAGAACCTCGTTTTTTCGAGCATGCAAAACTTATAACAACCCCTTAATATCACAATTTAATTGGTGAACTAACTGACAAAAAAGTTTTATTACTGCACAAATCGAGGAACATGACGTAATTCGAGTGAGCATCAATATGGTATAAAAAGAATGTTTAAACATGGTCCAAAACAGTGTGTGATGATAATGACATTCGGTAATATTGAAACTAACATATTACTAAAAAAATAATTTTTAACACAATGGTTGATACTTCAAGTATTATTTTTAACTCCACAACATAAACTCAGGTAAGCAGTATCCATTATTGCAATAATCAGTGTCTATTAATAAAAACATAAAGAGTTAAAAACTTTGTTCTAAATATTAAGCATATTTTTACATCATTACTGATGCACTGTCTTTTTGCCGCTCATAGCCAAAAAAAGAAAACAATTACATTGCATCAATTAGTAGGCTCCGAGTACCTTCTAAAATCTAAAATTGTAACGGTAAAGTGCCATAAAAAGTTTTAGGAAAAATTAAGATGACTTTAGAATATAAATAAAAAAAAAGTTCTTTTTTGGTCAATCTAATGATGTCATACACATTAACTAAAATAAACAAATATATAATACTTTTCTTTTTTATTAGCTTGTTCTGTTTCTTCATCAAAATTGCTAGCACCATTTGCACAAGGACCAGCAATTAAATACAGCTTGTTGATATCAATCACCCATGGCTCACTAATAAAACCAGCAATTAAATTTATTTAAAAAAAAATTATAATAGTAATAATGTATACATAAATTGTATATTTCTTTAACGAAATATGTTTTGTATTTGAAGCACTATCAAGTCTTGAAAGGAAATTCCTGAGTCATAAATGTTATAAAGTAAAACAGAACACCTTGAAAACTTTGAACAAAGTGCATTTGGTCTGAAAATAAAACACTAAAAAGCTCTTGAAAGTTTCATATAACAAACCTTAATAAAAATTTCTTTTTTACATACAGGGTGTCCCAAAAGTAACTTAACCCAAATTTTAATAAAAGTAGATATCAAAAACAACAAACTTTTTAAACATATTTAGTATTTACAATTGTTCAAAATGTCTACCTTGAATTTCAATACATTCATGTGTTTTGAAGCTTGCTTCTCATCTTTCTTTAACATGCTTGTAGCTAGTCATTGCATAGTAATTTTTAATAACAAAGACATACTTGTTTAAATCTAAAGTCCTTTGCTGCATTTTCAAAAATGTGGGTACCGGCAGCACACACTGAACAGGAATTAAGCAATGATGTTAAGCAATAATAAGAAAACACCATACAAGAACATAAAAAAGAAATTGCATTTGTTGTTTTGATATCTAAATTTTATTAAAGTTTACAGTTTGGTTACTTTTGGGACACCCTGCATATACAGTCAACATCTGGTATATAAAAAATAATTCATAGGTAAAAAGTCAAGTTATAAAATCTAACTAAATTTTTAAAAATACCTGTAATTTCTATAGCTGGGAATTCTCAAAGTTATTTTACCAATCAGACCCCATTTCACATTAATTCCAGGCACATCAAATTCTTTCAAAGCATCTTTTCTGATTTGCAAATTTTCAAGTTCAACAGCACCTAAGTAATAAATATTTTTTTAATAATGAAAATACATAGTTTAAATATTTCTAAAATATATTAAAATTTAGCTTTTCTTTTTTTAATAGTTACCATCATAAGTTAAGATCTTTTCTTTACCTCAGTCTTCTACACTCCTTATCTTGATATCGAATAGCTGTATATTGCTGACATTACATCCATAATCTATTTTTGAGTGACTGTTTTGGTTTCCATATAACAAATTTTTTTTTTAACATCTTTGTACCAATAAAAGCAACATTCCATTTTTCTTTTTAGGCTTTTAAATTAACAACCAATGCTGTCCCTCTAATAGCCTTATATCTAACATTGCCTATTTTTATCACTGACAATAATTTAATAATAAGCAAAATCAGTTAAAATAGCTCTTTTTTAATTGAGTATACTTTTTTAAGTACTCTTATCGTAATCCTTAACTCTGTGCTAATTTTTGCTGTGTACATCTTACTCAGCTATTGTACATAAATTTCTGAAAAACTTAAAATGAAATTTTAACATCAAAAACATTCAAACAGTACTTAATTGTAAAATATTAAAATAAGTTTTTTCCTTATTTTTATTTTCAAGAGGAATGAAATTATCAAATAAGCATAACATTGTACTGTGGTTATATACAGGGTGTTTCATAATTAAGGCAACGGTATTTTGACCATTATTTAAAACCCTGTAAAAACATGTATAGCCATCAAATTTGATATAATTTTGAAGCTTATAACCTTGTCTTTGCAATTCAGGTCTTAAAAGCTAAACATTAGAATTTAGATAATGACAGTAGATAGAAACATTGTTATCAAGTTCCACAAGCAAGGCGAAAGTAATTCATCGATCGCAAAAAGGTTAAAAATGAACCGAACAACTGTTTGGAAAATTGTTAAAAAATTTAATGAGACTGGGACAACATTGGATAAACCAGGACGTGGTCGTAAACGAACTGTTCGTACCCCGAAACTGGTTAAAAACACGCGAGAGAAGCTACGTCGTAATCTGCATCGATCTCATCAAAAACTGGCTGCTGAAGCAAATGTGAGCAATTCGACGATGTATCGAGTGATGAAAGATGATCTTGGTAAGAAACCCTACAAAATGCTTCATCGTCATGAACTTACAGAACACCATAAGAGGATGAAAATGGAAAGAAGTCGTCAAATTCTGGATGAGATCGATCAAGGCACACTCCCCAACTTGGTGTTCACGGATGAGAAAAAATTTGACATACAGCAGGTTGTTAACCAGCAGAACGACCGGGTTTGGGGTTCTTCTACTTCAGTTGAAGGTAGGATCGTAACAAGACGTCAGAATCCGCAATCGGTAATGATTTGGGCAGCGGTAACTCCATCTGGAAGATCTCCGCTGGTTTTTGTGCCTTCGGGGGTGAAATTGAACTCGGAACGATACGTTTCCGACATTTTGGAATCCCACTTGCTACCCTGGGCTGATAAACACTTCCAAGGTTTGCCATGGAGTCTCCAACAAGATTCAGCACCATCACATGGCTTCAAAATGACACAGACATGGATTCAAAGGAAAATTCCATCCTTCATTAGCAAAAAATTGTGGCCTGCTAGGAGCCGGACCTTAATCCTTTGGACTTCTCTATTTGGTCCATTTTGGAGGCAAAGGTTTCAGCTTGTCCTCACTCTTCTCTTGATGCTCTGAAGGCAAAACTGAAGAAGGAATGGGACGCAATCCCTCAAGAGCAGATCCGTGCCGCCTGTGATGCATTTGTGGGTAGACTTAAGGCTGTAGTTCGTAACAAGGGTGGTTACATCGAATAAATGGGATAATGTTCGATTTGTATGTTATTTACCTTTGTATTACTACATTCAAAATAGATTTTGCACTTTTCAAATTCCCATTATATTAAAAAAAATCGGTTGCCTTAATTATGAAACACCCTGTATATTGTAGCTGTGTATTACAAACACTACATAAAAATTTACCCTTTGTAAACTTATGAGAAAACTAGATGTTTCGTCTTATCACATAATTGTTGGGCCATATTAACAATTATATTTTTGGCAATAACAATAAAGAAAAAATACTAAACATTTTTGGAAAAGTCAATAACATTTTCAATTTTTCATCTTTCTTTTATGTTTGTTGTACAGAATTTAAAAAAGCTTAGTACATTGCCAACATTGGTTTATGCTAAACTATAATCAAAATAAAATATTAGCTAGCTAGTCTAAATGCATCTTGTAAGAAATTTGACATGGCGTTCAGTGATATCTAATCTCTATCATTTCTTTTTTGTTGCAGTACCCACACTTGCTTATTGACAAGCCCATTAATGATATCTAGTGCATAATGACCAGATACCTAAATATCACATCAACAGAAAACCTTTTTAGCTTAGCAGGCAACTAATTGAGCTTTGCTGCCAAAAAGCTGTACTGTCTGTAGCTTGCCCTGCTCAAGAACCAAAACACTTCCTATGCGAAAAGCTCCTGTCTCCACATTGTAGACAGCTGCAACCCATTTGTGCTTCTGCACTGGAACTGCTGAACAACTTTGAATTGCTGATCTGGAACTGCTGAACAACTAGCCCAGTCTGGCACCAGTGTAGCATGATATAGATGGAGCATGGAGTGGAAAAAAATGCTTTTTGACTCTATACATTTGTAAGAATAAAAAAAAAATTTGTGCACTAAAGTTGACTAGTTTTTATTAGGGCACAAGCTTTCGTGGGCTACTGCTCACTTTGTCAGGTGCAATCCATATTATTAAAAATTGCATCTGACAAAGTGAGCAGTAGCTCATGAAAGCTTGTGCCCTAATACAAACTAGTCAACATTAGTGCACAATTTTTTTGTTTTTCTCTTTTGATTTGAATAGTTGACATGGTTCCCCCAACTTTATTCCTTTCAATCCTTTAAGGATGTCAGCCCAATGCCACTGAAAATTAGCTTTTCCTGACTTTCATGGGTCAAGCATAACTGCCTCCAAACTAGCATTGGTCCATTCCACTCAGAAATGCACAAATGGGGTATGGCTTCTACAGTGGCTTGTGAGTGTGGTGCAAAGGAACAAAAAGCTGAGTATTTTATAATATCTTGCCCCATCTATCACCATTTAAATGGAGCCCATGCTTTCTCAGATGTTGACAAGAGCCTCATGACCTGGCTGACAAAAACATGTCAGGCTATTTAGTGGACCATCCAGCTGCTGTCTATCTCCACCACACAAAGAAGAATCTCAATCAATAGAAAAGAATTCAAATAAAAGATACAAAAATGAATAAATGAATCAATCAGCAGTATTGAGCTTATGATTGCGTTATAAACAAGCATGAATTAAAAAACAACACTTCCAAATTAAACTGCATTTTCATAAAACGATAAATACCAATCAGAAAATATTAAAAGAATAAAACTGTTAAATGATTTTTCTTTTAATTGGATGTCTATTTATTTATTTATTTGATCATAATGCAATGATGATGCAACTTCTACAACCAAGAAAAATCAAACATTAAAATACATTTGAAAAAATCACAGAAAATAACAGTTATTATTTAATTATAAATTTATGAAATGTTTTTTCTAAATATTGATGAACTAAATGAGGAAACAATAAATTGCCATAAAAGTTTCAAGCTGAGAAATGCAATAAAAAAAATGCTTGTACAAACTATGTTTTAAGTTACTTATGGATTATAAATAGATTATAATTAGGTATACAATTGTGTGGACACTGTGAGTAGTTACAAGCAGACTAAAAAAAATCTAATAAAAAAATCAATTCATGTATGAATTTTTAAAGCAAAATCATATCAAAACTCAAGTCAGAATATTCATTCAGTTTTAAATTAACCATATGTAAACAGTCATTGTAAAAACAGCTTTTGCTGTGCCTATCAACCAAATCAATATCTTATTTATAAAGATAAAATTGTAATGTTGAACAAGAAGTTACAATGGTTAAGTCCAGAGGCATGCAGTGGGTTTACCCACACTTCATCACATGATATTTCATCGCGACTGTTAATTACGGACATTTAACCACTAGATATTTAATTACATATACCTATTAACACTACGACATTTAATCACATTGATATATTAACACATTTAACCACTAGACATTTTAGTGTATTGTGTGGTATTGCGTATTTATTGCATAAATAAACAATCACCTCAACCCTAATCGTAACCCTTACCATAACCCTAAATAAACAATTACATTACGACCAGTAATGGATATTCCAATTCAGGGGCCCAAGGCAAGGATTTCCAAAAATTGATGTTCTCTAAAAAAAAAAAAGGTCTTTACCTCAAATCGATCTTGCATTTCCCACTTTTCGACCCGACTTCATAATAATCTCTAAAAAACATCTGCAGTGAAATGAAAATGTATGTGCTATTTTCGAGAGAGGGGCCCCAAAAAAAGGGGCCGAGGCAACTGCTTCATTCACCTCACCCAATATCCACCACTGATTATGACTTTTTTCAGGCTTTTTTACCCGCTAATTGCCATACTTAACCACACTTGAGAGCGTGATGAAGTGTTTCTGTGATTAAATTTTTAAGTAATTAAATGTCCGTGATTAACAGTCGCATGATAAAATATTGTGTGATAAAATGTCTGTACACCATGCAATGACCTATGAGACTGATCATGCAGTTGGTATGCCAAAGCTGGTCATGCAATTGCGTATTTTATTGCAGTTGTAATGTGTAGGACATAAAATTGTGTTGGATTCTAAGACCAATTTTTATCACAAAATAGTGGTGTCCTCTAAAAAAAAAGGTCTTCACTTGAAATCAGACTCAGGCTTCTTACTTTTCATCCCAAAATCATAGTGTTCTCTAAAAATAAAAGGTCTTCACTTTAAATCAGTCTTAAATTTCTTGCTTTTCCTCTAAAAATCATGGTGTTCTCTAAAAAAAAAAAGTCTTCACTTTAAATCAGTTTAGGATTTTACATTTTTTGCCCTAAAATTGTAGTGTTCTTAAAAAAAAAAGTCTTCATCTCAGATCAGTCTCACATTTCTCTAATTTTATAACAAAACAGTGCTGTTTTTCATTAAGTTAAAAAACAAAGGTCATCAGGCAAAAGTTTGTTGGTCATGCAACACATGACTTGCATGCCCTGACTGCGTGCCACTGTTTAAGTCATGTAAGCTTTTAATAAAATCCATAGGTCATTACAAGATATATTCATTAAAATACAATACAAAACTAAAGCTGTGGCTTCAAGATAAGCAACATACAAAAAATACTTTAAGATATTAAAAATGTAGATATATAAATTTTTTATAGTAAAAGAAATAGCAAGAATGATCTCATCTCTATGTAACTCACAAACTCTATGTTTTGTTGTATTTTGATCATGTGGCAAAGGAGAAATAAAAGAAAATTGAACTAAAATGATTATTGAGAAAATAGTAAGTTTTTTTCTTACACCAGGCCAGTTCAAATTCGTTACTCATCAAGCCATTTTTAAAATTGTTAAAATGGGTGAACTGCAATTGATTTAAAATTGCTAAAATAAAAGGCAAAAAAGAGTTGTTTTCATTTTAAACATCATCTGAAGACCAAAAAATGTTTTTGAAAGGCAAGAGTAACCTTTAAAATTATTTACTTGAGTTTTTATGAAAAGCTGCACTGCTCCTGATCAAAAAATTTAAAACATTTAAAATTGTTTAGTAGGTTGCAGAAAATCACATCACAGGCCTCATGCAAATGATGTATGCAAGCAAGCTATTTTTGGACTACCCAGTCCAAGACTAAAAATTAACAGATAATGCTAAGATTTGACTTGATTAAATGATAACTAGTGTTTTTTTAAAAAAAACAATTAAATGTTAAATAATTGATTCGAAATTTAACTGAGTTATCACAAAATACTTTTGTGCTATGAGCATAGAAACATTATTTTAAGTATTTTTAAAATATTTAGATAAATCATTTGTGCACATCATTTGCAACCAATCAGATAAAAATTTTAAATCCATAAAAAAAATAATGTTAACATAATAAAACTTCAAATAGTTATTAATTTACAATGTGTAGCAATATCAAGTCAGCATAAATAACTTCAAAATTAACAACTATAACATCATTTAAATAAATAATTGAGTTAATGTCAATTTGCTTCAAAAAAATCATATTAAAATCATGTAAACATATTTATGAAATTACAATTATGTAACACATAGCATAAGTTAAGAAACGAAAAAATAATTTTTATCATAATTATAAAAAACTTCTTTATACATAGAAATTACTAGAGCCAGTTTCCATTGATATGCTGAACTAGCAGCTTCCTTATCATTAGCAGTTTATAAAGATAAAAATAATTTTGCTTTAAATTATACATTATAAGTAGTAAGTAGCCATAAAAAATTTGGGGGTTTGAGAATGACAAAATTTAAACAGTTAATTTCAATTTAAAATTTCAAAAATTGTCAAGTTGCCAATGCTGTGGAATGTTGTGCAAAGTCAGATTACAAAGTTTTAAACTATTAATAAAAACCATACTTATAGAAATCAATAATTATGGTTCAACTTTATAACACAATTTTGAACCATAAACGAAAATCAAAATTGCCCAATTTTACTCTAGTAAAGCCAAATTACTATTGCAGTTTTTCTGCAAAACTTGCATCAAAAAAATGTTTGCTTTTTACTAATAGCTTTCAGTTTAAATTATTAAATGACCATTTTTTATATTTCAGCATAATGTTATGGCATTGGTTTTCATTTCTATGGAAAAAATAAATTGCTGTGTTGCTATAAAAACAAGATTTATATTTAAACAACTTTTTATTTCAAGTGAAAATTATGACAATTCACAACAAAATTCTGAAATTGGCTGGATGGATTTGTCTCCCGTACGTCACCAATTTTTTTTTCTTTTTGTATAAGTTCATATTATCAGTTATGCTACAACTCATCAAGCACTTTCATGGCATAACAATTAGGCCATGATTATTGGATCAAGAAAAAGCATTTCCTGGTTTTATTACATTTTGTATCTTTTTTAAATTAGCACATTTTTATATTTTAATCGAAAAAGTCATAAAGAATAAGGTTATATTAGATTTTTATCTTAAGGTTAAGCTATTGTTAGTTAAATTAGGTTAGAGACACAGGATGTCTTTTTCATTTTATAACCAGTTCAGAATTTTTACAATCATGTAACTGAGTGCACATGGTTGAGTGTTTAAAATTTTGCGATTATGATAAACACAGTCACAATTTAAAATCTATTCACACCATTTAGTTGTGTTTTTGGAAAAAACACTGTATGTCACTTTTCCCTCTCTGTCAGTCTTGACAAACAATTTGAATTTCAGTCTTATCTTTAATAAAAAACTAAAAAAAAATTAAAAAACTTCAACCAGATAGCAATATCTTGATATCTTTGAAAACAAGTCAGTATAATTGACAGTTATCCAATATAAAGCATCTTCAATGCTTTCCTGCAAGTTACGAAGATAAATATAAAGATAAAAAATAAAAAAAATTGAAAAACCATAGTCACTGCCTTATTTAATTCTTTGTTGACATTAAAGTTGGTGTCTAAAAGAGTGGCTGTTAGTATAACTGCTTACAAATTTTATTTAAAAACATAAAATTAACACATATTTTTCAATAAAACACAGTTTTAAGAGTAGATATAATGAAATATAATCTTGATAGATTTGATATACAGTATATAACTCTTTATAGCAAGCAATCATATTGGAACACAAAAAATAAATAAAAGCTTACAACTTTAAGCATTATAAATTAACATAATTATAAGAAAACATATACCTTGTACAATTCCAATTGAAAGATTTTGAGGGTTGAAATTTTCTACATATTGTCCTATGTATTTATTCAACACTTGTGCTGCAAATCTTTCTAACATTTATTATGTGTAATTACTTGATATAAGAAATATCAAGTTGCTAAAAATTTCTAAACAACTTATCAATGTAAAGCTATAAAAGAATTAGAAATAATCTAAAGAAAATTAACAAAAGTTAAATGTTACTGTTACCTTTTAAACCTAATTTAATGATTTAAAGTTAAGATAACAGCACAAGGTTTTGTTAATATTTGAAACAATAAAACAGCATACAGAATTTACGTATATACATTACTTGAAACTAATACCAACACATTTAATGTAGCAATCTTTTAAGATTCTAATCGTAAAAGATTTGCTCAATATAACAGCTAGTGGTAGGCAAGAAACTTTTAAAAATAACTACTGTATTTATTCGAATATAATGCACACTCATGTATAACGTGCACCCCCTAATTTTCAATTAAAAATCGGTATAAACTTTTGGTATAAATTAACTTGCCCAGCCTCGTATACAATGCACACCCAAACTTTGAGTTTTTATTTTGGTAGAAAATTTTACGTGTTATACTCAAATAAATACAGCAGTTACAATTTACCATTACAATTAAAGTTAATTTTACAATTAAGCTGAAGCACTACAAAAAATTGTTAAAGGGTGCTGTTTAAGTTTTGTTTTAAGGCTTGTTTCTGCTACAAACATGGAATGTTGTTTTATTTTCTCTTGTTTATTCATCTTTCCACACTTAAAATCTAAGCAAGAGCTAAGCAAACCAAAAAAGTAACAAAGAACACTCCATTCCATGCTCATAGTGGAAATGAGCCTTTAGTCTTCAGCAACTTAATTAAACAAACAAAAAGGGGTCTTTTCAAGAAGTTACTGTAAGCAATTTTTGTTTGTGAAACTAACCCGCATTCCCTGCAGCTACTATCCCTTCTTGAAAAATCCTTTTTCTCTTGGTTTCTTCTTTATTTGATCTTGTGGCTGAAAGGGAAATTCTGGGTTAGTTTTACCAAAAAAAATCACTTTTGGTGACTTTTTGAAAATAATTGTAAAAAGTAACCTACAGTAATCTTAAAAATACAAGGATTTCAAAACGTTCATCGCTTAGTCTAAAACCTTTCAGCTACAAAACGTTTTTCTTACAATTTAAAATGAAACTGTAACAAGAAACTAGAAGGGTTAAAATAATAACTAGTTACAATTTTTTAAAAAGTAACCAAGTTATAGTTACAGTCACTGAAAAGTAACTAGTAACCAACTACCTCAGGCAGTAGCCATAGCCTAAATCACGTTTTTCAAAATACAATTTCTGGCTATTTACTGTAAGTTTAATTATAATTTATTATTCAATTAAATTTAAGATTTTTTTGAAAATTAAAATTTGCAATAAAACAATAGCATTCTATATATTATAGAACGAATCAGGTCATAAAATCGTAGCTAAAAAACTAGAGAAAAGTTTTTCAAGAGCAGATAAGCTTCTGATCCATACATGATGAAACTGCACAATTAAAGATGAATATTTGCTGTTTAGCTCTTTTCTTGAATGTTTCTGTTCTGAAATCAGTGTTTGAAAAGATGTATACAAAGCTATAAGTAGCTCCCTTCAACCATTGCACAAAATAACGCCACTCTATAACCTACCGATAGAGTCATTTTTAAGTAAAGTGAACATGTACATTACAACCATATTGGTTATGTCTGTAAAATGTATTATTTGCATGTAATAACGCACATAGTTATTCACTCTTTTCCTTTTATCAACCTGTAATGTTTTTTGTATCTGGTTTGAGCTGTTGAGGCTGATGGTAATAATAAAACACACATAAACTGACACCGGTACAAAAACACCATCACCACTTTTTAAAATTAAGTTATAGGCCTACTTTCTTTTAGGGTATTTCCCGATTCTTTCACGTGACTATAGCTGTTTCAAAAGGAAACGTCAACATAATCATGATTATCGTATGTAAATTGGTGTTTCGTAGTTCAATAAATGAGTATGAATACGCCAATTGCAAATATTGGGCATTAATCTCAACTTACTTAAATTTTGACTAAAAAAGCAAAAATGATAGTAATTGTAGATATTATACGCAAGACGCTGCAGAAACAATCAAACTTGTATATTTTTTTATTTATTTATTTATTTAAATCATACTCACAGTCCATAACAGAAAAAAAAAAAAAAAAAAAACAGCAAAAACTACACAGAATTAGATACACATACAAAAAAACAACACTTAAAAAAAAAAGTTACCAAGAATCTATTGCAAATAAACTAATATGTTGTAGTATTTATAATATGCTGAATTAATAAAACAATCCGAGGTCATTAAAGAAAAAATTAATTTATTATTAGAATCGTAACAACGATAAACGAAGGAGCAGAACAGTTATAAACTCTTACGTGGGTCATTATTTAATATCTTTGCTGATCTTCCTTTTCTTGTGTTTCAGGAAAACAACTGAACAATTTGAAAATCTTCAACTTTACGACGGTCAAGAAAAGACTCAAGGAAAGTTCTGCAGGATCACTCTCTACCTGAACAATTTTTTTAGCTATTGCATAAATTTTATTTTACTGTTTATTGTTACTACTTTGCATCGGTTTTTGTAAATTTTTTTTTTTTTTAATATGTTTTCTTATGTTGTTTTCGTGTTTTTTTGTTTGTTTTTTTACCAAGGGTGTAATGTTTTTGTTTTTGTTTTTGTTTTTGAATTTTTCTTTATTGAGGTTTTTGTTCGAGAAATGATCTTTTGATCCGCAACAGGATTTCTTTCAGTGGGTTTGTTTGCCTGTTGGGCTGGTAGAATATGTTCATGCTTTTACATATTTTTAAGGACTGATCATATTCTTCGAGCCAAACTCTGCTATGGTCCCACTATTGCACCGCCCCCATGCAGTGTTTTATTAAGCAAATAACCTCGGTCTTATACTTTATTTTCTTTCTTTTTCTCTTTCTATTTTTTTAAACAATTTTATAATGAGATAAAGCAACCTTGCTTCTATATTATACAAAAAGTCACACTTTTCATCGCTAATTAGCCAGTCACAACGTCAACTCGTTTTGTTGCTTCTTCCTTTTTCTAACCCCGTCTTTAACAACACACAAACTTCTCAACATTTTGTTATCTTGTTCATGTGGCGGAGCAGAAATAAAAGAAAACTGAACTGAACTGAACTGCTTCTTATTTCAATAAAAGGCCAAAAACAACTCGGGAGTCATTTTAGTGATTCGATCTGGTCTCATGCTTATTTAATACGTTATAACATAAAACCTACATATTAAATGGAAAATGGTGGTAAGTTGAATTAATCTCCGGCTACGTTTTATTGGTTAGTTATATGCCGGGATTGTCTGAGATACACAAACAGAGCTTACAACCAAAGTATCGAACCAAACTTAAACCGGACCGTAAACTATTAACAGTTATAATCCTTTAAACCCGAACTAAATAGGGAAAAAATAGAACTTGCTGAATCTAACCCGGAACCAGTGGCGTAGGGTGAAATTTCTCAAGAAGAAGTTTGCAAGTCGAAAACATTATTACTAAAAGTGGTTCTGGTCATGGGCCAAAAACTTTTTTAAATTTACACTAGCCAATTATGCTTTTTAGAGCACTTTGCAGTGGTATGAGTATTTTTGCCGAACCGTAAACGCAACAATTAAATATCAAACCCAATTTTAATAATGGCTACAATCATCAAGCATTGCTACGAGAGTATGAAGATAATTCACTTTGTATTTAGGCCTACATATTGAATTCTATTTGAAGAAGATATGATGATTGCACTTAGGTGAAAAAGAGTATTGCGTTTTTTAACAAATTATATTTTAATTGCATAATAGTTAGATTCAGAAACAGTCGGTTCTGATTGCTTTATCGAGCACTCTGTATTGCAACTAAAATCAACAAAGTGCTTAGCTATATCTAGATCAGTGTTTCACAAAGTGAGCCACTTGGCTGCCTAGCAGTGGCGTATCTACGTAAAATGACGCCCATGGCAAAGTTTGAAAATGCGTCCCACTACTTCCCTTGTCCCTTTTTTAGTTTATTAAAATTGCTTTTTCTCAACCACGCTCTTCCAGCGGCAGACGGACCCGCCGATTGTCCAGGCGCGATCGCCTTATCAAACTGCCGCTTTGCTACTGCAACTGATTTCAAACAATTCATTGTTAAACTTTCTCTTTCTTAACTTTCTTTTTTTCGGCTTCATTTCGTTCTCGCTTAAGCTACTCCCGACGTTTCATTTTTTCTTCGCTAGCATTTGAAAATAGTTTAGTGACATAATAATCCGTTGTGTTCTGACTCATTCGTTCTCAAACGTGATCGTTTAGCTTAGCTAGCTTAGGGTTAGGTTAGCGTTTTTACTGGTTTATATGTTAATTCAGTTAGAATAGGATTAGGGTTTTTGTAATAATTAACTTGTTTGCGACAACTATGCTTAACAATTAATTTTATTCTTTTATTTGTTTCATTCTATTTGAATAAGATTGCTGAATTCTATTTGAATAAGTTTTATAATTTTGATTGAATTCTATTTGAATAAAATTGGTATAGTTTCTTCTTCTTCTTCTTCTTCTTCTTCTTTTGGCTTCTCCCTACTCGGGGTCGCCACAGCGCGACAGTAATCTCCATTTCACTCGGTCTACTTCGTCTCCTTCCCTAGCTCCAACCCTTTCCATGTCTTCTCTCACCAAATTCATCCATCTTGTCTTTGGCCTTCCTCTTTTCCTTCTGCCTGGCACCGCCATCTCCATCATCCTTTTCCCCACGTAGTCTTCTTCTCTCCTTTTTACATGTCCATAGCAACGTAGCCTCGCATTCCAAAGTTTGTCTCCCAGCTTTGCAATTTTCGCAGTCCCTCTCACGTATTCGTTTCTTATCTTGTCCTTTCTTGTCACTCCCAGTGCCCATATCACCATTTTCAACTCTACAACTTCCATTTTTCCCATTTGTCTTTCAGTCACTGCACCATTTCCATTCCATAAAGCATGGTTGGTCTAACAACACTCTTGTACATTTTACCCTTAACCTTTGCTGATAACTTCCTGTCGCACAGAACTCCAGATACCTTCCTCCAACTCATCCATCCTGCTTGGATCCTTTTCCTTACTTCTTCTTCACATCTTCCATCATTACTAACTGTTGACCCCAGGTATTTGAAGTTTTTGGCTTTTTTTACCTTTTCTCCTTGCAACTTCAACTCTTCTCCATCATCCACACCCCCAACCCTCAAATATTCTGTCTTGCTCCGGTTCACTTTCAGGCCTCTTCTCTCCAGTGCATTTCTCCAAATCTCCAGATCCTCCTCTAGCTCCCTATGATTTTGTCTACACAGAACTATGTCATCTGCAAACAGCATATCCCATGGTGCATCCTTTCTGATGTCCTCCGTCAGCCTGTCTATAATGATGGCAAAAAGAAATGGGCTAAGTGCTGAACCTTGATGGAGTCCAGTACCTACCTTGAATTCTTCAGTCAACCCTGCTGCACTTTTCACAGTTGTTGTCGCTCCGTCGTACATATCCTGGATAATCCTTATGTAGCACTCTGGTGTTTCAGCTAACCGCAAGCATTCCCACAGTTCCTCTCTGGGGTACCCTGTCGTATGCTTTCTCCAGGTCAATAAAGGCACAGTGCACTGCCTTCTGCCCTTCAGTCCACTTTTCCAACAGCATCCTTAGACAAAAGATTGCATCAGTGGTACTCCTTCCTGGCATGAACCCAAATTGTTGCTCAGCAATTGTCACCTCCTTCCTTATCCTTGCTTCTATTATCCTCTCCCACAATTTCATAGTGTGGCTCATCAACTTGATCCCCCGGTAGTTTCCACATTCTTTGATGTCTCCTTTACCTTTGTACAAAGGTACAAGCACGCTCCTCCTTCATTCATCTGGCATCTTCTCTCCTCGCACGATTCTGTTGAAAAAGTTCACTAAAAACTCCACACCTTTATTGCCTAGAGCAATCCATGCTTCCACTGGTATGTCATCAGGTCCTTGAGCCTTTCCCTTCTTCATCTTCCTCAACTCAGTCCTGACTTCTTCCACGTCCCTTTCTCTCACTTCTGTTCTCGTTTCTCTTCTTTCTCTAGGGTTTTCATGGTTGAGTAAGTTGTCAAAATACTCCTTCCATCTCTATTTCACTTTCTCTTCTTCCATCAGAATCTCCCCAGTTTTACTCTTTATTACTCTTACTTGTTGAACATCCTTGCTTTGTCTGTTTCTCTGCTTTGCTATTTTGAACACCTCATTTTCCCCCTCCTTTGTTTCCAGTTTTTCGTACAGTTCCTCATATGCCTTGTTTCTTGCCTTTGCCACTTCTCTCTTAGCTTGCTTTCTTGCAGTTTTATAGGCCAACTTGCTTGCATCATCTCTGATGGTATCCCATGCCTTTTTAGCTTTTTTCTTATCCTTCAGCTTCTGTTGTACTTCCTGGTTCCACCACCACCTTTCCCGTCAACCTGCTGTGCTAACTTTTCCTGATGTTTCACCCAGTTCCTTTCTTGCAATGCTTCGTATCATTTCAGCTATTCTTAGCCAGTCTTCCTGTCCACTAAGTATTCCGCTTTCAATCACATCCATTTTGAATTTATTGTTCACTTTCGAGTCCTTTAATTTCCACCATTTTATTCTCTTCACTAATTTTTGTGCTTTCCTCCACTTTGTCAGTGAGATTTCATTGCTTTTGCAATGCGATAAGCTACATTGTACGAAGCGAGGAGATGAGGCTATTCAATGCTAGTGTTTGTACAATATCTTAATCGCGTAGAAACATTGCAAACCAAATTGGCAATCTACAACGTGGTCGAAGGGTAATCACTTAAATCGTTTAAACGCATATATCGGATAATCACATAAAAATGTCTGGCAAATTGAATATGCGATTAACCGATTTCGTCTGTATTTCTAAAATTAATTTTGCAATAAAAGAAGACAAACAAGCTGGCTGCCTTCCCAATGGCATCACCCCTCCTGTCTTTTATGGAGATATAATGACGTTTCCAACGTTTTGGGATGCCTTTGCCCCTCTTGTTCATGAAATCCCAAAAGTAAGTCGGTTTTATAAAATGACTTATTTAAAGGCGGCCATGAAAGGTGATTCTGTGAAAGCTCTTGATAGTTACCCAACTACCGCAGAAAGTTATGATCCTGCTGTAAAAGTTGTAAAAAAACGATTTGGCAGAAACCAGGCTATTAGAAGCCACATTAAAGATCTGCTCTCTTGTGGCCAAGTCGACCTAAATGTAAAGCAGCTAAGAAATCTTCCAGATAAAGTGGTGGCTAAAAGGGCGTTACTTTTCTAATTCAACGTGGAGTGGGATCAAGTTTTTATCCAGGTGGTGGAACAGCAGCTCCCGACTTCCTTACAAGAAAGGTGGATAAGAAAACTTACCTCCTCAATTTGAAGCTGATACTCCAACCACATCAGAAGAGATAATTGAATTTCTTACCGCAGAGCTAGCCATGCGTGAAGCAGTAAAGGGCAACTCACCTAATCCTAAAGTGAAAGCTAAGCCAACTAGTCGCAAGCAAGTCTCTTCGCACAAGGAGTCCAATAATTTTAAGCGATCCACTTCAGCCCAAGCTTTGATTACGCAAAGTCACTCTAAGCCGACTGATTTGTGCTTTATGTGCTCACAACCTTATGCTCTTAGCACATGCCCTGAGTTTTTAAAGGTAGGACCTGCTCAAAGGCTGCATTAATTGCTCAAGCGAGAAAGATTTGCTTTAAATACTTGCAAAGTAGGTCATCTGGTAGTCACCCCGCCACCTTCCGCAAATGTATGGAAAAATGTAATTTGCCTAGATGTGGCAAGCCACATCACAGATTATTGCATATAATAGATGAATCTGCTAATCCCAAAGAATTAACCACTGCTGTCGCAGCAGTCCGGAGCTTGTGTGCGACTAATGCTTTGGTTTCGGACGAAACTACTACAATTTTGCCCACTGCTAAAGCCAAACTCTGCGCTGATGAGAAAACTCAAGAAGTAAGAATCGCCTTTGATTCATTTTCTCAGAAAAGCTTCATCTACAAACGCATTTCTGAGGGGATGAATTTAAAGCCCATAAGAAGCGACTACTTAAAAATTTCTGGGTTCTGTGGCTCGTCGGTCACAGGTTTTATGGATTTAGTCCAATTTCAGTTGAAGCCTCTCCATCAAATTTTAGACGCTTGCATCACTATTAAGGCTCATGTAAAAGACGGTGAAATATGTTCTCCTCTTGAATCTACTCCATTTGACGTTACTCCTTTCAATTATCTTGCTGGATTGCAATTTGCCGACCCAATTCCTCGAGGCGAATCAAGAGTTGATATTCTGCTTGGTGGTCAGTATTATTTCGACCTGATGTCAGGAACGGTGGCCAGTCCAAAGATCGCGGGTGTTTCACCCTATGCCATTGAAACAATGTTTGGTTGGGTGTTGGCTGGTCCTTGTTTTACACAGTCAGAGGATAGTCACCAAAATTCTCATTGCATGCTTTTAACTGAATCCCCTCAGACTAAACATGTCAACCTTTCTAGGTGCTTTCACGTAGCCTGGGCTGTGAGTAAGTCTGTTCATTAATTTAAAATGACAGACCGAAACCGAACCTACCAAAACGGAAGGGTATCCACCCATTCCGATGTTCAGTGTGGGTCTGCTAATCGGCAAACGTCCTTTTCAGGACGGGGCAATGCTAGAATAAAACTGCCCTTTTCAGGGCACATTGCCAACAAGTTCCGAAGACCCACTATTCTTCAGCTGAACATCGAAGGCCTCACTGCAAACAAGATGAACGTTCTTCATCACCTCGCTATGCAGTTTGAATCACTCGTCATCCTACTGCAGGAGACCTACTGCACTGATGCAGAGAAGTTGGTACTTCCAAACTACCAACTAGCTGGGTCTTCTTTAAGCAGGAAGCATGGCCTGGCCACGTTTGTCCACGAGCGACTGAGATACACGCTTTTGGACCAATCTCCACCAACATCGGAGATCGAGTGGTTGTGTGTGGACGTTGATGGCTATAAAATAGTCAGCGTCTACAAACCACCGCCAACGCGATTGCGAACCCTGGATCTCCCAGTGTATCCTCACCCCTGTCTGTACGCTGACGATTTTAACTGTCGCCATGCTGACTGGGGCTACGACGAAAACAGTCCGGACGGTGAGTGCTTGGCTGGATGGGCAAGTATTAATTGTCTTGCCCTCCTATATAATGCCAAGGACGCTGCCAGTTTTTATTCCGGCCGCTGGAACACTGGCACCAATCCAGATCTAGCTTTCGCTAGCGTAGGTCCAAACAGTCGCTTACCGGATAGACGTGTCCTTGACAAGTTTCCCAGGTCACAACATCGACCTTCGCTTATTACAGCACCAAGGTTTGCTATGGCAGTCCAAGCATGTCTGTTAAGCGATAGAACTTCCGCAAGGCCAAATGGAGTTACTACATTGCTTTGACAAATAAATTCGCAAAGACTTTGTTGCAGCCTGATTCACTTGATGTGGATGCGGCTTACCAGGACTTCTGTAACACCATTAAGAAAGCAGCCAAAAAGACTATCCCACGCGGGTATCGAAATAACTACATTCCGTGTTGGGATGCAGAGTGTGAATCCCTCTATAATACCTTTCTGCAGTCTCCTCAGGGAGACGACTCAAGTTTGGCTGCTACAGCTCTGCTTGCCAAGCTTGACAGAAAGCGGAGGGATCGATGGTCCGAGGCAGTTCGGAGCATTGACTTCTCACACTCTAGTCGAAAAGCGTGGAGTATTTTGAACAACCTTACTGGTAGGTCACGACACTCTCCTCGTCACTGTCCCGTTTCAGCCGATGCTATTGCATCTCAGCTGGTTAGAAATGGGAAATACGAGGCTGTTGACCTCAAGTCATCTAGACTTGTCTTTCAAGAAGTGTCTGACCTTTGGAGGGCCACAACACCAGACGCAGTAAATATCTCTGACAATTTTTCACAGAGAGAATTTACTGCTGCCCTTCAAGATTTAAAACCAGGTAAAGCTCCGGGTCCTGATTCCATCTGCCCGGAGCTTATACTCCATGCCGGAGCTGCTTTGAAGTCCTGGTTACGTGACTTCCTTTCTTCCTGCTTGCGCCGACTCAAAATTCCCAAGATTTGGAGAAGAGCGCTTGTGGTCACGATCCCAAAACCAGGAAAGCCCGTGGAGGACCCAAAGAGTTATCAACCGATATCTCTGCTCTGTGTCCCCTATAAGATTCTCGAGAGGCTTATCTACGCCCGCGTTGAACCATTAGTCGATCCACTGCTCCCTAAAGAGCAGGCTGGGTTCCGACGCGGGAAGTCAACCGTAGATCAAGTTGTTCTGCTAACCCAGAACATCGAGGATTCTTTCGAGGTTAAAAAGAAGGCTGGTGCCGTATTCATCGATCTGACAGCTGCTTTTGACACTGTCTGGCACCGTGGCCTTACCTGCAAGCTGCTGAGACTACTTCCGGATAAGCACATGGTCAAAATGATCATGGAGCTTGTCCGAAATCGAAGTTTCACCCTTACCACCGGTGACAGCAAGCAAAGCAGGCTACGCCGTCTTAAAAACGGCGTTCCTCAGGGATCGGTCTTGGCTCCCCTCCTATTTAACATCTATACGTACGATCTTCCTTCCACGATTTCCAGAAAGTTTGCTTATGCTGATGATCTAGCATTGTTGCATTCTTCTGGAAACTGGAAGGACTTGGAGGGGACTTTAAGTCAAGACATGTCCACACTGTCAGCGTATCTCCAGACTTGGAGGTTGAAGCTCAGTCACACTAAGACGGTGACAGCAGCCTTTCATTTAAATAACCGAGAGGCCAAACGCGAGCTAAAGGTCTACAACAACGGTAGACTTTTACCGTTCTGTCCAACCCCTACTTATCTTGGGGTAAAACTGGACAGATCACTCACGTTTCATCACCATTTAGTGGCATTGCGCAAAAAACTATCCTCGCACGTCACACTGCTGAGGCGACTCGTGGGCTCGGGATGGGGTGCTGGTGCTAAAACACTACGCATAGCCACCTTGTCTCTAGTCTACTGAACAGCTGAGTACTGTGCGCCAGTCTGGTGCCGCAGTGCTCACACTCGCCTCATTGACAGTGCCTTGAATGACGCCTTGCGCATAGTTACTGGATGCCTGCGTCCCACTCCAACGGACCAACTACCTATACTCTCAGGCATCCAGCCAGCTGAGCTTCGCCGAATGGGAGAGACACTCTCCTTGGCTTACCGTGGATCTCTGGACCCCGATCATATCTTGCATGGTTTTTTAAGTGGGTCCTCAGATACTGGCCAAGTGAGACTAAATCCAGACGCCCGTTTGTGCCAGGTGCGCGGAATCTCTTGGACAACCTTGCCAGACTTGGCATCCGCGCCTCTGAATGGACAAATCACAAATGGAACGCGGAGTAGTGTGAAAATGCTTCCAGGCTCCGTGCTTTTGTGCCCGAGACCAGTGCCAGGCCTGTTGGGATGGGCTTACCCCGAGCAGCTTGGGTTAAGCTCAACCGCCTGCGGACTGGTGTTGGGTGATTCCATTCGTCCATGCACAAATGGGGTCTCGCTCCTTCACCGAATTGCGAGTGCGGCACTTCTGAGCAAACCGCAAACCATGTACTAAAAGCGTGCCCTATACATCGGGCACTACATGGAGCACGAGGTCTGACGGTTTTGGATGACGAAACTCGATGCTGGCTTAATGACATCAGTGCCAGCATTTGACCCAGGCAGTGCAGCAGTCTGGGGTAGTAAAAGGATAAACCCTCGGGCCCAGTCCTGTTTGTGTCTGGCCTGGAGTGGATACCCTTCAAACGACGACGACGACGACGGTGGTCAAAGCTTGAAAGGCTTGTGCACAATTTTTGGAAGCAAGAAGTAGTTGGTTTACTTGACAAGCAAGGTGCTTTCACACAAGTTTATCGTTATGCTGTTCAACAATTTAATGATTCCGTTTCTTATGATGGTAGTCGATATGTGGTTGGATTGCCGTTTCAGAAGGATGGGCCCCGCGTTTGTGCCAATTACAATGAGGCGTTTTCTCGTCTTCTATCTACAGAAAAGGGATTGAAGAAAAATCCTGAAAGGATAGAAGCGTATACTGCAGTTATGAATGAATATGTTGAACATGGTTTTGCACAAAAAGTTGAGGAAAATGAACTGCAAGAAATTCATCAAATGCAGCAAAAATATTTCAACCCTCATCATCCCATTTTCAAGAAATCAAGCTGCTCCACCAAGGTACGAATTGTCTTTGATGCCAGCTATAAAACTTCCAATTGTATTTCGTTAAATGACTGTTTATTGAAAGGACCCAACTTGCTCCCGGACATTATGGCCGTTCTATTACGTTTTTGAATGAACACAATCGCATTAAATGTTAATCTAAAGAAAATGTTCTGTCAAACAGCTCTTATTTCAGAGCATCAACCTTACCAGCTATATTTGTGGCGAAATTGCAACACGGCTATTGACCCGAAAATCTATAAAATGAAAAGATTGATGTTTGGAGTGTCATCCAGCCCGTTTCTTGCTGTGCAATGTGTTTTGCATCATGCCTGTACTCCAAATGTAGTCTCAAAATATGGTTCATCTTTATATGAGTTGTTTCGTAATAATATGTACATGGATGATGTTCACTTAGGAGGAGACTCCATTGAAGAAGTGATTGATAAGCAAAAAATGTTGGTTGATTTCTTCAAATCTGGTGGTTGGAGTCCCGTCAAATTCGTTTCCAACTGTCCAGAAGTTATGCAAGCAATACCTGAAGAATAGAGACTTCCAAGTTTGGTACTTGATCTGGACAGCAATGATTTTGTTAAAGCTTCTTCCTTGGGCCTCAAGTGGCATACAAAAGAAGACGTGTTTTATTGCAAAGTTAGCAAAAGACTCTTTAAATGGACAAAGTGATTACAAAAAGAAGCATCTCTAGCAAAGTCAGCAAAAAATTTGATGTTTTTGGCTTTTTAGCTGCGTATACCGTGCGAGTCAAAATTATTTTGCAACAGCTGTGGCAGAAAAAGGTGGACGGGTTTGAAGAACTCAAGGATGATTGCGCACTGAAATACATTGAATGGGTAAATGAACTGTCTGTTTTAGAATCAATAAAGGTTTCAAGATGCCCTTTTCGTATGTATGAAAAGGTTAAAAATATTCAGATACACGGTTTTTGTGACTCTTCTTTAGACGCTTATGCTGCTGTTGTTTACGTTAGAGTTGTGTTTCTGTCGAATGATGTTCAAGTGAACTACTTAATGGCTAAAACAAGAGTTGCTACTTTGAAAAGATTAACAATTCCGCGATTGGAGCTTATGGCCGCTCACACTCTTATAAAGCTTGCGAGCTATGTCATTTCTTGTTAAAAGAGGACTATCGAAATTAACAATGTTTATCTTTGGTCCGATTCATAGGTTGCTTTATCCTGGATTGCTAAACCCAGCACTCAGTGGAAAATTTTTATTCGCAACAGGGTTCAGGACATTCATGATTTATTTTCCAGCAGCGCTTGGAGACACTGCTCAGGCATCCAAAATCCTGCTGACTTGCACAGCTGTGGAATAAAACTTGATCAGCTAAAAGAAAGTAAGCTTTACTGGCATGGTCCAGAATGACTTATTTTGAAAGAAAGCTGCTGGCCTGCACAAAATGTTGCATGTATGCTAACTCCCGAGAGTGTTGAAGAAATAAAAAATGAAGAAGTCAAAACTAAAACTGCGCTCACGGCCCTTGCCGCACTTTCAAAAATCGATATTTTTGAACGTTTTTCAAGTTACTTCAAAATAGTCCGAGTTGTAGCGCGAATTTTGCGATGGCGAAATCGAGTTGACAAAACACCCAAAACTTATCGCTCTCTATTGATTTTGGCCGATGAGTTTGAACAAGCAGAAAATTTTATTTCAAAGTCTTTCAAAAACAGAAATTTAAAGACGATTACAACGAACTTAAATCGTCGGGTAATCCGCCGCGCGCTTGCCGTTTTTTGAACATACATCCAAGATTTGATCCAAATCGTGATTTGATTATTTACTGTGACCAACTTCAATTTTCGCAGCTTCCCGCTTACCAAAAAACTCCGATAATTTTACCTGCCAAAGATTGTTTAGTTGAAAAGTTGATTTTGCATGTGCATTGCCGCAATAGTCAATCGTCGCAAGATACAACAATTGCTATTCTTCGCGAGAGGTTTTACATCATACACATTTGCGAAGAAGTTCGCCGAGTTTAAAGAAATTGCGTAGTATGTCGGCATTTTGCAACTCAACCTTTGCGACAAAAAATGGGTGCTCTCCCCTCCGAGCGTGTCTTAAATGCTAGAGCAGGAATCATGTCGGACTTGCTCTAGCATTTACTGATGTCGGACTTGATTTTACTGGCCCAATATATCTCAAGAATGAAGAAACTGATCGCATGAGAAGATCGTATATTTGCATTTTTACCTGCACGCACATTCGAATGGTGCACTTCGAGTTGGTCAATACTATGACAACTGAAGAGCTTTTAGCTGCTTTGCGACGCATGATTAATCGTAGAGGATGGTGCAGAAAGATCATTAGCGATAATCAGTTGACGTTTAAAAAAGCTGAAAAGGTTGTGCAACTTTCCATATCTGAGTATTTGGTAAGAGAACTAAACGATGAAATTGTGCAAAATTATCTTGCTGAGAACGGAATTACGTGTCGTACATCACTAAGCGAAGTTCGCATAGAGACGCATTTTACGAGCGCTTGAACCGTTCATTGAAAGAACTGTTGAGAAAAGTACGTGGGCGAGCTCGAGTAAATTATGCGGAAATTATGCGGAAATACTATTCTTACTGATATTGAAGCTGCTTTGAATCAGCGCCCGCTGACCTACTTGGGCAGCGATCCAAAAAATCCGCAAGCCATCACTCCCAGTCACCTTGCTATCAAACGCGCTTTACAAACAATTCCTTTTTCCTCTAATGACACAAAAGTAACTGTTTCAAGTCGTTGTAAATATTTGCAAATGCTGTTGAAACATTTCTGGAAACAATGGTCAAACGAGTACCTGCCAACATTAGCTAAGCGTCATAAATGGCATTCCGCTTGTGACGCTTTGAAAGTCGAAGATGTTTGCCTAATCAGCGAGGAAAATGTTACGCGTCCAAATTGGCCTCTCGGTCGCATTATAGAAGCAATTCCCAGCAAAGATGGTTTGATTCGCACTTACAAACTTAAAACGAACTCAGCTATCTTATCTCGACCTGCACAACGATTACATCTTTTAGAAAAGTGTGGAGATGATTGTGACAATATCAATGATGAACAATGTGATGTTTCGACGGCTATTCGACAAACCCGTCGAGGTGGCCAGGATGTTCCAGCGGCAGACGGACCGGCCAGATTGTCCAGGCGCGGTCGCCTTATCAACCTGCCGCTTCGCTACCGCAACTGATTTCAAACAATTCATTGTTAAACTTTCTCTTTCTTAACTTTCTTTTTTTCGGCTTCATTTCGTTCTCGCTTAACCCTATTCTCCTCAACCTTTTTCGAGCTATTGATTTCTCAACAGCCGGGCTTCAGACACCCACCAAATTAACGATTTATAATTCCAAAACTACTTAAGCTATCTTTTTGAAATTTAAGCAGAGTGAAGATCATTTATTTAACTTTTGTTAGAGCAAAAAAGTTTTTTCGAAATTATTTGATAAAGTATGTAAAATTGTAATTTATCAAGATCACTTCAATTTTTACGTTTAGACACTCATTTAACTAGCGTGAAATGCAATTGTAACGGATTCGCTATTGTAACAGTCGTAAACTTAATTAAAAATTGGACGTAGAGAGTGACGTCAACGCGCACGACAATTACGAACAATGAATAAGCTAAGGAAGCTTGGTCCATTGTTTAAATGGTCGAATTATGAAAAATATTTTAGATCAGTTTTATTTACTTGCTAACATGTTTTGTCCACATGTTTTTGTGGTTACTAGTAGTTATTGATGCTTTTTTTAAAACAGGATAAAAAAACCAAAACGAATTTTTTTACATAAAATAATTTGAAATTGGTTAAGTTTTGATGTTTAGCAGTGTTAAAAGGTCAACTTACAGATATTATAAAACCAACAAAACTTAATCTTTTATATATCATCGTTTACATGCACATCGTATTTCACCGCCATAAAAAGAGTTTTTTAATCATTGAAATGAAACTACATCATTGCATTACTTTAAAAAAGAACACTTGAGAAAAACAATATTACTCTATGTAATTATTATTGTTAGTCATGGAACATATCTCGACATCAATCAAAGCATGAAGCGGAAATTTGTAAGCAGTACTGCAAACACGTGGAAGAGTCACGTGTTTGACACTGATTTTGTGATTTGTTCGTGTTTTTTGCATTTTCTGGCCTGGTCCAATTTCATTATCATAGCAGAAATAACAACGTTTCCTAAAATTAAACTTTGAAGCATAATTTCGAGGTGTAAATATTACAACACCAGAGTCACTTGCACGGAAATGACTTTCGCACAAGATCAATTTAATTTTTCGTTGAACATCAAACTGTAAGCCAATCAAAGGCCTTTCAACGTGCGGTTGAATTAGGGCTGGCGAGAAGTTGGAAGTGTCGATTTCATGGAAACGGATTCTTTTCACGTTTTATTGTACTATTACAAAAAAACATTTTACTTTACTTTCCGTTCTTGAAAGTCTTTATCAGCAACTCTAAATTACAGTTTGTAAAAACTAGAGTGCCCAATAAAAAATTTCCTAAACCACTTTATTCTAATATTTATAAAGAATCAAGATTCAGATTTGTTTGTTTGTCACTAAACATTTACAAATATTCGCATAACATATAATTGAGATTAAATGTTGGACAACGTTACTGGGAAATAATCATAAGGTGTCTAAGTCAAGCACTTACTTTTATTGTGTCATTCAAAATAACAAAAAAATTATAATATAAGCCTTTGAAAAAACAACCAGCGATAAGGAAAAAAATAATTACAAGTGAAAACGTAAAAGCAAAACTAGAAAATAAGCAAGTCTGGGTAACAAAGGCAGATGTATTTTTTATTTTGTAATATGAAAAGTGTCGCATAAAATACACATTTTGGCTCCAATATATTTAATTGAAAAGTGCGTTTTTTGTTTTATACTGTGGAAGATTAGATTGATCAACTTCAGAAGATATTGATCACCACAAGACCTCTTCAAGATAGCTTCGAGAAAGAGATGTTAAGCTGTAAAAGCCCGTTTTTAACATTACGTAAAACAGGGAAATTCTATGCCGAAATTTTTGTAGCATGTAAAAATATTCACTTCAAGTAAAACAAATAAATAGGACTGGTTTCCGTACTCAATTTTTTTAATGCAAATTTTTATTGTATTGTATGGGTTAAATGCTGTTAACAATGTACCACGCCACAATTGTTTATTTTTTCATCCAAAACTGTCCGACCTCGTGCTCTTTGTAATGCGCAATGCATGTTACACTCCGATGCAACGTTATCTCCGGTTTGTGCAAAGGCGCCGCACTTGCAATGAGAAAAAGGAACGAGACCCCATTTGTCTTTGCACAATTGAAAACGCGCAGCTACATTCCGCAGATGGAATGGGCGCAATCCAAGTAGACGAAGCCGACTGGTTAGTTAGGCGGCGCCAGTCGGTTGCGGCCAGTTGTCTTTAACCCATCTGAAAACGTTTAAGCATAACACAAAAAGTTCTGGACACACTATTTTGCACGGGTAAGGCGAGGCGCTGGTAATGAAAGCATGAGGCCGGATGTACTCTCACAGTACTTTGTGTTCGATCTATGATTTATGTGATTGGTAGAACGGATGTTTAATTCAGCGAAATTGTTCACGTTTTTGGTTAGCAGGCACAAATAAGCGTTTAGACCTTCGTATTTATCGGCAGGCATTTGACAACCAATAAATAAACCATAATCAGGATCTAGAGCAGTGCTCTGCAACTCGTGTGCTGCAAAAAAACGAGAAACATACTCTTCCAAATGGAAAAAAAGTTATGTTTCTTTGAAGTAGCAACCAAAAAACTTAAAAAATTTATTATACAGTACATCTCATTGTGTAATGTCAAGATCTGTTTTTGGTCTTTACTAAATTTTGAACGCTTTTCTTCATATGAAGCATTATTTAGTGAACATAAAACTCTTTACAAATAAATTGATAATTTTTTTGATGAATTTTCACTCAGGCTCGATTGTGCACGATATGCGCAAATTGGAAACTTCAGATGAAAAAAAAGTCATTACTTTATTTTTAGAGTTTAGATTGAAATTTTTAGGTTTTTTAAGACATCCAAATGAAATTTAAGGTAACGGAAAGCATTCAAAATTTAGCTCTTTACACCTGGTCCAGGTGTTCTACTAATTTAAAAAATTTTTCAAAGTGTGCCGCAGGTTCGAAAAAGTGGCGGAGCACGGCTCTAGAGCAGTGTTTCTCAACCTTTTTAAGCTTGCGGACCGGCAATATTTCAAAATAAACTTGCGGCCCGGTAATTTTTTCTCATGACAAAATTTTAATAAACGTGATAAATTGATAAAAAATTTTAATATAACAAAAGCGAGCATTTAGCATCAGAAGAACTCCATTTAATGTGAACTTTGCTGCTGCCTTCTTGATATAATACGTAGTAAAAGTGGCTCTATTGAAGTTTTTGAAAGGCAAAGTCAGGGGCGCCAGAAGCGGGGGCGCACAAGGGGGCAAATAGTGTCCCTTGAATTTGCAGTACAAAAGCATTGGGTTCGATTTGTCTCTACATTTACATAAATTTGATTGGAATTAAATGTAACAAAGTTTTTAAAACAATAATTTAACAACAGCAAAAAGACAGTAAGGTAACAAGGGCGCAAAATCGAAAAAAGAGGCACTCTTTTTGTTGATAAGGTACTTACTATAAATATAAAAATCTTTCTGAATATATATAAGAAAACCGAAAGTTCATTGGGTAAACAAACTGCTGTAAAGCAGGAGATGAAATTTCTTTTTTAAAGTTCAACTAACTCTCCAGGTCATGCATTTGCGTACCTGTTCAAAATACATGTATATTTGAAAACAGTAAAATAAAGAGTAAGTGGTAAAATCAGAGTGAATTTTCTGAATATATACAAGAAAACCGAAAGTTCATTGAGTGAACAAACTACTGTAAAGCAGGAGATGAAATTTCTCTTTTTAGTCTTCAATTAACTCTCCAGGTCATGCATTTGCGTGCCTGTTCGAAATACGTATATTTAAAAACAAAAAAAGAGTAGGTGGTAAAATCAATGACAACATTTTTTTTGTCTTCAACTGTATTTCGAACAGATACGCAGATGCATGACCTGGAAATTTAATTGAAAACTAAAAAAAAGTTTATTTCCTATTTACGGAAGTTCGTTCACCTAATGAACTTTCGGTTTTCTTGTATACAAACAAAACGATTTTTATATTTTAAGTTTATTGTTAGTACTTTATCAACCAAATGACTGCCTTTTTTTTTTAACTTTGAACCTTTGCTAATCATCGCGTGATTATTGCAGTCATAGCTAAAGAATGATAGTGCAAATCAGAGTGATAATCTTTTTTTTAGTCTTTAACTATATTTCGATCACGTGACTTTTAATTTCGATTCTATTTAGTTTTGAAGTCTTAACTACAATTTTTTTCTATTCAACCAAAAAGAGGAGCTTTTGTTTTAAATCTTTACCTCCTCCAGCCAAAAATTTTTCCGGCGCCTCTGAGCGAACTTCAGCTTGAATATCCACTCAATTTTTCTCTATGGTTTTGATAAGAGGTAAAGCCGAAAAGCTTTTCTTATATAGGGTTAGATTGATTAAGTTTTAATTAAGTTTTTAAAGTTTGATTAAGTTTTGTTTAGATAAGGTTGAGCATTCTAACCCTAACCCAAACCCTATTCTTTACAGATAAGCCGTAGAAAAAATTAGCAGCAGTTTAATTGCTTTGTTATTAAATTGCATATACAGTAGACTCCGCTTAACTGACTCACGGATAACTGGATCACTCGGCTAACTGGATCATTTTTTCTAAGTCCCGAATCACATGCGCTTTTTCTATGCAAAAGTACGCCGCTTATCTGGATCACTATTTCGGATAACTGGATCACTTTTACACTGAAACTTACCGTAAAATTCCGTATTTCGATTTTCGAATGGCACGTATCTCAATCATTGAATGATAACACGCTAAAACATGCTTGTGCCATGCAGTGATCATGCCGGTAAGCGGCCGTAGCAGTTACAATCGTAACAATTACAATTAGTATACGTAACAATCGTCACATGCCGCCTTGCTTCAGTAGCGTGTGACAGTTAAATTTTAGCAGTTAACCAGACATCATGTCAAAACGCTGTGCCTCAAGATCTCTAAAAGAAATTCAAGAATTGCTGCAAGCTTATGACAAACTACTAAATGTAAGTTGAGGTTTCGCATCCATAATGCTGTTTTTGATGCATAAAACATGCAGAAACTTATTTATTTTATTTTTGCAGGGGACATCACAAAGAAAGGCAGCTGAGCTGTTGGGCATTCCTCAAGGCACTTTAAACCGGCACCTCAAAAACCGGAATTCTCTTGAAGAAAGTGAAGAATCCAACCGAAAACGGAGGCGCAACAGTAAGGTCCCACTTGTGGATGAGGCTGTGAAAGAATGGATCAAACAAAGTTTACATCGAGGAGCCGACTTCCTTAGTGGTCCAATTGTGCGTGAAAAGGCAGAAGAGTTTGCCAAGAAACTCGATGTTCAAGGCGATTGGAAAGCAAGTGAAGGCTGGTTCTCGAGGTTCAAGAAGCGAGAGGGTCTGGTGCATAAAAAATTGCACGGCGAGGCCAAAGATTCAGATGTTCAACAAAGAGAAAATTGGATTGAAACAGTGTGGCCAAGCCTTTGCCAACAATATGACGAGGAAAACATTTTTAATGCTGATGAAACAGGCATCTACTTTCGCGCCATGCCTGACTCAACGCTAACTTTTCGAAATGATACAAGACGTGGCACGAAGAAATCTAAAGAGCGCATCACGTGTCTGTTGACATGCAGTATGGCTGGTGAAAAGAAGAAGATTCTTGTTGTTGGGAAGTCAAAAAACCCACGTTGTTTTAAAAATGTGAATCCACTTCCAGTTGACTATGAAGCTAATTCCAATTCCTGGATGACCGGAGGAATATGGGAGAGTTTTCTTCGTGCTTGGGACAAAGATTTGAAGAAGAAGAATAGAAAAATCCTACTGTTAGCAGATAACTGCTCAGCTCACACACAAGTCACGGGACTGTCCAGCATTAGAGTGGAATTTCTTCCACCTAATACAACCTCTGTGCTGCAGCCTTGTGACATGGGAATCATTCGAGCTGTCAAGGCAATTTTTCGCAAGGCCATGTGTCGACAAGTGCTGCAGCAAATGGATGAATCAGTCACTGCCACTGCATGCGAACTGGCCAAAAAAATCACTCTTTTGGATGGGATTCTGCTTATGAAGGCATCCTGGGAAGAAATTGATTCAGTTACAATTAGAAACTGCTGGGTTAAGTCTGGATTAAAAATGGGCCCGCATGAAAGACCTGCTCACCCTTCGCAAATAACTGCAGTTCCTTCTGAGCTACCAATGAACCAAAAACAATGGGAAGATTTCGTCAAAGCTGATGATGACCTGGAGGTTGCACATGTTCTTGATGAGGATGAAATCGTGGATATTGTGCGAGCTCGCCATGAAGAAGAAGACGAAGAAGAAGAAGAAGGTGATGACGATGCAGATAAAGAACCTATTCCAAGTGTTACAGAGACCCGCAAAGCTTTGAGTACTCTCACAAGGGGTCTGCTGGGACGAGGTTTCGTTGACAATGAAAATCTGCTGACGAAGCTTGAACGAGCATCCAGTCATGTTCTCACAGCAGACTTGAAACAGTCTACTCTGTGTCGTTTTTTTTCCGCAGCATTAACTGTTTTTTACAATAAAACAACTTGATTTTCTTTGATGACATAACAAGCTTGATCTTTTTTTAAATAGGCAACTTTTCGGCTAACTGGATCATTCGGCTAACTGGATCAAAAGCTCTCTGCCCGAAGTGATCCAGTTAAACGGAATCTACTGTATTTGTTTTTAAGTGAAGTCTAAAATTGTAAAAGTGGTAAGTTTTTATATGAGGCCTACTACTAAAAAGTAGTACAACTGCTACCTGAATTTTCAATAATATATCTTTATTCTATGATCTTTTTCTTTTTGAAGGTCAATATGTTATATGCGTAGTGATTCAGTTAATCGAAAATAATAAACACCTCTGAGGCAGCTGGACTTGGTGATCAAATGATCTTTCGCTGTTTCAATTGTTTGACACTTATGTCATATCTTTTTTGATTGTTTTCTTTTTTTTTTTTTTTTTTGTCAAATCAACAGATGTGACATGTGTTTATTGAACTTATAAAGCGTTGGAAGAATAAATAAACTTGAAACTTGAAACTTGCTAAATCAATAAAAATTTATGCTTAATGGAATATAAAAAAAAAAGCTATGCATCAAAAACACCATTTAATTCTTTTAGGTAGTTTTATTTATACTTCTTTATATCTTATAGACTGGCAACAAAAATATTACTAAAGATTGCATTAGGAAAAACATAATTGTCTGAAAATCTTAGCCATATAACTCAAATTATGGATAAACAACCAACCGTTTAAAAATTTAAATGTTTGAGAAAAGCCACTTGGTTGTTTTAATGTCAATTGGTTATGTCTAAAATTAGGGGAAAAAATAAGAAAAAAATGATTACATTTTTTGTAGTTGAAGTTGAAGAAAGAAGTACGCGATTCACACACCATGTCATATATGATAACAACCTATTTTTTTATATTGTGACAGGCACGAGTTTTTGATGGGAAAAAAATCTACAGAAAATCAATTTACGCATGTTAGAATGCAGTTATAAATTTTCTTACTTTATTGATGGCACTTCCAAATCAGTTTAAATAACTTTTGAAAATAGAATTTCTACATACGTTCTAAATCTATACTACAGTATTTACAAGTCTATTTCGCAAAAATAAAATTCAAATTAGCACAAATGAAATTCCATTAACACAAATGAATTTCAATTTGTATTATATTTATTAGTATTATATTTATTATTAGTATTATAATTGTATTGTATCTATTATATTAGTAATCAATTTCAATAACAATTTGTATTTCAATTGTATTATAGAAATGGTGGTAAGAAATAGCATACCTATTTCTTTTTTCTCAAAGCCAGCATTCATTAGCATAAATGGGAGAAATGGCAAAAAAACTTTCAGTTCCTCTAGATAGAGATAGAATCAAGAATATTGTTATTGAAGAAGTTACTCGCCATAAAAGGTATATAATTTTTTAAAAGAAATGTGGCATCTCGAGCACTACTAAATGATGACGAGATAGTCAGATTGCTTATGCTGTTGGACAGTGAAAATAAAAATAAAAGTGATGTTTTTGTGTACTTGCAAAAAGAGGCATATACTCTATTGGGACGGTTCGATTAAACCGAATCCCCCAAAATAAATGCCAAAAAAATCCAAAATGAAAAAAAAGCAGAGGCAGTGATGGGATTCAGGGGGTTCGCGTGAACCGTTTTTCGAAATTTCAGTACGTTCAAGCAAACCCACTCTTAATTTAAAATAATCTGAAGAGCTTCTTTGTGGTACAAAATTTTAATATCGCTTTAAACAAAATCGATTTCATCGGAGCCATAAGCTTTTCGTGACGCTCTCATCAACTCATCACGCTCTCGTCATTGATGAGAGCGTCACGAAAAGCTTATGGCTCCGATGATATCGACTTTGTTTAAAGCGATATCAAAATAATCTATGTAGACTACCTCTATATCCAGGGTTACAATTTCGTGCTTATTTTTATGATCATTATCTTAGAAAATTTAATGAGCTTTTTTCTCAGACACGTGCTTATTTCGGAATTAAGTGCTTATTTTTTACTAATTTTCGTTTTAAGTTTCAACAAAATTAAAAGGTTTTTCGCTTTATGTCCGAAAAAATCGAGATTGTTTTTTGGTTAAAGATCAAGTGAAGGTCTTTTTTTAGTCTATACTTCATTGCTTCTCTTCCCCTGGGTTGCGACTCAAAAGTGGGGCGCAGATGCCTGTAATTGTTCAAAAGTTAAATCACTACTTTTTAAAGATAAAAATCAAGACGTCCGGGAGAGACTCAAAGCGAAGACCTTTTTTTAGAGATCCTACTTTTTAGGGACGAAAATTCAGAAATTCGAGGCAGATTCACGTTTGAATGTTAGACTAATTTTTGAACTTCCTGGGATTACCGGAATTCGGATTACAAGTTTCAAATGAGTCCCAAATCTTCGCTCTCTATTTCCGCTTAGCATTTTGGTCGCCGCAAAAAGGTCGAAAAGTACTGCTTTAATTGTTGCGTTTACGGTTGGGCAAAAATACTCATGCCACTGCAAAGTGCTCTAAAAAGCATAATTGGCTAGTGTAAGTTTGGAAAAGTTTTTGGCTCATGACCAGAACCGCGTTTAGTAATAATGTTTTCGACTTGCAAACCTCTCCTTGAGAAATTTCAAAATTGAGAAGTGAATTGTCGACAGCGTGGTCGAGTGGTTAAAGCGATGAGCTCCTGATTAACACGGTCTCGGTTAAAAACCCACTCGCGCCATTCTATTGTGTCCTTGGGAAAGACACTTTACGGCACATTCCCCTGCTTGGTGGTCCTGGCAAGCAGTTCTAAATTACAGTAATATCTCTATTAAATTACAAGCGGACAGCAATATCTTGGCATCTCCGGAAGCAGGTCGGGGTAATTGCCTACTCAATGTATTAGCGCCTCCGTCGCTTTCCTGCGAGTCAGGAGGATAAATATAGAGATAAAATAAAATAAAAATTTCACCCTACGCTACTGGTTCCGAGTAAGATTCAGCAAGTTTTATTTTTTCCCATTTAGTCCAGGTTTAAAGGATTATAACCATTAATAGTTTAGGGATCCGGTTGGGGTTTGGTTCGACACTTTGGTTGTAAGCTCTGTTTGTGTATCTCAGACAATCCCGGCATGTAACTAACCAATAAAACGCAGCCGGAGATTAATTCAACTTACCACCATTTTTTATTTGATATGTAGGTTTTATGTTATAACTTTTTGTTGTTTTATGTTAGTTGTTTTGTGTTTTATGTTATATTGAAATTAGACTAGGCATATGAAACATTGCTAGTCTTTGTGGTAGAAGGACAGAGGTGGTAGAGGAATCGAGGAAAAGAAAGGTGGAGATTTGTGTCTTCACGAGGTACGATTGAGGGGCCAAGGAGCTCGTTTCACTGGAGTTGGAAAAAGATACAAGTTATGGTGGTCGAAAAATTTTGCTGGGAAGGGTGGTGGGGGGATATTGGTAAAGCAGGAGCTGTGTGAGAGTGTTGTTGAGATACGTAGAAGGAGTGATAGAACAATGACAATATGCCTTATATTTGGAGAGGAAACAATACGGGTGATATGTGCCTATGCACCTGAAAGTGGAAAGCCAAATATGCAAAAGCATAAATTTTATTATAAACTGATTCATGAATGGGATATGAAAGGTACAAAAGCATTGACTTTGGGGATTGGAGACTTTAATTGTCATGTTGGAAAAAAGGTGGATTTGGGGGGTGTACATGGAGGAAATAGACTTGGGGAGCGAGACTTGAAAAGTAGAATGCTGTTGGAATTCTGCGATCAGAAGGATTTACATGTGGCGAATACATGGTTTAAGAAGAAGAGAAGGAAAGTGACATATACTCGTAGTTCAGGTGGTAATGAAACTGAGTTTGATTTTGTTTTGGTGGAAAAAGAAAGATGTCAAGGTGATTCCTTGGGAACTACAACACAGGTTAGTGATTGTTGATGTGAAAAAGAAAAATCTATTTAAGCGCATAAAAATGAAACGAAACATGCAATGGATGGTATGGAAATTAAAAGAAAAAGAAACAAGGGAAAAAGAACAAAGTGCAAGAATTAGTTAATACTGCAGCAAAAGATTTGTGGGTCTCATTTAAAGATGGGGTTTTGAAGCTTGTGAAGAACTTTGTGGAAAGAAAAAGCAAAGAAGAGAGCGAGGAAGCACATGGTGGTGGAATGAGAAAGTGCAGGAAGCAATAAAGAGAAAAAAGAATTCATTTAGGGAGATGTGCAAGATCTGATCAAAAAAGAATAAAGATAATTGCAAAAGAGGAAGAAATCAAACGAGAATAATTGTCAGTAAAGCAATAAGGATAGGGGTTGAGCAAGAGATGAATGATTTATATGGAAGACCAAACAATGTATTTAAGTTTATGAAGTTTTTTAAAAAAGGAAGAAGATGTAAATGTTGGATGATGTTTAACACGAATTAATGGCAGATTTGTGTTCAGTGAGAAGGATCGAAAAAAAATGTAGAAAGAATATATGGAAAAGACGATGAATGAACAAAATACATGGGAGCAAAAGATGGAGATTGGTATAGTCAAAGGTTCAGTTAAAGAGGTTTCCTTAGAGGAAATAACAATTGCAATGAAGAAAATGAAAATAGGAAAAGCATCTGGACTTTCAGAGGTGAGCATGGAAATTTGAAATGCAAGTGGGAAAGTTGGAATTAATGTGATCATGAAACTTTGTCAGAAAGTAATTGATGGAAAAGGAATGCCGAAAGATTGGAAGACTAGTGTGATGGTGCCTACCTATAATGGAAAAGGAAATGTGAGAAGATGCAGTGCATATATCCAGGAGCGAAGTTATTGGAACATGAAATAAAGATCGTTGAAAGAGTACTGGAGAAAAGGATAAGAGCATTGGTGGAGATCGACAACATGCAATTTGGCTTTATACCAGGAAGAGGGACGCCAGATACTCTTTTATAATGAAAGGAATGCAAGAGAAATACAAGGAGAAAGGTAAGAAGTTGTATACGTGGATTTAGAGAAGGCGTTTGACAGAGTTCTAAAAAGAGTAATGCAATGGGCACTAAGGAAGAAAAGACTATCAGAGATATTGGTGAAAGCAGTGATGAGTCGGTATGAGGGTTCAAAGAGGAAGGTTAAAGTTGGATCTGAATTCCAAAAAGAATTTTAGATACCTGTTTCAAAGACCAAATTATAAATTCAAATTTTGGTGAAGAGAAAGAGATTAAATTCAAATTTTGGTAGAAACACTAAATTCTTGTTAATGAAGGAAAGACTCGCGACTCCCAAAATCCGCTCCCCGCCAAAGGTGCCGGCGTGTCCAACGATAAAAACGGAATTCAATAACTATAACCGTCTTTGAAACACTGAACTTGTCTAAATAAGGTCAGCGAATTTCCTCCAAGCTACAACTACCCTTATTTAAATATGCGTAACTCTATGACGCCCGGTACAGAAAATTATAGTTGCAACTTAAATACGAAAGAGAGGATTGAATTTATTTTTTATCTGCGGTTTCACACACGCAGCCACTTAATAAAATACAGTAAAAATTAATACAATGTCACCGCTCTCCGAGCCAAAGTCTAGCTACTGTGAGATAAAAGCGATCTCTGTCTATTTATAATAAACCCGAATCGGGCCACGAGGCTCGGACGACAAAATTAATAATAAAATACAATTTCATGCTCTTATACAGGTTACTGCTAAAAGGAGGTCACATTGGGATTAAGTAATTAGGACGATGCATTTAGGTTATTTAGAACGGATGCAGTTATTTTAAAAATCTATAAATTGATTGATTTGTTAAAGGCGTTAATTTTATCACATTTCCTCGCTGTTGGCAGCTGCAGCGCATTGCATTTCTAATAGGTCACAAAAAAAAAAAAAATCTAATTTTCTAATAGGTCACAAAAGTTCACAAAGAAGCAATTTGCATTACGTAACAATACCCGTTGGTGTACATCAGGGATCTATTTTGTCACCTGTGTTGTTTGTAATTGTGGTGGATGTTGTGACAGAGAAGAGAAGGCTTAATAAAAGAAGTTTTATACGTAGATGATTTGGTACTGATGAGTGAAACGATGGGAGGTCTAAAGGAAAGGTCTCTAAAATAGAGAAGTGCAGTGGAGAGCAAGGTGTTGAAGGTGAATCTTAAAAAGACAAAAATGATGGTGTGTGGGTCAGAGGGTGAGGTTATATGAAGAGGAATAGACCCATGTGGAATATATAGCAAAAGCGTCACAGTCAACTCAGTGCAATGCACAAAGTGTGATCAGTGGATTCATGGAATGTTCTAATTTGAAAAAGTAACTCCAAGTGCGGAAGGTTTTTTGTATGTAATACTGTAAATGTGATAAAGCAATAAATGGTGCGGGAGAAGTGTAACAGGAGGTAATGTGTGATGAGGGAAAACTGTGAAGGGATTTTGCTATCTTGGCAATAGGTTGAATGCCAGTGGAGGATGTGAAGCTGCAGTAACTGCAAGAACAAGAGTGGAATGGAAGAAATTCAAAGAGTGTGTAGAGGTGCTGTTAGGAAAAATATTCTCTTTGCACATCAAGGGAAAGATATATAAAAGGTATATAAGATCAGCTATATTGTATGGAAGCGAAACGTGGTGTTTGAGAGAAAATAAAGTTGCTATTTTGAGAACTGTAGAAAGACCTATGGTAAGGGCGAGGTGCGGTGTAAATTTGGTAGACAAGAGGAATACAGAGGAGCTGATGGAGATTTCGGGATTGAAGGAAGCAGCAGATAAGCTGGTAAGGGCGAATGGTGTGAGATAGTATGGTCATAAGACGACCTGAGGAAAATGTTTTGATAAAGGCAATGGTACATGAAGTGGAAAGAAAATGTAAACAGGGCCGACCGAGGATGAAATAGAGGGAACAAGTCGAAGGAAACATGAGAAGTATTGGTTTCAAGAAAAGAAGATGCGGCAGATTGATGTAGGTAGAGAGAAGGTGTAAGAAAAGTTGCAGAAGTAAAGGGATGTATCCGGCCACTTCCAGTCACTGGGGATTAAACCGGATAAAGCAGGATTGATCATGAAAAAATCATAAATATTAGAAAGGATCAAGAAAAGGAAGAAGCAGCACAACGTCAGACGTCAAAACATGCTTAAAATTAGAGATGTTCCGGAACTCAAATAATCAATTCAATCCGGAACCGGAATTAGTACATAAGATCCGGCAGAAATTCCGGCCGGAAGATGAACCATTTAGAAATGCAGTATTAACCTTGATAATCATTTGTTAAATTGTCAGCTGATAATAGTATTGCAAGTGCAGATAATTGATCACTTCAAAAAATACTTCAGTAGAAAGTTTGCAGTCAGTTTTGTTTGAAGTATACATTAAAGCAATTTATTTGAGTACTCCCTGCTGAGAACTTGATATTTGAAGCATAACGACCAAAAATATTATAGACACATTCATTTAAGTTGTTAAGATAAAAAGATCATTTTTATGGTATTGTGGCTGTTCATCTTATTTTATGACTTTTATCTTTGTAGGGAGTAGAATACATTGATCACTTTACTTGAAAAGGCTAGTAGATAAGACTGATGCTAGATTGATCAAACCGCAATAAAATGTTACCGATGATTTGCTGTAAGGTTAGGTTTTTACTTGTGCTATTAATGCTCATAATCAGGTGGACTCGCGCTCCGAAGTTATTTCAACATCAATAGAGTTAAGCGCCCCTATCATCTGACCTTAGTTCCTACAATAAATTAGTTCCAATTTATGCTAATGACTATTAATCATATGACATTCTGTGTATAAATTTATTTATGTATTTAGCGGTAGTGCATTGTAGCTGATTTAAGATTGACTGAATATATCTAATATATATTGATATGTAATTGTCATAATTTGTGTGACAATTTTCTTTTCATTAACTTTTCAAATTAAAGCAGCAAAGCAGCTTTGACTGGTTTTCCATTACTGAAATGTGTACGAGGGGAAATCAAAAAGTTTTGCTACTAAAGCTCTGAAACATCCGCAATCACTAATTTTCATGTGATACGCATTCAGCTTAAGATTTGGATGATTTTGCATTTTTCGACAATAAATTGTAGGATTCCAGTTTGTTTGATTCAGTTAGACAATAAATTGTTTTGAAAAAGTTCAAAGTGGCTGTGATCAAAAAAAGGCCGGGAAAATTGCACAGAGGCATCTTGTTCCATCATGACAATGCATCTGCTCACTCTTCAAGAGTTGCAAGGGCTGTCTTAAGAGAATTTCGCTGGGAAATTTTACCACACCCACCCTAGAGTCCTGATCAGTGTTTTTTTAAGGTTTGATTTAAGGGAACACCAAGAAAGTTTATGAGGACGCTTTTTTTAAAATATTTAAAATGAACAACTTATTCTTATTGAAGTATTATCTGGCAAAGCAGGCTATACTGTAAACACAGTGCATTTACAAAATCACAACACAAATTTGTCAATTTCAACTTCATCACATAGCTCCTGCTCGTCAGCAAAAGTATCAGTTTTTTGTATGTCATCTGCAGACATCATTGTTTGTAACGTTCGCTTTGTCACTTTTTGTCTATTCTTTGCTGTTATCCAATTCTGAGCAACCTCCACAGCGCTTTCATCGTCTAGATGGTTTGGGCCATTCATCGAAACATTTATCAGCGCGTTTAGAGTTACATCAAGCAGCCTGTTACGCTGTTTAGTTTTAACACGGCACATAGTGGAAAATCCTCTCTCTGGCCAGGCTGTTGCAAGTGGAATGGACAAGGCGATGCAACAAAGTAGGTGCAATTCGGGAAATATTTCCTGAAAAATTTAAACGGAAAAACAATTTTGCTGCAAACAGCAATGGCATCCAGGCAAAACTCAAACTCTGGCATAATCATTCTATCCTTCAGCGTTTGGTAATCATTTATTACTTTCAAGATTTTTTCATCTGAAGCGACTTTGAACCTTTTGATCAGCAGTTTCAGATCCTGATTTTCATAAAGCTGTCGCTGGTTGGCATCAAGAGGAATTTCTTTCGCATCAAAAATGCGAAAAGCAAACAGAATTTGAGGCTCCGGAAAGCGATCTTCAAGATTTCGTAGCAAGGCTTCACAGTATGTTTTGGTAGTGCATCGGATTTGCTTAACATCATCTTCATAAAGGTCCTTTTGTATTGCAGGCAAAATTTTTGAAATCTTTTCCCAATCTAGTTTCAGGCTATTTATAACCTGATCCGAATCGTTAATGTTCCTAATTTCTTTTTTGCAAAATGCAAGAGCTGACTGCAAATGAGAAAAATGGAAGCTTTCTTTTTGAAAAAGTAATGACAACTTGTTTAGATGCTCTAAAGCAATATGCAGCAAGTAAAGGGAAATAAAAAAGTGCTTTGTACAAATTAAGTGAAGAATACCCACTGCTGCGCAATCTTTTTTTGTAGAAGCTAAATAATTAAGAGTAGTATACACAGCTGATAGTTCTGCTTTCATTGCTTTTATAGCCTCACCATGAGATAACCAACGGGTACGGCAGGCTTTGACTAATTTTTGCTTAGAAGAATCAACATCAGCGGCTTGTATTTCATGCAGTTTAGCTGTTTTTAGAGATGATCTGGAAAAGTACTTCCATGTCTGGACTAAACCGCGTTTACAATCTTGGATGTGCTGTAGCTCTTTTACTGTGTCTGTACAGGCCAATGCCAAACGATGCGCATGGCAATGCACTGTGTAAGTAGCTGGGCATTGTTCCGTCAATTTCTGAGAGAGAGAATTGCAGCGGCCTATCATAGCACTTGCTCCATCACATGCAAATGCAACGTCTTTACTGACATCAAGATTGTAATCGCAAGCAACTTCATTCCAAAGTCGAAACAGGTTAGCAGCAGTTGCTCCACAAGCATCAATGTGTCGTATATATAAAAATGCTGTTGCCTGGCATCCCTTTGTGTTGATGTACTGAACAAAAGTTATGTATTGCTGAAATGTAGCAATATCGGTGGTTTTATCGATCATAGTAGCCAGTGGCGTACGCAGAAATTTGTAAAGGGGGGGGTTTTGGAGCCGAAAATGTGATTGCTCTTAGTAGTCCTGGCAATGGGTAAAAACTTCCAAAATTAGGCCTACGTTCAAAAATAAAGTGTTTTGGTTTTAAGAACATCTTGCAGTAGCATGAATTTCTTTTTACCAAGCCGTAAAACTAACTATTGAAAAGGTATGTGCGAGTAATTCAATCACGACAAGAAACTTTTCAAATTAAAAGCAACTCGTGTAAATGATGAGAACAATAGGTGGAAAATCAAACGAACAAAAAAATAACCTTACTTAACAAATATTTAAAATTTTTTTAAAAGCTTATATTCAAACGCCTGTTTTTTTCACTTAATCTGTTAATTACATCATCAGGGCAAGGCACGCGTGTGGCTCCTATAAATGTTTAGTAATGCAGATCCATTCATTCGAGTGGTACCACTTGTGTTTCGTAAGCACATTTTTAGTCTGCGTAATGTGGAAAGCTTTACAATTGTTCACTAGTGCATGTTAACACTCACTAACAAAATGGTCATCAATGTAAATATGTTCGGAACAGCATCGGAAGTGCATTCCTTGATGCTGCTCAACGCATCAGTTGGTCTTTCTGCTGCGTTCAACAGAAAAAGTTTCCTGTAACATAATATCAGTTCAGGCACTAATTCTCCCCAGGATTTCGTTAAATCATTTTCGTAAAATTTTTCCAAAATTTGAATACTTTTAATTTGTTGAGGAGTTGGTGCACTGGTTTGATCAGCAGAAATTAAACACTGAAATTCACCAATAATCGATTTGTGGGCTGAAAATCTTGCTTTGAGAGTGACAATAAAGTTATCAAGAAATAGAATAAAAATCCCTAGTCTAAAATGTTCTTCATCTGTTACAGCAGCAATATTGCATCGATTGGTCTGTCTTCAAGAGGGCATGGTATTTTCAAAATAAAATCTTCGGCTTTGGCCGTTTCTTACGCAAAAATATAGAGCTAAGGAAATTCATATTCGGTTTTTTCTCTAAGACACTTCAACTCATTTGCAATATCCTGTGCAATGTTGACGGCCTCAAGAAGGTTTATCGACTTTTTTTGCTTAACTTTACACAAAACAACACTGCATCCAAAAACGTATTTTAAAACTAAGAGAGCAATGCAAAATTCACTTTGCGTAATTGTCGATAGCAACTGCAGAGCTCGTGATGAGGTTTCTCTGTCTGGCCAAGCTGAAATTTCTGCCAAAGCTTCTACAACGGTAAATTGTAAATTTGAAAAAGTACTAACACTCTCGTGTCGATCGACCCATCTGATAGCACAACTTTGAACAAGTTTTTAAGCTTTTGTTGTTGACGAAATCGTGTTGATGGACTTGCGCAAAATGTTTTTAAGTTTTGGAGCATTAAAAAATTGTGAACTGAAGCTATTGTTCCCATGCAGTTTATTTCCATTCCCATGCTTAACTTTCAATATTTTACAAGTTTGAAAGTCTTCTTCACAGTGGCAATGTACAGTACATGAGCTAACTTTGAAGCAATTTAAACGATAGCAAAAATTGATGCGCAAGCAGTAATTAAGTTTAAAAATTGCGGTAAACAATAGAAACCAAAATCCTATTATTAAAGCCTATTTATTACAATGTACTGTATATATGACTAAACACCATTCTTCAAGGAGGGGTTTTGACCCCTGAAACCCCCCCCCCTTGCGTACGCCTATGATAGTAGCCCAGCATGGGCTCTCCTTGACAGCAGAAACAATGTGATTACTCAAATGCTCTTAGATAAGCATTGCTGAAATGTAGCAATATCGGTGGTTTCATCGATCATAATAGCCCAGCATGGGCTCTCCTTGACAGCAGAAACAATGATAGTAGCCCAGCATGAGCTCTCCTTGACAGCAGAAACAATGTGATTACTCAGATGCTCTTAGATAAGCAAAATAAACTCAGTTACTGCAGTTGAACTGATATGGCGTAAATCGCGAAGTCGGTCGTTATGGCCAATGCGGTCCACCAATGTTTGCAAAGAAGCTATTTTTCGATTTGCTATTTCTTCTTTCATAACCCAATAAATTAAGTGCACTCGCTCAGCAACTGTGCTAACTTTATTTGTAATGCGATCCTGATGCATACAATGAAACAGCGAGGCACGTTGATTTTTTTCCATGCTAATTGCATTTTGGTGTTGATCAGAGCTGATATAGTTATCCAACTTGCTTGGCTGTTGAGGCCTTGCAGGCTCGGTAGTGAAAACATTACAATTCTTTCCTCGGCCTGTGTTAACTACCGGATGTTTAGAGCAGTGCTCTTCAAACTTTTTTTATCGCGACCCACTTTGCACGGCCAAATTTTTTCGCGACCCCTAGGGACTAAAATAAAAATATATCTTTTTATTCTGGTCCAGTTTCTGCAAGCATAGATTGGAAAGACCAAGACATCAATATAAAACATTTTTCTAATATTCAATTGGCAAATTTTTTAAAATTTTTTACACAATTTAGATTTTGAATTTTTTTGATAGCATGACCGCTTTGCCCCGGCTCTGGGGCAAAGCGGTCATGCTATCAAAAAAATTACCAACTTGATTGGTTTGTAGTTCTTTTATAGTTCCAGACCATTGCAATAACATGCCAATTTTATCAGGCTTAAGCACATTTAAGATAGGTACGTAATTACTATACTTTTCTGCAAGTTAAAAAACAGTTAACTGATTAATTACTAACCAACTCAAAATCATCATTAACCATTTAACCTCACTCTAAAGTTAATTATATCAACCTTTACCGAATTTTATTGCAGTATAATACAACCATGATAAGTCTACAGATAACTTTGCTACTAGTATGACCGTTTTGCCCCAACAGCTTATGTCCGCTTTGCCCCATCAGAGCATGTTTTAATTAAACGCTAATTTAAAAAAATACTAAACCTCAACAAATAAAACGTATTGCGATAGTAAACCATTATAACTAAATCTTAGAAGCAAAAAAAAACTTCTTAATGTTTTATTTGCAAAACATAGCAAAGGCACTATTTACGTAGCAAGTTTATTTCATCACAAGTGCAAAAAAATATAAGCTTGAATTGCTTCAAATTAAGAAAAGCTGTGTTAGCAATCTTTTTGTCAATCAGTTTTGTACTTGATTATAGCTGTTCAGCAAAAAAATTTTTTTGCGAGAACATAGAGGTGTCCGCTTTGCCCCGCTTTCCCCTGATAAAAATAACTATGAATAATGAACTAAGAGTTGTCAATTTCCAATAGGGTATTGCAACAATATTTTTGCACGAAAGAAATTGCAACCATGCATCGAGAAGCAAGGAAATCCGTGTTGCTATACGCGATAAATAAACTAAAATTATAGCATTAGGTTATTTATTTTTAATTTCAGAAATAAATACCCATGCCACGGCAAACAATTAAAAACAAAATCACTTTGCAAATGCTACGTCACCAGCACAATGATATATCGTTACTCCTTCTGGCCATAAATTGAATGGAAACCAAACAAGAACTATGTACAGTATTATATGCTCAACCACTCAACGATCAGGCAGGCAATCAGCCATTTGCGTTTGAAATTCGTTTGTTACCAGCATCAAACAGAACCTGAACGTGTTAGCAGCTGCCGCAATTCGAATACATTAGCAATTAATGCAACCTAAATTCGATCAAACAAATCTTATAATTTATGACATTTATTTTCTTTGCATTGATTAATAATGTTGCTTGTAGAAATAATTGTACACTATAATAGAGCTATTAATAAAAATGATGTAAAATGAATTTTCTCATCTGTTTAAAATGCTTTCTTGTCAATACTTTAACAATGTTCTTGAAACAACTCGCGACCCCCATTGAACCCTTTCGCGACCCACCGGGGGGTCGGGACCCCCAGTTTGAAGAGCCCTGGTTTAGAGCATAACAAACATATTATGCCTCCATCAGTATGCAGAGTGAACACGTTCATGTTTAGTGATTCATCAAACCCTTTTAGCTTAATCCATCATTGAAAAGTAACATTGCTAAATGCGTTTTTTGACTGACCGCTAGCTGAAACAGACAACTGAATGCTTTTCTTTGAATCATTGACTTCTGAAACTGTTGAATGCTGTTCTTCCTGCACTGCTGAAAAATTATTTTTACAGCTACTGCTACAAATGTTTGCTTTTTTTGGCTGGTTAACAACACTTACATCTTCTTTAGCCTTACTACAAAAGTATTGTTTTATATCTGGATGACTAGCTTTACGTTTTTGTGAAGCATATTCTGAAATTTAGAAAAGTGTTATAAAATTTAGTGCAATGCTACGGAAAAAACTAAGACGAATGGTTTACGTAAATCCTCGTAATTTTGCACTTGCATTTATCTAAGCAACAGCCAAACTCATTTGACAAGAATTAATCTTAAATGGTCATTTAGTATTACAAAATTTCTATTGTGACATCACACTTGTACTGCTTAGAAATTATTTACCAACTGCTCCATTCCGAACAGCACTTCTTAAAACTAGTGAGTAGTGATGTCAACTGCCACCGTGAATGTGGCAACTAACTGCCAACATTTCATTAACAGGCAGTTATCCAACTTTCATTAACTGCCACTAATGTGAAGTTGGGGCTTTCCCCAAATGTAAAGGAGGGATTCCCCTAACCACAAGTAATCGCGTCAAAAAATGGCAATTTCCAAAAACGATAATTTTCAGATCATCAAAATAATTTCTTTGTAGAACATGCATACCAATATTTTAAGGGAGCCATTGATTGAAAAAATGAAATTTTATGGTGACGCAGTAAAAATTTATGAGGCCGTTTTGTCACCATAAATCGCCTTAAAAAAAACACTGGTCCTGATCTTGCCCCATCCGACTTTTTTTATTTCTCAAGCAGAAAGAACACCTCAAAGGGACGCGATTTCTGACTATTGATGATGCTAAGAAGACTACTTTGACCTGGTTTCAGTCAAAGTCTCCAGAATTTTTTAGAGGAGGGTTAGAGCGCTGGAAACATCGCTTTGAAAAGTGCATAAACTTAGACGGAGGAAATGTAGAAAAATAACAATTAAATTTTGTCTTTAAATGTTTTAAATAAATTTTTCGAAATTTAGTAGCAAAACTTTTTGACTTCCCCTCGTAAAAGTGCAATTTAGCAGGTTCTATCTCTGAGTAAATGACAGCCTATATAAATTTTACCACGTAAACAAAGCGTAGATATGTTTCTAAATAAATCAGTCCGATTGATTACAATCACTTTAATTCCGGCCGGAATCAATTGCATGGTACTGGAACTGAATCTTTAATTCCGGCCGTAAAGGAATTCCGGTACATCTCTACTAAAAATAAATGAAAATGCAATTATAAAACGGAAGAATGGCCGCAACATCTTGATCAGTTAAAATATAAAAAATTAAAAAGAAAAAACAAGAAAAGAAAGAGCAATCTAATACTACAAGAAAAATGATTAAACAAATTAGAAGATTGTATAACCAGTGCATGACTAGCCTGCATAATAATGATGGTAATGATTCAAGATAGGAATTTTGCTCTACTGAGCAACACGTTTGTTAAAGATCGTTAGTTCGAAATTTAATTGCTTTTTTCAGATGAAACTTCAATGTCTTAACAGCGTAGATAAATATTCTTTGAAGCAGAAACTTTAAACTTTATATTTCTCGGGAACAATAACTGCAGTGTAGTGAGTATAATGTTAAATAAAAATCAATCATGGCAAAATACAGTTTTTGAAATTGCTCTGGTAAAATCAGAAAACTAATTTTTGCTTCTTTCATTTCAGAAATACCAGAAGCGGTATATTATGTCTTGTTTTTTTCCTCAAATCCATTTCGACCCATCCCGACTGCTATCGTTTAAACCTCCAACTCGAACGCACGATCTTCGTTGATTTCCTGTTTCGGATCCATCGACATGGTCTCACTCTGCTCCGAGGCTAAGTTCTTGGCGTATAAAATTTTTTGGCACACTCTCTCGGCGACGGTCAGCGATTGGCACTCTATCCTCGGCCTCTTCAAGTAGTAGCGCGTGCTCCCCCCCTGCTGGTATGGATAATTGTGTCCGGTCGCAGACAATGCCTGCGAAGATTCGATAGTAAACACGCATCGCGAGATAAGCGTCAGTTGGGAGAAAGTTAACGAATAGATCTAGTTGTCAATCAAAACGAAATTGAAGTTTAGCAATGCTGAAGTCAACAAAATCTTATTTTGAAAACAGCTTCGGTTTGATTGGTTGAAAAGTGGGTTTATTATTGAAACAAATATACTCGCGAGCATCAAGGTTAAACCGAAATCTGCTTTATTTGACAAAAAACTGGGAGAGGAATCACTGATCGACTTACCGACTTCATGACGACTTCGAGATAGACTTTCGAGTCTTTCTGCGTCGACGACAAACTCGCGCTTTGATCGGAATTGATGACGGAAGCGTCGACCAGATGGGAGTAATTGACGCTGAATAGAATGTGGTCGACATCGGGTTCGCCGTTTCGCACAAAACAAACTCGTTTGTTCGTTATCAGCACCTGAATGCAGCAACATCCCTTACAGCGAGAAACGAACCAGAGTCGAGGGATTCTAAGTTGTTTTTTTTTACAAGGTTACGCGCAACTGCAATGTTTGTAACTACGTAGATTAAAAACTCAGTATGGAAATAAAAAGATGAAGGCCGAATTCAAGAATAACCCAGCTGCACCACTGCTTATTTTTGTGGCGATCTTGTATGTTATCTGCCCTAATCACGTGATAAAGTGGTCAGAGACTACGGAACGGAGCGCGATTCTACATCGGATCGTAACAAAGTTTGTGTGAAAATTGATAATAAATGCACTCGCAATTGTGCAATGAACCGGAACCCCAGCGTTGTTTTAAAAGTCTGCGATTGCGAAGCAAAGTTAAAGTCGTGAGTTTAGTAAACACAGCTTTTGAAACCTGCGGTCGTACGAGATCGGTAGGACGTCAAGATTAAACACCTGAGCAAAGACAAAGTGTTGTTATCGCTCTTCAAAAACGAGATTGCTTTTCTACTTATCATGGTGACCAGAAATGTTATTGCAAACAAACGAATTCTGACCAGCATATCTTGGTCGCCGCCCGAAAAGTTCAAGCTGTCACAGGAATAGAAGAACTCGCTGAAATCGTTGCTGTTGATTGCGTAGAGAAAAACCTGACCGTCAGCCTGTAATTTCGAGTAGTACTGAAGACAACCCTAAAACAAAAAAAACTTTTCTCATCATCGTGGAAAACCACGGCTTTAAAACTCTTTGGTTAGTATAAAAAAAAAATTAGAGCAAACGCTAATAATTTTCCAAATACGCACCCAAATTGCGATGAGCATTGAGCATGTGACCTTCTGTTTACATAGTTAGTTACTTATCTCAAAGAGCTAAACTGTTTTGCAAGTGACAACAAGATCCACCTGGAAGCTATGGCAGCATCTGATTGGTCGAGCACGTGACGCAATTTGGTCAGATGACATGCTGATGTGACGAACAGCAGACGCCGATTCAGATACAAGATCAAATACACCTGGATCATGAAACAAAAAGAAAAAAACGTAATATTATGTCAAATTTTAAAATAGACAAGTTACAAAATTACAAAAATAAAAGAAAGAACGACGCAACAGGGTGACGTCATGGTCGATTTAATACCTGCAACAGGTTTCGTCACGGTTCCAACGACCCCTTTCAAAATTCCCTTAAAGAAACCGGAGGCGCCGTCGTTCTGTGCCCCCTTTACCGGCTGGGTTACGACACTAGTCAAGCCCCCCACAACCCCAGCCATGAGACCCTGGTGACAAAACATTGAGGTCAGTGACACGAAAGCTTGATCAATGCACGAGGCCAACCTTAAGTCCAGCAACCACGTGACCGCTGGCGCTGCTTCGGGCGTTCGCTTGGATCGCTTTGCGCTTGTCGTCGTACTCGTCGTCCATCGCCAGTCCCCCGATCTTATCCGACAAAGCACCGGTAAACTGTTGGAAGAATAATGGTCAGATCGCAGGATTTTATTAGGAGTTAATTTGTTCTGCTGACAATCTAAATTGCTTGCACTTTTGGATCGTTCAATTAATTGATTTGTTATAAGCGGAGTTATGGAGTCGGAGCTGCCGGAGTTGCAAAATAATCCTTCCGACTCCACAATTCTGTTTGTAAAAGAGACAATCAACACAATAACCGCACATTTTATTATAGACGCGAGGTACCATTTTTATTAATGTAAAATAGAATAAAAACGAACCAAAATTAGATGATTGCATTTAACCTTGGCAGTTGAGTTAGAGAACCCGTGCGTTATATGCTTGGTCATGTTTAGGACGTTGCCTTGACCCCCTGCGTGGATTCCCGCTTTCACGTCACTCAAAAGACCAACCGGGTTCCCGAGAAAATCGAGCGATCCGATGATGATGGCGGCTTGTCTCTTCAGCTGCTCACGGATATGCTGGAGGACAATAAAGATAAATTATTAAAAAGATGTAACCTTGACGGTGTTCACTTCTTTTGACGGTGGCTTAATGTAGGGTTTGATTTTTTCCCTCTAAAAACTAAAGCCGCCAAATGATATTACATTAAACCAAACATTGACTTTCTATCAAGTTTGATAGTGACGTACAGACATGCGACTTGGTCTTGAAACAAAGAAGCTTACAAAAGAGTAAATCAATTTCAACTGGAGCTACATATATTTTTTTATTTCTATACACGCTTAAAATGGCTAATAAAAAATACATGAGCAATCCCGTAAACGTCATGGGAAGTGGAAATGAGCTGTTCCGCCAATCGCCTGTGCTTATTGTTTTATTTGTTTCATACGCTTTATTGAAAATTGGTGGACCATGGAACACGTGGCCTAGACGCGTATATAAACGGCATTTTGCCGGAATCCGTCCTTTTTCGATTGGTAGTGACGGCAAGAAGGTCGGAGTAAATTTGCGTTAAAATTCTTTGGCTAGTGATTGAAATTATTTCCTCCGACACGCACATTTAGCAGTGGAATAAAATTGAAACAGTGAATCGGTATAAAATTGAGTCAACATTAATTAGAATTTCAAGAGACTGGTCAAGGGATAGGCAGGACTAAGTTACTAGCCCTGCACACAGATTGTGGACACGGCCTTAACAAAACAGAACAAACTTCGTCGTGTTCAATGAGCCTTTACTAAACAAACTGAAAGCACAAGTTTGAAAAAAACCTTAATCAAAAAAAAGTCAATGACGTGAGAACCAATTGCTTTAAACAAAAATGACCTAATATAATGTTGTTCAAAATACAGTATATAGTTTTTCGCATTCTGTTAAATTAAGCATTGTCCAATAAACAAGAATTACAAAGAAAGTTTTCAATACATACAGTTGTCATAAAAAATTTCTGTCGTTTTTGAGAGATCAAACAATTAATTGTCCAAAAAAATAATTTTTCTCACTTTTGAGAGATCAGCCGATACAAATGACATCGTTTCAAACAGATGATGTTTCACGTAGTCCTGGAGAGTAATCGGAGCTTTCTCGAATTGGATCAGAGGAAAGGTAAAAGCTTGCTTCATTGCTTTCAATTCGGGAGTAAGGCGCGAGGCGGTGTAAACGCTGAGACGCACAGGCTCCATTGAGAGTCGCATCATGTCAAAGTAATATCGCTTCAGTGTGGTCTGGTTGGTCTGGTGAATCAGGTTCGTCAAGCTGAGAGAGGAACCGAGCTGAAAGATTTAATTCATCGCTATTATTAATTTACTTATAAAGCTTACGGTTGGTTCAGACTGAAAGCGGTCGCGGAAAAAATGGAATTTTCCGCAACGGTTTCAAGATCTACCTTTCAAGAGGTTTTTTCGCGTCCCTTTCCACTCTGAACCGACTTTTAATTTGTTAATGTGATATTCACGATGAACAGAGGTAAAAACGAGTGGTTATTGTTGCTGTTGATCTTTTTTCAAAGCTATCTTAGCAAAGCCGTTCCTTAACCCTTTACGAGTAAAAATGGTAATCAACATTTCATTTTTGGATGACCTTCACTGCTAGCAAGAGCTTCGAGAAACTAGTGGTATAGTGTTGTGTTGGTATTTTGCTGCAGTTACAAAGTGATTGGTGTCATGTTTGTGTGTCAAACCAAACAGGCTTGCGGTACGAAAAAATCATGGTTATTGCGCATAGATAACTTAGCAAGAGTGGTTATTTGTTGGGTCTGGGCGTGACAGGTTTGCAAACATGTGAGGAGGCAATGTTTCTTCTGATTAATATACACCATGGGGTTGTCAGAGACTGGGTTATTTTTTTCTGGAACTGAGGTATTGTGAGGTGATAATTGTGTAAATGTTCTTAAGGTTTTCTTTACATTTACCAGATGTTATGTTTGAATCTGGGATGATGATGTTATCGTGATCATTGTTATGAAGCAGTGGTCCTCAAACTTTTCGAGCAGGGAGCCGGGTATAGAGTTTTTTGGACCTTCTCGGGCCAAAGTGAGATACTAAAAAAAAGGTCTTTACTTCGATTCGATCTCTGATTTCATTATTTTCCTCCCAAAATCATAGTGATCTCTAAAAAAAAGGTCTTCACTTCGATCTCTGATTTCACTATTTTTCTCCCAAAATCGTAGTGATCTCTAAAAAAAAAAAGTCTTCACTTCAATTCGATCTTTGATTTCACTATTTTTATCCCAAAATCTTGGTGTGTTCTCTAAGAACAAAAAAAGATAGAAAAACTGAAACTGGGGTATTCTCGACATAATTCTACCAACTGTGGCTCAAAGTGAGTGTATATATTTTTTAAAAAGAGCTCCGCGGGCCGGATAAAAAGTCTCAGTGGCCGTAGTTTGGGGATCACTGTTATGAAGGATTGCAGCATTGATGCTTTTGGCTGGTTCAAAATATGCTTTACAAAGATATAAAAGATATGTTTGTGTTTAATTCAGTTGTTTAAGTTGAGTAGCTTGAAGCTTAAGATAGCTGCCTGTTGAAAACAAATATTTTGTCACGTAGATGTTGAATGCTTGTCTCTCGTGTGCAGTCAGTGTCAAAGTGCAAAGCTGTGTTCCAAATGGTATGCAGTTTCTTGACACTGTTGTCTGGTATGATCAGGCACCATATGGTGTTTGCATATTTTAAATGTAGTGAGTGGTAGCTTTAAATGTAAAACACTGTTCTTTTTGTTTTGATGGAAGTGTGTGCTTTCAGAATATTAAGCGTTTGTTTTACTTTAATGACTGTGTCATTTATGTGTTGTAAAACTGTTAGTTTTGGGTTTAAAGTGATCCAAAGAATTTTGGGATGTTTTGCTTTAAACGATAAATTTTTGATATAGTCAGCTGAGTTTGATGTGAAAAATGTAGTAGTTTTGTTGGTGTTTATATGAAAATTATTAGTGTGGCAGATTTGATGATTTTGTAAAAATAAGGTTGAATGAGCCGTTACGTGTGTGGTGCAAGATTGGTGTGTTAATTTTTCAAAAATTTTTCTTAGTCAACTTTGTTTTTTGTTACACCTATCTTCAGTTTTTTTTTTCTAGATAAAATCGATTTTTGTTATAACTTTGTTCGATTTTAAAACTTTTTCTCTAAGCAACCTTGTTTTTCGTTATATTTATGTTCAATTTTTTAAAAATTTTTCTTTGTTAACCTTGATTTTGGTCATACCTTTATTTAATTTTTTCTTGAAAACCTTAATTTTTTATAACTATCTTCAATTTTTTTCTCGGATAACCTTGATTTTTAGATATCTATCATTTTTAATTTTTTTTTCTTGAGAACTTTGATTTTTGTTATACTTAGGTTCACTTTCTCAAAAATTTTTCCTAAGAAACTTAATTTGAAGATACCTATATTTAATTTTTTTCTCAACTAATTTGATTTTTGGTACACCCTTGTTAAACTTTTTAAAATTTTTCCTTGAAAACCTTGGTTTTTGTCATACTTTTGTTTAATTTTTCTTGATAACCTTAATTTTCCTCATACCTAATCTCAATTTTTTTCTAGACAAACTTGATTTTTGTTTTACCTTTGCTCAATTCTTCAAAAATTTTCTTAGTCAACCTTGATTATTAGATATCTATCTTCAATTTTTTTTCTTAACATCCTCAATTTTTGTCATACCTATGTTTAAATTTTCATAGCAATCTTGATTTTTGTCATATCTATCTTTAATTTTTCTAAACAAACTTGATGTTTGTCATACCTTTGTTTAATTTTTCTTGGTAACCTTGATTTTTGTCATAGCTAACCTCAATTTTTCTAGACAAACTTGATTTTTGTTATACCTTTGCTCAATTTTTTCTTGGTAACCTTGATTTTTGCCATACCTTTGTTTAAATCTTTTCTTGACAACCTTGATTTTTGTTGTACTTATGTTTAATTTTTCAAAACTTTTTCTTAGTCAACCTTGATTTTTAGGCACTGATGACGTCACAACACCAACGAAAAAAATCATTATATACTACTTACGCAACCTAAAAAATAATTTTTTTTGAGAAACCAGAGATGATTCTTTTTCTCCAGAAGTAACAGGAAGTCCACCAAACAGAGATTAGACAAGCAGCAAAAATGGATTAAATATGTAGAGGTTGAAATTCGATCAGCAACTCCCATGAGCTGGCATATTTAAGGAAGAGGCTTTTTAAATAGGTATTTCAAAAAAAGTTTTATTTTGAAAATTTTCTTCTACTGGACTGTTTGCCTATCACTGTCTGCCCAGGTTTGAAGTGTTCCATGCTGTAATCTACATTTTGTTTGATCTCTACCAGTAGATTTCGCTGGCAAGTACATTCCTAACAAAAAAAATTTACGGCCAACACAGCTTTACAATTCATTGACACACGTAAACTTTCCCAATTAAGTAGTTGTTGAGGATGGCCTTGAAAACGTGTTTTATTTTCATGTCATGTATCTTTTGACATGACTCCATTTTCGTATTGTGTGTGAAGTCACAAGTGATAAAAAATCCACAATTAGATTTAAGTCCTTATACAAGTAGAGTTGAGAATCTATGACAATAACTCTAATAATTTTATCAAAGTGATTATGAAAAGAAATGAGCACCTTGGTCTCATCCAATAGTTCTGATTCTTGAGATGAAGATGCAGGGCTGAGTCCAATAAAGTGAAAGAGCTTCAGGATGAGGCGCTCCTCCAAAGATATTGTCAACTTTCCAACATCAATCGTAAGCGATTTATAAACTTCATACCTAAAAATTATTGAACAATTTTAAGTTTCCGTGAGAAAAACGGCATATTAAAAAATATATCACATTCACTCATCGGTAAGACTAAAATTTAAAGTGGAGGTAAAGGATCTCAGAAAGATTAGTTTGAAGGAAGAGGATGCCAAAGACATGGAAAAATGGCGTTTGAAAGATTGCAAAAAAGAAGAAGAGAATTCGGTCATCTCTGGAGACAAGGAACAAACCAGATGAAATGGAATGAACAACAACTAGGCCTATAGACGATTTTAAAATCACTGGAAATCCGAAGATTGCGAACCATTGCAAAAACATCTCTTACGTTTTACTTGATGTTTGTTGGCGCACTGCATGAACTGAAACAAACGGTCGCTCGACTGGGTTTGACCTTGCCGGTGACCTTCCTGAGGTCGGAGGGGAAGAGTTAAGACGAGGATGGAGCATCACAGGGGGGTAGCCGTCCAGGAGTTGATTGTCAACCTGAAAGAGGAAGTTTGGAATTGTAATCAATCTGCTGTTAATCACGGACACTTGTGCAATGAATCACAATAAATTTAATCACTAATACAGTTTTTTATGAAATAAACTATAAAAGTTATAATGCGTCATGCATAATAACTTATTCACAAAACCTTGCATTGATTAAACTGGGAACAAAGCAAAGTGAAAACGTCATCACTAAAGCCCCCGGTACCGGTCTCGTACCTGGAACTTTTGCATGGTCAAGGAAAGCGTTTGTTCAAACCGATCAGCGGAAATATCAATGTTAACTCCGTTCATCGTCATGTAAACGAGTTCTTCGCGCAAATTGCTGATAAGGGAAATCCCCACGCCATCGACCATGTTGATCGAAAGAGAGTTAGTTGGGGAAGAGCTCCGCATCTGACCGCTTAAATTCTCGGAACAGGTCGTTTCATAAACAGAAGATTCCGACGATTCCAACATGGTGCAGTCGTCAGAATGAGAGATTCCAGCGCGCTTTTGTCTACAACATATTGATATACTAAAAAAGATAAAGTCAGCAATGGTCATCTAGACCAGCTTCCCACAAATAGCGGGTCGGAAGTGAAGTTAAAATCTCCTATGGTTAATGTTTATTCAATTTTCATCCAGTTTGTCTCTTGTCTCCTGAGATGACCTGATTCCCTGAAGAATAAAAAAGTTACCGCAAGTATTCTAAAAAAAGCTGATGCCCAAACGTGTTTTTCCTGCAGTAGCATTTTTTAGTTTCCACTTTACTTTAAGAAAAAAAAAGATCGATCAATCTAGACCAGGGCTTCTTAAATTTTTTTGTTCTGCGACCCCATTTTAAGAAATAAGATTTTGTGTGACCCCAATATGTGTAGGCTAATTTTACGTTAAATTTTTCTTATGGAAAACTAAGCATGTGCATGAAAAAACATGTAATATGATCAAGAAATGGAAATAGTAACCTAAAGAGAATTAACAAAATTACAAAAACCAGGTGTTTTCTAAAAAAAAAAGTCTTTACTCTGATTTAGGCTTTATTTTGTCGATTAAATGCCTACTAGCCTTAAGAAACAATGGTGTAATGACACTTTACCTTTTCTAGTTTTTGATTGAAATTAAATATTATTGTAAAAAAACCAATTTCGTAGCTACAAAAAGCAAATTTGTTTCGCGATCCCAAAATTTTACGACCCACAGCTTTGTTCTGCGTCCCCATTTTAATCCTGCCGCAAATTTTGGAAATTTTTTCGAAATTCGAGGGGTTTTTGGACAAGATTTCTTGATTTTTGTCCCCGACTTTAGGTGTTCTTTAAAAAAAAGTCTTCACTCAGAATCAAGTTGCGATTTATCTACTTTTGTTACCAAATTAGGTGTTTTCTAAAAAAAAAAGCTTCCCAATCAGAATCAAGCTCCAATTTATCAAGTTTTATCTCCGAATTCCCTGATTTCCCGATTACACAAGCAATAACCATAATTTTTTCAAAAAGTTCTGTGGCACTACTGCTATTTTCAAAGTTTCCCGGCACAAAGCACAAAATGCCAACTTCTTTCGCGATCCTATTTGGGGTCGCGACCCACAGTTTGAAAAGCCCTGATCCAAACCAGTAGTAATTAAATGTTTTGAGAACCTCTTTTTCACGCAAACAAAACTCACGCCCCCTCTTCTTCATGAAAGCAAAACTTCTCCTCTTTTAATTCAAACAAAGTCTCGCTTCTCCTTGTCGACACAAACCAAAACCATAACCTCAGTATTTTCATCATATTCTCCAATTTCTCCTGAATTGAAGGTAAAGACTAAAAAATTTGTCATTGCAACTACCAATTCAGTTTGCATCCAGTTCCTCGCGTCTTTCTGAAAAACCCTTCATGCCCTTCAGTTTAAAACCCCAAATCTAGACGAACAAGATGAGTGTAAAATGTTCCATGGAAAAACAGAAAATAATCTATCATTACATCGATAGTCAATTAAGTCCCAGCAATTAAGCAAAATTGCAGGACCATAAGTTTATAGCTGAGAAATGATCATTAAGCAAAGGTATTCCGGTGCAAGAACTCAAAAATAGAACTGTCGAGCACAAGATGGAATCGTCAGGCACCAGATGACCTATGGCTATTATTTTTCTATTAATCAAATTCTTGCAAAATTTCGATTAGTGAAAATTAATGGGTTTTAAAAATGATAACAAAATAATAATAATAATAAATGAAAGAGCACCTCACGTTGTCGCTATAACAATAGACCACTTGATGTCGACAATGCAAATAACCCTAATGGGTCCGTCGCGCACCACTTTGAGGGAGAGAACACCGCTGCCGGGTCTAAGTTTCTGCAACATCTCGGTAGGGAGACACGCCCGCTGATTATTGTATGAGGCCAACACAGCACGTTGTCCTGGGCTTAGCTCTGCCACCTGGTTAAAGAGTAAAGTATGAGCTTAAACGTGCAATGTTTCGGTGGAGGAAGTGAGGCATTGTTTCGAAAACTTTATATGATTATTTACTTAATTATAAACTTTTAAAAGTTGAGCACGACGTTTTCAGTTTCTTAAATAGATAATTAAGTACAGCTATTTCGGAAAAAACGAACGCGTTCGACTTGACTCAACTTCATTGATTTTAACCATTCATTAAAAATCTCTTAATGAATTATGATGTAAACTTACCGGAAAGCATAATTGATACCTCAGTATTTCAACTAACTGCGTTTTGTTTTGGAGACACGAAACGATATTAACTGTCGTTTAAAAAGTAGTATTGCATTTCTACTTTTTGTTTATAACAACGTTTTATGTTAGTATAAAATTTTTCGATTTTATCGCACCTTTTGCATTGTTGTACTGATTGGTGCGAAAGTTTAAGACACTTTTCTCCATCAATCAAAAACATCTCAAAAAGTGCTAAGAAAATGATACCGAACAACTTAAAGAGAGTTAGCCTTCTATAAAGTCGACACAAACATCGCTAGCTTGAAGCTTTTTCGGACAATTATCACGTGACAATCGCGGGGTCGAGGAATTGTTCTTAACTCAATTCTTCAACTACGAACCTGGACCGACAATCCTTTGTGACGACATTTCATGCGATGATCTTTGGCGAACTGCCAGGTTTGTGTCGATCCGCGTCGCTCGTCCATCGGCTTCAGCGTGAGGGGAATGCTGCGATTGAACGAGCGACCGACGTTGTGCGACATCTCGGCGATGTCAAGGACGAAACCCGAGGATCGCGCGTGCGACGCGTCCGAGCTGCAAATACAAGAGACTCGACAACGATGTGGCGATGGAGAGTTCGATTCAATCAACCAACTTAAGTGCCTCTGCATCAGATTTATGCAATGTTATTTATTGAAAAGACTTCTTCAAATGTCGTTTCACGCTTATAATTGGTTATTATCAGGGTTGGTAAAAATTTTTTTTTTTTTTAAAATCCAACCCAGCGAGTTTTTTTGGGTTTTATTGGGTTTTATTAATTTTTATATTTTATTGTTACTTAAACTGTTTTTGAGATATTTTATCAAAAAAGAAGCTATAAAAGTGACCAATAAAGTCAGTAATGGTAAGTAAATTCAAATAAATATTAATACAAATTATAAATGGGATGATATGTTTACTTTTTGACGTAATGATGTAGCCATTAGCTATAGCCTATATAATAAACAACTATTACTACGTAGTAAATTCATCATATGCATTCAGATTTGTCACACCGATTTGTATGCAGCATACATGTATATTTATGCTTCTCACTGTATATTGAGAAATGGGAATGATGCACACCAGTTTTTGCCACATCTAACTAAGAATGATTATAATCAAAGAGCATAAATAGCTTGATGCCTTTGGTTGAGCGTTAAATTAGGAGAGCAGAACAGACACACTAGTGCTCCGCGAGAGCAGCCAAACCGGCAACATACAACATTGACCATTGCGGTTTAGTATAGCATCAGACACTACAAGCATTGACTGTTTGTTTACTGCGTGTGTCTGCGGAGCAAACCAGAGATATCTTGGTCACTTTCGCTACTCCTTAGGCATACTTTATTTAGTGATTCATATTTCTATTTAGCGGCAGGAATGAAGAATATAATATCAATATAGTAATTGAAAAAATTCAAATAGCTTCTACCTAAATTTTATTTTAAGAAATTAATTGTAGAAGGCTTGATTAAAACAAAATATTTTCTTTAGTACTACGGACAAAAAACTGCCTCAAGGTTTTTATAAATTCTTTTCAAAACTCCACCCATGCCCTGCTAGCTCAAGAATATTCTCATTTTTTGGAATATTTTTATCATTTTGACTTGTTTGATTTAAGATACGGAATAGGTTGGGGAGTATAAAAGTTAAAAACTAGTCTCCATTTCTCTTCCTAGTTTCTGAAAATTTTTAAATTTTAGTTGGAAGTTTTTTTTATACTTTTCATAGTAGGTTAAATAAGAACATTTAACATAGCTTACTTATCTAACTAGCGGCAAATGCAGTAAAATGCTTGTTTTGATTTTTGTGTAAAATGGAAATAAATTGAAGAATTGAATTGAGGCTGTAGTTTTATTTCCACTCTCATAAGTGACATTATTTATAAAGGTCATATCTATCAATTCTTAGCATGCTGTTCATAGAATATGTAAGTACATACAGATATTTTTCTACTGTTACAAGGTAAATGTTCAGTAATACTACTACTATTAAGATAGTTGATATCACTCTTTTAAATACCTTAAAAAATAAAAAATTAAAAAAACAAAAAATCCTCTTGAGGCCGGGTTTTATTGGGAATTTTTGGGTTATATTGGGCGGGTTTTTTAATGCCAACTCTGGTTATTATGCAGAAGTACTGGTAAGTGCTGCTTAAGTGCTGTTAAAACAAACAAAAGTACTTACTATATGCTGTTTGAATAAAATTAAGAGCTTCTTAAGAGCAAACATATGCGCTACTGAAATAGTGAGTAAAATAGGCAACAACGACTAGCAGTACAATAACTACTCACATCTCCAAAGATTGCGACAACATGTTATATTGATGACGTTTAAATCTTATATGAATGTCATGATCATTAATATGCAGCAAGTTTAAGAAGTTTCAGTTAAGCAGACTAAAAACGATACTTAATTTTCCAAACCTACAATGGCACCGATCAGTTTTATGTCCAGACGCTTACTAAAAAGTCGAAGATTTGTTTTCAGAAGGAGAGGAGCCTTCATGAAAGATCCTCCCGTTTCTCGTCATCCTCCATAATTGGGATCGTTTACCGGAACGGAGAGGTTGGAGGACAACTTCGTGGAAGTTGTTGTTCTTCTGCACATCAAGCACCATCACTGTACGGACCAGGGGGTCTGTAAAAGAATTAATCGTCGTGTTTAGTTGAACACTTAATTTATGTGACATAGCGGATGGTGATGTTGAATGTAAGTATGTAAGCTGAGATCATCAGCTAATGTATGAAACAAATAGAATATTGGTAAGATATTTATAAAACAAATTAAATTTACTTTAACGTCAGTAAACAAGTTAGTGAGTAATTTTTTTAGCAATCGATGGTTCTAGCCTAATGTATTAGCCTAAATTTCACTTATAAAACAATACACTTCAATTGAAGACTACGAAAATTGAAATGTACAAAGAGTTTAACATTGAAATTGAAGCAAAAAAATACGCGTCGACGGAAAAAAATTAAGCAATGTAAAACCAAAGCAGAGGCTGAAACACCTCGGTTGACAGAACTCGGTTTGGTTCCAACAGTGATGTAGAAGTAATTCTTGTAATAGAGTTGCTTCTCTTCACCGACTACATCCATGTCCAATTCGACCTGGCTCGAGTTGCCTGAGTTGAAGGAAATTTTTGTTATTTTTGTTTTCATGATAAATAGGAAAAAATTAATGTAAACACTGAGCATTAAACAATGAACTGCTTTTGAGGAAGCAAAATCATGCTATTAGATAGTTTTTTGATATGCAGCAACTTAGAAGTAACGCTTTGCGTTTATCTGACAAAGCAATTACAACATGCGTTGGTTCCTTTTTTGAGCGCTACTCAAATCTAAGCTTACAACCTAACCAAAATTATTGATTGTATTAATTATTACTAATTACTTTCTCGATTGTTAATATCAAATTCTGCACTATAAATTTTACTCTCTTCAAGGCAGATTTATGACCATGTTCTTTTAAGGTTATGCTTTTTCTGTTTTTGCTAGCAGGTCAAAAAACGCCTTTGCCATGTTAAGGACCCTGATGCTATCGTGTTGTTGTAAATATTTAGCTTTACCCCTATGTAACTGCTAATCGTTTATGATAATTCAAAGCACAGTTTTGGATTGTCCCAGCGAATCCTATTTTTCAGTCTTTTGCAACTCATACCTTGGGAACAGCTGTCCTAAAATATCATGCCAAAAATGCAAGAAGTGCTTAGGAGCGGTTCGAAACCATAAACTATTAATTATTGATAAAGTTAAATTGTTTGATAAACTTTCCATCAGGGATTTTTGATAAACTTGCCTTTAACAGAGCAGTTGATTTTGGGGGGGAGGCATGGCTCATCACAAGCATAGGCTAGTTGGGACCCGGGGGCTAGTTCCGTTTTAAAACTGGGGTCCGTATCAACCTGACAAAACACATGTGCATTACAAAGTTTGAGATGTGCATTATCACAACATTACTATCTCGGAGAACATTGGTGGATAGCTGCTCACAACAGCGTATCAGATAAGATTGGGCTGGGATCTTTTGTACTAAAGCTCTTTATCAATCAGGAGGTAGAAATTCCAATCACATTATAAACCAGGTAGGAGTACCAACCACAACAAAAACCAGGCGGTTTGTTCAAGAAATCGTTTTGTCAAATTAGTCAGTTTACAATGGCAATTTAATAAAAGTCATTTTATCTAATATTAAAAATTAGAATAGAAACACAATTTTCGAAGAGTTTTAAGATATTTTTTAAGCAAAATAAATGAGGAGGTAACTAATAGTCAGGACACAGGTTCAACCTGCGTTTTAAGTGATTATATTTGTAAACAAGTAAAAATCAACAAATTATGATGATTTCACGACTTTTATGAGTAAAAAAAATCTGCTAAAAAAAGTACAAACAGTCACTTCAACAACAGTAAAACAGTAATTTTCAACGGTTGTTCTTAGTATAACATAATCATACAAGTTAGCGAAAAACAAGCGCGAAATAAAACAGTGAAGATGGAACGCCCAAACCAAAAAATCAATGCCAGAAACTACCTGCTTGAAGATAATGGGGGCGAGGGACACGTTGTCGATTCTAAGCGGAGGGGGAACCTGAGCAGGGTCGGCATCACTGACCAGCACACAGTACGTCGCGTCCACCAACGTCACTTCCACAGTAAAAAAGATACAATGAGGAGAAAGGGAATGAAGTGGAGCTGAAAAGTGGAAATTTTGCCGTCAAAAATTCGTTACCAAAAAACGAAAATATTTACAACTTTTATCATTTGCTACAAAGTGGACCAATCAGGGCCCTATCTGTTGGTATGAACTAAAGAGTTTTTTTTCAGCACATTCCAATTTCTTGTAAATTGTGCTAATTAATGATAAAAAAAGCTAAATTTTTCTAACTGTTTTTAGTTAGGATACTGTTGTAACAGAAACTTTTTAAAATTCCAACCCTATTAAACTTTTTGCGTGAAACACAAACAAACACTTACGACATACACTTAGACCAAAAATTAACAAAAAGATTTGATAAAGTCATTAATTTAGCTGAAAAGTAAGTGCACGACACACAAACACAAACCAGCCAAAGTAGATGAATGGGCAAGTCGGAGTGCAATATGGAACGAATTTGTTCTGTCGATAGGGAAGCCGCCTGACCAACAACATGACGGCTCGTCTGCGAGTCGAACACACAACAACCTGTCCAGATCGACATGAGGCCAGTGAAACACGCGACTCGAGCCTGAAAAACGTTTGAAAACGAAAAGTACTTGGGTTGATAGAGAATAATGAAAAAACACGAACTAAGACACTACTCACCTGGTATGATGGCCGGGCGATAATTGACCCCCGACGAATCGGCGCTGTACGAAATGGCGTGGCGCTGGGCGAAGTTAAGACGATAACACTTGGTTTTGTTTATTAACAAAAATCTGGGTGCTATCGTCACAATGTGGGTATAGAGGTACCGACCCCATCCCCGCCTCACGCTGACCCCGATGCAAAACTCACGATTGGGTGAATTGTTCCCGATAAACTGAAAAGAGAAGATAACGCATCGTAGAAATGACTTGAGGAGAAATAAAATAATGTGAGTTTTTATCAGTAAACTTTGCTACAGCGAGTGCAGTTGACACAAACAACTTGTAAAACCGCTAAAGTTTGTTATTTTCAAGTACAGATTTTCAAAAAACTTGGTTTAAGTTGTTACTTCAGCAAGAAACTTGCTGTAAATATCATTTTATTTATTTTTAGTAACCATTAAAACGTTAAAATAAATTAAATCGAAATATATTGTTAAATAAAAACAAGAAAAACAATAAGCAACACAATATCGTATGTTAAAATAAGCAAAAAAATACTGAAGAAAAAATAGTAAAAACAATAAAATAAAAATTAATCACAGAACCTACTGTTGAAAATAAAGCGAAAGGTAACTACAATTTAGCTAGAAAATATTTAAAAATCACCAATCTAAGGTTTCTGCTGCAGGATCCGCCGTCGGTTGAAAATCGCTCGCAAAACGAGGGATTCCCCTTTAATTTTCTATTGCCTCCCGTGATCAAAAGATCATCCAACTGCGCGTTATTTCCCAGACGCATGGTGCACAAATGAGGTTTACGATTCACATAGGAGAAAAGGAGAGGTTGCAGACTCCTTTCCTGCTCGTGGGACTTGTACTGGCCAGCTGCCTCGGCCTGGGAGCCTTCCTGCTTTACCACGATTGGCAGGCCTGTCGTTAATCAACAATTGAGTAAGCAAGCTAGCTTTCTTTGCTCCTTCAAAGGTCTGTTTTCATCAGCAAAAAGACAACGCCTTTACCTGTTTTGTTGACTATCCAATATCCTGCCATGATTGAGATTCGAACAGAGCAACCCAACCTCCATAAGACGCGAACGTTAAGAATCAATGTCCGATTATTGTAATCTTTCATCAACATCCTCATCTACACAGAGGAGAATAAATTCCAATTGAAGTTACAAAATCAGACTTGGTTTTATTTGGAACAAGACCGGCCTTGGAATAGGAAGTTCTTCTTGGGAAAAGCTAACGTGGAACTAGTGTTATTTCGTTGATTAATATTTACGTAAAACAAAATTCTTGCAATTTGATTGGCGAGCCATGCGGCAAATGTTCTGGAACATTTTCTCGGTTAAAGAGTGTTTGTTCACCTGGGAATTCTTTCCCGTGGCGGGGATGACAAGTTCTCTGCAATTCTGGTACCCGTCAATCAAACATCCGATTATCAGGGAGGACTTTCTGCTGGGGGACACTTGGACGGCGTGGGTAGTGGCGTCAACCCCGGGTTTTAAAGCTTCCTTAATGTCCTTGTTCTGTGACGTCAACTTGTTCTGTAAAGTCAGCAAAAGCAAAAGTATGTTTTGAAATGAGATAATTCATTAAACTCGACAAAAATGCAAAAATGTTGCAATATGTGTTGGTAAAGTATTTTGATAAAAGCTAAAAAATAGCTTTCCTTTTAGTACTCTTAATTCAGACTAAAGCCAGGTTATTCAATTAAATAGGCGTTGAATCATAACAGAATGGTAAACATTGCAAGGTCTCCTGAAATACAGCATGTTGTCTCGGCAGCGTGGTCAAGTGGTTAAAGCGCCGTGCTCATGATCAACATGGTCTCGGTTCAAAACCCACTCGCGCCATTCTATTGTGTCCTTGGGAAAGACACTTTACGGCACTTTCCTCTTCTTGGTGGTCTTGGCAAGCAGTTATAAATTACAATCATATCTTTATCAAATTACAAGCCGACAGCAATACCTTGGTATCTCCGGAAGCAGGTTGAAGTAATTGCCTACCCTATGTATTAGCGCCTCCGTCGCTTTCCTGAGAGTCAGGAGAATAAATATAGAGATAAAAAATAAAAAAATAAAAATGTTTTTCCACAATAGTCTGGGCCAAACTTATTCGTCAACGAAATAGTGGTGGGTTTTTCATTCATCCACACATAAAAAAAGGACTTGCTTCTTTATCGATTGCAAGAGGGGGTTTTTAAAGACATTGCTTCTATTAGCATTGTCTTTAAAAGCTCTTTTCTTGTAATTTGATTAAGAAAACATACATCTGGAATCTTAAGAAAAACCCAATGTTAACAAACATTGAGGCACTTTAGGATTTTCCAAGTGATAAGAAAACAAACTTTTTGTCCCACAATTTTGAAACGGATGACATTCTATACGACAAAAAACACAATAAATCAACAAACTCACCTTGATGTAATAGCGAAGATCACATGGAAGGAGATTCGATATGACAACTGGAGGAAGAATGATAATAGTGTGTCCTGGGAGGAAAAAATTGTTGTTTTTTAAACTCAGATCCGCATAAACCTCTCCTTGAGGATTCAACTTCTTGAATACTTCCTCGTACGAAGAATAAGCATGACACTGGATGCAAACCGCGAAGCTAAAGAAGAAGATTTTCATCAGGTCGCAGGAGCCGTAAGACAAATGCATGGCGATTTCAACTGCCGCCAGTTTGATTGGAATTATGACGACAACAGTGCAGACGGAGAGTTCTCGGACTGTTGCGCAAATACGAGCAACCTTGCCCCTTTCATATAAATATGAGCAGCCTTGCCCCTTTCATACAACGGAAAGGATGCAGCGAATTTTTACTCTTGCCACTAAAACAGCGGCGCTAATCCAGATCCAACTTTCGCTAGTGTAGCTTGTTATAGTCGCTTACCTGACAGATGTGTGGTAAAAAGTTCCTCAGATCACAACATCGATCTTTGTTTATTAAACCCACAAAGTTTTCTTTGCCTGTACTAAGCATGCCTATTATACAATGGAACTTCCACAAGGCTAAGGGGGGTCTTTACATTACTTTGACAAACAAAATCGAAGGACTTTTCGCAGAGAAAATTCATTCTTGCCCTTCAACACTTAAATCTTGTAAAGTTCCGGACCCTGATTCCATCTTCCAAAGCTTATAATCCAAGCTGACGATGCTCTAAAATTCTTGTTACGCAACTTCCTTTCCTCCTGCTTGCCTAGACTAAAAATCTCCAAAATCTGGAGAAGAGCGCTTGTAGTCGCATTCCGAAGAAGCCCGTAGAAGACCCAAAGAGTTATCCACCGATATCTCTTCCTGTCTTATCAAACTTCTTCAATGGGTTATCAACGTTCGTGTTGAAACAGTTGTTGTTGATCATTGCTCCCTGAAGAGCAGATTGAGTTTCGATGCGGAAAGTCAACGGTAGATCAAATTGTTAAAACAGAATATTAATGATTCTTTTAAAGCTAATAAGGCTGGTGCAATATTTGTAGATTTGAAAGTGCTATATGACACTGTCTGGCGTTGTAGCTTTACCAGCTGATGAGATTTCAACCGGATAAGCACATGGTTAGAATGATCATAAAACTTGCGCAGAACCAAAGTTTAACCCTTACTACCTGTAACAGCAAGCAAAGCAGACTTTGCCGTCGGAAAATATGTGGTCCTCAGGAATCAATTTCGGCTATTCTCCTTTTTAGTACATGCGATCTGCTTCCATAATCCAGAAAGTTTGCTTATACTGATGATCTAGCATTGTTGCACTCTTTTAGAAAACAAAAGTACTTGGGGAAAACTTAAGTGAAAACATGAATACACTTTCAATGCAGCTCCATACTCGAAGATTGAAGCTCAACCACCAAAAACAATGATGAAAGCTTTTTATTTAATTTTAAATAACCGAAAGGCCAGCGTGAGTTTAAAGTTCACAACAACGATAAACTTTTACATTTCTGTTCAGTTCCGACTTATGCTGGGTGTAAAACTGAACAGATTGCTCACGTGCCGTCACCATCTCTTGGGCATTCCGTAAAAAACTATCTTTGCGCGTCACACTGTTGAAGCGACTTACGGGATCAGAATGGGGTGTTGGTGCCAAAACATTGCTTAGAGGTTCTTTGTCGCTGGTCTACTCAACAACTGTACGTACCAATCTGATATCGAAGCGAGAAAACTTGTCTCACACACAGTGCCTTAAATGACGTCTTGCGCCTTGTCACTGAATGCTTGCGTCTCACTGCAACGGGCCACCCACCCATGCTTTCAAATATCCAGACAGTGGAACTTCGAAAATTATAAGCGACACTTTCCATGGGTAACTTGCTTAAATATACACTATATACTGTGTAGTTTTACGAGTGTGGCTTTAGATTCCAATTAAGAAATATTAAGAACTAGACGCCCATGCGCGGAACCTAATAAAGACTTGCTAAACTAAGCTTCTGCGCTTCCAGAGGACAAATCATAGATGGAACACGGGGTACGTGCTTTTATTCTCAGGACCAGTATTAAGCTTGCTAGAATGGGCTTTCCCAAAACAGCTTGTTTTAAGTTTAATTGCCTGCAGACTTGTGTTGGGAGATTTCACTCATCCATACCCAAATTGGGTCTCGCTCTTGCGTGTGTGGCGCCAACGAACAAACCGCAGATCTGATCCTATGTACGAGGTTTGCCGGTTTTGGATGATGAAGCCCGATGCTGCCTCAGCACCATTGCCGTCAGCATCTAATCCGGGTAGCACAGCATCCTGGGGTAGTAAAAGGATAAATTCTCGGCCCCAGGTTCCCATGTCTGGCCTGAAATGCTCTTCCATACGACAACGATATCAAACCGTTTTCAGGGCTTTTTATTTATTTCCTAAAGAATTTTTGTGGGTGAATTTATTCCAATTTAGACGTTTATTCGAGTAAAAATTTGATTTCTTAATTATCCACCTTTTCATACGTAACACAGAAGAGTAAAATCAAAAAATGAAGTATGATTGTACCGTGCATGCTATGGATACTAAACTATTATCTGTCATCAAAACGTCCATCACAATACACATATTTGAAACAAATTTAGTTGAACAATTGGACAATAAACATACTTACAAGAATCTGGGTTGATTCGTTGTGGTAGAGCCGCATTTAATCTGATCATAAAAAGACAGTTACAATACGGGAAGTCAAGCACATTCAAGAAAATGCAAAGGTTGTAAAGTTTGAGATCGCAATAGCAGATTTGGTGTTCTTGCTATAAAAGTAATGTAATATATGTACAGTAAAACGATCACATTTTATCCGCAAGGTTAATCGACCTTGTCGAAACTGAGAGAAAAATTACGATGCAATAAACAGCTTTCTTACCAACATCGATTCTTCCTTTTTATCAGCAGTGATATCTTGCCAGACAATAAAGGAATCGCTGTAGTTATAAGTGTATGGGATTCCTGGGGAAGAAACATTAGGGCGGATTTTAATTGGAGAATAAATGTAATCCAATGGAATATATTGCGTATCTTCAGGATCCAAACTGAAAAGTTAAAATAGATTACGTATTGTGCAACGCATAAAAAATTTTTTGTTTATTTTATAACGACACATAAATATGAATTTTAAAATAATAAAGGAGCATTATCTGGATGAAAAAGACTGTAACTGTTTATAAGCCTTTATGGTTTGAGGTCCATTAACAGAGACGTTTTACACTTGTGGCTTCTCTTCTGCTTATTAATTGAATAAAATGATCTAATCTCTAACTTTGATTTCCCGCAAAATACAAAAGAAAAGACATTTAGTTAAAATTTTGCACGAAAGATCAGAGAAAACATAAGCTCGCCAGCCGTACATTGGCATTGTGAAGTCACGTTCGTCAGAGAAGAGCTGCAACTGGACTGGGATCTTTACACGACTCCGTACAGCGAGCGCGGATCTGACAGTAACGCATTTCTGGGCGTTTCCTTCCAATGTCACGCTAAAGACTACGCGCACGGGTACAGGATGTCTAGAAAGGTAAGTATTAAGAAAATGATAAACATAATATAAACATAAAATAAATTTTCAATAATAATGGTAACAACTAGCACTATGAGTATAAAACAGGACGTGCTAAGAACATCCATAGGATGAACACTCACTCGTAAACCCTCGAACTATTGTTGAGTTTTTTGAACGCGTGTCGGAAGTATACGCCGACCTTGCTGACAGTGACGGGCTGGAAGACGTTCCACTCTCCGACTTGAACGATGATCTAGAATACGCAAAATGTCAAAAACAAATAACATAAGTATTTTTAACGCAGACAATATAGCACAAATACGTCAGTTTCATAGCCAATTAAAGAGCATTACACAAGCATATCCGAATATATTCTTAGTCGTACAAAACTTTAAAATGACCAATCGTACTGACGAAACCGGTAACTCTTTCAATTTTATCGTAGTGTTTAAAAAAAAACGGTTTTCTTTAGAATTCTTGCGGCAAACTCTCGTCAGAAGAAATCGTTGGCAATGACCAACTGCAAGAACATGTAGCCTTTATATAGAGTAACAGAACATTAAAAGTAACGGCGCTTCTGATTGTTTAGAAATAAGGCACTCGATTGGTTGGTAACCGTCAGCGAAAAAGCTTCAGTCCATAAACAAATTCGTTCTGGCGAGAAAGAGAGGGTTCAAATGATTTCATGAAAGCGGTTGATTCCAAGCGTTGTCAAATGAAAAGATGATGATAATCTTTAAGCGTTACAAACGTCATTTAAATACAAACGTCAGTCATTAAGTTGGCCAACATTTATTAGATGACATGTGCAGTCATAGAAGCAGTCAATGGGAAGCAGTCAAAAGGAAAAGTATTGCATAAGTGCACAACTACACATATGTGACTGCAAAGTGCGCAGCAGACACAGAAAATGAGTCGAGATATCTGTGAATTAGACCTGACGAAATTCTTGATAGTATTGATGAATGATTTTGACCACGTTGTCGTTGTTGCCCCTCCTCCAAGGATATATTTTAACCCCCTCAAAGAAGCAAATCTAGATTCCCATTCTTGGATCGCCTCTCAAAAACTTTTTCCATGGAATAGTGGTGTTGTGTTGGTATTTGACTACAGTTAAAGAGGTGATTAGTGTCATGTGTATGTGACAAGCTTAGGGGGCATTGTGACATGTTTTGCAGAGTGGGATTCGTTAGCTTCGAGCTGTGCCAATTTTGTACGTACCAATATGACGTGGTAATGTTTGTTCTGATGAATGAATGTCATAGGGTGTGGTGTTGGTAACTTTGTTGTTTTTCCAGAGCTGAGGTATTGTGGGTTGATGGTGTTGTGCATGTGTGTGAGGTTTTCTCTACATTGCTCAGGTGTTATGTCTAGTTCTGAGATGATGTGTACTCATTGTTGTAAAAAATTTGGCTTTCATCTTTCTGGATGGATCTGAGTATGCATTTAAATCACGTTAAAGGAGTGTTTGTGTCAGTTGTTTCAGTTGAATAGCATAAAGTTTGAGATGGGTGTTTATTGGAAAGACCTTGGTTTCGTCATGTAGGTGTTGGATATTAGTAGCAATTCGCAGTAGCAATTCACAAAGGTGTGCTCTGAATGGTTTGCAGTGTTTTGATGTTGGTGTTTGATATGATAAAGCTCCATATGGTGTTTGCATATTCCAAAAGAGAGCGAGTGATAGCTTTGAAGGTAAAGACAATTAATCCCTTTTGTCTACCCCATTTGGTGCATTCAATTACTTGGAAGAGGTATGGGTTCGAAAAATACTTTCCTTAATGAGTTGAGCCTGGTCGAGGTGAGGACATTGGCGGTTGATTTTCAACCACTACGAATTGGCTCATTTCGGTTTCCTGCCTAATCCCTATTGCGTAAAGCTCTTGCTTTATCTCGTCAGAAAAGACTTATCTCTTTATCTGTTGAGAAAATCCCTAATGGGTAAAGCTCTTGCTTTACCTGGTCAGAAAAGACTTGTCTTTGTTCTCGGAAAAGGTAATTTTTTTGTTTTTCACAAACTGGGTAATCAGATTGCTGCTTTTCGGAGGCCACACACACCATGACGTCACCAACGAGATGTTGCTGTCACTACCCTGCACCACAACGTTATGGTAGTCTGTTGTTGGTGCAGACGCAGGCTTCATATACAAGGTACACAAATAAAAGGTTCAAAAATTTATAAATAGATAAGGATATACAGTACACTGTAGTCAAGGATACGCGTTTTGATTTCCCGTTTTCCCAGACTTTTCGAGCACTAGCACTGTTCAAGTTGCAAATACCAATCAAATACATCTGCTCTCAAAATTTTGCAAAACAAACAAAAAACCTTGCGACACAGGGTCTTTTCTATAAAAAACACATTTTGTACTTGGTGTAGTTTGAGAGACGCCGTCCGCTTATGACGCTGTTTCTCGTGCATGGTCGCGAAGTTGAAAGGTTTTTCTTCGCCCGGAAGTACTTCCTGCCAGGTCGCCACTTGCTTCGTGTTCACGCTAGTTCCTTCCCAACACAAACTCGTTAACTCGCAGTGAAAAGTAGAACGCAAACAGAAAAGCTCACAAAACACATTCCAGACGGCTCAAAAACATCCCGGGCGAAATGTTACAGGACAACACATTAAAGCGTACACGAACACAATTGCGTAAGCTACCTGATGTTGTTTCCTGACGCAAAGTAGTGGTCTGAGTCGCGAAGAACAGCGGCGACCCGGTGAGATTTCGCAGAACGTACGCGACCAAAGGCAGCCGCTTGCGCGCCAGCGAAGCGCGCGGTGATTGGTTGACGCGCTCATAATCTTGCCGCCACGTGGACGTCGTCTTTTTAACGGTCTCGATGAGAGCAGACGTAACAGTGAGGTCAAATCTAAATCGTAAGATTAAGTTTCTTTTCTTCCTTCCTCTTGTTACAAATGTCTTATGGTCACGAGACAGAACGACATGGTGACGTAAGGCAAATGTCGGTCAAGTGCAGAAATATCACGCTAAAATAAAACAAACAAAAACAATCCAGTTCATACGCACACAAAGTACACTCTGACATTCACACACGACAATGCCTACTATGCTTGACACACACACCTGGCACTAATCACCTCGTTAATCGCAGAAAAGTACCAGCACAACACAAGATTACATCTACATGAAAAGTCTTTAAAAGCAGCCAAGGTCATCCAAGAGTGAGATATTAGGTTTCTTTACATAATAAGAGATGGCTTCTCCAAGACATTCTTGGAGAAGGGCAACAACAGCAACAACAAACCAACTTATAAGTTAAAACTCCTCGTCCGTTATTCGCTGGATAAAAACACAAGTGAGAAAGTAATTGTGATATAACAATAACAGTTTTAAATGTAAAAAATAACTTAAGACATTGAATTTTCACAATGATTGCTCAAATTTCAATGTTTCCACCGGATAAGTGATTAAAAAGGTTCGAATTATAAACGGGATAGTTTTTATCGCAACCTAAAATAATATAGATGTACAATATAACTGTAATAGCCGATATGTAAAGCCTACTTTTTGTCCATATGTACATTTTACAAAAATGTAATTGAAGATTAAACTTTGTAAAAAGCGTTTATCTGGGTGGGCATTCTTTCAAGCCACAAAAATCTCATTGACAAGTATTTTGTGAAAATAAGATTTGTCTATTGTAATTGACACGGTATCAGCTTATTAACATTATTTCAAATATTTTGAAACGTCTACAAAAAAGGTTTGCCACTCCTGACTTGATAATACGACCATAAAAACGGCAACACGAAATGACCCAGTCGCAATTTTATTACCAAATATTCATGTTTGAAAGATATTAATGCAAGCTTGCAGATACTTTTCGTTAAAAATTTAGTTTGAAAACAAGCTCCATGCAGCCACCTGTCAGACGCCTGCATTTCAACCTTCCATTGTCCAGGGGACTTTTCGATCTGGCCGTGTTTGTGTCTCCACGACACTTTACATCTGCATGGCTCCAGAAACGGCTCCCAAAGCGAAAGCTTCCTATGAATCAAATAAGAGTCTTTAAAGATGTGCAATAAGGTAGAAACAATAAATAAATTTTGCTACTTGGGGGACTGACTAAATGCCAATGATGGATGTGAAGCGGCAGCGACGGCAAAAATGAGACTCGGCCGGATGAAATTTAGAGAATGCAGAAAATTGCTGCTTGGAAGAAGATATTTGTTAAAGATAAAAGGAATTCAACAGATCTGAGTAAAATCGGTAATGCTCTATGGTGAGGGAGAAAGAACTCGTAATCTTGCGAAGAATTGAAAGGGCAACGGTAAGGGCAATGCGTGGAGTGAAATCAAGGATAGGAAAATCACCGATGAACTGATGGACATGCTGGATTTGAATGAGACCATGGATAAAACGGCAAAATCTAACGGACTGAGATAGTATGGTGAAGTTTTGAGAAGGTAAGATGGTGATACTTTACGGGAGGCATTAGAGTTTAAATTGGTTGGGCAAAAGAAGAGAGGAAGACCAAAAATGACATGGAGAACACAGATAGAAAGAAATTGGAAAAGTTGTTTTAAAACAAGATGATGCTTCCAACTGAGCAGAATGACGGAAGGGAGTGAAAAAGACGGCCATGAGGTGTATGGCCACCTCCGTCCGCGGGGAAACACCACATCAAGCAATGGATGATGATAACGAAAGAAAAAAATTAAGCAACAAAAAGTGTTTAATGATGAATAATACTGTGAGACATCAATAAGCAAACATTATCACCCAATTTCACCTGTTGTAGTAATCTCCGCTTAAATTAAATGTCGCCGAGCCAATTTGGCCGTGAAGCAATTCCTTGTACGTGTAGCTCGTCGAGTCGGAGAGTGCTTGCCGAATTACAAGATTGTGAACCGCCATCTCCGTCAACGGAACGTCACAATCGTCGGCGCAATCGTCGATCAGACAAAGACGAACAACTTCGGTGTTCAGACACATTCTGGCCAAAGCTAGCGGAAGAGATTTTCTGCCCGGTTTCGCGATCGAGATGATCTGTCGGCGCGGAAAGATTTATATACCATGCTATCATCTTCTGCATAAGATTTTCAACAGAAAAGGTCTTGAACGGGAATCGATCTCCCGCACTGTGTATTGTATTGGGTCGTTAAGTTAAAATAAGCAAAAATGAAATTTCAAGAGTCTCACATTTATATACAATTTAGAAGTAAGTATACTTGTTTCAACTATACCACAATTATATTCAGCAACAATAATTCTTTCATAATGAACTACTACGAAATACCATAAAAGTTTTTGGCTTACATTAGCTCTCATAAAAATGTAAAGAAATTTTGCAATCAAATTTAAAAACCAAGATTGCTGACCTAATTACGTACAGTACCGGTCAAAATCATTAAGACAAATTTAGTGTTTGGTACAAAAATATTTTGCTATGCAAGTCTATTTTACTATACAAAATATTAATATTAACAATTTAGAGCAGGGATTCTCAAAGAGGCCATGGGTATTTACCAGGGGGGTACACTCAAAATAATTTTTTTGACTTTTAAAGGAAAAGAAAAAAATAAGAGACAATTTCAAAATGAGGACCTTTTTTTATTATTTTGGTCTGCACAATATTCTGAGCAAGGGGCTTTGGGTGTTTGAGTGTCTCTGAAAAAGGGGCTACGAAACCCCAAAGTTTGACAATCCCTGATTAAGAGTAAAAATTTAAATTAAATAAGTTTTTTGTTATTAAAAAGAATGAATAAACATCTTGAAATAGTTAAGTTAATTTTTTTTTTATCAAAATTTAGGATATGGTTAAAATTTTTCAAAAAATGTCCTAATACTTTTGACCGGTACTGCATTTGTTTATCAAATAGGTCACACGAGGTTTTCATAAAGAAGAATTGGTGAATAATTGATTAAAAAACAAGCGCAAACGAACAACCGCAAAGCCGATACAACTATAAGAATACAAATCTGCATGCAGAATCCACATACTGTAGTGTGCAAATTAATTGGCTCACTCGCATTTTTTAAACACTTTTTTATTTTGCAGGAATTTGGATTGTTGATACTACATAAATACTTATTTCTCAAGGGTGTTCTGTAACATTACGTGTTCTAAAGTATTTTGCAATGATATAATAAACTGTATGACGTCACAATAGGCAAAATATTCAAATAATCTTAATCAGTTAATACTTGCAAGTGGCGTAGAGCTTTACAAGCTATTACTAAATGGCAGATATTAGCCCTAGGAAGCGTGCAAGTATTGTGACACTTTATCAATATAATCAAGTATCAAGTAGAGATATTCTAAAAAGAATGGTGTGCCACAAACCAGTGTATCTAGAATCATTAGGCAGTACCAAACTACAAGGTCAGTCAGTCCAAAACGGAAGGGGAAGTGTGTTTGTAAAAAGAAGACCACAGCAAAAGATGATGCTTACATTCTGAAAAAGAGCAAGCAAGACCCATCAAAAAGCAGTGTTGAGATTACAAATGATTTGGCTGTTGCAGGAGTCGAGATAAGTGCATCTTTAGCCAATGGCGATTGGTTACAATGGTTAGAAAAGCTAAAAGGCTTTCCAAAAAGCAGCTTTTAGCAGGTGCAATCAAAAGAAAACGAGTAAAGTGGGCAAAAAAATACAATGATTGGACTAAAAATGAATGGAAAAAAGTGCTGTTTTCCGATGAAAGCCATTCCTTGGTCCAGGAACAACACAAACATTATGTAAGGAGGAGTGAAGGGGAAAAGGTTACAGAACAGCACATTAACCAGACGGTCAAGCACCCACAGAAGAAGATGTTTTAGGGGTCTTTTAGCTTCAGTGGTCTGGGATCACTCTATCCCTGCTCAGGAATAATGAATGCCAACAAGTACATCAATGTAATCAATCATAAGGTTATGAGAGACACGCAAATTGCATTTTCTGATGGTGGGGGCGTATTCTAGTATAATTTGGCTCCTTGCCATTCTGCTAAAAAAGTGCAAAAAGTGTTACAAGAAAATGGAATAAAGGTTTTAGAATGACCAGGAAAGTTACCAGACTTGAACTTCATAGAAAATTTATGGGGTATAATTAAAAACAAACTGAGGTCGAAAGACTGTACAACTGTCAACAAGCTGATTGAGGCCATTATTTCGGTCTGGTACCATGATGACGAAATTGCAAAAAGTTGCCAGAAATTGGTCAGTTCTATGACCAAACGAATGAAGAAAGTTCTTAAAAACAAAGGAGGCCATATATCGTATTAAAGGTGAAAATTGTTTTGTGTTTTGAACAATAAACCATTTAGAGTAAATTTTCAGCCGTTTTCTTTGAGTCAATTAATTTGCACACTAGTGTACAAACAATGAAAATATAAAATATATTTAACAAAAACGATGGTCAATTCACAAATAATTGTCGATTAAGTGCAGGGTTATATTCTTAATTAATAAAGCTTTGTAAATTTTGATTTCAAAACTAGACTTACATTTTAAATTATCTTTAACGAATTTACGTTACATTTGGTATTAGCACAAATGTCGCAAGACGTAATATGATCTTTAACAGAGCTTTCAATTTTTAGTTGAAAGCTCAAATGTTCACTTTACTGCTCAAATGACGTGTTAACATACCTATGCAAGTCAATCTCAAATTGCACGAACAAGAAAGCTGTTAATATTTGAGCATAGTACAGGCGAGAGAACACAAGTATCACATTTATAATTGAATTAAGTTACAGCAAAAATCTACTTCCTGCTTTAGCTGGTAATAATTTGAAATTGTAGCAGCAACTTGTGGGAAGATTAGATCTTCCATCAACAACCATCAATCATACAATGAAATTCACAAAAAATCTTATTTTTTTGAAACTCCAATCACCTTTTCTCGTTCTTCGAGCTTTGCGTTTTCAACCAACCAGGATCCGGCACTTTGCACGTTGCCATTGGAAACCGCGAGAGCGTGAATCGCGTCGCGAGGCGAATAACCGATTTCGGTGAGGGAGGCAACGTGCTCGGAGGAATCCCACTTCATCTCAATTTGACTCAAATCTATCGTTTTATCATCGCCAATCAATAGATCTGCGCAACAGATTAAATTATAAAAGTAGATCAAAAAGTCACGTTTCATTTCACGAGTTTTGATTATCAGATTATCAGATGATCGTAACATGCGCGACACCAGGCGAGCTGGAAAACACTTTGGTCTCAACAACAAACTAAACACCTTTGTTGATCTTTCCGGTTAGAGAATTCAAAATGTTCAAAAACAGCATGACGTCATTGTAGGATACCCGGATGTTCAGTTGAGATATTTGAGCGTCGAGAAACAATTTGAAAATGAACATCGGTCAGAAACTCGGTTCCTCCATGACGCCTTAGCCCTAAACCCAGCCCCTGTCAAATCGGACGGTTATTCTAAGACCCAAATAAAATATTCCAAAAATTAAAATTAATTCTTATTTAAGGTTAAATTTTCCAACAATAATACGATTGTGTGGATATGGATTGGGGAAAATCGGTGAAAAAGTGAGGGCCTCAAATATTAAGATGAAAACCAAACTACTTCTATAAAATAAGCACAGAATATTGAATAGTTTTTAAACAAGCAGTAAAAGTAACTTAATTTGAGCTTTAAAATGTTCACAATGCTTAGCAAAACAATTTTTTAAAATTTGATCAATTATAACTGGTTTTGTTTTCTGTATGATCAACTAAAATAGTGTTGGATAACAACGGGCATAGGTAGTTAGTTGCTTTTTTGTCTAGAGCGCCTCCGTAGTTGTTGTTGTTGTATCCTATGGACAAAGGTTATCTTAAAGAAATAATTTCTTGATTGTCTAAGCCAACGTAAACTTCATATTTGGATGACTTCTGCTGTTGGCGTGAGCTTTTTTTTACCGACTAATAGGTGCTGTGCTGTGTTGGTATTTTACTACAGTTAAAAAGTGATTAGCGTCATCTGAGTGGTTCAAGCATAGTAGACGTGTAAGAATCACGGTAATTTATACGTCAGTAAAATCGAAAGCAATCATTTATTGGTTCAGAGCTGTGCCAGTTTTGTACGCATCTGGTTAGATTTGCCAACAATAACAAGATTATGTGGATATGAATTGGGGATAATTGGTGAGAAAGTGAGGGCCTCAAGCATTCAGTTGATGACCAAACTACTACTATAAAATAAGCACGGAATATTGAAAAAATTTTAAAAAGCAATAAGAGTAACTTAATTTGAGCTTTAAAATGTTCACAATGCTTAGCAATCACAAGAACTTTATCAAATCGTCGCAAATCTTAAATAACATTACTTGTCTAATACAGAAGGTTCAATATCGATTTCTTCACTGAGGTCGTTCTGCTTAATGGGCCTCACAGCAAAGTGAATAGTTACAGGGTCGATAATGGATAACGCAGTCTCGTTTTCCATATTTATCTGACAGGAGAAGACCTGAAAATAAAGCGGAGTTGGATTTTAATTTACTACAATTAAATTACACAGATCAAAAATAAACATGTAAAAATTGGAAGCAGCTGAATTAGATTATAATTTTGAAAGCAAAATAAGAATAAGGAAAACTTTATAACCATTAGCTAATTAATAACCTGTTTTAAACTTAAAAATTAAAAAAAAACTTAAAAACAAAAAGCCTTCAGCTACTAAATCTGGAATGACTTTGACTTTGCAATCGAGAAATACAATTATCTTTCAGAACCAACACAGAGCCCAGAAATACTCTCAAAAAGCGCAATAAAATGAAACCACAAAAATATCAAATAGAACCGCATCAAAACCCCAAAACAATGTCACACCTCGAGACTTTGTAAGCTGCAACTCATGATTGGTTTGCACGAGTTGGAGGGGTTACTTGGGGTTGACTTGCGATCGGGAAAGTACCCGAGCACGGCGGTCGATCGAAGGATGACGCCATCGGAATCCTGCCGCGATGTGTCTTCGATGAGGACAAACTCGGTGTTGGTGAAGTTTATCCTAAACTCCTTTGTTTGCTCCTCGGGGAGCAGTTTTCCTGACTGAAAAAAACATAAAAAGGTTTATCTTTTGGAGCTGCTAACGTTGATAAGAAGGAGAATGCTGGTTTAGTTTATAATTTCATTTAATTTGGACCAAAATCCTTTGTCACCGCCAGGATTTTCCTTGAACAACAAAAATAAAAAGCAGAAGCAAATTGTTTAAACTTAACGTTTCCTAATATTCGGAAAGCCATCAAATCGATTATTAGAAGTTTGAATTTATCGAGAATCAAGTCGCCGCAATCGAAACGTGATCACACGTTAACAAAGCAGCAAAACCAGTTTATCACCGACGCTTAAGCGCAAAAACTTTCAAGCAACACAGCTTGCTGGGGAATCCAACTCACGCTTTCCAGCTCCTGCGGATTTCTGGAGTTCACGTGACCGAACCAATGCATAAGTTGAGCGGTCTTTGCGCGGAGGACATCGCAGTGGTTCTGGTCTGGGTTGTCCAGAAGGTACCTGGTCATGTGGGTCATCCAGTCGACGATTAAGTAGACACGCATGTTGTTGAGGAGGGCGGTGAATTCGACATAGCCGGGGCCGGTCCTTAACACGGACACTCGTTATTGCCGACTTTTTTTCCTCTCTTTGCGTTAAGACAGAAACTGATAAAATACAGTATACTAAAACAGTATGGCGGGTGCAAGTCGGCGCAAAGCAAGAACACCACCTAAACGAGCGTGGTAGTTTAAGTGAATAGTCCAGTGTTTGTCAACCTATTTGTCAACATCCTGAAACAAGTCAGATTCGGAGCGTAGACCGTTTTATTTAGAAAGAACTGATTCTGGGAAGGAAATTAACAGGAGAGAGCGTGAAAACCTTTTTTTTTAGAGAACAAGTTATTGTTGCGTCAAAAATGAGGAAATCAGAGCGGAAAATTGTGGCGAAAGCGTTTTTTATTTCTAGGAAAAACCTTAATTTTGAAATGAAAAGTAAGAAATCGATACATAGAAATAAAAGTAAAACTTTTTTCTTTTTTTTAGGAAATGGTCTAAAGGTACTGCAATTTTCGAAGAGTTTGAAAAATGTGCCGCAAACGGAAAAAAGTTGAGAAATACTAAAATAGTCGAAAGAGATACATTGTGGCTTCCAACCTTGAAGCGAATGAAATATTTGCAACTTCTTGCTTGCTGTTCGCGCAAGAATTATTGTCGCAAAAATAAAAAAAGCTCTTAAACTAGAGACTCAATAGAATAAAAGCAGCAATGTGCCTCTTCTCATAACAAAAAACAGTAGTATTCCTTAAAAATGTTTTTGCATTTTAGCCGAAAGAGCATTAATGATACAAACACCGATTGGAAGATTGTACGGACTCCGGAAAATTATTTTTAGAACCAAATATAAACCTTTGGGACAGCTCAAAGTGCAGCTTTGACGAAACCAACATTGTGGAGTGTTGTGGGGACTCCATGTGTCTTAGAATCGTGGTGAAGACGCTATTAGGAGCGCTTCTGGGGTCGTTTCTCAGAAACCGAGTGTCGTGAGCTCGAAACGCCTCACACGACAAGTTGGTGGTTTTCGTGCCGTCAGAAAAGGCTCGATAGCTCAGCTTCGACTTGACAAAGTCTAATCTGAAAGCAAAAGAGGGTTAAGTGACATCTCTTCAACAACGACACGGTCACTGAGATTTACAACCACTAGATGACGGGTTTACGGCGGCCAAAGCATTAGTTGTGTCCGCCTGTTAAAAGACAATTTTTTGATTATTTTTGTGCTTGGTGGTCTTGCTAGCACATAACGACAGTTTTAATATTAATGTGGTAAAAATTAAACTTCAAAGCTTCAATTTTGAAAAAACTTAAAGTCGGAATAAATACGTTACAGCTCTGCATTTATCCATATATTAGTTAGATTTAGTTCTCATCGCTCCTGAACGACTATTGAATAACCTCATTGCAAATAAAATACATCTATGTATATATACACTACAGGCCAAAAGTTTAAGTCCACCCCTTAAATTTTCAAAAAGCGGTTAAACACCAAATTTTGAAATCCCCAATTTTTTGGCAATAGATCGTTGTGAAAATCCCTCTGCAGCAAGAATATCTATCCTCGCCCTCTGTTCAATTAATAACTGCTTTTTCTTGGCCATTTTATAAGAAGGGCTCCGTAAATAGTTAATAATAGATGAAAACTACTGTAAATACAGTAGTGTTTTTTACAATGTTTTCTTATCAATTTTTATCTCTGTAAAAGAAAAAAAGGATATTAAATTAGACAAACACCTTCTGAAAAGTATAGAATATAGATTAACTTCATTATACTGTAACTAAAAATTTAAGGAATAAGCAATAAGCAAGGAAGAAGTCAGGATAACCCTCACAAGAAACTTATATCCAAACTCAATTGAAATGGCAGCGAAATCCAATAAAAGTTAAATCAGTCTGTATTGGCAAATAATTTTCATCAGAAACAATGAATAATGAAGATCGACAAAATGCTTTAACAAAGCCTGACTAAAATGCATAATAAAAAATGCATAATAAAATGCATAGTAACATCAAGAAGGTTGCGAAAGCCTGGTAGTTCAAAAAAAGTAAAGCGAGAGTTAAAAGTTAGAAAGAACAGTAATTACATGGACAAAAAAAAACATTATACGGTATATACAGAAACAGTAAAGTAGGACCGAGCGGTTTTCAAACAGGGTCCCAAATAAGAACTTTTGAAAGTCCATAAGCGTTGAGATTTTCGTTTGATTTGCAGTTGATATAAAGGGAGAGATAGCACATCACAACCTTTTGTGTGACAGGAATCACGCGAGCTATGACGGTAAAACCCTCGATTCTTACCTCCCGAACGACTCCATTGTTTGCTGACCAGCGGACGATGTTCTCAGCAGTTCGATGCTGACGTTAGTAAGGTCGAAATCCATACTCAAACCGGTGAAGACATTGCCAGTCAAAACGGTCTAGAAATAAAACGTTCAGTTGAAAACAAAAGCAGTTAGCGCGCGAGTTCTTTTCAAAAGCATCAAACCTGTTCTTTGGACGGTTGCAAGAAGGCAGTCGGCTGGGGGAAATCAGGGATTGTTTCCCCGGCATTGTGATCGAGAACGCCTCGAATCAGCCAGAACTGCTCGTGGTTAATTGCGCAATAGACCGACGAGAGACGCGCGCTGAGCGCTGTATCGGGCACAGTGTCGTGTTTCAATTCTTTATCCAAATTATGTTCCATCTGAAGATATAAAAGTTTCGATTAAAAAAAGATAATTTGTATTCACAAAATTTTTGTAAACATCCGAAGATCTTGACCAAAATTGAAAGGATTGATTTTTAACTAATAAAATGCAACTACAGTAAATCTTTAGCGCAAATAATTGAAATTCACAAGCGTTTTAGGCCTATTTCATAAAATCAAAATTTGAAATTTAAGATCATAATTTACAACCAATAACCGTACCTTAACGTGGCTTGAACTGAGTTTAAGTACCACAATAGCTAATTTTGTTTAGGTTATTTAAAGAGTTCTATGTCAGTAGTGATCATCAAAACACCGAAGAGTACCTATATACAGTAAATAGGTATACAGGCTAATAGACCAAAATTCTTTTTACGGATTTAAAAGTTTTGTATTTGTTACATATATTTATTCCAAATAAAGTGCTCCTTAAGACAACATACGAAATGTCGGATATTAGTCTTTGATATAATACGAATTAAAATGGCTCATTATTATGATTTACGATCTTGTAATCATCTAAATGTAATCAAGAAAAATTCAAAGACGTATTATTTTAGAACTGCTTTTGAAGTGTAAACAAATTAATCCTTACCTCTTTTGATATATGTGATGTGTTTTTACTTTTTGTCATATTTAAGGTGATATTTGCAAGGTATATATTGTATTATATTGTATAACATTATATGTATTTTATTATTTTTTCTTCAAAACAGTGTGTACAACTTGTCTTTTTTGTTGTTTGTTGTTGTTGTATTTTGGTATGCTACTTGTATTTTTTGCTACTGTATTTTACTTTTTAACTGATACTTTTTCCGCTCTGAGACCATATGATTTTAAAAATCTCACGATATAGAGCGGTCTACAAAAACATTGTTATTATTATTATTATTATTAATACTATTACTATTATTATGTTTTAAAGTCTTTAAGTGGCTTTTAAATTACAAGAACAATAAATGATATTAACTTTAAAAACTCTTGACAAAATAGATTTTAATAATAAAACATACAAAACCGTAGTTTTTGGACAAAATACGCGAGACACAAGTTAAACAGAAACAAAAATGAACAAGGAGCTGACTTACTTGCAGTTCAAATTTAACTTTTTCTTTCAACAGAGGCATGGGGTTGCAGGTCACAATATAAGATGGAAACACTAGCTGCATGACGTCACTTTGAAAGCTGCCACAAGAATAATTAATATATTTTTATAAATTAACTTGAATAGTCACTGTTACAAGCATACCAAAAAAGTAAAAAGTAGTAATTCTGCATTTTGATTTTAAAAAGGCAAAAATTTGCAAATGTACAAAGTTCTGGAGTAAAGATAACAATTCTAATCAAATTGCACATGAAGAAACTTACGTGTCAGATGACAATCTTGATCTTCTGACAAAGGTCGCAGTGAAAAGATCCATGTCAATTAAATTCACATGGATGACGTCGAGAAGACATCTCGGAGAGTTGGGCGAAGTTACCTACATAGTAATTACTGTATAATCAATGTTACAAAAATACGTAATACTGTAATAGTTCTTTAAAACTTTCATTATAGCTTAATGAAAAAGAACTTCAAAAACAACCTCGAAAAAGCTTATTTTTTGTTTTGCATTTTTACTTAAAACAGTATAGCTAGAAATGTAGTTGTGGGACGTGGTAGAAACAATTGCTATCAGAATCAAAAGCGGTTTGGTGAAATATTTAATCTAATACACTACGTGACGCCGACGCGATACAATGACATTTTCACGCTGATATAATTTTAATATAAACTACTTTGTTTCATATCATTTTGAAGGCAAATAAAACAACATTTTTGGGTTAAAAAATTCAAAGATGTACGAAATTACATTAAGTGACATTTACAACTTTTTTACGTTTTTTACAAATTTGTTTGAAATATTTCAAAACAGATTCTTTTACTTTTTACATTTAATGCAAAGGCTTTTGTGAATTACAAGAAAGTCAAGTGTCAAAGGTCAACTTTCAAAGCGTCACGCCCTCGATGAGCAACTTGACATGTGTAAATTCAAAATGTTGATGGCAACATTGCGCACCTGGTCATCGTCAAACACAATAAGGTCGGGAACGTGAGACGGCAGACTGGTTTTGGAGGCCCGGTACGAAAGAGTGCCCGGGTCGCGGTCAAACCGGAACTCGTTCTTGACAGTGATGTGTCCTGCAAATATCAAAACCTATTTAAGAAAACCTTTCGAGTCGACTTCAATGAAACTAAGACGTTGATGCTGCATTACTTAATTTATTTATAGTCACGTTTAGCTGGGTTTTACATCACAGCCTGGTCTAATTTATTCGGATGGGGGGTCTATATATGACCCTGCTTCTAGTGACTCACCTAAGTTAGCGACGAGCAGACGATGAGAGTGGCTGCTCTCGGGGATCAGGATGATGAGAGCATCAGCTTGAATGTCCAGGAGGACCCTCGATTGTCTTCTTGACGTCTGCTTCACACTCTGGCCGACCGAAGCGGCTCGCATCCTCCCCAATACCTGCGATTTCGTCATAATTCATAGAGTGACATTACATATGTCGGTATATATAATGTTATACAAATACGTTTGACTCTGACAATTGTTCAACTGACCAGATAATGGGCGCCAACAATGGCTTTCTCACCAGGATAAATAAAGGAAACTTAATAAGCTCATTATGGAAAGTTTAACTTTTATTTAACAGGAAACTTGTCCATAGCACGGAGCTTAGAAAGTTTTATGACTTTAAAAGTTTTGTTTTGAGAAAAATTATGAATGCGGCATTAAATCTGGTTTTCATCAATATAACTGCAAAACAATATAAAAGTAAAACAATAGTGCAAGTGGGAAATAAAGCAAAACAACCTGATATAAATGTTATAAAATTTCTTATAGAAGCAATTCATCATTAAATACTTTGCATAAATCTGTAATTTGTTCGCTAATCTCAATTATCAAAATAAACCTTTGGCGAAACACCTGTCCTCGAAACGCTACAAAAACGAGTCAATTACTTCTTGAAGTTGCTGGAAGTGTTGACAAAAGGCGATTGTTTCGTTTTGGAATCTCTGCGTGTGGACGTAACGTATAGACGACATACGCAAGCGCATGCTGATGTCGAAATCGCGTTTAAGAAGATCGTCGGGCTCGTCGTGCTTCTTTATATCGAAATCTATCGCCTTGTCGCCGGTGAAAATAAACCTCTCACGATACAAAGACCCATTGGGACTCAAATCGGACACGGAAAGAGTCCCCAGTTGACCACGAACTCTCAGCATTGCATCTGTAACGTGAGACAAAGAAAATGATAGTTGCTGTTCGTACAATACACAAAAACAGTTGATCAATAAAACTTTGATATTGAGATTAAAACAGGCAACAAGCAGACCGATTCAATGCACCTCAGATTTGAACTTGAGACTGAAGGCCGCCGACGTTGGCTTTGAGAAGCTCGTATTCGACTTTGTTAAAGATCAGATTGAAAGAGCTCACAGTGAACTTGATTTCGGAATTGATCATGTCATTTGGTTGATTCTCGTAGAAAGATCGGACTTCGAGCTGCTGGTTGACGGAGAAAGTTTGTTCTGTTTCCGGGTCGAGTTGATATTGTTTCTTGGGTGATGTTCCGATGCTGAAAAAATCGAGCAAGACAACCCAGGTTTGTAAATTGACCTGAATTAAAGAGAAACTTTGTTTGTTGTTTGATACAAAACAAGAAATGTTTGTCAGATAAAACGTAATTTTTTTAATTATTGAAATGGCAGGCTAGCAGTCTTGTATGATGTGGGTAATGCAAGGTCGATTTAGTATTATTTAGCGGTTGATTTCTTTTCAAGTTAAATTAGAAGCTAAAATTGAACGCTGAAAAAAAGGTTTTCAGTTATTACTCAACATTCACTGGTGTTGTTTATTTCCTAGGTCAAATACAACTTCTCTCATAATAATAAAAAATCGTTTGCAACTTTAAAGCAAATAAAATAACCCTACCACTGCATTCTTGATTTAATGAACGTATAACATTAGAAAGAGATATTCAACGCCAATCAACATAATAAACACACAGCAGTGCAAAAAAGAATTTACGAACAAAGCACCTTGCAATCTAAGGAGTTGAAATTGACGTTGATGTTTCGGTTCAGTCTGTCGTAGACGTTCGAGTACGCCGCGCCATTACCATCGACGAGAAACGTCGTAATCTTGACCAAAGTGTTTTCGACGTCGTCGTTACGGTCATTAGATGACGTAGTTTTGCTTTGTTCCAGGATTGCTTGAGATCTCTCAGGATTGCTTTTCTTTTTGGAGGACACAACAATGTGGCGGTCCTTGGTCTCCTCTGGCTGTAGAAGATCTTCGATGTCCAGAGAGCCAAGAGAGAGATCAATTTGGGTCGCAAAACGATTTTCTTTTTTGTAAGCGGCAACAAACCGTTCCAGGGTAACTTTAACAAGACCCTGTCAAAAAATAAATTAGTTTATCAAGTTAAATGATATTAAGGTCGATAGATTTGTTGTTGTTCCTCTTCCAAGGCTAACTGGAGGACACGACTCTTAAAAGAAACTAATCTAGGATTCTACTCTTAGATGACCTCTACTACTTCCAAAGGCTTCTGCCACATATTAGTATTGTGGTTTCGTGTTGGTACTTGGCTACAGTTGAACAAGTGATTAGTTTCATGTGTATGTATCCATCATAATGGGAATTGTGGCGTTGTAAGCATCAAGGTTTACTGTGTCTAGGTAACTTCACAAAAGCGGTGGAGCGGTCATTTGTTGGCTCTGAGCTGTGTCAGTTTGGTACACATGTGACGTGGTAATGCTTGTTCTGGTGAATGAATGTCGTGGGTTATTGTGAAAAACTTTTTTTTTGGAAATTAGGTATTGTGCAGTAATAGTAGTGTGAATGTCTTGAGATTTACAAAGGTCAACGCAAGAATATATAAAGAACTAGCCTGATAAATCTGAAGGTGACCGTCGAACGTTTAGAACACTTGAATTTATATTTGTCATTAACACAAAAGAATCGACCAGATAAAATCAGAAAAGTACCTGTTCTCCTTCGCTTAAATCACCGCTGAGTTGAAATATGAGAGACGGAATATTGATGTCGGCGGATATGGGGGTGTATTTGCGGGTTGTAATGTTCTGCACGGGAAACGTTGAGGTTTGCTAAAACACAAAAATAACATTTTGCATATCGATTTGACTATAGAATTAACCATTAATTTCCATAATCAAAATCAAGAGCTAAGATTGATTTTTCTAGCATACGAAGAGTATTCTCGAAATGAAGTTTAATGACACCGACTATGTGATAATTTATTAGACCATTATAATATATATATGTTTATGGCAAAAGTAATTCAGCGATCTTCTCAATGTTGTTTGTCATTTTCAGTTTGCCATGAAAAACTAAATTATTTGCCTTTGATTTAAGTTAACCCTTATCGGCACATGTGTTGACATTTTGTCAATTTCAAACTATTTTTGTGAGGTGTTGACAACCACTGCACATAAGCTCAACCAAACTCTCTAGCCAAGGAAGGCTCTTCTATAGAGGTAGGCTCTCCTCAGCAGAGGAAGGCAAGCATAGTGATGATCCAGAAACAAGATATTTGCATATTATCTTAATCGGCATATCTGTTGACATTTTGTCAAAATATCAACGGATGTAAAAATGAAAAAATGAAAAAAAGTTTGCGTTTCGCGTTATTCGTGTGACACGTGGCAAGTAAAACTGGCTTTAATTTCAAAAACTAAAATTTAATTCTTTTTTGTAGGATTCTTTACTTGTGAGATAATTTTGCAAGCCTTCTAATCAAATTTGAAATTTGCTGGCTAAATGAAAAAACAAAGACATCTTACTTTTCAAGAAGCTCTAAATAAATTGCAGACACTTCTGAAAATGATAATAATTCAGATGAGGAGATTACGAAGGGAAGCAAAGGTGTGTTTGTATCGAATTGGCCACCAGAGTCTGCATTGGATTGCCCACTTGAGTTTGACTCTGCATCAGACGGCGATGAACTTCCTCCAAAGGAATTGCTTTCTGACATAGATGTATTCGAAGAAGAGAGTGATGAGAACTATGAAATTTCTAATGATGATGGTCAAGAATCTAATGATGAAAGCTCGGAAAATAAAGATCAGGAAGAAATAACTGCTGGGAGTGCAACGTATTATGCCCAACCTTTTCAAAGTAGGCTCAGAAGAAGAAATATTTTGGCTCAACATGCTTAAATAGATGCTAGTCCTAATTGTGAAATAAATGCATTTAAACTTTTTTACCGTCCAGAAATTATTTTTCTTATAGTCCGTGAGACGAACCGAAAAGCAAGAGATGTAAGGCATCAATATGGTATTCTGCCAAATTCGGTTTACAAGGATTTTACAGTACTATTGAAGAAGTTGAAGCTGGTATTGCTATCATGATTCGTGCTGGCTTAGACAAGAATAACTTTACGGATTTACGTCGTTTGTGGGATCCTATTGAAAGGAGACCATTTTATCGTGTAACTTTGGCTTTGAATCGATTTAAATTACTGTTACGTTGCATGCGGTTCGATAACTATCGAAATCGACCTGGCAGACAAGCAGATGATAAGCTTGCGGCTATTCGAAAAGTATGGTCCATTTTTAATGATAATTTGCGCAACATCTACGTTCCTAAAGGAATATTAACTGTGGACGAGCAATTAGTCGGATATTGTGGCAAAATCCCTGGCAGAACATATATGCCAAGGAATATGGTGTTAAGTTTTTTTGGTTATGTGAAGCCACAACAGGATTTGCTTTGGTATGATTTATACAGGTAGAGAAGCAAACAATGCACCTCACCGAAACCTTGTAAACGATATTGTGATGAATTTGTGCTCTGTTTATTATGGTATTGGCCGGGATATTTATGTCAACAGATATTTTACTACTCACGAGTTAGTATGCAACTTACTGTCTCAAAACTTACATTGGTTGGCACAATTATGTCGAATCGACGTGAAATTCGGTCTCAATTCAAATCGGCAAGAGGAAGAGAAGTTGAAAGCACTAAGGGATTGTATGATCACTCAAATGGCATTTTGCTGATATCGTACATACCCAAGCGAAACCATAATGTTTTGATGATGACCTTTTTTCATTCTAATGTTTCAATCACGGATTGCCACAGCAAGCCTACAGTAATTATGGATTATAACAAGCACAAAGGTGGAGTCGACACTCTGGATGAAAACTGTAAAGAATTCAACTGTTTGAGAAAGACAAATCGTTGGCCAATGGTTATTCACTATAATTTAATAAATGTTGCCACCAATAATGCATTTATCGCAATGAGAGGCGTCGAAAAGAGCAGCAAAAAGACCGACTTTCTGAAGCGGCTGAGTTTTCAACTTGCACAACCATATGCAAGAAAGAGGAAATTGATTGGCTAGACAAAGCTGTTTGCTGAAAGAAAGGGTTTTATTGATGCTATTCCACACAGTTCGAAGCGAACCTCTCAACCAGTCAAGCGTGGAAGATGCTCCTGGTGCAGCAAGCATATCAGATCAGCGTGTCAAACTTGCAAGCAATTTATCTGCCCGCGACACAGAAAGTTCCTGAAGAAAGTGCACTGTTTGGATTGCTAACTATGGCCATTCGATATAAATGACTGAACATTTTTGATTGTCTTGATTTAGCTGATTCATCTTAATGTGGACAACTGGACATAGATGAATACTGTATATATAATGTGCAGCATCGTCGTTGAAATGTGTTTGTGCCTATTTCTTTTATTCGTTACCATTTCGTTTGTTGCAATAATATTGAAGTTAGAACTTTATGGTAATTGTAAGAGGTAAACCTAAAATTCTTAATTTCAAAATCATGCATAATGCTTTTTGGCTTCTTAATTGTTGAACACAACACCAAAAGCAACATTTGAGTACTTTAAAGCAAAAAAATAACACAAATAAATTGTTGACAATTTGTCAACATATGTGCCGATTAAGTTACCTAAAATACCTGTGCTGATAAGGGTTAAAGGTTAAAGCTTAAAAAAAAGCATTTGATGATAAAAAAACTCAATATTTAAAGGCGAAGTCCAAAAGAAATTGACATAAAAGCGGACGTACTCGCTTGGGTATTTCCAATTCAGGAACGTTAAAAAAAACAGCTTCTTTATGTCGAGGCGTCGACTGATATGAACCTATAATAAAAGTTTAAAGTCAGTTAGGTAGTAGTGGTGGTGGGTTAATCTAGCCCCTTTATAAGGATGGGGCGTGATTTTAAAAGGAAACCTCAACAATCGAGTGATATCATAGTAAAGGGTTTCTTAATTTGTTTAAACATGTAGACCACCAGGCTAATTAAGTAATCTACATGGACCTCCAAAGAGACTTAAGTTAACTTACACGAACAAAAAGTTAACCTAAGTGCTAAATAAGAGTTTTAAATGTTAGCTTACGGAATATCTGCTTACAAACTCTGAGATTCGCTTATCACTGACAAGTTTCTAAAACCATTTCAAAAATCAAAATGGTCTTAGATAAAGTACAATGCAGATGAAAAATATCGTGGTCCCCAAAATAAGTTATTGTGGACATCTGAATTTCCAACTACCCGTTTAGAAGCCTTTTCCAGGTCTCAACTCAAGCCTAACTCCAGTATGGAGAATGGGCGAAGATAACATGTCATTGAAGGTTCAGTACAAGCCAATCAAGCACAAAATGGAAGAGGGCTTGTAAGTCAGCGTCAAAGCTGCTGGATAAAATACTATCAAATTAATTTTATATTATGTGAAGATGTTGAGTGCATTGAAATGTAGACTAAATGCACAATGGGCAGAGAGTTGTTTTTTATTTTACAGAGTATAGAATTGATACTTAAAGAGATAAAACAGATGTAGCTGTTTTTACATGGTGTAGAACAATTCGTATCGGGAAGAGATGAGGGAAAAAGAAGGAATGTGGAATGGTCACATGACAACTTTCCTGAACTTTCAAAATTTTATTAAACGAAATTTTAACAATTCCAGGCAAACCACAATCACCCATCGAACAAAAAGTAACAAAGACAAGAACATAGAACTCACAACTTGACGGAAAGTTCTTTGAAATAGACTTTAAAGATTGGAGGCTTTGGGTACTTGTTTCATGAACGTCAGGAGCAGAGGCAAAGTGGTGGACGTTAGACCCATCGCTTTTCACAGATGACCATACGTTGTCGGCCACAAGGTCGATGTCATTGTCATATGATATATTGTCAAGGGTCTTGAGCAACAGCTCATAGACTGGCTTTGACAGGTTGACGGTCAGTGCCGACATGGCGGAGACGTTAAGATACATTTTCCTCTTGCAAATGGCGCCGACGTGAGAAGTAAAGTAGGCGCAAGACCGGTTGCTGGAGCTGAAAAGAGAACCCAATAAAAGTTTGTTTTTTATCAATTTTACAATTTTCAAGTTTTTTTTAAAGAGCAACAAAGCAATAAGTTATCGAACCACTGCATTAAATTTTTGACGTTTCTCTTACGTTCTTACTTAAACCATTAAGTGCGAATTTATTTTATCAATTATAATTTATTCCAAATCAAGTCACCAATGGTCTGGAGCATTTTGGTCACAGCAGTGTCTGACGTCGAGCATGGACTTAGTGGTGGGGGTGAAGTCTATTTGTTCCACGGTGAAGTGCAGGGAAGTCTTGTGCAGTATTTGAGTGGAGTGGGTCTTGGTGATGTCAAGCGTCCCGTCTTCGAGCGAACGCATAAAGAGAATGCTGAAAGAAACTGGATGAGTTTGGACTGCTTGTCAATCCTTTTACAGAATTGGCGGCTTCGGCGGGATAGCTCAGTGTGACATAACTCTGACTTGTGAGCAGAAGTACGCGAGTTCGATGAGCAGTTGACCAGAGTGATTTCTATTCAACCCTTAAGAAAGGCACTTCACGACAAATTGCTTATGGGGTCACGCTGCTGACCTACAATGTACAGCGGCCATATAAAGAGGTTCAATTTCGCATCCATGTGAATGCTGCGCTGCGCACAAGCAACAAGTAACAACGTAAACCTTGGCTGAAACGTGAATGGGCTATGAAAGAGTCAAATCGGACGAAAACGAAAAGCTCAAAAACAAAAAGCGATAAAGAAAATCTAATTTAAGTTTAAAAACATAGCTTATCAATATTAAAGAAACGAATAGGCGCGGGCGAGATATCTTTACAAGCTCCATTCAACAAACACCTTGATTTTACATCCGGGATGCTCCAATAAAAACCGAGACAGATCATAAAAAAACACGCGTTACCTGTCTTCTTTCAGTTTTGCTATGCTCGGTCCTGGAGCAGCGGACAATCTCGCCTTCGCGTCGGCCGCTTTCTTCGCGTTCAATTCCTCGTTTCTGCGTCGGTCGCTGCGAAGATTCATGTTTTCGACGTCGATCAGCAGCTTTCCGACGGGTTGCGAACTGAGAACCAGAGAGCGATAAACGCGTTTCGAAAACAATCGATCGCGTACGCAGCGACCAACCTGTCGCCACCGACGTCGTTGCGCACCGTGATCTTCCCGAGGTGCGCCACCAGCAACTCGAAGCTGCCCGGTGACTTGGGGAAGGCCAGGATTGGGGACTGCATTTTGATTTGCAGCGAAAAAAAAGTGGGTACTGAGTGAGAGTTGGACAAAGTCGGAAGGGGTGCGAAGCCGTAGTTGGACGCGCTTTGGGTTTGCAACAAACTGGAATCGACCGCTGCGATGAAAACCGCGATTAGTCAAAGTCGAACAAAACAAAAAAATAGCGTCCGATTTACAAAAGTAACATATGACAATTTGTAGTAGAAAAAAGAATAATTTTTCGCGATTGAAATCCATTCCAATTGTTGATTTATTATTCAGCTAACGACGATACGAAATTTCCGACTATCTAATGCAAGTCGAAAGATTATTTTTAAGCGGTTACTTTATTGTCATCGTCATCATGTCAATACATCATCAATGTAATGTCATCGTGTCAATACTAACTTGATGTAAATACTATTAAAGAACAAATTTATGTTTAAATATAAATAATTATTATACGGCGGATTTTATTAAAAAATGGACATATTTCACTAATAAATGAATAAAAAATTAAATACTGTAATCAAATGGAAATTGATTTGTATTTATATGCTCTTATGGAATAAAAAGTCATATTTATAACAATATATACATATTACAGTATACTATGCATATATAGATAATATAGGGTCTCTGTATATATTAGATCTTCGTAATTAGGTCTCCATAATACTGTATTATTGAGGTTATTATTGAGACTATATATATTATATTAAGGAGACCTAATATGTATTATAGAGACCTTCTATTATCTATATCTATATATGTATGCATAGTATACTATAATATGTATGTATATATTGTTATGAATATGACTTTTTATTTCATAAGAGCATATCAATACTAATCAATTTCCATTTGATTACAATATTTAATTTTTTGTTCATTTATTAGTAAAATGTGTCCATTTATTTATCAAATGTGTCTATTTATTTGTGAAATGTATCCATTTTTTTATGAAATCCCCTGTAATTCGGAGCAAAAAAAAATTTATCTAATTAAATAAAACTGCTACTTACTATCTTCAGTAATTCCACCCAGCATAGATTTGCTGTAATCAGTTACCTTCTTCATAATACTTTTCGCCATTTTTCTATAAGCCTGTTAAAGTAAAGTATGGGTTAAAATGAGGCAAGTGATAAAGGAGCAATCTGTTGCAAGAAGCTGAGGTCATCCAAGAGTGTGAGTTCAGACTGGCTTTCCTGGGCTGGTCAAATCAAACATAACCGGTCTTTGGCATTGCTACGTAACCATGAAGAGTCTGGATCGTCCAGATAAGATATCGCCGGAAAGATCACCGGGAAATTATTGTTTGTTCAACCCCTTAATGGATCATCCCGAGTATACTCGTGTGTCACGAGCGTATCTTTTTGGAACATGACGAGTAAACACGAGTAAAATTAATCATTAATTTTTAGGCTTAAACGACTATACAGTATTCGGTCGAAGCCGTTTCATTTTAAAAACTGTTTCAATTTTATATAATTGAAAAGATAATTGTTTCGTGAGTACAATGATATAAATTTAAAAAATTTGTTTAAAAACAAGTTTGCAATAAACAATACAAAAAACCTCACTTTTTATTACAAAAAATCTTTTTCCAATAATTACATCTAGCAGCAAGATAATTTAAATTTTTAAGTCGCTACGTGTCGCTACAGCTCTACTATACTGCTGAAGAAAGTTTTGTCGCGCTAGGGTGCAAAATGTGAAAGTTAGGCGCTATGTTGGTTCTCAGGGATTTACAGAAACACTTCATTAGTTAGTAGACCAACTGCTTTTTCAACTTTGTTCGAGAGTGTGTGTTTGTGCCCGATTGTTTGAATCTTTGCGCGCTTGACATTGACCAAGAAAAAGGTTTCTGTTTTTTTTTCGTAACAAATCAAAGAAAAAAAATCAAAGCCTTTGGGCTTGATCAGCAATGAAACGTGGTTTCTTGTCACTGAATAAACCCTTATGCAACAAATTATGATCGATTAATCTATTTTTGCTAAAGCATAATACTACACCGGTACTACTGTATGTTTTACAAAAAATAATTTGAATTGGCTGATTTACAATTAGATTAGATATAGCAAAATATTTTCACTTCAGTAAATAGAAATTTATAAATTAATTTTTATGCAAATGCTTAAACATTTTGTGTGATAAGCAATAAAACATTTTTACAAACAGAAGGTCACCGTGTATATGGCACACCAATCCTTTATTATTTTATTAATCCCTTTTATTCTGTTTGGGTCTCTTTTATTCTGAGTAATTTTTACTGTTTGTTTTTTCCTGCTATGGACCGCGAGTCTGAGTTAAATAAGCATAAAAAAATATTTTTATTTTAGATTTCCCTAATTATTCTCCTAATACAAGAAAAAGCTTTGTAGATGCCATTAGTAGAGCAACTGTCAAGCAAGTATTTCAACCTGCTGCCGGAGATTCAAGATATTGATGTTTTGTTCAAATTCTATATTTTGTTTTATTAATCTTTTATTTAGAGATAAGACCGGAATCGAGAGCTGCTTGCCAAGTCCACCAAACAGAGGAAAGAGCCATAAAGTGTCTTTCTCAAGGACAAAATAATGAGAGTAGTTTTTGAACCGCTACCGTGTCGATTACATTCGCCATCAATCACAGCGCTTTTATCCACTCGGTCATGCTGTTAACTTTTTACAACAAATACGCAATTACAGACACATGATTCAAAACTTATTTAGAGAAGTATGATGCAAAGGTTAAGGCTAAGGCAGTGTTTTTAAACCTTTTTTCATCCATGCCCTATCTAATTCTGATGTCCCCTATTTGGTGATACATAGCTACAAGAGCCGAAAAAATAATTAGGGGCTTTTCAGTTTGCCCAAGACTAAGAAAGACAAAAAAAAGTCATCAGTTTGAAATTGTCTGATTTCTTCATTTTTGCCTCATACGACTACTGAAAACTAAAAAAAAGTGTCACCACTTTGAAACTGAGAACAACTTATCTCTATACCGTTCGTTACGGGTTTTTCAGATGTTTTATTTCGTTGATTATAAATCGTGACTTCTCAGCAACGCACAGCTGAATATAGAGAGACGTGCGCATTTGCTCGATATTGTGACGTAACAGAGGGTTTTTTTTAGGAAGTTTAGCCAAGAAAAATTTGCCGTGTTTCATGGCAAAAAATAAATAAAAAATATGCCGGAAAGAAAACGGCACGGTGAAAATAATTGATCCATTAAGGGGTTAAACCAAACAAACGGTTTGGTTCAGAAAATGTATCGTCATTGTTACTGATTTTACTTTAGCAAAGTAGATCACAGTGAGACTCATTTAGGCAACTTATGTGAGGAAAACATTTGCTGCTTCTACACGTAGCAATATCTGAGAGCAAAGAAACAGAAAATTTTGATCAATTCAATCAAAGGTTGAAACTCAGACTTTTCAAGCCAGAATCGGAAACAATTCTACTGAAACTCAACATTGAGCAACAAACAGAACAAACAAATTGGTCACCTGTCTAGTAGCTGAGGTCATTTCTTCAGCAATAAAGTCGTTGATTTCTTCCGTAAAAACCAGAACTTCAGCAATAAGACGAGGCGAATGAATATAACAAGTCGATGCCAATCGGATAATGAGTCCTGATTCTGTTCTCAAACCTTAATCAATAAACAAAATTAGTACACCGAAAAATGCCGATCTAAGTCGAAAGTTTTTAAATATTTGTACGGGTAACTATATAACTTTAATTTATTTTAATTTATGGCTTTTTAAATTTTTTAGGATAACCTTTTTAACGGTAGAATTTTATTCAATTTAATGTAGATTTTAAGAAACAAATAAAAACATAGACGAATTTAAAACGGACACTTAACAGAAAATCTACTTTTTACAAGTGATAGAGCAAGTGCATGCGACTTGAAATGAGATAATGTGAGAAATGAGAAAGCAAAAAAATAAAATAAAAAAAATAAAGATATACAATTTATACCGTACACAAAAAACTGCCACCAAAGTTTCAAAATCTAATCAACAAATAACATGTTGCCCAAACATTATTTCAGAGCCAAGTTCAAAAATAGAAGTTTTTGGTAAAGACGAAAATAAGATCGATATATTTAAATTTAAAATTAGACAAAAATATATGAGAGCTTACAACATCAAGCAGCACAAAGCAAACATACCATAACTGCAATTGCGTTCGATGAGGCGTGAATAAATCCCATCTTACCAGTAGCATCGGTCCGCGTTTCTTCACCGTCCATATCGAACAGCGATGTATCGGAAGGGTTCGAGTCCCTGGGAGGATAAGGGATTCCTGATGTCATAGTTGGGGCAAAAGCAGCTAGTTTTATCTTGGACCCACCGGATCGACCCCTACCGTTGTGGCTGGACTGGGTAAAGTTGAAGGACTAAGCTCTTTTCTCGTCGGCTGACACATCTTCACTTTTCGAGGACGGAAAAGGGATCTCGGTAGATTGAAGGGACTTGTCTTGCATACCCACGCTCAGAATCTCGTATCCTGCCCCGGTGTGACGTGTGTAAGATGACGTAAGGTCATGCATTTGGAGGCTGGCAATCGAACCGGTGACCTCCAACTTTCGACCCCCATGCGCCTCACTCTGCGGCAGAATAGAGGCGACGGTGTGCGCCCCCTGCATGGTCACGGTCGATATTTTCCTGCCCACAGTGTTTCCAAACTTGGTCACATGACGCATCATGAGAATGTTGAGCTTCTTGAAGTCGATGGACAAGAAGGTTCCCGCCTTCGTCTCGCCGTCGTGGCTTTGTCCGGAAAACATCTGCGATCGCGAGACCTGTTCGTCAAACTTGAAACCGTTTTCCTGACTTGCGTCAAGAAAGATCGAATCGGAATTTTGTTTTGAAAACACTGGTTTGAGCTTGTGCAGGAAATTAAAGATGTTCATCCAGCTCTTGGCGTTGAAAACGACGTCGAGGTTACTGAACTTGGCCATGATGTCGATGCAGGGATAGACTTTTGAATCGGGTCCCAACTGTGAGGATCCGTTGGGGGTCCTTTTGGGTTGCAGTGATCCCTTACGAAGGCTTTTTATTTCCAAAGTAATCAAGTATTGAAAGGTGTCGTCGGTCAGCTGCGAGCTCGTGGCGCTCGAGGCCACAAAATCAGAACGATGCGGTGAGAAATATTTGTCGGAGAACTTTGTAAACTCTGGAAGTGTGTTGGCCACCGTCGTGAGAACGCTATTGGTCGGCAGGTTTCCTCCTTTAGGGCTATCCGGAATATTTTGGTAACTGATACTAGAGTTACCTGCAAAAAGCAACAAATCTTCATACTCAAAAAAAGATGCATATTATGATGTTTGTTGTACATGATAAATATTTTTGCTTGCTATAAAAAAATGGATCACAAAACTTCACGATCACCTCCAAGAAGAAGTATTTCCAAATTATAATTATAATACTGCTAATTACTGATGTATTATTGCGTAAAAGTTGTTATAATGACGCTACAAAAATAGAATTGTAAAAACATTAAAACTGTTACCATTTTAAATTTGTTAAAAAATTATTAAAAAGTTCATAAGCGCAAAATGAAAAATCCCAAAGTAAGTTTATAGGTTGACTTCATAAAAGAATTAAAAGGTGGCTCCTCCAAGATCAACCTTGCAAGAGGAGCAACAATAATAACAAGTAAACAAAACAAGATTAAGCCAACTTTTCACAGTGGTTGCTGAAACAGTGTGTGGAATTTCATCGCGCGACGCCGTGCCGGAATCGAGAATGTTTTCGCTGTCAATTTTCTTGGAAACACGACAATGCGACGCGAGAAGAAGCTTGTATTCGTGACCAAGCTGCTGCATGACGTCGACCAACGAAAGACTGAAAGTGAACACCAGTAAAGTGAAAGTTAACAAGCCGAAATAAAAACGGTTTTGTTTGAGAAAAAAATTTTGTTTCAGTTTGAAAAATAAAATGCAATAGGCCTACGCGATGTCGATTTACCTGTAAATAGAAAAAGAAACGGTCGAATCGTATGTTCTCTCGACAAACTTGGTTTGAATGCGATTGACTTTGAGAACAGACATGATCTGGTTTTCCTGGTCTTCTTCGAGAACGACAGATACCTACATTCAATATACAAAAGCAATCAAATACCGATGAACAAAACATGTTTATCAAAGTTAAATCTGAATCATGCAAAACAGCAAAAAGACGTTTGAGAATTAAAACCGGCGTTTGCAGACGATGATAACATGCTGTCATGGGGTTGATCCGTGAGGCAACAAAAATTGACGTTTTAATAGAAGTTTCAGCAGCACTTACTACAGGTAAAGTTAATTTTCTTTAAACACGGTTCTAGAGGCTCATTTCAGGGGCGCCGGAGTTTTTTTGCCAGGGGGGACAAAGTTTAAAAAAGAACACTTTTTTTTTGTTGAAAAGACACTGCCAACAAAAGCAAATTTTGGTAGGCATACTGCAATTTGAAATTTTAGTTGACATGATAGAATTTCAGTTTGCACAAGACAGACCGGTATCTCGGAAAAGCTTTATTTTGCTAATCTGTTATTGGTTCGATCAATTTTTCGGCCAATGTCAACTCTTTTTAATAAACCTAGAGTTCAAAACCTTAATCTTAAGGTGTGCTGCATCTTGCAAAAGCCTTTAAGTTCACTCTGCCATGACCATTCACTGGGATAGCCGCAGTAATAGCCAATTTTACACAAGTTTTTCTCAATTAGGCAAGACATTAAAAAAATACAATTCTATAAACTGGTTACTAAACCAAAAGCTGTTCAACATAGGCTACCCACAACTAAACTTTTGTCAAAAGCACACAAGCTAGTTTCGAAAACAGCATTCAACAATTGCGACGTTCATGCACACAGTCGAATGCATTTTGCTTATGAATATCAAAATATGTTCTTCACATGCTAATCAGTGAATAGCCTTTAGTTACCCACAACAGAACGCTGGCTAAAACATTTACGCTATCAAGAATACCAAAGGTTAAAATAGATGGAACAATAAAAAACTTAAAGAGCTATGAACAATTGGGTAAAAAAAAAAAACGTAATTACATGAGCATGAATGGCCCTTTGGATTGAGGTTTGATGTCAATTATTAAACGCTGCACAGTTAATGTAACTGTAACCCAAAATAATTTATTAGTGTTTCGCTTGCTTTGGCAAAGTCATCTGCAACGGCTTGTAAATTGATATTGTCCGACAAGTTTAAATGAATACTTGCTAACATTCGATTATTGATACTGTTGTCTGTCATAGTGCTTTTAAGCTATGTTTTGATTCTTCTCATGACACTGAAATTCCTTTCTGCAAAAGCCGAAACGAGAGCTACGCCGCAGTAAATTTAAAGCAATTTATGTATTTCCAAAAAGCTTGCTTGTCGGCTTTTTGCTTAAAACTTTGCAAACTGTTAATATTTTTGTTACTTTTTTCAGAGGCGTCGTACTTTCTTTGTTAAATAACTTAATATAAGCAGTAGGTCTGCGAGTTCTTTTGTAAACACGTCAAAACAAACAAGACTCTTAAAATGTTACGTTATAATCACATATATACCACAGTCCTTCAAAAGGTCTAAGAATGTCACGCGTCTAGTCTTGGTGTTTTTATTTTTAGACTTTAATGTCGGCCATAAGTGAGTATTGAGTACCCGAGTCGGACAGCTTGTGTTGCTTGTTAAAATTAGATTAACGCCACAATTTCTTTGCTTCTAAATCAAAATTTTTTTTTTTATTACTAGAAACTTTTGCTCTTTGTGAGCACTTAGAAATTTTCTGATGCTTTATTATTTTTTTTAGAACGATTGGTAGTTTAAGTATCCCTGATTGTTGCATATGACTATTTGCCATCAGTTAATGAATCAAAAATTGATTTTCGGCTAAGATATAATTCAGTTTACTGATTCAAGTAGAATAAGATGTTTACCAGAAGTTGAGGTTGCTTACCATATCAATAACTCTATATTGCATACGTTAAAACTTTTGTTTTGCTTTTATTACTGTACTATGAGTCGTGATTGTCTTTGTAATTTTACAAACATTGTTAAATTTAATGGTGATCAAGATTATATAGGTTAAATGAAGAGCATAACTAAAAAAATTTATCTGTAATACCAATTTTAAAAAGTACAATCTGCCCCCTCTGCCCCGTGTTTTTAGAATATCAAAAGGCAGGGGGTAATTGTCCCTTTTTCCCTCCGCTTCCCGAAAGCTGGCTCATTTATAAGTGCCTGAATGAGTGGCTGGCAGCATGGTCCATTTGTTAAAGCGCCGAGCTTATGATCAACATGGTCTCGGTTGAAAACCCACTTGCGCCATTCTGTTGTTTCCTTGGGAAAGACACTTTATGGTACTTTCCCCTGCTTGGTGGTCTTGGCAGGCAGCTTTAAATTACAGTCATATCTCTATTAAGTTACAAGCGTACAGCAATATCTTAGCATCTCCGCAAGCAGGTCGGGGTAATTGCCTACCCTTTGCATTAGCGCCTCCGTCGCTTTCCTGCGAGTCAGGAGGATAAATAGGTCTATAGAGATAAAATAAATAAGTAATTAAAAATAAGGTTTTAAATTTATAAAGATTGAAGAGCGACGAAAAAGAGCGGACAATACATTGAAACATTAACAATGTCAAAATGAAAAAGCTGCATTCTTGCTAGATGCAAACATGTCAAAAGCGGTAACATTTCCTGACCCCATTTAAATATCGAGTCATACAGAAAATCCACAGAGGCTTATCATTCGTGAATTACCCTTAGACTTAGACCAGAGACTAAAGTGATTAACCTTGTGAAGGTAATTAGCAAGAAGAGTGTTGTGCTGTTGCAACCTGAACGAGAAAGAGCGCAGCAAGCGGAGCGAGGGAGGATAAGTTTCTCAGAAAATACTGAAGGGATTTGATATTGAAAGAGACTAGATTGGATACCGCGTCGCCAACTGGTGTAGAGGGATATACGTTGGGGGGAAATAAAAGATGAGAAGGAGAGTTGTATGGTGGAGGGGTCAAGAGTGGCACCAACTTTAGCAAGAGAATCAGCTAAGTTGTTGCCTGGAAGAGAAAGAATGACGTATTTGCTCACCTTTTCGATTTGGAAATCGCAAACCAACTTTTTCGAGTCAATTTTCGACTCGTCGACTAGCTTCGACGATCTTCCGCTTTTTGCACGCGGCAATTTTGTGGCGTCATTTGATTGTTTGTTGAAATTGGGAGGAGGTGGGGATTGGTAATTTTCTTGGATCTGACGGAGGCATTTTATCGCGGTGTGGATCTAAAAAATTGTCAATTCATTCAAAGTTATATTGCTACTTAGCGAAAGTTGTAGAACTACAACTGAAAGAAAGCTCCCCACCTTTTTGTGGCTGATGTGCAAGGTCAAATGAGGCAGCTGGCCGGTCATGAGCAGGACGGGATAGTTGGGGTCCAACGTGGGTACCGATCTTCGTTCCGCAGTCAACTCGACCGTGAAACGCTTGATCAAATCCATCGGACCGCGGGCTTCGAAATGATGCGGATCCCACTTGCTCCAGTTGGGCACCACGAGGACTTGGAGGTCGGCGAAGGTCACGTGATAGCGCTCGTACATTTTTTTCCGGAGCATCTGCTCGGTGAGGAACTCGTGGTCGATGAAGTGCTCGGTGGTCTGGAAAGGGGGCTCCTTCTCGGGAAACGTTTCGACCTTGTCCAAGTTGCACGGTTCGGTTGTAGGCGTCGCCAATGGGGTAGCATAGTCGTCATCGTCCGAAAAGAGCTCGTCCATTGCACCCTCCTCAGCGCAATAGACATCATTCACGGTTTTTTTCACGTCAGTTTTGGGAGGATTTAAGGATTCTGGAATCACACGTAAACGTCACTTTGTTTGGAGCAGAAATTTCCAAAAATATCATTTAAAGTTGTAAAATAAATTTGGACAAATTAAGTTTATTTTATAAAGCTTCGACTGGAAACGAAAACAAAAGATAAAAGGTGTGGCTGTTGTGGTGATGGTAGTGGTGGTGGTGATGGGATTATCCGACCCATTCCTAGGGATGATGGAGCGGATCAACTTCGCGGATTCCCAATAATCTGGCAAACCCTCAAGGACAAGACCAGAGATTAAGTTCAGGGCAGTCTAGCACGAGTTGGAAGATGTCTCGTGATTCGGAAATACAGCTGCTGTACGAAAAAGTCTCGGCTCGACCAACCATCTGGAGGTATGTAGCAAGAGTGCTGTGCCCGTTGCAGCGTAAACGAGAAAGAGCAAAGGAGGCGGAACGAGGGAGGTAAGCTCCTCAGAAGATACTGGAGAATTTAATGTTGAAAGAAACCAGATCGGATACCGCGTCTCCAACTGGTGTAGAGGAATAAGTGTTAGAAAAAAATAAGAGGTAAGAGGGAGAACGATATGGTAAAGGGGGTTGTTAAAACCTGTAGGTTGATAAACGAAAAAGGAAGGCAGTCATTTAAGATGAAGATCATTGTCCATCTGTGACCGCTCAGTGGACAGCAGCGACAAAAAACAAGGAGAAATATTCACAAGGGGTTGCCCGAGCACGGGACCTTTGGGAATTGACAAGCCATTTTGGCACTCCACTAGTGCAGGAAAGGGGATTACACCACCGCGATGAGGTGGCTTGTCGTTTGTGTAGAGATGAGAAAGCGTCGTTTTATTAAACATTATCTTAACAATTCAACGCATCCGAAAATTCTATTGTTTTATTGGAAAAGACTCTTCATGGCGGTTTTGGCATTGAGAAAAAACAGAAAAATTTCAACAGGCCGGAATATTTTCTAATCTGCGAAAGCAATTTGCATTTATTGCTTGACAGTTGCTGGACGTAACTTAAAAATGAGCATTGTTTTAACGACAAACCTGAGTGGTTGGCAAAAGTCATGTGACCAAGACTAAGCACAATCATGCTGCTATTAGATGACGTCCAATCTTCCGGGATTAGAATGTCAGGCGCAAAAATGTCCAACGAAATTGCCCAACTCTTTTTGTTGACCTGTTAATATTGAATTTAAACAATACTTAGCTGCGACGTGTATGGAGCAGATATCAAATTTCACATTAACGCTTAAAAAGAAGTTCACCGACTTTACCCGGGGTTGCTGAGATTAATCAGAGCTGATACAGCTAGTCGCAGCACTAGCTGGAAAACATTGATCAATGCCATCTTTGCCTTCTTACCATTTACCGTATTTGCCGGACTATAAACCGCACCAGATTATAAGCCGCACCTCACCAATTTTTCCCAGAAAAAAACCGCACCGCGGTATAAGCCGCACCAGACTATAAGCCGCATTTTTAAAACACTAAATGTAAGGACTTTAGCCCCATTTTATCGTAAATAAATCAGTTAAAAAAATCTACTGACAACACCAAATAGTATATTCACCAAATTATTTTATTAGTTTTCTGAGAATTCATCATAATTTTCATCACATTCAGAATTAATATCAGTCAATTCATCTGAATCTACTACCGGTACTTCATTTTCTTCTTCTACTTCACCTTGTACCCCAGAACTATTAATGATGCCTGCTTTAATAAAGCCATTAATTATTGTTGATGTTGGGATAGTGTTCCAAGCTTCAAGAATCCATTCAATTATTGTCACATAATCAACTCTTCGCTGTCTACCTGTTTTAGTAAAAGTATGATTTCCTGAGATCATCCACTCTTCCCAGGCTTTTCTTAATTTGGCTTTAAATGATCTATTGACTGAGATATCAAGAGGTTGAAGAATTTTAGTCAAGCCACCAGGGATAACAGTTAAAACAGTATTGGCTCGTCTCACTAATGACTTTACAGTTTCGGTAAGATGGGCACGCATTGAATCGCAGATAAGCATTGAGGATGATGTGTGAAAAAACCCACCTGGTCTTTTAATAAATACTTCATTAATCCATGCCCGCATTAAATTCTCGTCCATCCATCCTTTTTCATTAGCCTTCACCACAACTCCATCAGGAAAATTACCTTTAGGCAATGTTTTCCTTTTAAAAATTACCATTGGTGGCAACTTTAATCCACTTGAAGAACATGCTAAAACAACAGTACATGATGTTTTTTCGTTTCCCGTTGTTATAATTGGAACTGAATTAGCACCAACCTGTTCAATGGTCCGATTAGCTGGCATATCAAAAGGGACAGGTACTTCGTCCATATTGACGATGCAATTATGATCTATATTTTTCTCTTCAATTTTCATTAAACAAAATTGACGGAATGTACTGGCTTTTTCCTCAAAGTCAGAAGGAAGCCGTTGGGATAAAGTAGTTTTGCACCGAATGGAAAGATAATTTCGTTTCATAAATCTGGTGCACCAAGATTGAGCTCCTGTGAAGTTCGTAATGCCCATTTCTTTGGCTAATGCCTTGGCTTTGAGCCGTATAGAGACCGTTGAGATGCTTCTACCAACTGATCGCATTTCAAGAACCCAATGCTTAAGATTATCTTCAAGTTCTGGCCATCGTGGAGTGTTTCCACGTAAGCTTTTACAGGTCTTTTTGGTTTGCCTCAGCACATCTTCTTGCTTTCTCCATCTTCTAATCATTGACTCGTCGACATTGAGTTCCTTTGCAGCTTTCCGGTTTCCATTTGCTTTAGCTAATTCAATCGCTCTTAATTTCCACTCTGTGGTGTATGAAGATCTTTTCATGGCAAAAACTTTAAAAAATTTATTACAACGTGGATTTGCCTAAAAATATACTGTAAAAATTTATTATATCTTTAAGTAAATGTCAAATATTATAATTTATTACCGGTGCTATTTTGAAATCAGTTATAATAAACAACTAGGCTGACTACCTCCTAAACAAAGTTATAATAATCAACTAGGCTAACTACCTCTTAAACAGCTAGCTAACCACTCTTACGCTGCATTTTTAAAACTAGAGAAATATTCAAGCATTTTATAACTTGTTATGAAAATTATGACGAAACAAGACTATCTATTAGCAAATGGAAACTTAAAACATGAATTGAATGGACTGGTGTTCCTAGCCATTACTAGATTCAGGTTTTTTAAAATTTTCTGGTTTTAAAAAAATTTAAGATTTTAAACGTTAACTTATAAGCCGCACCTGACTACAAGCCGCACCCCTTAAATTAAAACACATTTCAAGTTTTTAAGTGCGGCTTATAGTCCGGAAAATACGGTACTAATCTTTCGTTTTATTATTTATGAAAAATACACTACGTTTTGTACAAAAATTTCATATCTGTACGGCCACAATGATCTTTTTGGTGTTTTATTTCAAGTGCAGTGATCGCTGTACGTGAGCAAAGCGACTCCGTTTAAAATTTGTCGTGAAGTGTTTTTTTCTAAAGCACAATCGAAGCCACTCCGGTAGATTGAGCATCAAACTGACGTCCCTACGCGTGATTCACATTGATTGCGGGAACATCAGCTCTCAAAGCCTTAATAAGTAGTGACAGTGCTGCGAGAGGTAGTTTTAAAAATCAAAGCCGCTGTTATGTATCTACTTTACACAAAAATCGATTGCTTGATGTGGCTTCTGTTTTCAAACGACATAAAATTGAATTTAATCAGCCAGGTGCAGCCAATTGGCTGCGAGCGAGCTCTCAGTTGAGTAATCTCATAGGCTAAATTTTTTTAGACAAGCGTGACACACTAAGATCTTTATGCTACTTGTAATTTGGTGATAATCCATCAACCCGATATGAAGGTTTAATGCAAGGGAAAATTACATTCAACAGGAAACAACTAATTGATTTGCTGTTCTCGCTTGTAAAACGATCCGCAGTTTTTTTCATCATTTTGTTACGCAATTTTTATTTTAAAATAACTAGCAGCAATGTTACTGTAGTTCAAAATCAAACAAACAAGAACAAAGTTGTCCTTGATTTTATAAACAGATGCCGCAATTTATGAACAATGTTGTAGAATAATGCAAGCAAATAAACATTAGCTTTATTCAACAGAAAAGAGGCTGCATCCACCAACTGTGATCAACCGCAACTAAATACACATGAATTTTACCATGCGTGCAACTGTTAAAGCAGCTTTAAGCACATCACTAATTATGCAGAAAGATGACGTGATTAATACAGTGCACAATCGTACAATGCAGGTTTGATTACACGACATTCACCCCAGCATGCAAAATAGTAAAAATTACATTACAGAGAAAAGCAAACGCAATATAAGTTGGGTTAAGAAAATAAACCCCAAGCAAAACACTCAAACTAATTGTACTGTAATCTATCGGGAGGTTGTCTTTGGCGACTGGAGCGCCAATTAATGAGTTTGCAGATTAGGTTGATTATCCGAATCACTTGTTCTAGGAAGATCATGCGAACCGCTATCCGTTTTTTTTAATGTAGAAAACGGAATTTGGTTAGTTTTTGAAAAACTTAGGACTCATTTGCTTCTCCTGGACCAGCTGGAATAGGTGCAATATCTCTAGCAAAAACAGTAACCTCACAACCTTTGGATGATCACTAATTAGCGTAAAGCAAATCCATTTCTTTTACAACAAGGTCACACTTATCTCGTACATATTTACGCATATATTCAGGGCCAGGTTTAGTCATGCAGATTGGAGTATCTGTACCAAAATAAAACGACGGGGAAAATTTAAAAAACGATCATGGGAAACTTCATTCGTAGCTGTGCAAAGTAGTGATCGCAATTTTTTTTAAAATCTACGATGGCCGTCTCCCAATTAGCAATTTCTAAGCCGTTTGTGCGGAGCGCTAATTTTATAGTGTTTCAAATTATGCCATTGAAACATTCGCAGTGAGAATTATCGCGAGCGTTATACGCAAAGGAAAACGTAGTCGCAATTTCCCGTTCATTTAAAAGTTTCTTATTCTTTCTCGATACAAAACACTTTGCATTATCACTATGCAATATAGCAGGAAAACGGAGTACACTAAACAGTGATCTCAAACACGATATAACTTGCGAAAATTAGTATCTTTACACGCGAAAACAAGGGAAAATCGTAAAAACTTATCCACAACTGTAAAAATGTAATAATTTTTGCTTTTTGAAGGCAGAGGGCTTTTAAAATCCATTCTTAACTTTTTGAAAGGTTGCCAACTTTTGATCAAATTCGCAATAAGCGGTTTAAAGACTTCGACTTAATTTCACAACAAATTGAGCGTGTACTAGCCATTTTTTTTTTTAGGTTTTCAAGCAAATACGGCAAATTTTTTTGTGGGATGTAGTGATACATTTTAGTTATTCCAAGGTGATATAAACTTACATAAATTTCATAAATTACAATTACAGTTATAGCAGTAATACTCGTAAATAGTGCGATCATCGCCGGACTACTTTAACAATAGCGGCAGGTTCCTTTTCAACGTTTGCATAACGTTTCTCATTTAAATTGAGCGTTCTTGACAAAAAAGCGACGAGTCAACCATTTTGCTGAAGAACTGCGGATAGAACAACATTGAAAGCACCGGTTTTCAACGTAAACGGCCCATTTTCATTTATACTTGCAAGCGTTACATCACCTAATTCACTTTTTAACTGATAAAAACAGCGTACAACATTTTCGTTTAAAGGAAACCTTAGCGATTCTACTAGAGGTTTTACTTTACGAGAGAAACGAGACAACCATTTTGAATAATATGCGAAAAGGCCGATTGCCCAGCTCAACTCTCTTTGTTTTTGGCACCGCTATGTCCAACAAACTTTTTACACGCTCAGGGTCTCAGGGTCTGGGTGCTGTGTACGATCATGGATTTGGCACCCCAATAAGGAAATACAATCGGACGAATAAGCACATTTGTTCTTATTAGACGTAAAGTCAAGTTTCGTTGTTATTTCAAGAAGATGCTGAAGGTTTGCATCGTATTCTTCTTTGGGTTTGCCACAAATAATGATGTTATCAAGCTATGAAAATGTTCCTTTACAATTATTGCGTTCAATTATATCATCAATTATATCCGTTGGAACCATGGAACTGCATAAGTCAGAACAAACGAAATTCTTTTACTCTGGCAAGTTTTCCATTAGCCTCAAATGCTTTATACGGTCGTTCATTTATTGAAATTTTCACTTGGTGGTAGGCACTTTTCAAATTTAAAGTGCTGAAGTGGGAGCATTGTGCCACTTTATTTACCTAATTGTGTACGTTAGGCGGCAGATAGCCATCTAATAGCATATATTTATTAATGGTCTCCCTAAAATCAAGGCATATTTTTTTTATGATTTTCTCCGGTGAAAAGAACTTGTATGCGCAAAGGGAAAGAGCTTGGTTCTATAATATTTTCTTTTAAATCGTTTTTTACTGTTTCAGCAACAAATGTTTCGTTTACCAAAGAATAAATACTTACGCGATTTCGTGATTATAGGCTAATAGTCACTTGCTAAATGTTCGAACAATCGTGACACAACATTCGTCTTAATACCCAGCGAAGATCTTGGACCACCAAAATTAAATCGAACGTGACCATGCAAACTTAAAATATGTTGCTCAACAATAACATTGGTGAGTAAATCTTTAAAAACATCCAGTTTTACATTGCAGTAAGTTCGATTTTGCAAACGAATGGTAGACAAACTATTTTTTACTTTAACAACGTTTCCGGTTACCGCTAAACCAATCTCGTTGCTCTCATTACTACGCTAAAATTTTTGATTGACATAACTCAACGTTAAACTGGTGTCAATTAGGGCGTTCGCGGCAACATTGTTTACCAATATACGCCATTTACAACATCAGGAAGGCCAGTGGTATCGTTTATAAATGCCTTCATCATCATCATTAGAAACAACTGAACTGTTGGACCTTTTAATGCAGGAACGTAATTGTTTCGCAAAATGCCCATAGCTACCGCATGTAAAACCTTTACTTCTTTGGGAAGGACATTGAAATTTTGTGGAGTTGGTTTGCACCGCAGCGTTCACATTTCTTCATCCGCTGTCGAATTATACATGCATCACAAGGTTTTTCGGAACAAAACGGTTCAACAACCTTTTCAAGTTTTATTTTGCAACTTTCGATGGTAGAAACCGGACTAACTTCAAAACCTTTACCGTTAGTCACAGTATAACTCTCCGAACTTTTCTGAGTCGTGTGAAAGTATCGGGCTTGATTAAATATGACTTCTAATGTCATCGAATCGTCTCTTGTATTCTCTAGGAGTCTAGATCTAATCGATGTATTAATAGATAGTAGACTAGATATGAAAGCATCGCAAATTGCTTCACTTTGACAAGCACCAGCCATTACTGAACGGTAATTACAATCCCTTGCCAGTTGCTTCAGTTTCTGCAAATAATTGCCCTTGCTGCTCCTTGCATGTCATTAGCAAATGTCCTGCAAAAATATGTTGAAAGGTTTAATGTAAAGTCTTTCCAAGGTTTGTATCGCTTACCGATAGGTAAGACATTCACTCACGTAATCTTATACATCTTTGCTGATATAAGCAATTCAACATTTAAACTTATCTTATGTTGCAGGCTCAGCAGGAAAAGCATTTGGAAATTCGAAAATATACAATACAAATGCCTCCACTCTTTATTAGCTTGCTTCGAATTAGGATCGGCATTGAAAACGCTTAGTTTAATAAACTTAGTATACATCTTTTTTCAGTTGAATAAATCGTTGTAGAGTGTAGACTAATGCAAGCAAATAAACATTAGCTTTATTCAACTGAAAAAGCGCTGTATCAACTAACTGTGATCAACAACAACTGAAAACATAGGAATTTTAGCATGCGCGCAACTACTAAGTAGGGATTTTAGATATCAATGTTTAGATGTTCTAATATAATATATAATATAGGTGTTCTAAAATCCCTACTACCAAGGCAGCCGTAAGCACACCACGAATTATGCAGAAAGATGACGTGATTAATAAAGTGCACACGCGCACGGTGCTGGTTCGATTACACAACATGACGAGCTGCAACATTGAAATTTTTATTATTACAATTAGATGAAAAAAGGTTCAAAGGTTGTTTTATTGAAAAGCGCTGACTCACATTAGTCATAGATTGATGCATTGCAAAGAAAGAAAAGTTTGATTTTATTAAGCTAACTTCGACTTTAAAATTTAAAAAAATCGATTTATTTCAATTCTATCAAAGCGATAAACAAACTTGTATAGCATTTGCTCTTATCTCAATCATAGTCACCTTTGTAGATAAGTAGCACGACCGCATTTAAAAATTTATCGAGAAGTCTCTTTTTCAAAGACACAATGAAATCACTCATACTGAGGATCGAACTCGTATTTTTTTGCTCGCGAATCTAAGGGTTGCACACGGAGGTATTCTGCTCGAAAATGAGGAAGCCGCAGATTGTTAAATCAGGAATGATTACGCTTCATGATGGGGAAATCAAATCAGCTAAGCGACACGAAGTGGACGGTTTGAAACAAGTTAAGTGGGTTTGCTTTATAGGCGCTTGATTTTAACGTTTATTTTTGTTTTTTAATGTATAATTTAAAGTTTTACAAGTTCGGCACTGCTAAATATAAATTTGCACTTTCCTTAATTATATAGCGATTAATTTTTCATAGTCGGCAGCGTGTTGGATTGCAATCGGCATTGGTCTCAATTCAAAACCTACTCGCGCCATTTTCTTGTGTTCTTGGAAAAGACACTTTACGGCACTTTCCTTTGGTTGGCGGTCTTGGTAAGCAGTTACAAATTTTAGTCATATTTCAATAAAATTTACAAAATCCAAAAAAAAGATTTCTATTGCAAAGCAATATTTTGGCATCTCGAAACCAGATCAGTGTTATTGCTTGCGCTATGTATATTGTTCACGACGCTTTCCTGCGAATTAGGAGGATAACTATAGAGACAAAATGAACTAAAAATGAAAATGAAATGAAAAAAGTTGCTTAATATCCAGATTTGTGCGTCAAGAATGAAACAAATTCAAAATACCTTGACAGAAGTTTCTTTCCCTTCAATCACTCGATTAACCGCGTTCTGCACTTTAGCTCTGGTTTGTCGCATCCAGAGATCGTAGCGTTGCCGCGCTGCTTCTGCGAGCATCTCGCTCTTGATCGCTTTGTTTGTTTGCTTATCTGTAATTGGACGCAAACGGCTAGTAAAATCGATGACGTTTGAATCAGAAATCACAGGCACCTTCGGGCGGAGTCTGGAAGAATCGCTTCAGTTTGTCGATGAGTCCAGGAACGAACGTCAGGCACAGGGGGGCGGTGATGACCTCGAGGCGGTCGGAGAATTGTGTGTTGCGATCGGGCAGTTTCTCGTAGGTGATGCTTAGAACGGCGACACGGCCGCGGTGTTCGGCGTCTTCGCGAGTAGCAGCGTCGGACGGCTGAAAAGCTTGACGTAAGTCCGCAGTCGTATTGGAAATCATAACTCAAGTTTGTAATAATCTTGCTTCTTCGTTTGATGGCGAGTTACTATTATGAAAAAAACTATGTTAAATATATTACGATTATATACAGCAATAATAATCCATTCATGCCAGAATTAAAGTGTTTAAAACAAAATAAAAAGAAACCATAAATATTTTTGGCTTACATTAGTCCTCTTTAGGTGAATAAAATGTTAAAAAATTTTGCCATGAAATTTAAAGATTGAGGTTAATCACCTGATTACGTAGTTGTTTATCAACTTGGTCACACGAGGTTTTCATAAAGGGGAATTAATGAGTAATTGATTTAATCAAATTCTTAACATCTGAAGAGAGGTAATGTAAGCCAAAAACGTTCGTCGTCGCTTGAAGGGTATCCACTCCAGGTCAGACACAAACAGGACTGGGGCCGAGGGTTTATCCTTTTACTACCCCAGACTGCTGCACTGCCTGGATCAGATGCTGGCAGTGATGTCATTAAGCCAGCATTGAGTTTCGTCATCAAAAACCGTCAAACCTCGTGCTCCATGTGGTGCCCGATGTATAGGGCACGCTGTTAGTACATGGTCTGTGGTTTGCTCAGAGGCGCCACACTCGCAATTCGGTGAAGGAGCGAGACCCCATTTGTGCATGGACGAATGGAATTGCCCAACACCAGTTCGCAGGCGGTTGAGCTTAACCCAAGCTGCTCGGGGTAAGCCCATCCCAACAGGCCTGGCACCGGTCTCGGGCACAAAAGCACGGAGCCTGGAAGCATTTTCACAATACTCCGCGTTCCATTTGTGATTTGTCCATTCAGAAGCGCGGATGCCAAGTCTGGCAAGGTTGTCAAAAAGATTCCGCGCATCTGGCACGGGCGTATGGATCTTAGTCTCACTTGGCGATTATCTAAGGACCCACTTAAGATACCATACAAGATATGATCGGGGTCCAGAGATCCACGGTAAGCCAAGGAGAGTGTCGCTCCCATTCGGCGAAGCTCGGCTGCCTGAGAGTACAGGTAGGTGGTCCGTTGGAGTGGGACGCAGGCATCCAGTAACTATGCACAAGGCGTCATTCAAGACACTGTCAATGAGGCAAGTGTGAGCACTGCGACACCAGACTGGCACACAGTACTCAGCTGTTGAGTAGACTAGAGACAAGGTGGCTATGCGTAGTGTTTTAGCACCAGCACCCCATCCCGAGCCCACGAGTCGCCTCAGCAGTGTGACGCGCGAGGATAGTTTTTTGCGCAATGCCACTAAATGGTGACGAAACGTGAGCGATCTGTCCAGTTTTACCCCAAGGTATGTAGGGGTTGGACAGAACGGTAAAAGTCTACTATTGTTGTAGACCTTTAGCTCACGTTTGGCCTCTCGGTTGTTTAAGTGAAAGGCTGCCGTCACCGTTTTAGTGTGACTGAGCTTCAACCTCCAAGTCTGGAGATACGCTGAAAGTGTGGACATGTCTTGGCTTAAAGTCCCCTCCAAGTCCTTCCAGTTACCAGAAGAGTGCAACAATGCTAGATCATCAGCATAAGCAAACTTTCTGAAAATCATGGAAGAAAGATCGTACGTATAGATGTTAAATAGGAGGGGAGCCAAGACCGATCCCTGAGGAACGCCGTTTTTAAGACGGCGTAGCCTGCTTTGCTTGCTGTCACCGGTGGTAAGGGTGAAACTTCGATTTCGGACAAGCTCCATGATCATTTTGACCATGTGCTTATCCGGAAGTAGTCTCAGCAGCTTGCAGGTAAGGCCACGGTGCCAGACAGTGTCATAAGCAGTTGTCAGATCGATAAATACGGTACCGGCCTTCTTTTTAGCCTCGAAAGAATCCTCGATGTTCTGGGTTAGCAGAACAACTTGATCTGATCAATTTGATATACAACTTGATGTAAGCCAAAAATGTTTATGGCTTCTATTTGTTTTATTTCATACATTATATTTCTGGTTTGAATGGATTAGTGTTACTGTATATAGTTTGGTACGGTTGAAAAAAGTATACTCTCTTCCAAAATTGCATTTAAAGTTAAATATGATGATGTTCTATTTAAAGACGCAAAAAGGACTGCATAGTCTGTCGGGTTACACAGCGATCGCAAACCGCAACAAGCAGAGCAGTTGACCACAGAACTTAGTGAACAACTTGCTCGTCGAGGGTTGGGCGGTCGAAAGCACTGACGTTTTGAGCATTGCAGTTCTTCCCCGAACAACGTTTAGTCTCGAAAAGCCTCAACGGTAATTTTCTGGTAGACAAACGTCGCTGATTATGTGACCGAACTTCAGAAAAAGTTTCGGTGGGTTTTAATTACGTGAATCGAAACGTTTCGAATTTAATTTCAGCGCTGTTCCGCAGAGGAATGAAATCAAGGTACAAGTAGATCAATGAAGATGAATGGAAATAACAATCCGAACATTATGCGGCTGGTTTCTGCTGTTTGCCTACCTTGGTGGTTGGAAAGGGAAGAAAAGGGGACCAAGAATCGGCTTGCTTCTTTCGGTTTTTGCCGTTAGTAGGGTCATCCACGGGTGATTGTCGTCGCGTTTGGCGAGTCGACGGGGTGATCAGGTCGCAGATGTGAGCATTTAATAGGTTCAAATCTCTCAGGTGAATACTGCCCAGGATAAGTGTGATTTGGTGAGTGAAATATCTGAAAGAATTAAAGGAGTTGATTGGCTTATGTTGATTACATGTTAAGGTGCTTTTTGGTCATTGTTCATTGCTCATGTTTTAGAAATTCTGTGAAAACCTAAAAGAATTGCCGTTAGTTCCTCGCTGTTAAACTATGAGAAAAAAATTCTCATTCAGCTGTAACAAAAATTTTCTATTAAAGTTTTAAACAAATTTTTAAGCAACGTTAAGTCAATCTCAACACAATTTTCAATTGGGTTGTTACTTTAAGTTGTAAAATAACATAAAAAATGAAATATTAAACATTATTTAAACCAAAGGCGCTGAGGTTTGTTTTAAGGAAAATAAAAACACTGTAATATGTTCGCAATATGAAATCAAAAATAATGTTATTAAAATATGTACATTGAGGATTACTCATCAAAAGTACTAAAATGGGAAAAGATACAGAAGCCATGACGTAAAGAGAAACTCAAAATTTAAAAACTTAAACTAATTTTAATCGGAAAAACTTGCTATTTTTTTCAAATAAATTTTCAAAGACTTAAATTTTCAAACATAACAACCACTCGAAGTCAGCCACTCGAAAAACTAAAGAAAGAGTTTAAAAGCTGAGTACGACAAGAATACGCTACAGGTAAACTACGAGAGCGAGAGAACTGCTTTTCTGACGTAATTTTCATTTTAAACAAGCTTGCCTCGGGCTCCATTTGCTTTTAATTTTGACGTCATTACATTCGAGAGATATAAGTCCGACATTGGTTTGGTCTTTCAGCAGCAACTTTCCGCTGCTCAGCGCAAAATTAAGGTCGAGCAACACCGAATCGCGCATTAGAAACGTGTCGATCGTGTCCTCATTTGACAATTCATCACAGAACATCTCGAAGATCTCGTCGTCGTCTATCAAATAAAGTTTGGGGGATAAAAACAAGAGAACAAAAAAAAAAAATTACACAAAAAAGTATAAACGAGAGAAGGAGAGAACAATCTTTTTCTTACTTAGATCTTTGAAAAGACTGTCATAAACAATAGAAGGGTTATTTTGGGCGTCAGTGACGTTGAGAATCAACGCCTGTTTGTCATACGAGAGCTCCGACGACGATGTAAGCTCGTGTCCTTCCCCGTTTTCTTCTAAGAAAGACTCCCCTTCTTTTGATTCACTGGACGAGTTTTTCCATTTTCTAAGAAGCAGAGAATATAACAGAACAAAACAGAAATTTATTTGTCCAGTATGTTTGACATGCACATTGCTGTTAAAAGAAAAACAATTACAAGAGACAAAAATAAATTATAGTAAGAAACAAGCAAATATTAAGTACATGTATTACAATTACAAGAGACAAAAATATATTGCAGTAAAGAACAAGCAAATATTAAATATTACAATGCAAAAGTTTTTTTCTTTTTCTCCAAAATTATACTTGTTTAATTAATAAGTTAGAGCACATCAAATTCATAACTGAACTGGACAGCTGTCACACTTCATAATAATTTTAATCATAACGATGTCATTTTTCCCCGTATAAAGTAATTCATAGTTTCGTTAAAAGAGAATAATTGTGTCTCTTGATGGCTGCTTTTGTAGTATGCGATATACGTCCAATTTATTCTATTGCTCGTTACATGTATCTTCTTTTCTCTCTGCGCCGACAGTATGACGTAATATGTTTTGTTCAAGCTTTGCTATCTCGAACGTAGTAGAATATTCGCGTATAACAATCTCTCCAGGAAGTTCTGGCTAAATCTCGAATTTACGAGCAAGTTTACGTCGCATGATCTTGGTTTCTATGTAAAGCCGATGCGTAGCGATTATTGAGATGAGATGTGATTTAGAGACGACTGAAGCGGAAGTGATTGGTGGGGCGCGGAAGACCCGTTAGTTTTTGTATTGGTCGTCGAGTGTTGAATTTATTTTGTGCCAGTGGCTGGGAGTTGTGTTCTACAGAGGGAGAATTATTTGTGTTGATTGAGTCGAGTTATAGTGTTGATTTTGCTTTGCAGTTTGGCAAAGCGTGGAATAGAAGTTTCGTCGGACGTGATTTTTGTAATACATTCGTTCTTATTAGAGAGAGTGGTCTCTGTCTGTTGTGAAGAAGAGTCTTCAACGAAACCAATCCGAGCTTTTGTTAAACCAACTGTATAAACCGTCAGGCTCATAGCAAGACTACTTCTTGAGCCGGAATAAAATAAAATTTAGACACAGCTTTGTTTCAGAGCAGGTATTCGATTTACCTAGCTCAACTGGTCCTTTGGGATTCCCGAACAAAGTTTGTGACAACAGCGAAAGACTATTTCATGGTCATCAAGTCAAAACTGCCCATTTTCATGTTGTAGAATAAAGCTAATTTTACTTACATCAACAGCAACAAATAAGAAGAAAAGCACATATAAACACAAAAAAGTTAAATACACCATACAATACATAAGAGTATATAAATGTTTTTATTTCATTAGATATTTTTACTGGAGATCAGTTTTGAGTTAATATTGATTAATTTAATTGATTTAAAACCATTTAGAAAAATTTTTGCTTTGAAAGATTTTTTATGTTAAGGGGAATTTTATTTCAAATTTTACCCCATTAAAAAACAAGAAGATTTAGTATGCTGCAGTGTTACTTTTTGTAAATAGTAGTTCTCATTAGTGACAGATGTTATTTGATAATTGTGGAATTGGTTTGAAGGACATTTTGAAGTTTTCAGGAAGTCTTTTTTAATTGTAAGAATGTATAAATTATAAATTTTTTGATTGTAAGAATGCAGAGGTCAAGAAAAAATATTTAAACACTGGTATGTCAACGGACAATTTACGATTATAAAGTCATAAATCCGTACAGTTGTTAAAATTCGAAGATTTTTAAAAACAACTTTAATTTAAAAACATATACTGCCTCTTCATTACAGTCCCGGTAAAAACCTAAACTTTAACTTTTTTAATCATTAGCTAGGAGAAACACGAGCCGTAACAAAGACTTTTAAAAATTGTACAAAATAAAGGTTGTATAAAATATAAAATCAACAGCTTTCCTGTTGTTGGTCAAGTAAAAACAACCTTAAACTTGTAGCCTAAAAATAAATGTTTGTTTAGAACATGTAATGAATTACATTTCTTAATGTCCCTTAATAAAAGTTTGAAATTAAACGTGATAACGTCACAAACTGTCACCTACCTTCAAATGCAACGTGACAAAATCGGAAATTTGGTATCAACCCGTAAACTGCGGCGGCAATGGATGTGCCCGCTACCTCAAAAAAAGTCTATATATAGATACCGCCGCATTATAATACCAATAGCATTGTTTTAGTTTATATAGACTTGCCGCAAAGCAAAATTGTCAATTTGGATCTATATATAGACGCTGCCGCAAAATCGTGCATTTTGATGCAATCTAAAAATAGAGCCTACCGCAAACCAACGTGTACCAATTTTTAAAAAGCGTCTATATACCGGATATAGATGCGCCGCAAATTTTGGATTATTTTGGGAACGTCTATATGTAGTTCCGCTCCAGTTAAGGGGTTAAAATTAATTTCGCTGGTCAAAAAAAATAGGAGATAAAAATGGAATCAGAAAGAATGACAAACTACAAAAAGATTCGTTAGAAACGATTATTTAGCAACAAGTAACCAAACATCGGGACGTCTTTCAACTGTCGATGTGAATGATCTTTTGAAAAGTTTTAATAAAATTTTCCACCAAAAGTTGTCTTTAAATTTAACCATTTCCTTACCCCAACCATCCTCCCCACGGCCAGCCACGTTTCTTTTGGTGGGAATTTCCTTTCAGATGAGAAAATTTCTGCAACCAAAAATAATATACATAAAAAAGCATACTTTAAAACTAAAGGACCCAAATTTCCGACTACCTAGAAGGACCAAACGCGTCAATTCACGCACGCGCTTTGTTTGGAAATTTTTATGTGTTTCTCTCTGTATTATAAGGATTCTAAAATGCAAATCATACGCATTTAAAAAGTTATAACATTACCAAGTCTAAGTCAGTGATTCTCAAACCCAGGGTCGCGAATCAGAAGTGGGTCGCCGTTTAATTTGATTGGATCACCGACGACTGTAATTGTGTAAAATAAATCATTTTTGTTGTGATTTGTTAGTGGTTTCATTGATTTCTTTATTGCGTCATAGTCTAGGGTTGCCATACCGTCCGGAATTTTATGTTAAATTCTGTGCCCGGAAGAAATATTAAAAACACTCAAATGTCTGGAATTTCGATTCTAAGTGAAGGCCTTTTTTAGAGAACACACCATGATTTTGGGACGAAAATAGGAATATCCGAGAATCTCAGACAATTTGATTTTGCCCGCCCCTTCAAAAATGTTTTTAGCAGGACTGCCTATGTTTGTTCGGAATGTTGCCATATAATATGATACTAGCAATCCTAAATAAAGTGTGTAAAGAGATTGGGTCGCCAAAGCTTTCTTGTCTATTTTCAGCTAATGTTTGGGTCGCCAAAAAGAAAAGGTTGAGAAGCACTGATCTAGGTCAACGGAGCGAGCATGTTTTCAAAGTTTTATCACAAACACGACAAGCATTGTTTGCTGCAACACTTTTTGACATATTGGGCTTTGACACACCATACTGACGTCAGTTGTTCTATTTCTACACGATTTACCAGAACACTTGCGGCGGTCTTTTGGAGCAGGCTGTTTTAGGCTGTCACACTCTTTTTTTTTTCAGTTTTTGTGTAGCAGAAGAGGCTGTATTGGATCTCGTAGGTCTTTCAAAAGTCAATGATTCTTCAGCACCATTACGTCTACCACTGAGCTCTTCACATAGTTTTTGTAATTACCCTCTTACGATGATGTTGCTCTTGCACACAGATTTGTAGGTAACCCAAATGTTTATCAGAGCCATGTCAATGACATTACAAAAGGTGTGTACTGGCTATCTTCAGCTAGCAGTTTTCACTAAATACAGCCTGGACATTTGATCTAAAACATTCGCACCAACTTCGTCTGGTTATAAAAGAGTACAGTTTCAGGCATACGCTTCAAATTATTGTGCTCTGGAATAACAAGGTCTTTATGTAGAGTGCTCAGAATGTTTATAGTCTTCGATTGTTTGTACTGATAAGAAGTGATAGTCGCTGTAGTGTCCCCTGTGGAGTGTACAAACATGGTGTCATGCAACATACGCTTCTTCTTCAACAAGTCTGAAATTTCCCTTCTATTTGCTCGAATCGTCCCCACCATACTGCGCTGCCGTTTTGCAAGTCTCAATGAAAGGTTTAAGGAAGTGAAGTAATTGTCACATGTGACATTGAAATCTTGCCTGAATAAAGGACTCATTAGCTTCATCACCACATCCGTCGGCAAGCTGGCATCTCCACTTCTTGTCAAGTATTTTCCAAGATAAGAAAAAATCCCTTTTAGGCTATAGACACTTGCTGTCTACATCGATGGCCATCCAAAACTTTATGCCGAACTTACCTAGCTTGATCAGCATATACTGAATAAATTTATACCTGGCCCTACAAGGAAGCAGTTGCTCATCGGTGGTTATAATCACGTTGGGATTTTAAGCCGTCTGGGAATTTTCTATAAAAGGATTCTATAGCAAAGATGCCAAGCAGAGCTTTTCCTCTTCCAAATTCCTCCTTTTTTACAGTTTTTAAATCAAACCTAAGGTACTTCATGATTTCAAAAAATCTCCAACGTGACATAGTAGCGTTAAACAAAGAGCATCTCCAAGATTTATTACACATAGTTTTTATAGGCGAAGTCCTTCCACTACATACGCCACCTGCCACAATGAACTCCACAAATTATTTTGCTTTGTCTAAAGAAACCGTCCAGCTGTTGTTTTTAGTGGCACGATGTGCCTCTGTAGCAGTGCACTTTTGAATATTCCTCAGCATGGGCTCGTTGAAAAGGATGCGGAACGAAGAAAAAGGATGGCCGCTTATGATGCAGGATGTGGAATACGATGTAGGTCCTGCACGGATTCTAACAATATTGTGCTGGTATAGTCGTCCTGCAGTGACTCGGGAGGGAACTGAGCGCCGCCAGTAGGATCGGTTTTCGCTCAAAAAAGTTTGTTCATCATCATTATCATTGCTGCTTCGAGCACGCACACCATCGCCTGTGCTGGTTGGTGCTTCCTGGTCTGTATCTTTGTAATCCAAATAAAAATAATCCTCCTCATTTTAAATATCCGCAATCACATTGTTGACCTCATCAAATTCAGAATCTGTGTACTCACCATCAGACAACTCTAAAGCAATATTTCAAAACAATCGTAACGCTTGATCAGTAGCAAACCTTTGCGAGTTAAGCGCAAAGAAAATATTGTATCAGTAATTTACTTGGTTTCTGATCTGTGAAAAACACAACCCATCGTTAGACACTATGTAGAATGCTTGTTGCACAAATTATTTTAAACGTGCTGCTCCTATGGTGCTAAGAATAAACATATTATTGTCGGGAACAATCTACTGTATATAGAGCTTTCCTAACTGAAATGTAGTCTAGTCCAGGGTTTCTCAACTGTGGGTCGCGACCCCAAATGGGGTCGCCTAGAATATCCACCACTGATGCTGTACATGATTTTTCCTGCACACGCGTGGTTTTCCACAGGAAAAATTAACGTAAAATTAGCCTGCACATATAGGGGTCGCACAAAAATTTATTTTTTAAAATGGGGTCGTAGAACAAAAAAGTTTGAGAAGCCCTGGTCTAGTCAAGGTAATAGCGATGACCCTCAAATACAGCTTATTCTCTTCTGCATCTTATTTCTAGCAACAATAACTTTTATGGCAGCAATATTCACTACACTAAGCTACGCTACACCTGATCTTCTTGTAGTTGACGCAAAATAGAAAACTACCACACATTGTACGCTAGGGCCCCCTCAGCCAAAACTAAGTTTTTGCAATTATTTGGCTAGACTTTGCATGTAGTCAGATACTGCAGTTATAAATTTACCTTAAAAATTTTCTGAACATCTTTCACACTGTAACTCGCGGTCATTTTCCTTTTAAAATTTTATTTAAGTCCAATGTTACATAAATTAAATTTAAAACCGAAATTAGGTAGACGACCAAACTATTTTGTAACTGTATTATGGTAAGCAGATTTTGCTAATTTGATAATAAAGTTTCGGCAAAGAGGTTGTTTTTTTTTAACCATAAAACAATCGCAAAAAGCAACCATATTGGATTTAACATTTTTTATTTTTTTATAAACCAAACATTTAAAAAAAAATTGTAATACAAAGAAAAGGAACGTCCGAAAACGTTTGTATTATGTTTTTTAAAAAATGTTTTGTAATAAAAAAATAAGAATGTTTTTTTTTTTTTTTTTTTATTTTAATCTCTATATTTATCCTCCTGACTCGCAGGAAAGCGACGGAGGCGCTATACATAGGGTAAGCAATTACCCCGACCTGCTTCCGGAGATGCCAAGATATTGCTGTCCGCTAGTAATTTAGTAGAGATATTACTGCAATTTAGAACTGCTTGTCAAGACCACCAAGCAGGGGAAAGTGCCGTAAAGTGTCTTTCCCAAGGACACAACAGAATGGTTAAATCCAATATGGCTGCTTTTTGCATTTTTTATGCAATTGAGAAATATTAGCTACCATATTTATCTGTTCGTGTCAACATTTTTTGTAGAAATAAGTGGAATAATTACAATTCTTTTTTTAAATTATATAGTTGTACCTGGTTTGTTTTCGTGATTATATTTATAAGTTTTGGTATCTTCAATATTATTGGAGTCAAGTTACATGACATAAAAAATTTCAGTTAATTTTTCCTTTATCTTACATTCTTTCCTTTATCTTTTCTTACATTCTTAAAAGATGACCTATTTTGGGACGAAAAATTGCTACACTAAAAGTGGCTTCCCCTATTTTTTTGCACCCCCCTTTTGTAAGGTCATCATTGCCCGTCAAGAAAAATTGGATAAACACAATATTGTACATGACACAATTTTATGACCGTGCATACAAATATGTCAAAAATCTTTGTAAATTTAAAAATCAGTTTTTATTTTTATCAATACAAAGGTGTAACTCCCTTTTTTAACAAAACAAATGAGGGCTACTTTTTCAATCTGGCAGTTTACAGCGACCTTTTTTTACCTTGTAGATGAGAAAATGTTCAATACTATCTTTTCGCACTGCAGATTAAAGTCAAGTCTTAACGTTAGACAACCTAACTCTTAAATAATTTAGTTTTACTCTCTATTGCTTCATTTTGACATCGTTAGGAAATTAAAACTTGTATATGAAAATATAGGTAGTGTCGAGCGTCTAGTCGCTTTATTAATTGACGAGATGCATCGGTTACGTTTGGAAATCCTATGCCAAAATAAAAAATGAGAAACTCAATCAAAAAATGTAACATGGATAATAAATGATTGAAGAATAAACTACTCGTAAAAATTATTAGCTTTTATATTACTTTTCAACTCTGATCAAACACGTTACAAAATTTCTTTTCTGCGACGTAAAAAAAATAAGAAAAAGTCGGGATCAGGTACAATATCTACCCGGATTAATGATCAAGTCTAATATCTGCCCGGATTAACAATTAGAACATTGTCTCGCCGCATGAATTCTTGAATCAAGTCTAGTAACTGCCCGGCCGGGCAGATATTAGACCTGATCCAAAAGTCGAAAGGTATTATGGTTAAAAAATCACACTGAATGAAGTTTTTCTGGGTTGCCAATTAACATAATATCGGTATTTAGTTGCATGACATCTGTTGATAATGTCAATCGGAAAAAAAATTTTTAAGCCAAAAAAAAATAGAAAAATTTGAAATGTGACAAATTATTAAGTTGCCGATAGAAGTTTAATACAACTTTATAAAACTTCCCAATTAATTAACCCCAGAGAACCCACTGTGACATATGTGTAACATAAACTTTAAACGTTTTTAACTCTTAAAATTTTAATATTTTGGAATGAAAACAATTGGCAACACCTAATGTGATCCATATGCAATAATTCTAAACTGATTTTTATTGGTTTTTAAAAGTCATATGACTACAGTTTTCTTTCAAAAATTGTTGGCTTCATGCTTTCGACTACAGCGAAAATTATCAAATTCGTAGCTAAAAGCATGAAATTTTCAAACCTTTTAAATTGCGTTATTTTACTTTCTTTGTTTGATCAGAGTCTATAGCAGTTGTCAATATTCCTAAAAAATACTTTTTTTTGTTATCTTGTTTTACTGTGTCAAATAAAGTTTAAAAAATTTTACGATTTTGCCGCTAAAACATACACAAAGGCCCAGTGTGACATATATGTCACATCCCCAAAAACAAATAAAATGAGCCCCAACACAATTTTTAAAATAAGTTTTAAAATAGAGAAGGTACAAATTACCCAATTACGTGAAAATAATTTTTTTTCTACAATTGCTTAATAGCGTGGGTTTTCTGGGGTTAAGTAAGATTGTTGTTTTACTTGGTTCAAATTCATAATTTGCAAGCTAATTATCCCACCATGAAATACGCAAATAAAAAAAAAAGAAAGGAGTGGTTATTAACCTTTTAATGGCTCATAAGCCCTTCAAAAAAATTTTTTTTTTTAAATGAATTAGACAATACAAAATTAGAAAATACACTTAGAAAAAATACTTATAAATGTAAGCATAACATAAAACATAAATGTGGGTAAAGTACACTATTTTCTCCGCTTTCAACCTCATTAATGTAAGCAATTTGTCTGAGGAATTTTGCCCAATTATTGATACATTATAAAATTGGAGGTCTTATTACTTCAGTATATCGCTGCAGTTAATTCTATCGACCTCTTGGATGGTCTAACTTCAGGGCAATGGTCTCCAAACTTTTCGAGCAGGGGGCCGTGTATAGATTTTTTGGACCTCCTCGGGCCAAAGCGAGAGACTAAACAAAAAAAAGATCTTCACTTTGATTCAATCTTTAATTTCGCTATTTTTCTCTCAAAATTGTAGTGATCTCTACAAAAAAAAAAGAGTCTTCACTTCGATTCTATCTCTAATTTCGCTATTTTTCTCCCAAAACCGTAGTAATCTCTAAAAAAAAGGTCTTCACTTCAATTCGATCTCTAATTTCATTATTTTTCTCCCAAAATCTTGGTGTGTTCTCTAAAAAAACTGAAACTGGGGTATTCCCGACATAATTCTATCCAACTGTGTATATTTTTTTTAAAACGAGCTCCGCGGGCCGGATAGAAAATTTTAGTGGGCCGTAGTTTGGAGTCTAAAACAATAAAATTTAGTGTTTTAGACAACACGCAGCGGGCCAGATAAAATCACCTCGCTGGCCGGATCCGGCCCTCGGGCCGTAGTTTGGTGACCACTGCTCCAGGGTAACTCCTGGATGTCGATATCGATCATTTGAGAGCCATTGCTTTAAAGAGTCTTTAACACTTAAAATCTTTCTGATCGTCAACAGCTTAAAAAGTAATCACTTCATCTTTAGTAAATTCACTCTGTTTCTTGTTAAACACAAAGGCAGTAACCAAGATGATTTGGTTTAATTCGATGGGCTACATAAAATCAACAATAAAATTTTAATATCTAAAACTCACTAATGTGGTTTCTGCTTGTGGTCGTTCGAATAAAGTCGGTTAAAAATTCATAGACTTAAACTTTTTTAACCAAGGTGAACATGCCAAAGTATAAGAGACCTTGTTTAGTCTGAAACCCGCGTTTAAATCAACGAATCTAAAATCGATCGGCAATACATGCGCGTCTGATTCCACAGAGTGAGGAATTGATTTTTGCTGAGAGATTGTAAAGTTTTGTGCCAGCTATGTTGTCGCAGTAGGGACAAAAAGAAGCCACCGCTTATTTGACTGCTGGTATCAAAAGAAAGCTTGCTTGAATTGTTTTTGCGTCAGGCATTTGCGCTAATTTCTGCTCGTTTTTTAATTTATTTTGCTTTTTTTATACAGGGTGTCCGAAAAGTTACTGTGCAGTAGAAAATATTTTTAATAATAGCTGGTTTTGTAACGTAATATTTAGGTGCTGGTATGAAAACAAGTTAGTCATTATAACAACAACTAGTCATTTATTACATATCCAAGTCAATACCCTTACACAGTAATGGTTGGTCTTTGTTGTGTGATTAAGCGCTGTGCGCAATCAAGACTGAAGCACGTTTTTACTTTAAGTTTTTATTCTGTGCATTCTCTCTTGTGGTTATTGCAGAGCGCTGTGAACGCGACGAGCAGGTGTTAAAGTTTTATTGTTCTTGTAGTTGCGTTACTTGTTTTTCTATAAACATACATTTCATTTCTATTTATATAACTATGCTTTTTAATTGATTCAAACTTAAATTCCGTCGTGTTTTGGGCGATTTCAAAACAATTTGATCAACAAAAATCCTGTCCTTTTTTGGACCACTTATGCAACCTCCTCGCCTTGATTTACATGTTAACTCGTTCTCTGCATTGAAAGAATGGTACCATTTGTTTGTAACGTTCGAAATTATATTGAAGTATTAGATGCATTGGTGGCGGAAGAACGGAGGACGAACAAGTTAAAAGGATTGGTAACTTGTCTCGCATCGTGTGTTTGAATATATCGCTGATTGTGATTCGTATGATGAGGCGATAACAGTTTTGTGGAACCTTTATAAAAAGGCACCCAATGAAGTCTTCGCTCGCTATCTTTTGGCCAACGCCAAGCAACAACCAGAAGAAACCTTGGATGAATTTTATCTTAAGCTACAAAAGCTTGCAAGAGAATAAATTTCCGTTAGGTTTTAAGCGAGCAGTACAGGCGAGAGATGGTTCGCAATGCCTTTATAAATGGTATTTCTTCTCAAGAAATACGTCAGAGACTGTTAAAAAATTGCGAGCTTAACCTTAAAAATGCGGTTGAAAAAGCTCGTTCAATGGAAGTTGCTCAAAAAATCTCTTAATTCTACTTCTTCAATTAATAAAATTGATTATTTTATTAATTGAAGATACTGTTACTGTTAACAGCTACTGTTACTCATAAATCTTTAAATCAAAGGAAACAAGATTGAAAGCAGGCAAAGTGGACTTTGCAAAGCTTTACTTAGCGCTCGCTCAGATTTTTTTTACTTCACTTAGCGCGGAAAGATCAGTAAAAGAAAGAAAGAATGATCCGTTCCACGCTCGTAGTGGAAACAATCCCTTAAGATTTGCAATTCCTTGTACAAAGTTTTTACGCTTTGTTTCTTCTATTCTCACGATCCGAGCGGGTGACATAAAATAAAGAAAAAAGGTGAGCGCACGTGTTGTTTTCAATCGGTTAGAAACGTTGAAGACTCTTTTTTGATCAGATGATATCAGAAGTTTTAAAAATGCGCAGTAGCGCTTGCACAACTTTGACATCGGTTGTTTTCTATCGACTGCTCTCTACTCATGAATATGCCGCAAGAGCATTGTGCATCTGTGCGCACAATGCTTTTTCAACCGGCGGTTACTTTCATTGATTTGCAGAAATGTTCGGTTAATCGATAAATGAGATTAAATTATTATTCAACTAAACGGATAATACAATAAACCGATATGCAATTAACCGAAGTGCTTTCTTATCAAATGATAGGTGTTGATTTGAGATTTCTGATTATTATGCGAAAAAGCGGACTATGCGATTATCCAGTATGCAAATATCCGGATTTGTTTGTATCAGCACAAAGCATCAACAAATTATATCAGCACAATGCATCAGTATATTACGTACCATCTTAATAAATTACCAAGGCCCATCAGATTGATGATTATACGAGAACAACACGTAGAAAAAAAGTTACTTTTTTTCTGGAAGACCTCAACTGATTGTTTTTGCGACTGGATTTACAGTTCTGGGCGTCAGCGTCCAATTCGCCGTAGACAAGATCGTGCAAAATCGCGAGCTCGGCAAACGACATCTCACAGCGCATTTCCTCCATTAACGTTTCCCAGCTTTTGTCTTTAACCTCCTGCAATCAAAATGCAGTAAAGGCTAATTTCAATACAATCCTATTATTAACGATCATGGTGGAATAGGTCAGTATGACGATACTCGACTTGCAAGTACTAGAAACCGAGTTCGATGCTCAGTCTATGCAAACGATTTCCGTGGTGTTTTTGTGAAAGGCATTCTACGACAAATTCTAAACTGGGGCACTCTGCTTATCTACAATGATGGCCCCCCATTAATAACAGAAAGCAAGGAGGTCAATACGGCCACATGAAGAAAGAAGCAATATCAAACAGAAATAGGGTTGAACTGCGATCGCGGACCGGATAATTTGTGACAACTAATCTGTTACCTTTTGTGTTTTTTAGAAGGGATGAGAAGAAACTGAGAGATTTTAATTCAAGCATTTTGCAATTACTTTTACAAATAAAACCAAAACATTACTTTTTTCAAGTAACACACTAACGAAAAAATAATGGCAATGAAATTACAATGAAAAACAAGAAAGACATAAGAAATGATGGATGGAGATTACTGAGAAAGACATGAAAAGAGGAGGGTTATCAGGAGATTAGGTAAAAAGACAAAAGTGGAGGCGCGGCTGCAAGGAACAGCTAACCCCTTTCCGGCAGAAAAACACGGCTCGTCTCTTTCTTTGGGACAAAAATAAATGATGACACTAACGAAAAATAGGCCAAGAGAGAAACTACGGGCAAAATAGAAAATTGGTCTGTTGGTGTGGAAGCTATGTGCAAAGGCATCTCCGAAATAGCTGTGTGATAAAAAAAAAAAGAAAAACCTAAAATAAACGAATTTTCGATGATTTATTCAAGTACAAGCTTTCATTCTTACAACGGATTTTTGAACGTATTTTGCATTCAAATAAGCTTTGTATGTCTTCACGTATTCGACAATCAAATTCGCTCTCTTCAGTAAAAACTCCATTGACCTTGTCTTTCGTCGGAGTTGAATCTTTGATATATGGCTGTTAATTGCCCACTGCCACCATTTCCTTGGACTGAAAAAACAATTTTTCATGATTTATTAACATAAACAATAAATTTTTTAACGCAAACGCAAAAGACATGTGAGTTCTCGTACGATAATCTTAGCGTTTGTCTTAAAATTCAACAATAGTATTTTATTAGACTTTTATTTACGTCTGATCAAAAATCTTAAGGATGTATTTTTATATGTACGCGTATGTATACATTTGAACTTACTTCTCTATACATAAACCATTTTCGAATTATTTCTATATTGCATTACAGCACATGCATTAAAGCAGGGTTTTTTTAACTGGGGGGCGCAATACATAAGTAAAGGCGCGAGCAACTGGCTGCAAACTGAATAAATAGCTGATTGACATAGAATAAATGGGAAAAAGATATGACAGTGACTATTCAAAACAGCGTTTATCGAATTTCTTTTTAAGAGATAACTACGGTTTTTGGACGAAAATTGTAAAATTAGAGAAAAATTTTAAGTGAAGACTCTTTTTTAGTCTTCAACTTTAATTTTGGACAAAAATAGAGAATACGATGATAGGGCTTGGGTTTTGTTGGTATCGTCAAAGGGGGTTGGTCTTAAAAGTTTAATCAACATTTGATCTTAAAAGTTTAAGAAGTTCTGCATTAAAAGTATAACAGTAAAATAATGTGCTAGAGCCAGTTTTTATAGTTCATGATTTCTAATTCAAATTCAGAATTCATCAAGCCCAAGAAGATATTAGAACTTATCAAATTGTTATTGTTACAAAAGTCAAAAATTTAGCGCCATATAAACAAATCAGTCACGTAATGTATTAACATGTTTAACTTATTACAAGATAAAACAAACATAAAAAAACTTGCAAAAAACTGGTTCTAAAAGCGTTCGCATTAAGTCTACATTACGCTTTCTACTTCGGCCTCATCAGAAAATTAAACCGTCTCAGGCCGCGTTTAACCATTTTGGGACGCAACCGCCCCTAAAAGTACTTAGCCTATTATGCTCTTACTAGAAAATTGTATTGATAAATCAAAAACGTAATGACGGCTCTAACATAAACCACAATCGAAATATTATTTTCATTTTTTTTGTACGTCATCTAAATCTTTAAATGTCAAAGGCGCCGTCATATTGAAAGAGAACCTTCAAAATTTTAAAGTTTTATGAGAAAGCGGCTTAATGTGAATGTATGCAAGTTAACAAGTTCACTACAAAGCACTTTCGACATCAACTACACTGCAATTTTGTAAAGGAACAAATATTGATCTGCGAAAGCAAGTTAGGGTAATAGCTGCACTCGTTCTACACGGCAAGAAAAACACTTTTGATATTTTTCAGTAAATCAGTGAAATAACCACAAAACAAAAGTAGAATTAAAACTAACTCGGAGCGAACGTCGACAGTCGGGCGATAGCGACGATTCTGCATCTGAGTGTGCCATCTTGCAACTTCATTGCTGAAGGCCAAAAGTTGGTCGTATTGATTCTTTGTTAGATTCAGGGAGATTTCGGGAAAATCGACGTCCAAAGTAAGCCTGGGGTTAGTACGAGAACGAAGGGGAAAGGGGGTACATACTCGAGTTAAACGGGCGTCCCCGTTCACTGGGTGCAAAACGAAGCGATCCGGTTCGTTCAAGTCAACGTCATCTTCTGATCGGACATAATCACTCATCGCACTCTGCATTACGTCATAATATTGTCATTGATGAAACAAGATAACTATTAAAATCAATAAAAAAATAACGTATCGAAGTAATGATGTTGTTTATTACTACAATAAGTATCATGTATGCCTGCAGCAGAGAGTTTCTTAAAGTGAGCTACTTGACTCACTAATGAACAATTCCAAATTTTTCGGGAGGAATAATCGCCAAGAAAAGAATTGGGAAAAAATTTGAGAATTTTAGTGCAATGTCAGCTGATCTAAAAAAATTGGCTAGCCCTTCGCAGTTGAATGACGACAACTGGTAAAAGCGGTTTTTGTTAAAATGGAAACCTTTTGTATCTTTTTTTTTATTTAATATTAAATACCAAAATGGATCGTGATATGACAAATTTTTAATTTTTCTTAAAGCTAAATCTAGGGCAAATGAGGACACTACCAGAGTCTTAAAATTGAGGAATGCGGCAAAGTTTTGAGAACCGGTGCCATACCATTTTTAACGTTTTATGCGATGATTTAAGCCAAAAAAAAATCGAGGACTTGAAAGAAAAAATTAGTAAAAGATCAATTGTTTGTTTTATCAAATGAATTGCAATTGTTCAGCTAATAAAACAGACCTTTTTTCAAAAGCTTGTTAAAAGACAAAGTGAATAACGTATCAAAGCAAGCTCAAAACGAAAATATAATCTTATTGCCGAACCACATTCAGGAAAGCGTATAAAAAGTAAAATAAGCCGTTACATGGTCATTTCGAAAATAACAAATTTTGCGAATTTATTTATTTTTCGTAGCTCACGATAGAACATTGCTGACGCTAAACGCAGTAATTTAGGGTCTCGTATACTGTTGGCCGTTACTAACTTTGCAGATTTTATGAATTTTCCGAAACTTAAAAGTTTGTTACGCCGGATCGGCGAACAATGAACGAGATCCATAATTTATACCCATTTGTTTGACGCGAGTACATTTACTTCAATTCAAAACCACAAGCTGACAGTGCAAAGCAAATCAGAAAAACAAATAACTATTTTTTTCACAGAACAGCTAACACCAACTTACAATACGCTCATCTTGGGACATTTCGTCAAAAACACGTGACTTTGTATCCCAATAAAACGAGAGAGCTTTGAGTTTCATTTTTTTCCATTTTTTATCCGCATTTAATTTGCTGTTCGTAATTGGTTCCTGAAGAAATAGAGTAGAACAAATGTGACAAAAAATTTATATTTCACGGTCTGCTTGTCTCGCTGTTGGCAAAACAGATTTGGATCAAGGGTCAGTTAGTTTTCTTAAATTATAAAATAGGATGAAGTTGCCTTAAAAAATAGAATGTAAAATACTCCAAACTTAATTCTAGTTCTAATCGTGCTATAGCCAAAATTGATTTTTTAAGCGCCATAACGTGTTTTAACGCTAAACATTGGATATAAAATTGTTAATTCACCTGTTTTTTGTTTAGACATAAGTTCATACTGCGCCTAAATACTATCTAAATTCAGAATTCACAGTCTTATGCAATATGGATTCTGCTATTTGATTTGTCAAGAAAACAAACGAATGATATTTAATTTACCATTAAAATGAACATTAAAAAGACTTAATCTGTCTAATCTTATTAAAAAAGTAAATAATTTTGGTTTACATTCATTATAAAGAAGAAAATACAGTAGTCATAAAACGTCAAAAACTAAAAACCTGGGTGCTCGCAGACGACAATGAAAAAAACAAAAAAAATGTAATAACCCATACTCTATTTGACGATATTATAACGAATCGTCTAAATTTACCATAGAAATCTTAAACAATAATTTTTTTCAAACAAAATCAATCAAATGGTGCCTTACCCATTTTTCATCTGTTATTTCATTGCTTAATTCACTAATATGCATTCCAAACGCAAAACTGTCGGGTAAAGTTTCGTTATCTTCATAACGGATATGCAGATCGAAGAGGCGAATCTAGAATATTCGTCATTAACATTAAATAATGTTTTTACATTAAATCTATAAAGTGAAAGTAAATTTACGAGAATTATGCGAATTCGGCGCGATAGCTCAAAATGATAACACTCTGACTAGCAAGCAGAAGGACGCGAGTTTGATGCTCAGGAAAGTTTGTTGCACACTCGGAAATACCCACTTTGCAAGAAATTCATCAACAGGGTCAAGCTGATTGAATAGGTCATGTGTTTGATTAATTACAGCAGTGATTCGGCTTAAAACAGGAAGCACAAAACAGGCCAAAACAGCCACACAAAAAATTATATACGCAAAAAAATAATTAGACGTGAATGAATTAAAATATAAAAACCTTGAAATGATAAAAATAACTTTTGGGCGAGACTTTTTTCAAAAATTACAACTGACGACCAACAATATCTTTGTGCCATAGTGATTTAGAATGACAACATGATAACAAGCAGACCTTCACCAACTAACGCTTTCTAATCGAGTTCATTAAGAAACGTGATTGTAGCGACTTTCTGTAAACAAAAATCTGTTTAGCGCCGAATCGTTGCCGGTGTAATGCGCACGGCGCAGAACAAACAAGTTATCGTCGTTTTTTGTTTTATAATGAATGACTCCTCTTCTTTATCATAACATGTGGAAAAGCAAAGGCTTTAATTCTGGCAACATTAATGTTAATATTTCTTGCAGATTGAATTGTCAACTGTTTCACTCAACACTGGAAAATCAAGATCCAATGCAATACTTTGTCTAATAGCAAACGCTAAATTAAAGATAGCGAAAACTCAACTTTTTTAAATTTTATCATACTGTACTACAAAAAGCGTAATTAATACTGTCTTGATGGTGGATAAAAATCTGTTAAATTTAACGAAAACAAGGTTTTAAAATATTAATTGTATATCAAAATGAAATAAATCAAAAAGAATAATCAGGACAATTTATAAAGGTGGATGATATTGATGCTTAATCATTTGCAATTTTTTAACGTTTGTTTAAGGTAGTGGTCGGCAACCTGTGGGCCGCGGCCCAATTGTGGGCCTTTTAGCAAAATGTATTGGGCCGCGTCTGTCATTTTTTCAGCAGTGTGTCTATCATTTTAACTCTTTCGCTATCAAGGCTTTGTTTGCTTAAAATTTTAGTCCGACCGAAAAATTTTGTTAAAAATTGCTTAAGAGCAACTTTTTTACTTATGTTTAATCAATATTTTTGACTTACATACTAATAGTAACAGCACAAATTTTTTTGTTAAAATGGTCTGTTTTTTGTGATTCTAAAAAGATAAAATTTGTTAAAATCGGTTTAACAAGGAAGAAACAAGAAAAAAAGAGTACTCTTATGGACTGTATTTTGCTTTTGTATTAATATTATTTAAGTGTAATGGAACTATTGTGTGTGTTCATTTTTGAAGTTATTGCAGGTAATAGTAATAACCACTGTATGTTTCAGGTGTATTGCTGGGCCTTCAATAATTTCAAATGATAGAATTTGGGCCATTGTAAAAAAGGTTGGCACTGGTTTAAACTGGTTTAAGGCAACACAAAGAAATCCCGTTATCCTTAAAACTCATAAGTTTCGTGAAATAAACTCATGTAACCTAGTCGTAAAGCCTAATAATCAATTAATACGCTAAACCAAGGGTGGCCAATAATTTTCAACCTCGGGCCCACATTAGAGCTTTTTGAAAGATTCACGGGTCACACATGAACTAACATTGTTAAATTTTAATAATAATGGGTCATAATGAAATGCCATTTGTCCTGAAAATGTAGTGATCTCTAAAAAAAATTCTTCAGTTTAAATCTGTCGCGTATTTCTTCATTTTCGTCCTTAAAAAAGCTGAGAATGGGCTGTAATTTGCCCACCCCTGATTTATCCTCTTTGCTTTTTTAAAACACTTGGCGGGTCGCACTTTGTCCACCCCTTCGCTAAACGGTATCAACGAGTTGCAAAAACAATGTGAAAACATCGAGCCTCGTGTCGACATTTCCATCATAGAAGTAGGAGATGTGGATTTGATTTCCGGATAGGTCGATTTGACACGATGTTACTGCGCCAGCTTCACGTATGCTGCTCTGTTGCAGGAATAGTCACTGCAAACTAGCGCAGCGTTTAGCCGTTCAAATTAGTTTTGGATAATAAAAAGTTAATCCTGCATTTAAATTATCGTTTTACTTTAGCAAATGTAATTGAATGTTAATATACAGCTAATCCGAGCAAAAAGCATTGATTGTTAAACGTAGTTCGTAAACGGTAAAATCAACTTATTTCATGGCGTAGCAAAGGGTAAAGTGTAGGAAAACGTATATTGGATTTCAACATGGTAACACGAAACTTTTGGTAAAAACTGGTCATTACCTGAAAATTTTCCACAATGTTTGTAACAATACTTGACGAATAAGAACGCCATATTGCGTAGATAGATTTGCTTGAACCTTGAGATGCGTGCCATCTTTCTTCAAGTTCTAAGAGTTTTCTGTTTTTTCTAAAAACATAAAACTCATCATGAAAATTTGCATCTACGTCTTTTTGATGAAATCAAACAGGTAATATTTTACCATTAACGTGAGTTAAATAAGAAAAAGAAAATAAGTTTATTGAAATACTTTCGTTGTGATGTCGATGTTTAACTAATATTTACAACAAAAATTTAATTCCTCCCAAATATAAATATGATTATATTATTTCAAGCAACACCGAAAGGTACTATCTAATTCAGTTAAAACTTTAATAAAACTGATTATGGGGAATTGATTAACTGACCGTGTTTTCTTGGAATAAATTTTCAAGATAAAAATAATATTTAATTTTTTTAATTTTTAGCTTTCATAAAAAACTTTTATAAAACATAACCTCGTTTTTTCGAGCATGCAAAACCTATAACGACCCCTTAATATCACAATTTAATTGGTGAATTAACTGACAAAAAAGTTTTATTACTGCACAAGTTGAGTATATGACGTAATTTAAGTCAGCATCAATGTCACCTAAAAAGGATATTTAAGTTGATCCAAACAGGGTTGTGGAGTCGGTAAAACAATTTCCGACTCTTACTCCAGACGAACGAAACTTTTCGACTCGACTCCAGGTGATAAAAATTTTCAGACTCCGACTCCGAATCCGAGTCCACCTCCAACTCCAGGCCTCGGAAAATTTCTTCTTCATTCTTGGTAAATATCTGAAAATATCTCCGACACCAAAATTCATGACTATGAAAAATATTATTTACAATTCACATATTAACTCTCAAAAAAAGCATGCCATCTATGAAATCGCCTTTTAACTGGCCTCCGACTCCGAATCCACTTCACCCTTAAACTACAGACTCCTCGATTCCGACTTCACAATCCTGGATCCAAAACAGTCAGTAATGGATGACATTTGGTATTATTGAAACTAACATATTACTAAAAATATAATTTTTAACACAATGGTTAATACTTAAGTTATTACTTTTAACTTCACAACGTAAACTCAAGTAATCAGTAAACATTATTTCAATATTATAATCAGTGATTATTAATCAAAACATACAGAGTTAAAAATTTTGTTCTAAATATTAAGTATTATTTTGTACTATCACTTATAAACAGTCTTTTTCTCGCTCATAACCAAGAAAAAAAAAGAATTACATTGCATCAATAAGTAGGTTCCTAGTATCTTCTAAAAATCTAAAACTGTAACGGTAAAGTGCCATAAAAAGTTTTAGGAAAAAAAAGATGATTTTGAATCCATAGACAAATAAAAAGTCCTTTCTTGCTCAATTTAATAATGTCATACATATTACTAAAATAAACAAACATATAATACTTTTCTTTTTTATTAGGTTGTTCTGTCTCTTCATCAAAATTGCTGGCACCACTTGCACAAGGACCAGCAATTAAATACAGCTTTTTGATGTCGATCATCCATGGCTCACTAATAAAACCAGCAATTAAAATTATTTCTAAAATATAATGATAATAACAATAATGTGTACATAAATTTTGTTTATTTCTTTAACAAAATATGTTCAAGAAGTATTTGAAGCACTATCAAGTCTTAAAACAAAATTTCTGAGTCATAGACGTTATACAATAAAACAGAATGCTTTGAAAACTTTGAACAAAGTGCATTTGGTTTGAAAAAAGAGAAACATTAAAAAGGCCTATGGAAGTTTCATATAACAAACCTTAATAAACATTTCTTTTCTATAAATGTACAATCAACAACTGGTATCTTAAAAATAATTCATAGGTAAAAACTCAAGTTATACAATCCAACTAAATTTTTAAAAATACCTGTAATTTTTACAGCTGGGAATTCTCAAAGTTATTTTACCAATTAGACCCCATTTTACAACAATTCCAGGCAACTCAAATTCTTTCAAAGCATCTTTTCTGATTTGTAAATTTTCAAGTTCAACAGCATCTAAGTAAAAATATTTTTTTAATAATGAAAATACATAGTTCAAATATTTCTAAAATATATTGAAATTTAGCTTTTCTTTTTTAAAGTTACCACCATACGTTAAGATCTTTTCTTTATCTCGGTCCTCTACACTCTTTATTTTGATACTAAATAGCTGTATATTGCTGTTTTGGGTTCAAACCGATGACATTTCCTGTTTTAAAGCGATCTATAATTGGATTTCTAACTAGCTTGATTGCGAGTGTAATCAATTTGTAATGGTAGATTAGCACTACACAGCGCACCATAATTTGTCACTTAGCTGTCAAACTTTTTTGACCCTTATCAACTTTTTCTTTTTAACTTTTTTTAAAACTTACATATTAAATAATAAAAAACCCATAAAATATAATTAGCGCACACAAGAGAGAAAACATTCATTCATTTAAGTTGTAAAAAAAAACATTTGGCCGAAGTATATCTAATTCCTTTGAACTTCGAAATCGCGATGGTTAAACTTCTACGTTATTTTTGCTCTTCACTTTCCTGAACTTCTGTAAGTAACTTTTATTTGGCTTATGTATAAATTTTCTGGTAGTAGCTATTTGCAATGATTTATATATTATGTATCAGATTACAAGTACAAAATAGAAGTATTTGTTAATCAAGTTTTAACGTGGAGAGAGAAAAAGATTCGCGATAAACTATCTAAATCCAAAACAATTACCTGTATTACATCCATAATCTATTTAGAGTGACTGTTTTGGTTTCCATATAACAAATTTTCTTTCTAAAATTTTGATACCAATGAAATCACTATCCCATTTTTCTTTTCAGGCTTTTAACTTACCAACCTATGTTGTCCCTCCAATAGCCTTATATGTAACGCTGTCAAGTTTTATTACTGACAATAATGCAATAATAAGCAAAATCAATTAAAATAACTCTTTTTTAATTGAGTATACTTTTTTTAACTATTCTTATCGTAATCCTTAACTCTGTTCAAATTTTTGCAGTATACATCTTACTTAGCTATTGTACTTAACTTTTTGAAATTTTTTAGAAAAACAAAACAAAATTTTAACATTGAAAACATTCAAACAGTACCTAATTGTAAAATATTGAGATAAGTTTTTTGCTTATTTTTATTTTCAAGAAGAACAAAATTATCACATAAGCATAAAATTGTGCTGTGGTTATAATGTAGCTGTGTATTACAAACTCTGCGTAAAAATTTCCCCTTGTAAACTTATGAGAAAATTAGATGTTTGGTCTTATCACATAATTGTTTGGCCATATTAACAATTATATTTTTGGCAATAACAATAAATAAAAAACGCTAAACTTTTTTGAAAAGTCATTAACATTTTCAATTTATCGCCTTTTTTTATGTTAGTTGTACGGAATTTAAAAAAGCTCAGTAGATTGCCAGCATTGGTTTGTGCTAAACTAAAATCAAAATAAAATATTAGCTAGTTAGTCTAAATGCATCCTGTAAGAAATTTGATATGGCGTTCAGTAATATTTAATCTCAATCTTTTTTTGTCGCAGTGCTCACACTTACCTTATTAACAAGCCCATGAACGATACCTAGCACATAATGACCAGATGCCTGCGTCCCTCACCAACTGAAAAGCTTTTTAGCTTAACACGCAACCAACCGAACTTTGCTGCCAAAAGGCTGTATTCTCTCAAGCTTGCCATGCTCAAAAGCCAGAACACCTCCTATATGAAAAGCTCCTCTCTCTACTTTGTAGAGAGCTGGCCTCGCTTTGGCAGTGATTCTGCGTGATGCATGAAATTGATTCCTTGGAAAGTTTGTCGTCTGGGCCACTTGACCCAATTCAAGTTTTCTATAAATATAGAAACATCGCTCCCATCAAAAGTATGACCATAACTTCGCTGAAGGAACAGTGGCCATTGTTGTGCTGAATGATCGAGTTTTTTTAATGTTTGTTGAAGAAGTTTTGCTGAATTTTGCTAAGTTACTGCGCTCGTAAATCCGAACATAAAAAATAAATTCAACTCCTTTTGTCGAAATTACAACTATATTTATTCTTGCTCGGGCCTCAGAGATACGCATTTTTAAATATAGGGGTATTTTGTAACTAGGGGGATTTCGCTGACCTTATCGAAGAAGTTCAGCAACACGAGGATGGAGAAAGCAATCGAATTTCTTTAAATTATCGGATGAGCCAGGTTCTTTTTAAACAATTGAAGTTAATTTTTAAACCAAGAATTAAATTTATAATTTCTTTTGAAATTTAACAAAATTGAATTCACGAGTCTCTTTATTACCAACGCCACTTTTCCCTTTTTGGTAGTTTTGGTAGTTTTGGCTAAATAATTTGAATTTTAGTTTTATCTTTAATAAAAAAATTTTAAAAAATTAAAAAATTTCAACAAGACAGCAACATCTTTGGTATCTCTGAAAACAGCTGAGTTTAATTGTTTGATAGTGACCATAGGTTTAGCATCTTCAATGCTTTCCTGCGAGTTACGAAGATAAATATAAAGATAAAAAATAAAAAAATTGAAAAACCATTGCCACTACTTTATTTAATTCTTTGTTGACATTAAAGTTGGTGTTTAAAGAGTGGCTTTTAATATAATTGCAAACAAAATTTAATTTAAAAACATAAAATTAACACTTTATATTTTCCAATAAAACAAAAAAAGCTTTAAGATAATAGATATAATGAAACATAATTTAGATAGGTTTGATACGTACAACTTTTTATAGCAAGCAATCATATTAGAACAGTGTTTCTCAAACCATGGGTCACGACCCAAAAGTGGGTCGTCAAGGCTATGCGGTTGGGTCGCGAAGGCTTGTAAATTATCGCGCGTAAAAGAAAAAGATCTGTGCGCACCAGATTTGAGAAGTGAAGGACCTTCTTGAGTTGTCGTTACGAAATTAAGAGGAAATTGAAAGAAATTGGAATCAAAACGAAGACAGATTCGAGGTGAAGACCTTTTTTTTTTTTGGAGATCACTACGGTTTCACCACGCTCAGTCAAATTTACGAATTTACTTGAGTCGCAGTCATGTTTGCAAATCGTTGTTTTTAGCGATTTTGGGTCGCCGAAAAAAGTTTGAGAAACACTGTATTAGAACAACAATGAATAAATAAAAGCTTACAATTTGAAGCAATATAAGTTAACATAATGATAAGAAAACATATACCTTGTACAATTCCAATCGAAAGATTTTGAGAGTTGAAATTTTCTACATATTGTCCTATGTATTTATTCAACACATATGCTGCTAATCTTTCCAACATTTATTATGTGTAGTTACTTGATATAAGAAATTCAAGTTGTTAAAAATTTTTAAATAACTTATAAATGCAAATCTATAAAAGATTTATAACTATCTAAAAAAAAATTAACAAAAGTTAAATGTTGCTGCTTTTTTTTATTCGAATTAAATGTTTTAACCGTATTCTTTTCAACGGCCGGGCTTCTGAAGTCCAGCCTTTGGAAAAACGTTTGTAATTATTTTATTTTTTCAGATAATATTCTGAAATCTTTGACTTTTCTTGATTTGAATTGCTCGATAAGAAGGTCTTATTTTTAGGTGGGCCCGAACAAGGGCTAAAGCGTGGAATTTCAATTTCACCACGCTTTTATTAAATGACATCGATTTTACCAAGTTATTGCTTGTATGTGACGAAGCGAATTACATCGTTGGCCTAATGTCAACGTGTATGAGGAGATGAACCCCATATTTCATACAAAATCGCATTTTTTTCTGAGCTTTTGGCGATTACAGTAAACCTCGGTTAATCCCGATTTGATTTGACGCACAAATTGATCCGTATTATGCGAAGATCCGCATTATCCGAAGGCTATTGTTTCAAGTCAGAGGTTATCCAGAGTAATAAGACGTAAATAAAAATCATCTTATTGCAATATATAAATGACCGAATGGTTTTTTTTTTGAAATGGTATTCTTTGAAATAAACAAATTTATAAAGAGCTTCTTTGTGGTACAGAATTTTAATATCGCTTTAAACAAAGTCGATTTTATCGGAGCCATAAGCTTTTCGTGACGCTCTCATCAGTGGCAATCGCGTCAAGATGGGACGAACCAGTGAAAATCAAGGTATTTATAGTCTCAACAGTTGGGAGAAAGGTGCTGCAGTCTCGAAAAGGAGAAAGGCACAATTGCACAAAATCAAAGAAGTGTGGTGCAATACAGTGTAATCTCGGAAAGGAGAAACGCACTATGTGCAATTACCCAGGAGAAACACTGTTACACGCAACTTAGGTTATTTGAAAAGTTTAAATGTGTAAACAAATTCCTTTTGTTTACATAAAACCGGATGTCTGGTTTTGATAAAAGTTGCCTCAAGTAGACACAGATGGAACGAGTTGCGTGCCACAGCAAGAATTTTAAAACGTTTGTCGTTATAGTTTGCAGCACATTGCTCGTTATCAAGCAAACTTGATCCACATTGCTCGTTATCAAGCAAACTTGATAACGAGCAATGTGCTGCAAACTATAACGACAAACGTTTTAAAATTCTAGCTAACCAGTCGGCTGCGTCTAGTTGGTTTGCGCCCAGTCGGTTGGGGCCAGTTGGTCTATTCCGCCTGCGGAGTGTAGTTGCGCGTTTTCATTTGTGCATAGATAAATGGGGTCTCGTTCCTTTCTCTCATTGCAAATGCGGCGCCATTGCACAAACTGGAGTTAACGTTGTATCAAAGTGTCACATGCATTGGGCATTACATGGAGCACGAGATCTGACAGTTTTAGATGAAAAAATAAACGGTTACAGCTTGGTACATTTCCAACAGCATTTAATCCAGGCAATACAATAGCAATTTGCAGTAAAAAAATTAAGCACGGGAGCCAATTCTATTTATGTGTTTTACTTAAAGTGGATACTTTTTATGCTACATCCGTTGAAGAGGGACGGAGGCATTCAATGACTACACGTTAAGGGTCATTCCAAACACTATTTATAAAGCAGGTAAGAGTGCTGCAACAACAAACCGGATCCTAGTACTCAAGACAGCAGTCGAATTGACCACAAATAAGACAACTGTATGTGGTGTTTTACACCAGCACCCGCTCTGAGCCCGCAAGTCGCCTCAGCAGCAGGATACGCGAAGAAAGTTTTTGCGCAATGAAAAACGGTGATAATGGAACGTGAATGATCTGTCTAGTTTTACCCCAGGATAAATCTGAACTGGACAGAATGGTAAAAGTTAGTTTTTGTAAATTTTTAGCTGACATTTTTTCATAATCTGGTTATGGTGGAAAGTAGATTATACCTATAGATGTTAAAAAAGAATAAGTCTTGATTGATTTCGGAGAAACACTGTTTCTCTGACAACCGAGATTGTTTTGCTTACTGTCGCCGTCAGTAAGGGTAAAACGTCTTTGTTTGAGAACAATTTCCAAACAAGTTTCATAATCATTCAAACCATGTACTTTCCTGCAGAAACCTCACCAGCTTGCAGTTAAAGCTAATTTTGGAATAGCAGAGCGGCAAATATGGCACCAGCCTTCTTCTTAGCTTCAAGAAAATCTTCGATGTTTTGTATCAACAGAACGACTTAATTCACAGTTGACTTTTCTGCGTCAAACCCAGTCTGTTCTCCAGAAAGCAATAGATCAATTGGTTCAATGCAGACATAGGTAAGTATCTCGAATTTCTTGCAGGGAACACAAAGCAAATATATTTGTCGATAACTCTTTCTTTGTTTCTTGGATCGCGAGAACAAGCGATCTTCGTAGATTTTGAAAATTTGTAGTTGACGCAAGCAGGAAGAAAGAAAGTTATTGTAATCAAGATTTCAAAACAACTCTTGCATAGATTATAAGCTATGAGCAGATAAAATCAGGGATCCAGAGTTTTACCAGGTTTTGCGTGGAATTTATTGTTTTTATGTAAAACAGGGTTTCCCAAACTTTTAGTTCATCGGTACCCTTTGGACACTGTAGCAGGTTTGCATGTACCCCCGAAATTTTGTGATGTTTCTCTAAAAAAAAAGAATTTCAATTAGAATCAGCCACTAATTTTCCCCCAATTCATGCCCAAAATCAAAATGATCTCTGAAAAAAAAGATCTTCACTTTGAATCAGATACAAATTTTCCCAATTCATGCCGAAAATCAAGGTGATCTTTAAAAAATGAAAGCTCTTCACTTTTCAGCAGCCACAAATTTTCCCCATTCAAACCCAAAATCACGGTGATCTGTAAAAAAGTCTTCCCTCTTAATTGTCCTGTTTGACGTAATAACAATCGACCGGATTTGAAAATTATAGACATTTGAGTCTATTATTTCTTCCGGACACGGAATTTAACTTAAATAAGGATATTCTCTCACATAATAATGTACCCCTTGAAAAGCCTAAATGTACCCCAGTTTGGGAACCCCTGATGTAAAACAATCAGATTAAAATATCATGCAGTTTAACAACTCCTGTTAAATCTTTTGTAAAAAGTTACTTTAGTTCAAAATACAAAATTTCGATGCACTAAAAATTATGGATCTTTTGTAGAAAGCCCCCGCCATCTATTGCGAGTAATTTTTTTGGTAAAAGTAACCCGGAATCCTACCTACAAATTTCTTTTTTATTTCTTCCTAGTGTTGTAAGGGCATTCTGGGTTAGTTTCACCAAAAAAAATTATTTGCTATAGATAGTGGGGCGATAAAAATCACTCGAAATAGATGGCGGGGGCTTTCTACAAAAGATCCAAAATTATTTGTTGGAATTGAAATAAATGTCGTTTGTAATTTTAAAAAAACGGGTATCTTACTTGTACTCTGGAAACTCTCCTTGAATAATTGCGCAGAAATTTGATGCTCTAAAAACAATTGTTGCTTGTAAAAGTAACAAAAAACCATTTTATTGCATAAAACTCTGGATTTCGTTGTTGCTAATACGTGAGAATGCGAAATTTCGTTGTTGCAAAAATAATTGTTGTTTTTAAAAATCAAAAAAACCCGTGTTATTACTAAAACTCTGGAAACTCACCTTTACCTAAGCATTCAGAATTTCGATGCTGTAAAAACAATTTAAAAGTAACAAAAAACCGTGTTATTAAATAGAACTCTGGATTTTGCTGTTGCTAAGTACGGGAGAATGCGAAATTTTGTTGTTGCAAAAATAATTGTTGTTTTTAAAAATAAAAAAAAAACGTGTTATTACTAAAATTCGGGAAAGGTACTTGTTATCTTTGTATTGCATAAAATAATGTTATTCTCATTTTGTCAGTTTGGTTGCTAGGAAATAAAAAGTTATTTTCGAACTTCAAGAATAGACCTTTTTCTGGTCTCTATTTGATTTTTGAAATAAATTTATTAAACAGTGTGCAATAAGTAAGAAAATTTTTCAGAGAAAAGAAATCACTTGATTAAACATAAGACTTTAGTGGGGTGTTTCTAAACATTTTTCCACCTGCGGCACATTTTGGGACTTTTTCAAAATTCGTGGCACACTTTGACCAAAGTTCTTGATTTTTGTTCCTACAAAACTAGTGTACTCTAAAAGAAAGTCTTTACTTTGAATCTGTCTCGAATTTCTTGTATTTCGTCCTCAAAAGTATAGTTATCGAAAAAAGGTTGCAGAGCAATGGACTAATGTTTTTCAAAAACTTTCGCTGCACGCTTGGAAATCTCTACGGCACACAAATTGAGAAATACTGCTTTAGTACGTCATAAATCTATAAAAGTTGGAACCCCTGCTTTATTGTAATTCAATCGTATAAAACATATTGTTTTCATTCTATGTATTCTGTTTGCATAGCTGACATTTGAAACTATAAACTTTTGACGCAATATTTCCAAAAAAGTAAACTTATACATAAAGAATGCACAGAATTTTTTGGAGTGACAAAAATTTTAACATAATAACGGTCTATTATTTTAAATGCAAAGTGAAAAGCAATTATAAAAAGTCAGGTGCTGTTTAATAGTCTGAAGGCGTAAACATCAGGCCTAACATGTGCAACAGTTTGTTTAAAATTTTCGCACATAAATGAATAGTTACAAGAATGTTCATTAAAAGATTCTCATTATAAGAATTGAATTTTGCCCGCTCGATTGATATTCAAGCTACCTTTGTTGTAGTCAAACAACAATTGTTTAGTCTAACAGAAAGTAAATGTGTAAGCTGTTTCCAAGCAATCGCCAAAAAAATTAGATTTTACATAGAATAAGTTCTTCATCGCCTCAGGAATATCGACGTTAATATTCCTAGCGCAGCAAAGCGTGAGATTTCAATTTCACGCTTTGCTGCGCTAGGAAGCAAAAATATAAACGTTTCTTGAAAAACGTTTATTTTACTCGTTAATTCCTGCTCGGACCTACCTAAAGATAGTACCGTCTTATTTAGCAATTCAAATTAGGAAAAGTCAAGAAATCCCAGAATATTATGTAAAAAATGAATTACAAACGTTTTTGCAAAGGTTGGGCTTCAAAAACCCGGCCGTTGAGAAGATTAGGGTTAACACAATGATGAAGAAATTTATCACACTGATTTGATATATTGATTGTTCAAATTTGTTTATTTTTGCGCTTTCTTTTTTTTCTATTTTGCTTGGATTTGTATTTCGGTTTAAATTAAAATCACTTCGTCGCATTTTTATTTTGCGATTCGTATATTTCAGTATAAATAATTTTTTCAAAGCGCTGTATTAAAAAAAACGCAGCAAGTTGACTCGACCTCCGAAACTTCCCGCGAAGCTCGAAGCAGCAATTATAATCGATCGAGACGAGAAAAAAAGCGAGACGCGAAATTAAATACGCACTGTAACTCAGATAGCGAAAATTTAATTCCGCACTTAACGGGTTAAGCAACATGTTTCCAGGTCAATCAGAAACCATCATACTTCCCACGATCGCTCTAATCTTTCCTATGCCTGCAAGAAAAACAGAACTTCTCAAATCATCGCCCATGACTCTGCTATTGACAGCTTGGACAGCATCTTTTGGAAAATCCTCCATGTGCCAGCCAATAGAGTGACACCAAATTCTCTATCCTTTCCCGAAGACGTTCTTCTTTTCACCTCTTCGCTCTTAAAGCTACGTTATTCTAATCTTTTCCACTCAATCTCTGTCGACACAAGGAATTTCTTTACAGTTTAAAACTGATTGGTTGTCTCTCTTGACCAATCAGACACACCGTCGTTTTTTTTGCTTTTTTTTTATTTCCTTTTCTATTCCTGACTGGCTGCCTTTTTTAACCAATCGGACTCATTTTTCTTGCCGATATAACCACGATCGGATTGCTCTCAGTTCATTCCGACAATACCCGATAAATGTCAGATAAAAAGTCTTAGAGGAATGAGCACATTTTTCAAAGCTATGATAATGTTTTGATAATAAACATGTTTTCATAATAACATGATTATTATGCTAATAATGTTTTGATAATAATCATTATTATTTTGAAAATGAGTTAAGTTATACTTGCGATACATTTGCATATTTCAGTAACAAAATGCAAAAAAAATCTACTGCTTTTGCTAGTAAAATATTGCAAATCCCAAAGAAATCTATTACATGTGACTAACTGTAAATTACAAAAGAAAGCACTTTATTTTAGATTATTGCTGTTTGATTTGTATTACAAAATGCGCTTTTAACAGCTGACTCAGGTTGCAGCGAAAAATACAAAATACCCAATTTTATGACTAGAAACGTTAACGTATAAAAATCCTCTAGTCATAAAGTGCTCTCGCAGTAAGTGTTAACCCAATACACACTGGGCTTTTTGGAAATTTTGTACGATTAAGGGAGGAGGGGCGGAAAATGCTTGCGCTCATTGCTTGCTTATACCTTAACAATTACCCGCGCTAGAAATGTCATTGCAATTTGTATAAAAAGAGAATTTTGCACTCTTTCAATATAGGTACTTAAATGTTACAATAAAATATCATTTCGGATTAAAAAAGCAAATTTTTGAAAGGTAATTAATTTTTGTAAATTGCTTGAAAACGAGAGAACGATTTGAGAAAGTTAACGACTTAGGCGGTTTGATTGATTGTAAAATTAAAAATTTGATTTTTTCACAGTTGAAATCTGCTAAGAATGGTTACTACCGTTCACTGAAAAAGAAACCCTAATTTTCCAAATTCTGATTTCATTATACGACGCTTCGATCTTACAAACAACAAATATTTTTCAAAAATCACTCAACATTTTGAACTATTTTGGAAATGAACTTTTTCATACAATAAAAAGAAAATTTTTTAATTAATTAAATTGATCAGCTTAAAATTAAGTTTAAATAAAGATGGCAAAACTATATATAAAAAAAAACTTTTAATTTCTGCATTACCTAAAAACTTAAAGATATTATTTGTCAACAAATTTAAGATAGCTTTTTTAACATTTGTCTCTCTGATTTTGGTTCAGTTACATTTTCACTCCTTTTTATAATCGACGCATTTCTGTCATGTCACTTTGTTTTTATATAGCCAGAAGTTGCAGATTAACGATATCACGTGATAAATGCAATGCGCTGATTCATTTCTTATCGATGCTTGAAAATTTTTTAAACATTTGCTTATGTTTTTTATCAGAGCTTGGGCGCGTTCAAAGTTTTTTCGCAGCAAAAAGACAACTACATTTTTAGTTCCTTTACCTACCACGTCCTTCAACTGAAAGCACGTTCACGTTTGACATATACCGTTGTTTCAAAATATAGTACACGGATTTATTAATATGGCAGCACAGCTACAAGCCAAGTTCGAAAACAAACAATTTAATTTACAGTTATCTTGCTACTTTGATATAAGTAATATTGGTTTATTTAAAATTTGTATTTATCATCTATTTTTATGCCAGATTACCTTATCTATTTTTTCATTTTATTCAATTTCTATTTATCACGTGTTTGTGTCGAACAATGATTATCTGCGGAACATTGCCCCTCTGCAATGCAGCTGCAAACACAGTTCGATTGCAAATCTGGTGAGCTGTCAGCAAATTTAAATAATTTTGGTTTGTCGAGAAATGAAGCCAGATTTTTTGAGCCAAGTTTAGAATTAATCACTTGTACAGTAACTGGAATGTCTGACTTTTAATATTGGCGTTTACTTTAACTGATACTGACACGGATAAAATAGATTTCACTGCTTTAGTTTGTCCGAAACCGGCGACCAATACTATTATGAATGTTTAGCTTTGATTTTGAATCAAAATCTTATTTTAGGTTCGAGAAAATAGAACTTTTGCATATTTATCCCAAAATTAAATTTTAATTTTTTTTCTCTATATTTATCCTCCTGACTCGCAGGAAAGCGACGAAGGCGCTTTACATAGGATAAGTAATTACTTCGATCTGGCTCCGAAGATGCCAAGATATCGCTGTCCGCTAATAATTTAGTGGAGATATTACTGTAATTTAGAACTGCTTACCACGACCACCAAGCAAGGAAAAGTGCCGTAAAGTGTCTTAGATGGTTTTTTGCTTAAATAAAACAGTTTTGCAATGAGATTTTTAAATTTTTCCGCCATATTGTACTTATTTCGGATAAAAAAAAATCCAGGCTCTTATCGTAATTTATCAATCAATCGACACATTTCATTTGGGGAAAAGACAGACAAACTACTACTATCATTATTTATCTGGTGACTAGCATAGCAACGTAGTAGGCGTTATACTTCGAGCAACCGTCACCAATTACTAGATCGGCTTTACGAGATGACAAAATATTGCTTTCAAATTGATTTTTTCTCAGTTTACTTATTTAATTAAAGATATGACTAAAATTAATAGAGCTGGTTTGCAAGGTTATCGCCATAATTTTCAGAAAAGGATCGACCTTTTCTTTATCATAGATAAGTAGTTTCCAATATTTTTTTAATCACTGAACCCTTTTCGAAAAATTATCCAATCTACTGATAAATTTTAAAAAATTATTTAGTCTACGGACCTCTGAATTTTTAAGGTTGACCCTGACTAATAATTTTGTAGTTTTTTTTTTTTTTTTAATTTTTTCCACTTTTATTTTACTCGCTGAGCCTCTGCAAGCTTTTTACGAAAACCGGTTGGGAACCACTGCCTATGTTTTTGAAGACCATCAGACCAGTGTTTCTCACAATCTTATCAAGCGACTCAAATGTATTTTTTACTTTTGAAAGTTAAGTGAAGAAAAATCAAAAAAAAGCTTTTCACTTTTGATTTTTTTTCTTGGAAAATTAAATAAAACACCGGATTAAACCGACTTTGCAATTCAAAAGTGGGATCGGACACTTTAATTACAAATTATCTCATTAAGTAATTGAAAAACTTCGTCTACTCTTGAGTGGTGATTCAATTCTGGGTCATAACTTATTGGTTAGAAACAAAAAAAACTTTGACACTTTCCTTTGAAAAATATAGAATCATATGCACAAACCCGTTTTATCCTAGCGGTACCATATGGTACCACATGAATTCTTCGCAGATAAAACCTTCTTAACACAAATTAGCTGCACTAAACGTGTTTTATACGCGTTCATTACTCGCACAGAACCCTCAGCTCACCAGTTGGCTAGTTTCAAGGCCATATCTGCTCACACAGCTAGGCAGTGCGGTTGTTTGCACGAGGGTCTCTGAGAAACACCAGTTTCAAGATGGCGACCAATAAAAAGTAAGTTATAATTCGGTTGTCAGTTATTTTTTCCACTTTTTTCTTGGATACCTTGATTGAATACATATTTCACTGTACTGATAGGCATATTTTCATAATTTATTTCGCAGACTGTGACTTTTATATATAATTTTTATAGTCTGGTACCACACGGTACCGCTAGGAGAATACGAGTACAAATAAGTCCTGCCTACTAGTTCCTTTGGATTTTTTACAAAATATTTCATTTACTTAGGGTTTGGTTCTGTTAGTGATTGTTAACAATTATTTTACTTAGCTAGCTGTAATTAGTAGCATTTTAAAAAATATACGACAGCTGCAGTTAGTTACATAATTGAAACTGCTAATAAGTTTCACTTATTTTTCGGGTCCCTCACTGCGAATGAGATAATGGATCTTATCATGGAAATGGACAGTGACGCTGAACACGACGTATATATAGAGCCTCCTGACGTTCATGATCTCACTGACGAGGATTCTGGAGACGAAGATCTTGATGGAGAATGCAGCGTTGACAAACTTTCAAGGAAACAGCTCCTAGCCTTGTTTTGAATTCTTGTATAAACTTTTATAAATTCTATTAAATGATATTGATATAACACTAGTTCTTTTAAACAATATACAGGGTATTTCAAAAAATTTGATATCATTTAACATGTAAATATTACAGAAACTACATAGTCGAATCAAATGAAATTCAACAGGGTTAATGTTGAGCTGAACAAGATTTATTCCTGTAAATTGGAATGAGAAATTCAAAGAACATGAATTCCATGAAAGGTTTCGCAAATGTTCAATATGCGCACAGCCTGTTACGCGGCACACGTGAAGTCTGTACTCTGGCACCTCCTAAACATGCTACAGCATGTCTTGGGTAACAATCTCTAGTTTAACTTTAGTGCAAGACAAGTAGTTAACAAAGAAACACCACCGCACTAAAGACTGTTACCCAAGACATGCTGTAGCATGTTTAGGAGGAGCCGGAGTACCGATTTCACGTGTGCCGTGTCACAAGCGGTGTGCATATTGAACATTTGTAAAACTTATCATGAAATTCTGGGGCCTTTGAATGTCTTATTCAAATTTACAGGAATAAATCTTGTTCAGCTCAACATTAACCCTGTTGAATTTTATTTGATTCAACTATGTAGTTTCTGTAATATTTACATGCCAAATAATGTCAAATTTTTTGAAACACCCTGTATATTATATCTAAAAATCAAAAACTTATTTTTTGTATATTACAAACAACTCGCAGAGCAACTTTACTTAAAGGTACCGGTAGCCTAAGATTGATTTTACTGACTGCTCTATTCCATAGACTGTCATTTTAATCATTTCAAGGTTATCGTTTCTTACTTGCAAAATAACTGATGCACTTTTATAAGCACACAATTTAACTAACTAAGCCATCTCAGCAAAACCTGACCTCAAAATACTAGACACAATCTATTTCCGTTTGTGCGGGCTTGGCCAAAAGCCAAGTCATACTTCGACTTTTAGTTGAGTTCGGGCATATCGTACTTGGCTAGGGTTGTAGAACTTCTAGTTCGTAAGCCAACTGTTGCATCATAAATAACATTAAGACGCAGGTAATCCATCACATAGCTCCTTGTTATGCAAATCAAAGAGACTGTACTGAAATAGTTTTATAGCATGTATTTTAAATCACACTTACATTTTGCGCCATACTTGATAAAAGTTGCAGTAAAAAGTTGCATGTAAAAAAAGAAAAAAGTTGCAAAAAAGTCGCAATCTAAAATTTCTAAAAACAGCTTGAACAATGAACTACATAAATTTTGAGTATTTAGGAAGCTGTCGGAGGCTGTACAAAAAGTTGCAAAGGTTGCAAAAACTTGCCCTATTTATAATTTGTAACAGTCGCAAATCTTAATAAAAGTAGGGTACCGTACTTTATTGTTTTACGATGAAGAGTTGAAAAGAGGATTGTTTACCAACCTACATAGTATTTTTACTAACAGCAAAAATATATTTGTATCATCGAGTGCACACAGTGAAAAATGTAAGCATAAAAACTCCTTTTTATTTTAGCTCTGCTGCGCTAATACGAACAGGTTCGACACTAGATCAAAATTATACTATTGATTAGTAGATTTAACAGGTTGCAAAAATTTTTTATATCAATTAAATATTGACTTCTATGAATTGGCACCACTGCAAAGCACGAAATAAAGTATGATACAAGGCTGTTTAAATGTTCCTATTAAAATATCTAATTACTCAATTATTATTTTTAAAATTAATGAAATCTAAATATAAAAATGTAAAACTTTCGCTAAATAGAGCAAACTAAATGGCATTAAATTATATATAACAGTTTCTACAACAAATAGAAAAAGTTGACTTTGATTAAGCCATAGTAGTTGAGTACCAATGCAATAAGCTGCAAGCAGGAGATATATATCCCGAATTGGCGATGAAGCGTTTTTGGCAAGAAGTAAGCTTTGCGCATTTACTTCAAGACCATCCGATAAAAGCTTTAAATTTGAATTTAATTGATATTCGTGCTAAAATTTACACAATGTTAAAGCATTCTTTTTATTATATGAAAAAAATATAAGGCCAAACGATTTGATATTTTTGTTGTAAAATAAATTAATATCATTTTCAAGTTGTAATTATTGTAAGTTCTAACCGGTTTAGCCTATATCTTCCAATTGCACTAGTGTGTCATGGCGCCAATACATTCGGGTCTGAGTCAAAATCTAGTGATATTTTTTTTTTAATTGCCAATGATTGTTTCAAGTAATCCAATGCCTCTGGGATTTTATTCATTTCTAACAAACAACAACCGATTACGTGTAATGTTGTCAAGATACGTCGGTGTGAGTCGACACCCAGTGATATTTGTTTTCGAATCGCTAACGATCGTTTCAAGTAATCCAATGCCTCGGTGAGTTGATTCGTTTCCATCAAACAACGACCGATTTCGTATAATGTTTCCGAAATATCTGGATCGGAGTCAACACCCAGTGATATACGCTCATCAATTGCTAACGATCGTTTCAAGTAATCCAATGCCTCAGCAAATTTATCTATTTTTATCAAGCAACAACCAATTTCGTGTAACGTTGTCGAAATATTTTGATCTGAGTCAAAATTGGGTGATATTTGTTTTGAAATTGCTAATGATTGCTTCAAATAATTTAATGCCTCATTAAGTTTATTCATATCGATTAAGCAGCAACCGATTGTGTTTAATGTTGCTGAAATACGTGAATCTGAGTCAAGATTCTGCGGTATTCTTTTAGAAATTGCCAATGATTGTTTTAATTTACTCATTGACTCAGTAAAATTATTGTTTTTCATCAAACAATGACCGAGTTTGTGTAATGTCGCTGAAATATTTTGGTCAATGTCAACATTCCGTGATATTCTCTTCTGGATCTTCAATGATCGTTTCAAGTAATTAGATGTTTCAGTGAATTCTGCCTCAGTGAATTCTGCCTCAGTGAATTCATTCTTTTTCATCAAACAACAACCGATTACGTGTGATGTTGATGAAATGTTTTGGTCTGAGCCTAAAGCCGGAGAAATTTGTTCAAAAATTGCCAGTGATTGTTTCAAGTAATATAATGCCTTATTGGGTTCATTCATTTCCATTAAACAACGACTTATTAGGTGTAATGTTTTCGGAATATCTGAATCTGTTTCAATATCCTGCGATATTTGTTTTTTAATTGCGAATGATTTTCTCAAATAATCCATTGCCTCCTTGAGTTGGTTCATACTCAAATAACAACGACCAATTTCATGTAATGTTGTCGAAACATCTTGATCTGAATAAAAACCCGATGATATTCGTTCTCTAATTGCCAATGATTGTTTCAAGTAATACAATGCCTCAATGAATTCATTCATTCCAATCAAACAACGACCAATGTTGTGTGATATTGCTGAAATATTTTTATCTGAATCAACATTCTCTGATATTCGTTTAGAAATTGTCAAGGATTGTTTCAAGTAATCAAATGCTTTAGGAAGTTCATTTTTTTCTATATAACAAAAACCGATTTTGTGTAATGTTTCAGAATTACACGAATCTGATATTTGTTTGCTATTTGTCAATGATAATTCTAAATATTCTATTGCCTGGTTAAATTCTTTAATTTCCATTAAACATTGACCAATATTTTGCTGGCAGTTTGAAAGTTTATTTGACTCGTCTTTATATGTATCCTCTTTCCTATTTGGTGTGGTTGATCTTTCATTACTAGAGGTATCAAAATTTGTTGTTGGCTTTTTGTCAATTAACCGAAGTTTTTTGGGTTGAGATTTAGAAAATGAAGTTTTGATTTTGTTACAATTGTTTGAAATTTTCTTCAAACTGTTTTCTTCTCTCTTGAAATAATCCAGTGATTTGTCAAATTTTTTTAAGTCTAACAAACAACTTCCGTAATGCTTGAAGTACTCAGCTTCTGATGATTTATCTTGTTGATTTTCACTTTCAATCGATAGACATTGGTTTTCTATTTCTTGTTGGTGTGTAGATATATAATTATCAATTTTTGATTCAACGCATAGGTATTCTTCAATACAATCATCAAATGTAAGCAACTTAGTTTTTTTGTTATAGTCAATGTCTTTGTATTGCTGTGTAAAGGCAGTAAACTTTTCTTTTTCCTCCAGACAATAATACAAACTGCTGCAAAATAATGTTGGATTTAAAAAAAAAAACTTTTTACCAAGTTCAAATCTTTTGGAAACATCACATTGCAAAGCATATGCTGTTTGAAAATAGGAAAATATATTATTTTTTGTTGTAAGATTCAAAAGCAATTTAATAGCTGTATTACTTTCTACTTTACTTTCAACAACGTCATTTTGACGCTGACATTTCATGTACCATTTCAAACGCATTTCACATGCTATTGCAACAGCATACATCAATCTGTGTTTGGCATTTTCACTGATTTTCTTTTTTTTTGCAAGTTTTTCAATGATATCAAAAGATGATGTTGCTCGAATGTTGTAAGCTCGTCCCAATGCTGATATAAACAAAGTTGTGCTTCTGTACATAATTTGTTTTAGATTAAACTTTTTACTTGGTAATAATTCCAGGAGTGTGGTTCCTGCAGCAAATTTTTTAAGATCTTCTTTCATTTGCTCTTTAACGTTATTGATTTGGATTGTTTCATCATCTTCTTCAAGTATTTTATGGACCTCTAATTTAAAAGCATTAAAAAGGGTTTTATTGCCATAAACAAAGCAGATTTTGGTGAGAATATCTTTTAGGTGATATCCATTATCCAAATCTTGATCTTTTGTAAGATATTTCCGCATTTCACTAACAGGCTTAATTAGTTCGGTTTTCCACGGTTTCTTTTTTGTAAATTCTTGTCTACCAAGTGGAAATTTACACGCGTGCGGCATCCTACCGTCAAAGCTGATACCGCGAGTTGTAATGGCGTCGTGAAACCAATTTCCATAATTTGACTTTTTATCGTTTAACGAAAAAATCGAAACGCTTGGAAGTATGGTTTCTTGAAGGTTTAGCACTACTGTTTGAAATATAACTGAAAACCATCTAAAATAATTGAGAACATTTTCTTTTTCCTTCTTTTTTTCTTCTTCAGATTTCTTGCCTTTTCCTTGTTCAGATAATTCTTCCAAAACAATGATATGTTCAAAATCCGAGTAAGGCGTAATTTCTTTTCTGGCTAAGGAGCCCATTCCAACTACAGTAAACTTGCATGGCGGTTTACCCATGACATTCTCACAATCTTCTGATAAATCAGCCATGATCTGAGTGTACCTATCTGTTATCTTCTTTTGAAGATTTTTAATGTGATTAATTTTTTCCTGTTCTTGGTTCATTGAAGGATTTTTGTCTGTATCTTTTACGAGATTGTCATTGACAAATTTTCTCATGTCTTCAATTTTTGCTTTTACTTTTTCCGCTTCTTGTATCAAATTAGCGTTTGTTTGTTCAGTACCACTACTCTTCAAGATCTCCACACAAAGTCTTTTTAGGTTTTCTTGAAAATCACTTTCATTTTGAGATCTTGTAATAGCAGCATTATAAAGAGCAGCACTTTTAATTAACTTCATCATGAGTAAAGTCGTTTTATCATGATCCATCATGTTTGAAATCTTTATAGGTCTGGTTTGATAATTGAGGGCCATTTTATGAAAAATGGGTGCTGATTTTGTTTCATTTGTTTCTTGACCTCTATCATCACAAATTTTTTTTAATTCATCAGCAAGCTTTTCTTCTTCATCACTCCAATCGTTCAAATTACAGTCACTCATTTTATATTATTAAGTTGTTTTTCTAAACAATTAAGTAAAATTTAACTTATTTTGTATCAACAAATCATTTTACACACACTTTAAGTAAAATTATTTTCGAAAAATAACCAATTTTTTTACTTAATCAAAATCATCACATACATTTCAAATGTTACTACGACAGTTAATCGAAATGACATTTGATTAAAATAACATTTGATCAAAGAATCAGCAATTGATTTAGGTTTCTATGATTAACCAATAGCTTTATTATTGTAAATTAGATTTATTAAAAACAGAGGCCCTCGGTAAGAAGGCAATTGGTTTTTAATTATAGTATTCTCAAGAGGGGTCAAAGTCATAATTTTTTCGGTGTCAAGGTTTTCGGTGTTTTCGTTTCGATCAAGTGTCGCTTTAATCAAATGTCGTTCAATCAAGTGTCGTTCCATCAACTATCGTTTGATCAACTGTCTGGTCACGGATGGTCAGACACCGATTTCAACAATTGATGAAACACTGGAGGTTTAACCAAATCAACAGTTGTCAAATAAGATAAATTTTTTATAATTTTGCAAGTTTGGAAGTCACTTATTGATAATTGTCAAAAGTGTACATTCTTAATTTTGATCTTACTATTGATAAGTACTGTAGTTATTTCTTTCTATGTTACCCTGCCCTTTCATTCATGGCTTTCATACAATATATGCCTTCAAAACCAGATAAACTTGGTATCAATTTTGGCTCCTGGTTGATGCCAAGTCTGAATATCTTTGCATTGGTAAACCATATTTGGTGTATTCAAACCTGCTTATAGTCTTCCTGCTGTTGCGTGCCTGAAGCTAATTTTTGAAAAAAAGGTTGCAATGTATTTTTGAAAATTTTTTCAAAAATTTTCAAAAATACATTGCAACCTTTTTTTCAATAATTTTTTTTTTCAATAATATAATTTTTGAAAAAAAGTGTCGGCAGCGTGGTCGAGTGGTTAAAGCGGCGGGCTCGTGATCAACACGGTCTAGGTTCAAAACCCACTTGCGCCATTCTGTTGTGCCCTTGGGAAAGACACTTTATGGCACTTTCCCCTGCTTGGTGGTCCTGGCAAGCAGTTCTAAATTACAGTTATATCTCTATTAAATTACTAGCGGACAGCAATATCTTGGCATCTCCGGAAGCAGGTCGGGGTAATTGCTACCCTATGTATTAGCGCCTCCGTCGCTTTCCTGCGAGTCAGGAGGATAAATATAGAGATGAAAATAAATAAAAAAAAAATGTAAGCAAGGACAATTGTGTTACAATCTTGAACCTGGCCAAAGTTGAATACTTTTATGATACTTTTATGAAGTCAAAGACGCTGTCTTCATCAGAAATACTGTATATGTGTCGCATCTGGATTTCCCCTTACAGTTTACAGAAGTAAGAAGACTAAGATTGTTTACCTTCTCAGCTCCATGTACAAGTCCGTTATATTGATAAAGAACGCCGCAAAAAATTACCAGAAACAGTTAAATACTGTAATCTCAGCAAAATAGAAGTTGATATTATTGATAAAATGGCAAAGCAACACACATGCAACGTCGTACTTGGGGATGGTCTGTGGCAGCTGCTTTCAAAATCTTTTGATTTAGCGTGCACCAACACTTACATTGTTCATAAAGAAGAGACTAAGTGCAAACTATTTTCATCAATTACTTTGAGTTTGTCAGAAATCGAAGTTTCACCCTTACTACCGGTGACAGCAAGCAAAGCAGGCTACGTCGTCTGAAAAACGGCATAACTCAGGGATTGGTATTGGCTCCCCTCCGATTTAACATCTATACGTACGATCTTCCTTCAATAATTTCCAAAAAGTTTGCTTATGCTAATGATTTAGCATTATTACACTTTGTGGGAACCGGAAGAACTTGGAGGGCACTTTAAGCCAAGACATGTCTACACTTTCAGCGTATCTCCAGACTTGGGGTTGAAGCTCAGACATACTAAGACGGTGACGGCAGCCTTTCACTTAAATAACCGACAGGCCAAGTCACTGGATGCCTGCGTCCCATTCCAACGGGCCACTTACGTATACTTTCAGGCATCCATCAGCTGAGCTTTGCCGAATGGGAGCGATACTCTCCTTGACTCACCATGGATCTCTGGACCCTGATCATATTTTATGTGGTCCTTTAAGTGGGTCCTCAGATACTCACCAAGTGAGACTAAGATCCAGACGCCCGTTTGTGTCAGCTGTGCGGAATCTTTTGAACAACCTTGCCAGACTTGGCATTCGCGCTTCTGAATGGACAAATCACAAATGGAACACGGAGTACTGTGACAATATTTCCCGGCTGTTTTTACACCCAGGACCAGTGCCAGGCCTGTTGAGATCAGCTTGCTCAAACAGCTTGGGTTAAGCTCAACCGCCTGTGGACTGGTGTTGGGCGATTCCGTTCGTCCATGCATAAATGGAGTCCCGCTCCTTCACCTAATTGCGAGTGTAGCGCCTCTGAACAAACCGCAGACCATGTTCTAATAGCGTGCCCAATACATCGGGTACCACATGGAGCACAAGGTTTGACGGTTTTGGATGATGAAACTTGATGCTGGCTTAATAACATTACTGCCAGCATCTAATTTAGGCAGTACAGCAGCCTGGGATAGTAAAATGATAAATCCTCGGCCCAAGTCCTATTTGTGCATGACCTGGAGTGAATACCCTTCCAGACGACAACAAGCAGTTTTCCATCCTTTTAAAAGCAATATTTCTTTTTACTTTAGCTTTTTTTAAATTAAATTTCATTTCATGCCGAAACTACCTCGTTAGAAGAAATCTGTTTACAGAGAAATACTGTAAGCTAGTAGTATAAATATCATAAAATTTTTCATTATTTGGAACCTTAGGAAAATTTACATTTTTAAATTTACGTATTTTTATACCCTAGTAAAACAAAGTTTTAATTCTAATTTTTTACATTTTTAAATTTACGTATTTTTATACCCTAGTAAAACAAAGTTTTAATTCTAATTTTATTTTCAGATATTAAGACATCATTTTTTAAACGCGATTTTTAACTAAACAAAACCAGTCTTTAAAATATACAAACATTATTATTTTTTTAAAATCTTTTACTAGAATAACTTCCTCATGAAAACTGAACAAAGATGTTCGAGACTTCCAAAACAGCTTATTCAAAGCTCCCTGTTCAACAAAGCAGTTTTGCAATGAGGTTTTTGATTTTTACAGCCATTTGGTAATCACTAATAATAAAAAAGGCAATCCTAAAAATTTTAAGAATAAGGTAATACATACGTTTTTTTCAATCTTTACTTGTCTTTCACAAGTAGAGTTAGCCAAAACGCACGTTGCAAGTTGCAAGAAAAACCTTTTTTGCAATTTTTTTTTTTGCCAAACTGTAAAACTGAAATTTGTTTGTTAGTTACGTCAGAATTTTTTAAAGAAAAATAAAAGTGGTAACACTCAAAACTTTTGTTACTAGTTTACAAAGTGCATTTTCATAACATTGCAAACACCAAACGCAAAGCCGTAATTGAGCCACAATTCAGAGAAAAATAATCTCATTAATTTAGTTAAAGCAAAATGTAATTTTAACGTTAGGTAAACACTTTCTCTATTTTAGCATTGTCAGCACTAAAAAAATCCAAAAAGTTGAAACATAAATGAATAAAATGATAATAAAAAATATTATGATAAATGAATAGGTATATGAATATGTAGTATAGCCTTATAATTGAATATTACATCAAACATTGCGAATTGACTCCACTGCAAAGCATTTGTGATTACTTTACAAACGCTTTTGTTTCAATATTTTTATTGAATTATCTAATAAGACTAAACAAAAGAAAATTACAAAAGTTAATGGAGAAAAAATCCAAAACTTTTTCTATATAGATAAACGTAAAAAATTAAGATATACAAGTTGGCAGAGTAAATTAAATAAAAAATAAACTGGGCCAGGCCAAAGTCATACAATATTAATTATCCATTCATAGCAAAAATAAATAAATATACGGCATATGCCGAATAGGTAGTAAAGCACTTTCACATGTCGTGAAATTAAATTAAACAAATGATAAGTACTCGATAAAGTTTTAAACTAGCGATGTTTTGTCATGACTTTATTTGCAGTAAATATTTGAATTAAGTTGTTAAGTATCATTTTGTTGGCTTCTTTAAGATTTAATTGTTGCCTTTGCTCATGAGACATAGATATGACCCTGATACTTTTTGGTAGATTCTGATTAACAATGACAAAGGAGGGTATCAAGCAACGTTTTCTCTAAACTGCGCAATTGCGCGGCCACGAAGTACTTTCGTTTTGCTGCGCATTGCATAATTATTTGTATAATATCGTCCTTTTCTTTCTTCAGGCAAAATAAAAACAAGCAATTACAAAATAAACTTGAGTTTAAATATATACAATCTGTAAAAAAAATGGATCATCCAAATTTTTGTCAAAGTACTGCAATATAAATACATTATACTTGGTAGCAAAAAAATGTTATACACAATTATACTTCAAATATTTGTATTTTACTTTATTTACTAAATAAAAAAAATATTGTTAAGAAAAACAAGAATAACCAAAAATTTTAAAAAAGAATGGATCAGGTATTACATTTATTAACTTTCTTCCTTTTAATTATTTAAAAAATGTAGTTATTTTACTCTCACTGTTTGAAACATACCTAATAAAAGATTAATATCTTCATATTAATCTTTTGTTAGGTATATTTCAAACAGTGAGAGTAAAACCTAATAAAAGATTATATCCTCTTATGAAAACAAGATGAGTGAAAGAGCAATTTTAAGAAAATTAAATGTTCATACACAACCGTTTGTAATATTATAACCAAACGGTTAAATTATGGAACGATTTATCGTTTAAATACCAATGGTTGAAGAAAAAAGTTTGATAATAAACTGGAAAAAATTATTTTTAAAAGAAATTGAAAAGGTTTGAAGCCAGTAAAGAATGGATTTGAATGCCTGAAGAAAAAATTAAATCATTTATTTTTAGTAATGAAAGAAAATTTAAAGTGCAAAACTCTGATGGCAAAGCATTTGTATGGAGAAAACTCGGAGATGGTCTTCAATAAAAAATTTAAAATAAAAATTTAAAATATGGAAGTGTTTCTGTCATGGTTTGGGGCTGTTTTACCTATCATGGTGTTGGAGAACTAAAGCTCATAGTAATGATGAGACATTTATTGGAATTGGAATCAATGAACTTTTAAGAATCGGAATTGGGATCGGAATTCGAAAAATTTTGATTATTGAAAACGATTCTCAATGTATTCATGTACTGTATTTACTTTTTTTTATATACTTCACTATCATTGAGCATGCACACACACATATATATATATATATACAGTATATGAAAAAAGAAAATTGTTATAAGTAGCAGTCAATATAAGAATATTTTTGTCTTTTATATTTTTTATATTTTTTTAATATTTTTACATTCTACGTATTTTTACTTAACAAATTCCACGTGATGAGCCGTCTTTGGCGAAACAGGCTGTTGTGGATTTTAAATTTTAAATTTTTATTCTATTTAAATGCTTTCATTAATATATATATATAATCCAGTAATGTTTCGCCTTGCCGGTACAGTGCTCAATAACACACGGTTAGAGCAAGTATATTATATTTATTAAACACTACACTTTATTAGTTAAAACCACAACAATCTGTTTCATCTTATCAAATCGTCAGGTAATTACTTACTCAAATAGAATTTAAGTGTGTTTTGCCAAAAAACGACCATCAGGCAGTTATCATTTTCACATAGAATTTGTTTATTCTATTTGAATAAGTCAAATATACTCTATTTGAATAAGATAATCGCCTGATGAGCCATTTTTTCGCGAAACAGACTGTTGCGATTTTTAAATTTTCAAGTTTTTATGTGTAGTGTTTTACCTCAATATATATGTTAATACATAATGATTATAATTGTGGGTTGGTAGCCAATCGACCATAGCAAATTATTACTAACTGTCACTAGCTTTAAAAAAACTATTTTCACTACCCCTAACCAAAATCGGCGGTGGCTAACTGTCGGCAGCAAATCGATGGCAGCAAATAGTCCCATCCTGTATTTATATTGCAAGTTTGAATCGATTTTCCTTGAAGAGTGCTGAATGAAAAGGTCAGAGCAATTTAACAATGTTTAGAAAGCCACAACAGTATGTTTCATGCTATAAAATTGTCAGGTGGTTACTTATTCAAATATAAACACTTATTAAAATCAAATCGTCAAGTGGTTGCTTTATTTGAATAACTAACCACCCTGTCGTTGTCGTTGTCGGGTTCCCCTCTTTTTCAACATCCATACGTACGACCTGGCCTATACGATTGCCAGAAAGTTTGCTTATGCAGACAATTTGGCATTGTTGCCTTCTTCTGGAAACTACCTCGTAAAAGGATTTGGAGGGGCTTTAACCCAAACACATGACTATACTTTCAGCATATTTTCAAACTTGGAGGTTGAAGCTCGGTCACACTAAGAGATGACGGCAGCCTTTTTTTAAATAACTGAGGTCAAACGTGATTTAAAAGTCTACAACAGTAATAGATTTTTATAATTTTTTTTCAACTCTTTCTTATTTTGGAGTAAAACTGGACGCTCACGTTCCGTTACTATTTAGCGTGCCGAATAGTCAAAATACCGAATTGTTGCTGAATGATCAAAATGATTATGGAGCTTGTTCGAAATCGAAGTTTCACCCTTACTACCGGTGACAACAAACAAAGCAGGCTACGCCGTCTAAAAAACGGCGTTCCTCAGGGATCGGTCTTGGCTCCCCTCCTATTTAACATCTATACGTACGATCTTCCTTCCATAATTTCCAAAAAGTTTGCTTATGCTGATGATTTAGCATTGTTGCATTCTTCGGGAAACTGGAAGGACTTGGAGGGGACTTTAAGCCAAGATATGTCTACACTTTTAGCGTATCTCCAGACTTGGAGGTTGAAACTCAGTCACACGAAGACGGTGACGGCAGCCTTTCACTTAAATAACCGAGATGCCAAACTTGAGCTAAAGGTCTACAACAACGGTAGACTTTTACCGTTCTGTCCAATCCCTACTTACCTTGGGGTAAAACTGGACAGATCGCTCACGTTTTGTCACCATTTAGTGGCATTGCGCAAAAAACTATCCTCGCGCGTCACACTGTTGAGGCGACTCATGGCTCGGGATGGGGTGCTGGTGCTAAAACACTACGCATAGCCACCTTGTCTCTAGTCTACTCAACATCTGAGTACTGTGCGCCAGTCTGGTGTCGCAGTGCTCACACTCACCTCATTGATAGTGTCTTGAACGACGCCTTGCGCATTGTTACTGGATGCCTGCGTCCCACTCCAACGGACCACCTACCGGTACTCTCAGGCATCCAGCCAGCTGAGCTTCGCCGACTGGGAGCGACACTCTCTTTGGCTTACCGTGGATCTCTGGACCCCGATCATATCTTGTATGGTCTCTTAAGTGGGTCCTCAGATAAGTGAGACTAAGATCCAGACGCCCGTTTGTGCCAGCTGAGCGGAATCTCTTGAACAACCTTGCCAGTCTTGGCATCCGCGCTTCTGAATGGACGAATCACAAATGGAACACGGAGTACTGTGAAGGTGCTTCCAGGCTCCGTGCTTTTGTGCCTCGGACCAATGCCAGGCCTGTTGGGATGGACTTACCCCGAGCAGCTTGGGTTAAGCTCAACCGCCTGCGGACTGGTGTTGGGTGATTCCATTTGTCCATGCACAAATGGGGTCTCGCTCCTTTACCGAATTGCGAATGTAGCGCCTCTGAGCAAACCGCAGACCATGTACTAATAGCGTGCCCCATACATCGGGCACCACATGGAGCACGAGGTCTGACGGTTTTGGATGACGAAACTCAATGCTGGCTTAATAACACCACTGCCAGCATCTGATTCAGGCAGTGCAGCAGTCTTGGGTAGTAAAAGGATAAACCCTCGGCCCCAGTCCTGTTTGTGTCTGACCTGGAGTGGATGCCCTTCAAACAATAACGACGACGACTATTTAGCGGCATTGCATAAAAAACTATTTTCGCACATCACACTGCTGAGGCAACTTGTAGGCTCAGGATGGTGTCCTGGTGCCAAAACACTACGCATAGCTTCGCTATCTCTGGTCAATTCAACAGGTAAGTACTGCGCACCAGTGTGGTGTCGCAGCATCCACACTTGCCCCATAGAAAGTGTCCTGAATGACGCCTTGCTCATTGCCACTGAATATTTGCGTCACACTCCTACAGACCACCTATCCATACTTTTAGGAATACAGCCAGCTGAGCTTCGCCAACTAGGAACGAAACTCTCCTTGGCTTACCGTGGATTCACCTGATTATTCCAAGAGTCCGCAAATACTTTTTGACGCGATCCAAAAAAATGTTGACTTAAACTCTTGTGACCCAAACTTTTCGTGAGCGATAGTATTAAATGAAAAATATTTTCAATTAATTAGGAATTTTAAGGTTACTATTGATATGCGGATATGTCATTTTAAATAGTTAATTAATTTTAATGGTAAAATAACATTTACTGAAGCAGATTATAACTGTAGTTATTTTTTTTATTGAAATGCAAAACAAAGCACATAACAATGAATAAAAGAATGCATTTATTGTTAACTTGCACAATTGTGTGAAGCAAAGCACATAAAAATAATTACATTTAGTCTACCTAATGAGAACAATGGGCTCTGTGTTCAGAACACAACAAATCAATTGGAGGTTTAATTTGAGAGACGGCAACCCGAAGGTCGTCTTCTACTTCTAGTTTTGATCTGTACTTGTTTTTAACGTAAGATAAAGTTGAGAACGTCTTTTCACATAAGTATGTGGTTCCAAATGGCAAAAAAACATTTATTGCAGCCGCTGATAACTGTGGATATTCTTTTGCAACTGAAAGCTAAAATTCAGTCAAAATTTTTTTAGTATCAAAGGCAATTTTTAAGCCGCGGTTATTTAACAGGTCATTCAGTGCTTCAATCAAATCTGATGATAGATGTATTTGATATTATGAAGGGTAATAACATCCAGTCGTGTCGTTGTGGTATAATGTCTTCGGGAAAATATTTGTCAAACCATTGAGAAAGATTACGAAGACGACAAATAACAGATTGCTTCACATTTCTTTTATTAAACTCGTTTTTTTCGAGATAGTCGTTAAGCTCAGAAAACATATCCATTCTTCCAATTTCAACTCGGCTAGCCCAATGTTGAATTTTATTTTTGAAATTTTGATCTTGTTATAAGCTGTTAAAATGTCAACTGATTTGCCTTGCAAGGACAAATTTAAAGTATTTATCTTCTCAAAAATACAAGATAAGTTCAGGAGTTCTGTCAACCAGTCAGGGTTGGTGAGATTTGCAGCAAGTTCGTGTCTTCTTTCCGTAAGAAACAAATAAGCTTCTTTCGCAACTCTTACAAACGGGTGAGAACTTTTTCTCGCGGTAACCATCTCACTTCTTAATGAAGAAACGTTTTATGCTCCGAGCCCATTTCGTTGCAGAGAGTGGTAAATAATTTTGTTTGGAGCGGTCTCAATTTAATATAATTAACAATTTTTACTGCTGAATCGAAAACACATTTCATTTGTTGGTCCAATATTTTGCTAGCAAGATTTTCTCTATGAATTATGTAATGTGTAAAATTGAAATGGGGTGCAATTTGTGACACTCTTGTTAAAAAGTCTTTATGTTTTCCTACCATAGCTCCAGCTGTAAAAGTTAATCCTAACTACTACCTAAAATTGCCAGTCCGTATACAGTTGTATGAAGCGATTTAATTACAGAAAAAATGTAAAAGAAGTTGTGAAAAAGCATAATCAAAAATCCGTGGCACAACACAACAGTAGTATGTAACGGTTTTTTTGGCGTCATTTTCCGCTAGGGGCGCTAGAGAGCAGGTGGCGCAGTGGCGCATATGACGTTATCGCAGGCGCGGTGGCGCTAGAGAGCAGCGACGAATCCGAATCCTATTTCGAATCCTAATCCGAATCCTAATCCTAATTCTACTCCTACTCCTATTCCTAATTCTACTCCTGTTCCTAATCCCACTCCTATTCCTACTCCTATTTCTACTCCTACTCCTACTCCTAATCCTACTCTTATTTCTAATTCTACTCCTATTCCTAATCCTACTCCTATTCCTAATCCTACTCCTATTCCTAATCCTACTCCTATTCCTAATCCTACTCCTATTCCTAATCCTACTCCTATTCCTAATCCTACTCCTATTTCTAATCCTACTCCTATTCCTAATCCTACTCCTATTCCTAATCCTACTCCTATTCCTAATCTTACTCCTTTCCTAATCCTACTCCTATTCCTAATCTTATTCCTATTCCTAATCTTATTTCTATTCTTATTCCTATTCCTAAGAAAGACGATGATCCTGAGTTCAATTCTTAGCCAAGACAATATAAAACCTAAACCTAAGACATACAGTAGTCCTGAGTTGGATTCCTTCCCTAGATAATATAAATCCTAACCCTAAGAAAACCAGTAGTCTTGAGTTCGACTCCCAACCAAAACAGCGAAGCTGTAAATCCTAATCTTAAGAAAAACTGTTGTCCTGAGTTGGATTCCTTCCCTAGATAATATATATTTAAATCTTAAGAAAGACAGAAGTCCTGAGTTAGATTCCCACCCAAGACAGTATAAACTCTAACCTTAAGAAAGTCAGTGGTCTTGAGTTCGTTTCTTGTTCAAGATAATATAAATCCTAAACATAAGAAAATTAGTAGTCCTGAGTTTGATTCTCAACCAAGATAAAAGAAATCTTAATGCTAAGAGAAACAGTGGTCCTGAGTTGGATTCCTACCAAGACAATACAATCTCTAAGCCTAAGAGAGACGGTGGTCCTAAGTTTGACTCCTACTCAAGATAATTCAATCTCTAAACCTAAGAGAGACGGTGGTCCTAAGTTTGACTCCTACTCAAGATAATATTAAACCAAACCCTAAGAACAGCAGTAGTCCTGAGTTCGTTTCTGGTTCAATACTTCAAAACATAAGGTTATTTCAAGGCATTCTGCAAGATTTTAAAGCAATAAAACAAAGTTTTTCCTGTTTTTAAGTGCACAATAGAAAAGTCTCTCAATTGGTTTCCTGTTTTTTAAGCACTCTGTAGAAAAAGCTGTCAAAGCTTTTATTGATTTTAGCTATACAATAGAAAATTTCTTTAACCAGTTTCCTGTTTTTTAAGTATACAATAGAAAATTTCTTTAACCAATTTCCTGTTTTTAAGCGCTCTATTTTCTGCAAAGGGCAAGTCAGGACACATCAAGTCAATACTCGGTTTTTCCATGGGGATTTCCCTAGGGTATCAGAACGCTGTAAAATACTGACGCAATCTGTTACTAAAAATAGCACAGCAGGTTTGTTGCACAATACTTAGTTCTCCCATGGGGAATTTCCTAGGTTTTACCGGGATTGTTTGTATAGGTTTCTTTGTGCATTGCAAACTTTGTCTCGATTTTTGTTATATTTATGTCCAATTTCTCAATTTTCCCCTAAAAAAGTTTGGTTTTTAGATATTTTATTCAATTTGAAAACTTTTTTTTCTAAAAAAACCTTGATTTTTATTATAACTTTGTTTAATTTTTTCTAATCAATCTTAATTTTTTATAACTATCTTCAAATTTTTTATAGGCGAGCTTGATTTTTGTTATACTTATGCTCAATTTTTCAAAAATTTTTCTTACCCAACCTTGGTTTTTGTTACAACTATCTTCAATGTTTTCTAGACAAATTCGATTTTTATTATACCTTTGTTGAAATTTTAAAAGTTTTTGTTTAGACAACCTTGATTTTGTTACACATTTGTTTAATTGTTCAAACATTTTCTTAGTCAACCGTGATTTTTAGATATATATTTTAATTTTTTTTACTAAACAAGTTTGATTTTTGCTATACCCTTGTTGGATTTTTCCAAACTTTTCTTTGTCAACCATGATTTTTATTATACTTTTGTTGAATTTTTAAAAGTTTATCTTGATTTTTGTCATTCCTATCTTCAATTTTCTCCTATTCAAGCTTGATTTTTGTTACACCCTTGTTGAATTTTTCAAAATTTATCTTTGTCAACCATGATTTTTATCATATCTTTGTTGAAATTTTAAAAGTTTTTCTTTAGACAACCTTGATTTTTGTCACACATTTGTTTAATTCTTCAAATATTTTCTTAGTCAACCGTGATTTTTGGATATCTATCTTTAATTTTTTCTTGGTAACCTCGATTTTTGTTATACCTTTATTTAATTTTTTTCTAAACAAACTTAATTTTTTTATAACTATCTTCAATTTCTTTCTTGACAACCTTGATTTTTGTCATACTTATGTTCACTTTCTCAAAAATTTGTCCTAAGAAGCTTGATTTTTAGGCAGCTTTATTTAATTTTAAAACTTTTTCTCTTATCAACCTTGATTTTTGTTATACCTAACCTCAATTTTTTTTTTCTAACAACCTTGATTTTTGTCATACTTTTGTTTAATTTTTTCTAACCAACCTTGATTTTTGTCATACCTAACCTCAATTTTTTCTTGCCAACCTTGATTTTTATTATCTTATCTTCAATTTTTTTTCTAAACAAACTTAATTTTTTTTACAACTATCTTCAATTTCTTTCTTGGCAACCTTGATTTTTGTCATACTTATGTACCTTTTCTCAAAAATTTGTCCTAAGAAGCTTGATTTTTAGGCAGCTTTATTTAACTTTAAAACTTTTTCTCTTAGCAACCTTGATTTTTGTTATACCTAACCTCAATTTTTTTTTTCTAACAACCTTGATTTTTGTCATACTTTTGTTTAATTTTTTCTAACCAACCTTGATTTTTGTCATACCTAACCTCAATTTTTTCTTGTCAACCTTGATTTTTATTATCTTATCTTCAATTTTTTTCTAAACAACCTTGTTTTTGTCATACCTATCTTTAATTTTTCTTGGCAACCTCGATTTTTCTCACACCTATCTTTAATTTTTTCTTAACAATCTTGATTTTTGTTGCACCTAACTTCAATTTTTTTTTTTCCGAACAAATTTGATTTTTGTCATACTTTTGTTTAATTTTTCTTGGTTACCTTGATTTTTGTCATACCTAACCTTAATTTTTTCTAGACAAACTTGATTTTGTTATATCTTTGCTTAATTTTTTCTAAACAACCTTGATTTTCCCATGCCTTTGTTTAATTTTTTCTTTGATTTTTGTCGTACCTATCTTTAATTTTTCTTAACAATCTTGATTTTAGTCATATCTTTGTTTAATTTTTCTTAACAATCTTGGTTTTGTTGCACCTACCTTCAATTTTTATCTAGACAAACTTGATTTTGTTATATCTATGCTTAATTTTTTCTTGGTAACCTTGATTTTTGTCATACCTAACCTCAATTTTTTCTTGGCAACCTTGATTTTTAGATACCCGCATTCGATTTTTCCCTAAGAAAGCTTGACTTTTAGATACCTTTATTCAATTCTAAAACTTTTTTCTCTAAACATCCTTGATTTTTGTCATACCTAACCTCAATTTTTTCTCTAAGCAGCCTTGATTTTTGTTATACTTAACATCAATTTTTTCTTGGCAACCTTGATTTTATTATACTTATCTTCAATTTTTTTCTAAGCAACCTTGTTTTTGTTATACCTAAATTCAATTTTTTTTCTTGGCAACCTTGATTTTTACTCATAGTCAAAGTAATCGTTAAAAGTTTTAAACAAAAATTTTTATTGATAGGATATTTGTGTTCAATAAACAGATGTTTCATAATAAAAAATTCGTCTTTTTTTCCACTTTAGTAAACCGAATTCAAACATAGTTATTATTTTTATAGAGTATGAATTCGCTTTCTAGTGTCAAAAGTTTAATTGTCTTGAAAATGAATTCAGTTGTAAATATGTTTAATCTTTTGGTCATTTTTATAAACTTTTAATAGAAAGCTACCCGTAATCTCTATAAGCGTGACAATATGCTTTTGATAATTGCGTCTCTTATACAAAAGCTTGGGCCGTATCCTGCTCATAGCGTATTGCGTTTCCTGACATATTCATGATCGGAGTTTGAAAATCTGGTTACCTTAATTTCCAGAGTAAAAATAGAATAAGCGAAAATTTCTATGATACACCTTGATTTTTATAGTGTTTTAACAACCGTATGTAAAAAGAAATTTTATTACAAACTTGACCCAAAAAAATTTGATTTCAAAACACTGACTTTAGTTTGATCCCCAGCCAAATACAATCGTTTATGTTAAAAAGTTTTGCATTTTTTCACTTTTAATAAGAAAATTCATCATAAAACTGAACATTTTAATACATTTTGCCAACTAAATTTTCTAAAATTAACATAAAATTTGAAATCAAATAAGACCAACGTAAGTAAGATCAATTCCAAGAAAAGTCAGTTGTTTTTTAAAAATACAATAAGATTTATTCTAGCAAATCCTATCACAGATAGTTCTTATGTCTAAATGAAAACAAACCAAGCTGAAATTATTTAATAAATTTATTGACTAGCTTGAAATCTGAAAATAAACCTTTGAAAAATCAGGATTTTTTTAAAAAATAGCTAAAAATTTTACTTTCAGGATATAATTTCGCTTGGGGTAGCAAACACAAATAAAAAAAAACCAACAAATTCACTCTTTTATCTTGAGCGTTGCTAACCTCTGAAAAAAAAAGGTTTGGACAGTGATCTTGTAAAAGAAACCACCTACGGATATTAAAAATTAGACTTTTTAACTTTATTTTCTGTTTTTTACACCAACGTTTTAAAGTACTGTAGAAAACTTTTTAACAATTCTCTTAAAAATCGAAAATGTAAAATATCCAATAAAGCGTAAGACTTCTTTCACACATAATTTTAACTCGATTTCAGTCAGTGTAACAGCAACGTTTTTACATTTTAAACAAATTTCAACTCGCTTTTAATATTTTTAATTCATTCTTCTAACTTTTTATTTAATTTATTCCAACGTAACATTGTTCGACTTCTTAAAAAGAAATGCTATGCAGAAACTCATTGGTTAATTCCAAGAAAAATTTTTAAAATCATTGAATTAGACACGGGGCGTTGATTAACAACCAATTACGATCAGTCATCATATCCTAAACTTAACGGTAATCATTAGGACAAACCGAGTAAAAATGATCCAAGTTAAACCAAATTTTTTATTTTTACTAGCTTAATAAATCTTTGAAACATCAATTTTTTAGAAAATGACCGCTTGACACTAGTTAAACCGAAAATATTTTAGTTTTTCTTTTTCCAAATAAACATATTAACCAAAAACTTCATTAATTGATATTAACAATATGATCCATGAATATAATTTTATACAGTTTTCACACGGAGGTTTTGTGGTCAGGTTCTTAAAATTATCAATATTTAAAGATTTTCTCAAGAGCCTCACATTGTAAAGGTTTTAGTATGGAAACAGTAGATTCCTTCTGCGTGAAAAAATTTAACTTTTTGAAAGGCCAACCTTTCCTCCAAGTGTCTTACATTTTAAAGTTACGGAAACACTAGCTTACTTAAAAAAATCTAAAAAATTTCTCCTAAAAAGTGTACGTTTCTTCCAAGTGTCACAGAAGTTTGTTAGCTTTTGGAACCAAATTCTAAAAAAACTACTTTATTTTAGGTTTTTGCTATTTTTTAACGCATAACAACAATTCAATCTCAAATTTTTTGTCACAATATTGCTTTCTTAATTGCGAAAATGTTGTAATTTTGTCAAACTCTTTGTATAATTGTTGCATAGAAGCAAATATTTCGACTTTTGCACGGTTCTCATTTTACTTAGTTTTTCTTTCCAAAGTGAAAAGAGTCGCATTAAAGGTTTTAACTAAATATCAATTTGTTTGTTTTAAATACTAAGCAACAACACAAACATTTTAAAGTAAACTAACAAAAAGTTGACTAGTCAAGTTTATTAGACTCATCTCTTCATTAAAAGATATCAATTTTTGACTTAAAGAATTTTTTCACCTTGTAACTTAAACGTTTTCAATCTACTTTGCATTAAAAAGGTGTTTAGCATCACAAAATTTCACGAGATTTTCTCAAGTTGAAACCGTCTTGATTGAAAAATAGCAAATTTGGCGTTAAAAGTTGTTCGATTTGCAAATCAATATCTGTTTTTAGCAACTGTTTATTCATCATGTGACCTAAATGTGATGTTTTAAATTAACTTTATGATAAAAATCAGTCAACCTCACAAATTTTAACTAGTTGAAACCATTTTTGCCTCAAAAAATCAGAAACATTACTCTTCAGCATGATTTAATTTTGCCTTTTTACAAACAAACTTTTCGAAACAAACCTACATTTTACTTTGTTCACGTTTCAATAGCTAAGTTTGTTGTTTCAAAAGTAAAAGCCAAGAATTTTTTTTTTTTTTTATTTTTCGATTTGAAGTCACAACTTGTGTATTTTGATTTATATCTTACTGAAATTTGATTTCCGAAAAAACTCTCAGGTGAAGTCAGCAAAGTAAAAAATATCTCGCGACAGAACGATTATCCAAAAGAAGTCATTATTTCCGGAATTAAAAAAAAGATTTCAAATGTTCAAACATCCAAGTGATTTGGCCTAGAAAAGTTTTCGGTATATTTAAAATTGTTTTGGATCGGAAATATTTCCCTTAAATACGAAAAACAAGCAAAGTCAACAGTCAGCAAATGTTTTGGATCAGTGCCGGCAAGAATAATCACATTTTCTTTGATTTTCAGATGGTCTTCCCTGCACTGGATCCAATTTTAGTCAAAAGTTTTAATCAAAAGATACAAACAAATAAACCGAAATTATTTTTTAAAAATTTTTATTTATTAAAATTTATGACGCAATCTGCGTCGCGTTTTTGTGAAGCTGGTGGTATTTGTGAGGAGCCAACATTGCGTAACCGGTCCAAAAATCAATATATTTTGCATTACTCTTTTTGAAAAACCTCTGAATATTTTTATTTCGAGCTCTATCTCTAATACGTTCACAACGCTGGTCGGATATTGAATTCGCAAGGGTTGTTTAGAAAGAAGTAGTAAAAGAAAAGAAAAAACATTTAAAATAAAAATCATTTCTGTAAAATCTGTAATTATAGGTTAAAAGTTTGTTTGTAAATGCTTTTCATGTTTGCGAGACTATTCTCCTTTGTGACGTAATAACTACTTTTTACGAATCGATAATGTTAACACAATTTCGCGGCATTGTGCTGAGTGAGCAAGAGTTGTTTGCAGTACTGGTTTTGGCTGATAGTTTGTTGTTACGTTTTGGTAGCTTTGCAATTGTGTCGTTCTTCTTTTCATCTTTTTTATTAATACATTCGTTACAAAATCAAAAAAAATCAATGTAATCAGAAACAATAAACTTTAACTAAATTAGTGAATTCAAAATATTCTTTTATAGTGAAAAAAATTAAAGTGAGTCTTTTGCGACGTAAGACTAAAAACATAACTTTTTGTGTAATGATTTACCTTTTTTTATGTTATAAAGCTTCTTGCCTAAATTGTTTACAAAAGTGAATGATTTAAAAAAAACTTTTGATAAATAACAAAGATCGAATGTGAACAATAAAACCAGCTTTTAGCACAATTTGCTGATCCGAAATTTCCTTCTCTGTAAACTGTAACAACTTCGTCAAGTGGCACTTCTAATTTTACGACCCAATGACGTTCGACAAACAGCCGAAGTCGTTAATTCGCTCAAATCGCTATCTTGTTTTCAGCCAGTTTACAAAAATTGACTACCCTTTGAAAACTCGCTTTTTCAATCCCAAATAATGTTCAAATGCAACATTTAAGTATCTATACTAAAAGAGTATAAAATTTCCTTTCTATACAACCTTGAACGACATTTCTAGCGTTAGTAATTGCTGAGATATAAGCAAACAATGAGCACGGGGAGTTTCCGCCCCCCCAGTCGTACAAAGTTCCCAAAACGCCCAGTCTGAATAGGGTTAAAACTGCCGCTCTGCAAAGACTCTAGAGTGGGTATGTAAAAATTTTTTTAAATAAATAGCAAAAAATCGAAATTACGAAAATATACACAGAATTGTCAACAAATTAATGCGAACCAAACAGCTAAAGTTATTTCACACGGTATAAAAGCGTAAAAGCGAAAAGTCCCCAATCTGGCAACACCGCTGTAAAGCAAGATCTAAATTTCTAAAACACGAACGCTGTTCGCATGCTGCAGCACAATCTTTTTTTAACTTTTTTTGTTGTTCTCCCTGCTTTTCTTTCCACTTTTCCACTTCACTTGCTTTTTTAAATCGCAATGAGACAACACTGATGCCACGTCACGTCACGTCACGTCACGTCACGTCACGTCACGTCACGTCACGTCACGTCACGTCACGGCCACATGCTCAGGAATTCAGTGATCACGGGCTACACGCGTGCTATTGTAGTTTTTGAGCAACCCACAGCTTGTTAACAGAGCAGACGCTTTCCGCCGTCCCCCTAGTCGTAATAGAGTTAATGGTGTAATGATAAAACGAAAACTAACTTTTAAAATTTTTCCTGCTTTGGTAAAAACATCTATAGAAAAGTTTAAAGCAGCTTATCGCAATTGGGTCTTAAATTTTTCTCAAAAATTATCAATCGTATATCTTCAATTCGACTAAGTCCTAAAAGCTTTCACATATCTTCAGACATACAACCTTTTTACATTAAAGTTTTTCGACTTGCCAAAGGTCAAAACAAGCTTTTTTCGAAAGTGTTTACAAATGCATGTGCGAGCATACATACTTGTTTCAAAACCGATTGCATTTCATCACGTTTTAGTCCAAAATAACAAACTTCGGCTAAAATTTACTTGTTCGTAAAAAAAAAGACTGAAAATAATTGGAATAGAAGTTTAGTTACATTTTTATAATTTAAAATCTTTTTAAAGTTTTGATCCGACTTTTAAAAGCGGTCTTTATAAGTGAAAACAAAACACTAGCGGTCCTCCAAAAATAATTGTTCTTCCACCAAAACCCTCCACAAATTATGCGTATTCCACTGCACTTCACTATTTGATTACTAAAGATCAAGATTGAGATTGTCATATAAAGCAACATTGAGATTTAAACCCACAGTTCGAAAGATAAAAATAAAGTGAAGCAACCTTCCTTCTAATACAACTTCTATAAATAATTCCTTTCTCTTCTTGCAAGCTACAACCAGAGACTTCTAAATAGTAATACCTGGACTGGAAACTGAATCGCTAATGAAAGCTTTCGCGTACATCATGAGGCCAGACAAAAGCGACAAACGAATCGAGCTGCTGGAAAGCGAATTTCGACATTTTAGAATCAAGCGACAGTTATATTGAAAGTTCTAGTTTTAAAAGCTTCGCTGCAGTCTTTTTTAAAATATAAATTATACAGTAAGTTATATCAAGAGAGTCTGTCTTAGTTTTTGTGTTCTTATCTAAACTCATTGCAGTAAGTTTGTTCAGGTATACGTTAAATTTTTGAATTACTGTGTCAAAAATACTGACTAAAAGTCTCTAAGAATTTGTTAGGATTAATGCTGGTACTGTTTCAAACATTTTTCATGTAGCCTAAATACGTTTAAAAAACTAATTTTCCTGCAATTTAAAAGCAATTATGGTTAGTATAAGTGAAAACACTTAGATTCACATTTAAAAAAAGTAAGTATAAAGCTTAGTCAACAATGTTTGTACTTAGTAAAAGAACAGCAAAAATAAAGTTAGCAGCTTTTACAGGGGTTGTGCAGAGAAAAGACCGGAAAGTTTACTTGTATCCCTGGTTGTATAATCTTGGAAAGATTTTTTTACAAGATTTTTGCATCTTAAAGTGGAAAACAGATAATGGGACAAGCACGCTCAGTTAGTTCAGTCCAATTCAGTTCAGTTTATTATTTGTCAAGTAGTTCTGGTGTATCATTCAAAATTAAAAGTGAGACACACAAAAAAATCCATATGAATGACAAGATAGTTCATAGAGCACTGTTTTAAGAAATAATTAGTAATTGACCTATCAGTCACTTGACAATTTTTAGTTTTGTATAAAGGGGACTTGAATTACTTTGGCAATTACTTCCTGTCATTATTTTAATAATGCGTTTTTGTGTATTTATAATAGGTTGGATAACAGTTTTAGCAGCTTTTTCTCAACTAGCTATAGAGTATTTTAGATGGGAATATATCAAACTATAATAAATAGTTTTTAAAGTATGGATATTAACATATTTTTTTAGCTTCGAAATGGCCCATGATTCTTTTCAAAGTTTGGCATTTAGATAGTTGATGTGTTGTGTCCAATTCATTTTGTTATCAATCCTTATGCCCAAGTATTTAACACTATCTTTTTGGATAATTTCATTTTGTCGAATTTTGATTTTAAACAAAAATTTGTTTTTTTTTTGTTTTATAATTATCATATAATTTGCTTTTTTTTGTAGTTTATTGTCAATTTATTTGTTTTTATCCAGTCTTTAATTTTTTTTAGTTCTGCATAAGTTTTACATTCTAATATGTTTGGATCTCAGCAATTTTAACAAAGGCAGAATCTCTTCATGCTGAATTACTTTTTAATATTATACTCACAGAGAATGACTTTGCTATTATATATTACATCACTGGCTACTGCTGCAGATCCATGATTAAATGTAACAAGTGTAAAGCGTGCAAAGATGCAACAATTGATGCTGTGCATAATGCTTTTGTTAAAGCAGACATACCCCCAGATGTGTTGAATTTTTTTAATGGAATAAATCGTGGTGGCTTTTGGAAACCAGCAACGGCATTTTTTAACGTAGGGATATTGTGCTGGAAGATATTTGCTGAGATAGCATGCACAAATTTAAAACACTTTTTTTGAATGGGCATGATTAACCCGTTAAGTGCGCATGACGAATATATCCGTCACAGCCAGACGCTCTCTCAGTGCGTATGACGGATATATACGTCTTCATCGTCGCAGCTTTTCACAGCGCGGATTATTTCGCTTCTCGCATTAGCTATTGTTTCGGTGCAAAACGGTAAAACATTGTTTGCAACAAAAACCGAGATCCTGCCACAAATGTTATTGTTTTATTTTTTGTTTTTATCTAAATCAAAAAAGCTTTTTTTTTAAATTTGAATTAAATACTTTGTGTCTCGTGGTTGTGCTTATAGCTTAGTCTTGGCGTGCGATCTGACAGAATCTTAGCTAAAACGTTCGATTGTGGTAAGCTCTCTCCAAATTTTAGTTATTATATCTAAATTTGGCGTTTATGACAGAGATCTATTTTAATATTTTCTTGCGTTTGCAGTAATACCTTCAATTAGGTCAGATGTGTTTTTTTGTATACTCAACAATAAAAGCATTTAGACCACTTTTAAAATAAAATTCAGTTATTTATTGGTTGTATAATTCCAAAACAAACTTATCCTGCATTTACTTTCAGTTTTCCTTATATATTGTAAAAGTATTTAACCTGTATATAAGTGGAACGACCAAACGAATTTCTTCAAGTCTCAGAGCACAAATTTTTATCGCTTAGGGCTCGTTTCCATGACGAGCGTTGACAGGAGTATTCTTTACTTCATTGACTTTTTTACTTCTTTCCGCGCTTAAGCGCTAAGCCAAGCAAAAAAATCAAGAAAACAGAAAATACTCCAACCAACGCTGGTAGTGGAAACGAGGTCTAATTCATGATGTCGTTGATGATTCGTCCTTTCTCGAGAGCTCGGAAAATAAAAGCGCCGACGAAGGCTATTTAACCTATTCTTCTCAAGCTATTTCGAGCAATTGACTCCTCAATGTGGGCTTCAAAAGCCCACCAAAGTTTGACGATTCATAACTTAAAAGCTACTTAACGTGTTGTTTTAAAATTTAAACAGAATAAAAATCATTTATTTGATTTTTGTTTGGGCTAAAAAGTTTATCTGAAAAATTTATCTGAAAAAGTATGGAAAATTGGACTTTAGCAAGGTTGGTTGTTTAAAAAGGATCTCAGATGGCTGGATGCTAAAAAAAACTGATATGTGATCCGTCGAAGAGGGACGGAGGCATCCAGTGACCACGGGTGAAGGGTCATTCAAAACACTATTTATAAAGCAAATAAGAGCGCTGCAACAACAAACCGGATCCCAATACTCAAGACAGCAGTCGAATAGACCACAAATAAGACAACTGTATGTGGTGTTTTACACCAGCACCCGCGCTGAACCCGCAAGTCGCCTTAGTAGCGGGATACGTGAAGAAAGTTTTTGCGCAATAAAAAACGGTGATAATGGAACGTGAATGATCTGTCTAGTTTTACCCCAGGATAAATCCAAACTGGATAAATTTGAACTGGTAGAAATTGTTTTTTGTAAATTTTTAGCTCACATTTTTTCATAATCTGTTTATAGTGGAAAGTAGATTATACCTATAGATGTTAAAAAAGAATAAGTCTTAATTGAATTCAGAGAAACAGTGTTTCTCTGACACCCGAGACTGTTTGTTTTGCTTACTGTCGCCGTCAGTAAGGGTAAAACGTCTTTGTTTTGGAACAATTTCCGGACAAGTTCCGTCAGCAAGGGTAAAATGTCTTTGTTTGGGAACAATTTCCGAATAAGTTCCATAATTATTCGAACCATGTACTTTCCTGCAGAAACCTCAGCAGCTTGCAGTTAAAGCCAATTTTGAAATAGCAGAGCGGCAAATATGGCACCAGTCTTCTTCTTAGCTTCAAGAAAATCTTCGATGTTTTGTATTAACAGAACGACTTAATTCACAGTTGACTTTTCTGCGTCAAACCCAGTCTGTTCTCCAGAAAGCAATAGATCAATCGGTGCGATGCAGACATAGGTAAGTGTCTCAAATTTCTTGCAGGGAACACAAAGCAAATATATTTTTCAATGATTCTTTCTTTGCCTCTTGGATCGCAAGCACAAGCGATCTTCAGAAGATTTAGAAAATTTGTAGTTGATGCAAGCAGAAAGAAAGAAAGTTATTGTAATCAAGACTTCAAAACAACTCTTGCATGGATTATAAGCAATGAGCAGATAAAACCAGGCATCCAGAGTTTTACAGGGTTTTGCGTGGAATTTATTGTTTTTATGTAAAAAAATTATATTAAAATATCATGAAGTTTAACAAATCCTGTTAAATCTTTTCCAAAAAGTTACTTTAGTTCAAATACAAAATTTCGATGCACTAAAAATTATTTGTTTGAATTAAAACAAATGTCGTTTGTAATTTAAAAAAACGGGTTCATTACTTATACTCCGGAAACTCTCTTGAATAAGTACGCAGAATTTTGATGCTCAAAGTCTAAAAACAATTGTTGCTTGTAAAAGTAACAAAAAACCATTTTATTGCATAAAACTCTGGATTTCGTTGTTGCTAAGTATGTGAGAATGTGGAATTTCGTTGTTGCAAAAATAATTGTTGTTTTTAAAAATCAGAAAAACCGTGTTATTACTAAAACTCTGGAAACACACCTTACCTAAGCATTCAGAATTTCGATCCTATAAAAAGAATTTAAAACTAAAAAAACGTGTTATTAAATAGATATCTGGATTTTGCTGTTGCTAAGTACGTGAGAATGTGGAATTTCGTTGTTGCAAAAATAATTGTTGTTTTTAAAAATCAGAAAAACCGTGTTATTACTAAAACTCTGGAAACACACCTTACCTAAGCATTCAGAATTTCGATCCTATAAAAAGAATTTAAAACTAAAAAAACGTGTTATTAAATAGATATCTGGATTTTGCTGTTGCTAAGTACGTGAGAATGTGGAATTTCGTTGTTGCAAAAATAATTGTTGTTTTTAAAAATCAGAAAAACCGTGTTATTACTAAAACTCTGGAAACACACCTTACCTAAGCATTCAGAATTTCGATCCTATAAAAAGAATTTAAAACTAAAAAAACGTGTTATTAAATAGAACTCTGGATTTTCCTGTTGTTAAGTATGTGAGAATGTGGAGTTTCTTTGTCGCAAAAATAATTGTTGTTTTTAAAAATCAGAAAAACCGTGTTATTACTAAAACTCTGGAAACACACCTTACCTAAGCATTCAGAATTTCGATCCTATAAAAAGAATTTAAAATTAAAAAAAAACGTGTTATTAAATAGAACTCTGGATTTTGCTGTTGTTAAGTACTTAGACCAAAGTTCCTGATTTTTATTCCTAAAACTAGTGTACTCTAAAAAAAGTCTTTACTTTGATTCTGTCTCGAATTTCTTGTATTTTGTCCTCAAAAGTATTGCTCTCGAAAAAAAAGGTCGCAGAGCAATAGACTAATGTTTTACAAAAACTTTAGCTGCACACTTGAAAATTTCTACGGAACACAGGTTGAGAAATACTGTTTAGTACGTCATAAATCTATAAAAGTTGGAAGCCCTGCTTTATTGTAATTCAATCGTATAAAACATATTGTTTTTATTCTTTGTCTTCTCTTTGCAAAGCTCACATTTGACAACTATAAACTTTTGACACAATATATCCAAAAAAGTAAACTTATACATAAAGAATACACCGGATTTTTTGGAGTGAGAAAAATTTCAACATAAAAACGGATTTGTATTTCGCTTCAAATTAAAATCACTTCGTCGCATTTTTATTTTGCGATTCGTATAATTCTGTATAAGTAATTTTTTTCAAAGCTCTGTAATAAAAAAACGCAGCAAGTTGATTCGACGTCCGGGACGCAATTTTCAATTTTGTACCCAAGGAATTGTAATCTACATATTTTCAATCTATCAAAAATCCAAATTTTTTACTCTGCTCAAAAAATTCTCACTCAGTTCTTTCGGTTTAATCATATTCGTTTTGTTGGCCGGGGATATTCATTGTTGAACGGGCATATTCATTTTTTGGTACATTTACAAATCAATCATATTTATTTTTCCGTGCATTTGTAAACCCAATATAAGAAACAGATTGGTTTGTTTATCATCTTAAAAAGTCGCTAAAAAAAGCTTTGCCATGACAACTAACATAGAGTGCTCCTTGATTGCTCCAAGAGCTGAGTGATAGAATTTTTATGAGCAGAGACAAAAATTTTTGAGTTTTTATCTGTTGAAAATATGTAGATGACGATTCTTTCGGTACAAAATTGAAAATTGCGTCCGGGACTTTCCCGCGAAACTCGAAGCAGCAATTAATAATCAATTGAGACGAGAAAAAAAGCGAGACGCGAAATTAAATACGCACTGTAACTCAGATAGCAAAAATTTAATTCCACACTTAACGGGTTAAAGGAATATAATTAAAAAAATAATATCAATAGCCATTTTTGAAAGATCCGTAGTTTTGCCATGGTCAGTTCCAGCACTATGCCACAAAGGACACGAGATTGTGGAAGGAGTGGCAATGCGTTTTTTAATTGCATGTGCAAAACTTGATGAAGAACATAAGCGAACGTTCTTCCGGTAATGGAGAAAGAAAAATTCGAAAGCTCACCGGTAAAACAAACTGACAGAACTAAAAATAGAACCTGCACTATTAACAACTGAATATTCTCAATATAGTTCGAATTAACACTTTGACTGCCATGTCAACAAATATTGTTGATTTTTGATGAGGCCATGTCTGTTATAATTTTTACATGTACTTCATTACTTTGAAACAAATTAAATTCGGGTAAAAACGGGTTAAAGTTAAGTGGAAATAGTTTTTTTGCATGTATATTCTCAGTATTATGCAAATCTAGAAAAATCTTTTTGTGGCCCCACTGAGGTATTTCTAGAAAACCAGCTTGGCAGTCAAAGTGTTAATTTGCATATTTATATGGTATAGAGTTGTCATTTTCACTGAACTGTCTGTATTTCTTTTTTTTTTGATTGATTGATTATTGAAAACAATATTTACAAAATCACTAATGCAAAAAATCGATTCTAACTTGCCATATACAACTTTTTATTTACGGCTTTGCATTGGATGATGTACATGTATGATCAATGTTATTATAAATTTGTGAGATTAATATTAATAATACGTGGTTTCATATCGTATATGCTGTGTTACTATTTTACAAAATTCTTCGAATGTTTATCATTGTAATTTGCATTTTTGATGCATTTTCTCTGTTGCCGTTTTTCATATGGACAAACCTTTGTCTGATATAAACAAAAATAATGTATTTTTATAACTACAGTGACCATTTATTGTATATGCTAATATAGTATTTTTCAGAATTTGTCGAATGAATATCATTATCTTTTGTATTGTTGACGCATTTGCGCTGTGTGAATATGTACAAGCTTTTCTGAAATAAACAATAAGAAAGTATTTTTCTAACTGCAGTGACGATTTATAGTATTTTTAAAGCACTTTTCCATTTAATTTCTGTCTTTAGCTAACCGCGATTAGTGAGCTAAGACAAAATCGCTTAGTCTGAACTACTGTTTCTGTTTTTCTCTACGGCCTCATGTTGTACGCAAAGCAAATTCAATTTCCAGTCCAGGTATTACTATTTAGAAGTCTCTGCTACAACGTACACTCGTTTTGTTGTTTCTTCCTTTTTCTAATCTGCAGCCTTAATTATGTTTACTATTAAATAATTATAGTTGCACTTTTATTATGTGACAGAGCAGAAATAAAAGAAAACTGAACTGAATTGAAAAGTACGAAACCCCGCAACGAAAGATGCAACCGACATAAAAGTATAATTCAAAATCAAAAATGTGAATTCACTACAAGAAAAATAGTTTTCTATTTTTTTAAAACAAGGTTTCATCGCAACTATTATATACAAATTATGTCAAACAATCAATAAAAAATTTTATTTTTTCGACCATTAAACAGCAGATAGGCTTTATAAAAAATCTTACATATGTGATGGAAAAAACTCTTGATCAATTGATATGTCAATAGAAATAGTTTGTTTCTAGTTTACATACATAAATTATTGCTGTAAGGTAAACATTTTCTCTTCGTTTTAGAATTTTAATAGAAAACTTTTCAAAATGTATTTTATTAAATCTTTAAAATTTTTGATGCTGGCAAAAAGTAGTTTTATTTTCCATTGTTGATTTTTTTTCAGATATTATAACAATCTTTAAAAAGTTTTTTTTTCAATTTTCCACTTCTCCAGTCAATCAAAATCAGTCTTTAATTGTAAAAATATTATTTCGTTTTTGTTTTATTGAGTTCAATCAAGTATAACTTACCGAAGAAAGCTTGAGAATAATATTCGAGTTTTTAGAATCAGCATTTTTGATGGCTGTTTTTTGAACAAAACAGTTTTGCAAAGAGATTCTTTATTTTTTAGCCATATTGTAATCATTTTTGATAAAAAATAATCCTTACATTTGTACAATTTTATTATTAGGTTATTATTGTAATTTATCAATCAATCTACATGTACATATTTAAATTATGTAAAAAACAAACAAACTATTGTCCTTATTATTTATCTTGTGACTCGCAGAGCAACGTCGCAGGCGTTATACTTAGGGAATCGTCAAGCGATTACCGGACCTGCTTTCGGAAATGCCAAAACATTGCTCTCGAATTGAAATTTTTTATTTGGCTTATTAGTTTTCTATTTAGAAACATGATGATGTAATCGGTTTTGATTACCTTGCCAATTGCGTAATTCACTCTACTTCCATGTACAACTGTCCGCTGCTATTCTTTGTCTAAAACCTTCTTTAGTTTGTCTTTTACAGTACGACGACTGGATGGCTAGCTAACTTGTGTGTTTCCTTTTTTAGATATACCTATTAATTAAGTTGATTTAAGTTTAAATATAGGTTAAGTTGAAAGCAACAAAGTCGTCTGTTTGTTACTTCATACGACTTCATTTGATAGTCCTTGTGTACGAGGTTTGCTTTGTCCGCATGACCGCTTTTGAATTACTCGCTGTTTTAACGACTTTCTAAAGTAAAACAATCGCAAAGTTAACGGTTCGTTGATTTCTACGACACAAAAAAATAACTGTGATCGATGTAAGAGTTATCGGCAATGCGTAGCCTACTAGCAGTTATTTTTTCGTCGAAGAATGTATAACACAGGGTGATCCAAGAATGCGAGTATGAAGGACCACATTTCGGTTTAGAAAAAATTTGAGGGCTGCGAACGAGAAGTGCGAAAAAAACTTGTTTGCTGCATCTGCACGCCCAATACAATTTTGGATTAGGGTAATTTAAAGCTTTCTGTTTACCTACAATTCAAAGCGATTCTTGCAAAAAAAAATACCCTACCCACCAAATCAATAGCAAAACAATTCATTGTTTTTTGATTTTGATAATTGTGTCAATGTCAGCTTTAAATTTCGTGGTCGACAGACAATAAACAAGTAAACAAGCATATAGAGTTTCATCAACCATTCTGTTTCGTGTATTACTTTTTATTCGTTTGCTAATTGAAAAAGCACTTACATAATTGTACGTGTTACCGAACACGGAGCTCATTTTTTGTGTAAAGTCTCGTAAGTGGGTGAACTGTTCTTTGCTTACAAGCTTCCAAAAGGCGTTGTAACGCGTTTTTTCTTGACAAAAGAAAACGCGTTACAACGCGTGACCCCGTTTTCGTCAGTTCTTTCGCGTGGTGCGTGAAATTGATTTCCTTTGAAAGTTTGTCGTCCGAACCACGTGACCCGATTCAAGTTTGCTATAAATATAGAGACATCGCTCCCATCAAAAGTGTGACCATTGTCGTAAGATTATGTCTCGATAAAGATTCGAGTTTGCGAATCCTTATTAATTACTTCTGTAATAAACACCCGTTTAAACTTAAAATGCGCGACGCTTTAATTCTTCCGTTTTACTGTTTCGTTTGTTTAAATTGCGATAAATAGTAACCGCAGTGTAAGCTACTAGCTGCCATACTATTATTAACTATTAAGTTGATTTTATATTTTGTTTATTCGTTAATGTGTTCTTATTTAATGCATTTTGTTTTACTTAGAATCTGATTTATGGTAGCAAATTTAGTTTAATAAAACCAACAATTAATTAGTCAATTTTTGGTAACTCATCACAACCATAACTTCGCTGAAGGAAAAGTGACCATTATCGTGCTGAATGATCGAGTTTTTTTTAATATTTTGCTCAAAAAGTTATTTTGCTACATTGCTGCGCTCGTAAAACCGCAGATAAAAAATAAATTCAATCCCCTTTTCTCGAAGTTACAACTATATTTTTTCTTGCTCGGGCGTTAGAGATACGCATTTTTAAATATAAGGGTAGTTTGTAACTTAAGGGGATTTCGCTGACTTTATCCAAGGAGTTCATCACCATGAGGACCGAGAAAACAATCGAATTTCGTTAAATTATCGGACGAGCCAGCTTCTTTTTACACAATTGAATTTAGTCTTTATTACCAGTAATAATTTTGCTAAGTTTTTTTTTTAATTCAATTCAACTTTCAACTTTCACTGTACTCGCTGAGCCCTGCAAGCTTTTCACCAACTTAGGAACGGCGAAGCAGATTGGAGCTGGAAAAAAAATTTTCTCGCAAACACACGCGGCGCAGTCTTGTTTGAGTTTGTTCGAGCATACTCCAACACACAAAACGCCTTTTCTCTACTAGTAAATATCATTTAAACACACAGGTTTGAACGCAGTACGACTAATTTCTCGATTAAAAGTTTCTACATCTGATAAACATATTAGATAAACATATCAAATATTAAGCACAAGATTTTAGCCTGTTTCTACATATGCTGTGTAAATTCAAAATTATTTAAACAGGAACTGCCAAAGTTATTAGATTGCAAAATGATGTCAAATTTTTTGAAACACCCTGTATATTATTTTGTTCTTGAAAGTTACGTGAAGAAAAACAAAATTTTTTAAAAATTTTCTCCTTGCAAAGTCAAATAAAACTGCATCAATCCAACTTTGCAACCCAAAAAGGAGGTCGGACACTTTAGCTACAAATTATCTTATTCAGCAATTGAAAGGCTTCGTCTATTCTAAAGTCAGCGATAAAACACTGCCTTAAGCAGAATTCACAATGCAAAAGTAGCATCGGTCACTTCAGCTACAAAATATCTTATTCATTTGGTAGACTTCGTCTATTCCAGATTTAGGGATTCAATTTGGGGTCGCAACTAATTGGTTCGAAAGCAAAAACTTGGGCATTTTACTTTGAAAAATATTGAATCATATGCATTAAAAGTGAATTTTTAATAAAAAATTCTTTACTGACAACTGTTTTTGTTTAATAAGAAGACTAAAAACGTAAATTTGACAAATTAACTTTTTGTTTTTAAAAGTACTGTAGATAACAACTTATTGCATGGGGGTGTTAAATATATTACGGCATTGAAATGTATTACAGTAAAGATACAGAACACCAAAAAGTAAACCACCCATCAAACAACCACATCGCTACTCTTGACATAGTCACAATGCCGGCCCTTAAGAAGATTCTCCTAAGATTAACAATCTGGGAAACACGAAACCCATAACTATACGCTCTATTTTAATTTAAATATTGATAAATAGGTTGCGTGATGCCAGTGTTCAGTACTTTGCTTTTGTAGTTTGATTTTAAAAAATTATATGCCTGGCTTATTCAACCCCACAAAATAAGTTAAAATTGTCAGCCTCAATATCAAAATTTACGTATATGTCTGTACTTAACAATATAGTACAGACATGTGATTTCATTTTTTAAGCATTTTATATTTTTAGGCAAAGCCGATCCAATAGTCTTTTTCAAATACTTGAGTTAGGCGTTGAAAAAAATTTTCCTGTTGTTTTTCTATTTTTAGTCGCTTAAAAAATATTACGTAATTTTATGTTAACACTGTATGAAAATCAGTACTTCTAATGTGCTCAATAACAAAGTTAGAGCTTAAATTAACAATAGCAAAAACACGGAAATAAAAAATTGCTATTGGTAATTTTATGTTATATATTTATATTTGAAAATGGTAGGGGCAGTGGTAGACGGTGAGCAGTTTTAAGGTGTGTGCTTAAACTAAAAAATATAATATCATGGTAAATTCAAACCATATAGTTAAGTCTTATTAAATAATTTAGATATTTTAAGTAAGCTGAACAGTTTTTTGCTACTACGTGTATTAAAAGAATGGCCAGTGAAATTAAATTTTATGAGTTTAAGTCGAAAATCTCTGTCTGTTTCTTCATTTACTAACGTCAAAAATTCATTTTTTCTCAATCCAATTATTTCAAGAAAAGTTAAAAGTATCATTGCTTTGCTTGAAACTCACAAATCTCATAGATTTTTGGATGTTGACACAAAATTTTTTAAATATTCTAAACTTATTATTTACCTGATACTGAGCAATACATGGCTTTAGCAGCTTTAGCAGGAGGGTCTTTCAAAACAGTTTGAAAATTGTTGAAATTATACTCATATAGAAAAAAGTTGATCTTTGTGAATCAAATGATTATGGCCCTATCTCAATTTAATCGCAATTTGATAAAATATTAGAATAATTCATTTACAACTGATTGTACAAATTTCTCACAAAGAAAAATTTCTTAAGCGATAATCAATTCGGATTTAGAAAAAACTTTTCCATTAATTTTGCTGTCAGTTTAATAAAAAATTTTTTAGTCAGTAGTATTAATGACAAGTTATATACTTGTTCAATTTTACGTAAAGAGCTTCTTTGTAGTACAGAATTTTAATATCGCTTCAAACAAAGTCGATTTTATCGGAGCCATAAGCTTTTCGTGACGCTCTCATCAGTGGCAATCGCGTCAAAATGGGACGAACCAGAGAAAATCAAGGTATTTATAGTCTCAACAGTTGGGAGAAAGGTGCTGCAGTCTCGGAAAGGAGAAAGGCACAATTGCACAGTGTGGTGCAATACAGTGTAATCTCGGAAAGGAGAAACGCACTATGTGCAATTACCCAGGAGAAACACTGTTACTCGCAACTTAGGTTATTTGAAAAGTTTCAATGTGTAAACAAATTCCTTTTGTTTACATAAAACTGGATGTTTGGTTTTGATAAAAGTTGCCTCGAGTAGACACAGATGGAACGAGTTGCGTGCCACAGCAAGAATTTTAAAACGTTTGTCGTTATAGTTTGCAGCACATTGCTCGTTGTCAAGCAAGTGTTGTCCTATGGCAGAGTCACAATCTGGATTGTTACGTTTTAGCTTACAGGATCTGCCAGGTTGAGATCGTGTAGGGCGCTTTGCTTGCTGTTGTAGCCATTTAGTAACATGCTGCTTGATTCTATTTTGTAGTCGCTGTGATGTTCGTCCTACGTACCTACTGTTACAGTGGCACGAATATTCATAAACAACAGAGCTTTTCAGCATGGTAGGTAAAACATCTTTGCGGGCTACAGGCAACATGCGTTTCGATGTAAATACAACTCTGGTGGTAACGGAGCCATAGCAGCTTTCAACAGCCGTTTTGACGTTTTTATCAAGACCAATTTTCTTGGAAATTGCTCAGTTTTCTATGCCCAAACGATTTGGTCCTGAGAAGTGTCCCGTATATTTGAGAGTTCCTTGGATAGGGAAAGCTTCCATTGATCTTGATAAAAACGTGCTCAATCTATAATCCTAAAAAAGAATAAAAGCTGTTTATTGACAACTAGTTCGTGTTCATCTAAATACTCACATATTTGGCCTGCTAAGGTATTTTGTAATATGGGTCCGAGCAGGCACCTTCTCAAAAATTTAAGTCTGAATCAGAACTTTATTGAAGAAGGTATAAATGTCAAAGACATTTTGAAAGAAGCTGCAAATTGCACAACAGTAACAGCGACAAATTGACAGGATACTAGGTCTAGTTATTTTAGTCAGCATTTGTTGTTTATTTGCCTGAAAGTGTTTGTATTCAGGTGGCATGCAAAATGGACATATTTAAATTTTTCATCCAAATATTGGGGCTGTTTATAACAGATACATGTATCCAGTAAACCTGTCTGTTTGGTTAAATAATTCATTGATAAATCCCTAGGCATAACGAAAAATATGCTATTGCACTGCACCAGGTGGACTGTGTATTTGGGCTGTTTAGAAATAAAAACTTGCTTTTCAATTATTTTCAATAAAAAAATAGCTTTTTAAAGTCAATTCCAATCACAATTTTCTTTTCCAATTTTCACAAATTAAGGCCAAATTAGTTATGCTTTGTTTTAAAAAACTGTAGAAAAATACCGAAAAAAAAGCAATTAGTACATATACGGCACCTTAGAGAAAAAAGTCGTTCTAACGACCTATTAAGACATATATGTCCTCTAATATATCTTTTTTAAAAAGTGAACCGCTCGCTCTCTCTCAGCTCTCAGCCCGTCGACAAGCTGTTGATCAACGTAAAAAACATGAATCTTCGAAGCGACTGAGCGAAAGAGTCGATAAGCTGCACGCGAGGAAGGCAACTGACGCAAGGTCAGAATTGTGTGCTGTTCCGGGGCAGAGCATATCGAAGCTGAAAAACAGTGAACGCGTGCTTTTTTAACTGTCTCGGTTTTATTCAAGCATCCCGGATGTGGCTTCAACTGGAACTTGTTGTCCTGTTAATTAGTTAATAAAACAAAAAAATTAGAAATTAATCGAGTAATTCATTAAGTTGTTGTTGAAAAAATTGGAGCCAACAAAAAAAATACAAATAAATTTACAAAAAGGCATTCACAAATAACTATTACCAAATGCAATTCGAGAAACAATGACCACAGCGATTAATCATATCAATCTGTATTTGGTCAATTGGTAATACTATACCAAATAAGAAATACAACTACAGCTAAAAATTTCACTTCCACATACAACCAAAAATCAGATCTACGAGTAGAATATGGTGATTGTTTTTAACTTGTTAAATGACTTCGTGTAGTTTAGAGACGCACAAGTGTTTTGCTGTTGCTGGCCACATTAAAAAGTTACTGTAGTTTAGTTAATAACTGCTTGTAATTTATGATAAGCAGATGAAATTATGAATTAGGCCTACAAAAAAATAAGTTTTATCGAGAGGCCTAATATGCTTTTTTCCCCTACTGATTGTAATGCAACAAAATGTCAGAATTTTTTAACCATCGAATTTATTCAAACATAATTTATAAAACCTTCTGTTAATGATTTCTTTGATCTTAATTTTCATGCTTGCGGTTACCAAAACCCACTAGTGGCTATTATCTTTCAATTTATTTTGTTTTGTGTTTTACAACTAAAAATACACTATCATATAGGCTAAATATACAGTAGTCAACAAATATTCTAGAGCACAGGAAGACAGCAAAATGACCATACGGTCTTCTAGACAAATGACTTCCTATAATTAGTGGGACACAAACTAGATAATTTTACATTACTGAAACACAACGATCAACTTAAGAAATACCTAGTAGACTACATTTACAAAAATGCTGAAGAATTAATAGCAATTTTAATTGTTATTAAATAACTTTTCATGAGCCAATTGACTTCACCAAGTTTTCGTAGCTTCTTTTCTAAGATTATCTAGTCAAATATAATTTAAGTTTATTTTTAAAGTGATAAATAGAAAATGATTTTGATTCTGGGAGTGTGCTATTTTTTGCCATATTTTAGATTCAATGTAAGAAAGTATCTTTTTACCTAATGCTGTTCTCTTTCCAGGTTAAAAATAATTTTGTTTGGCTGCCAGTATTGTTTTATAATGATGTTTTTGGATTATATTTATAATAGTTTGGAACACATAGGAATTATAGCATGGGACGTTTAGTTAAAATTATAATTTTGTAATGCGACTGGCAACAGTAAAAAAAGCTATGCGCCCTGTATTACGCTAATTAACAAAGTTTAAAATAATTAATCATTACAGTCTTAATATCTGACTTTTGTCTATGGGTTTGTTTCGTTATTTATTAATGGTGCATCTTCATTTCAATTTTGGCATACAATCTATTTGCAACTGCTCTTTCTTTATTCATTCCACACAGCCAATTTTTTGCGTTAACTTATCACCTAGAAAGTTATTTATGACGTCTTTGTTTTGCTACACAACAAGTAAATGACCACACAAACTGTGTCAACTTTAAAAAAACTATTATTCATTTGGATTAAAGGTCGGCAAAGAACCATCTGGACCCGTGTCCCAAAGTAAAAAAACATCGGGAGTCGCAAAACGTTTTTGAAGTTTAAAATGAAGACAACACTACATATAATATTTGACTTAAGAATGAAAACATATTAATATATGCAAAATAATCGTCTGTTAATATTAATCATGCTTGGTTAATGTGACTTGTGTTCCTAAACCTTAAAGGAAAGCATCTGCACATCGGACTGTATGATGTCACCCTTATCTTCATACAAATGATAAACTGTCATCTTTGAGGCGTAAACGACGTTTGTTTGCCTATTCCAGGCAATTTCATTTGAATATTTATTTAAGTTTACTAATCGAATGCTTATTCATTTTCCAAAGCCGCAGGAGATGGAGTTCATATCAGTTCAAAAAGCCACTTGCGTTTCCGACGGTGCCCGTTGTCAATCTCAATGTAAATAAATCAAAAATTAAAATCAGAGCGTCGAACCGGAGACGTCTGAAATAAAGTTCCGGTTCTGGTTTAAGTTAGGCAAATTTTATTTTTACGGATTTAGTTTCCGTTCAGGTTCAAAGAGTAATAACGATTAATACGGGTTTTCGGATCCAGTTTGGGTTTAATTCGGTACCTGAAATTAGCGTTTCAAACCGTTTAAAATAACGTTTTAGTTCTGGTTCAGATTCGACAAATTGTATTTTTTATGGTTCAGTTCTGGTTCAGGTTCAGCAAATTTCATTTTTACTGGTTCAGTTCCGGTTCAACTTCGGTTTGGGTTCAAAGAAAATCATAGCGGTTAATAGGATTCAGGTTTGGTTTAATTCCTAATTTTAGAAAAAAAATTTTCTGTGCATTTTTGCAAGCGTATAAACTAAAAACATGGATCGTGGATCGTGGCCATAAACATACCAAACCAAAAGATTAGGAAAAAGAGGACAAAACAATTTTGCCCAAATCAGGGTTTTGCACCATTTCACCAAGAAGCCCAAATATAACAAATATAACTGAGCAGAATAGTCTTGCTATGTACTTGAAATCTTTCTGACGCTCGTCGTCGTCGTCGTCGTTTGAAGAGGTATCCACTCCAGGTCAGACACAAACAGGACTGGGGCCGAGGGTTTATCCTTTTACTACCCCAGACTGCTGCACTGCCTGGATCAGACGCTGGCAGTGATGTCATTAAGCCAGCATCGAGTTTCGTCATCCAAAACCGTCAGACCTCGTGCTTTATGTGGTGCCCGATGTATAGGGCACGCTGTTAGTACATGGTCTGCGGTTTGCTCAGAGGCGCCACACTCGCAATTCGGTAAAGGAGCGAGACCCCATTTGTGCATGGACGAATGGAATCGCCCAACACCAGTCTGCAGGCGGTTGAGCTTGACCCAAGCTGCTCGGAGTAAGTCCATCCCAACAGGCCTGGCACCGGTCTGGGGCACAAAAGCACGGAGCCTGGAAGCACCTTCACAGTACTCCGTGTTCCATTTAAGGTTTGTCCATTCAGAAGCGCGGATGCCAAGTCTGGCAAGGTTGTCCAAGAGATTCCGCTCAGCTGGCACAAACGGGCGTCTGGGTCTTAGTCTCACTTGGCCAGTATCTGAGGACCCACTTAAAAGACCATGCAAAATATGATCGGGGTTTAGAGATCCACGGTAAGCTAAGGAAAGTGTCGCTCCCATTCGGCGAAGCTCAGCTGGCTGGATGCCTGAAAGTACAGGTAGGTGGTACGTTGGAGTGGGACGCAGGCATCCCGTAACTATGCGCAAAGCGTCATTCAAGACACTGTCGATGAGGCGAGTGTGAACACTGCGACACCAGACTGGCGCACAGTACTCAGATGTTGAGTAGACTAGAGACAAGGTGGCTATGCGTAGTGTTTTAGCACCAGCACCCCATCCCGAGCCCACGAGTCGCCTCAGCAGTGCGACGCGCGAGGATAGTTTTTTGCGCAATGCCACTAAATGGTGACGAAACGTGAGCGATCTGTCCAGTTTTACCCCAAGGTAATTAGGGGTTGGACAGAACGGTAAAAGTCCACCGTTGTTGTAGACCTTTAGCTCGCGTTTGGCCTCTCGGTTATTTAAATGAAAGGCTGTCGTCACCGTCTTAGTGTGACTGAGCTTCAACCTCCAAGTCAGAAGATACGCTGACAGTGTGGACATGTCTTGGCTTAAGGTCCCCTCCAAGTCCTTCCAGTTTCCAGAAGAGTGCAACAATGCTAGATCATCAGCATAAGCAAACTTTCTGAAAATCATGGAAGGAAGATCGTACGTATAGATGTTAAATAGGAGGGGAGCCAAGACCGATCCCTGAGGAACGCCGTTTTTAAGACGGCGTAGCCTGCTTTGCTTGCTGTCACCGGTGGTAAGGGTGAAACTTTGATTTCGGACAAGCTCCATGATCATTCTGACCATGTGCTTATCCGGAAGTAGTCTCAGCAGCTTGCAGGTAAGGCCACGGTGCCAGACAGTGTCATAAGCAGCTGTCAGATCGATAAATACGGCACCGGCCTTCTTTTTAGCCTCAAAAGAATCCTCGATGTTCTGGGTTAGCAGAACAACTTGATCTACGGTTGACGTCCCGCGTCGGAACCCAGCCTGCTCTTTAGGGAGCAGCGGATCGATTAATGGTTCAACGCGGGCGTAGATAAGCCTCTCGAGGATCTTGTAGGGGACACAGAGCAGAGATATCGGTCGATAACTCTTTGGGTCCCCCACGGGCTTTCCGGGTTTTGGGATCGCGACCACAAGCGCTCTTCTCCAGATCTTGGGAATTTTGAGTCGGCGCAAACAGGAAGAAAGGAAGTCACGTAACCAGGACTTCAAAGCAGCTCCGGCATGGAGTATAAGCTCGGGGCAGATGGAATCAGGTCCCGGAGCTTTACCTGGTTTTAAATGTTGGAGGGCAGCAGCAAATTTTCTCTGTGAGAAATTGTCAGAGATATTGACTGCGTCTGGTGTTGTAGCCCTCCAAAGGTCAGACACTTCTTGAAAGATACGTCGAGATGACTTGTGATCAACAGCCTCGTATTTCCCATTTCTAACCAACTGAGATGCAATAGCATCGGCTGAAACGGGACAGTGACGAGGAGAGTGTCGTGACCTACCAGTAAGGTTGTTCAAAATACTCCACGCTTTTCGACTAGAGTGTGAGAAGTCAATGCTCCGAACTGCTTCGGACCATCGATCCCTCCGCTTTCTGTCAAGCTTGGCAAGCAAAGCTGTAGCAGCCAAGCTTGAGTCGTCTCCCTGAGGAGACTGCAGAAAGGTTTTATAGAGGGATTCACACTCTGCATCCCAACACGGAATGTAGGTATTTCGATACCCGCGTGGGATAGTCTTTTTGGCTGCTTTCTTAATGGTGTTACAGAAGTCCTGGTAAGCCGCATCCACATCAAGTGTATCAGGCGGCAACAAAGTCTTTGCGAATTTATTCGTCAAAGTAATGTAGTAACTCCATTTGGCCTTGCGGAAGTTCCATCGCTTAACAGGCATGCTTGGCACTGCCATAGCAAACCTTGGTGGTGTAATAAGCGAAGGTCGATGTTGTGACCTGGGGAACTTGTCAAGACACGTCTATGCGGTAAGCGACTGTTTGGACCTACGCTAGCGAAAGCTAGATCTGGATTGGTACCAGTGTTCCAGCGGCCGGAATAAAAACTGGCTGCGTCCTTGGCATTATATAGGAGGGCAAGACAATTAACACTTGCCTAGCCAGCCAAGCACTCACAGTCCGGACTGTTGTCGTCGTAACCCCAGTCAGCATGACGACAGTTAAAATCGCCAGCGTACAGACAGGGGTGAGGAAACACTGGGAGATCCAGGGATCGCAATCGCGTTGGCGGTGGTTTGTAGACGTTGACTATTTTATAACCATCAACGTCCACACACAACCACTCGATCTCCGATGTCGGTGGAGATTGGTCCAAAAGCGTATATCTCAGTCGCTCGTGGACAAACGTGGCAAGACCATGCTTCCTGCTTAAAGAAGACCCAGCTAGTTGGTAGTTTGGTAGTACCAACTTGTCTGCATCAGTACAGTGAGTCTCCTGCAATAGGATGACGAGTGCCTCAGACTGCATAGCGAGGTGATGAAGAACGTTCATCTTGCTTGCAGTGAGGCCTTCGATGTTCAGCTAAAGAATAGTGGGTCTTCGGAACTTGTTGGCAATGTGCCCTGAAAAGGGCAGTTTTATCCTAGCATTGCCCCGTCCTGAAAAGGACGTTTGCCGATTAGCAGACCCACACTGAACATCGGAATGGGTGGATACCCTTCCGTTTTGGTAGGTTCGGTTTCGGTCTGTCATTTTAAAATCAATGAACAGACTTACTCACGGCCCAGGCTGCGTGAAAGCACCTACCATCTGGGCCTGTTCTGACGCTCAAGAAATCAAATTAAAAAACGATACGCATAGAAATAATTTATTTTACCCCAAAAAATTCCATTTTACGATTGAATCTGGTGTTGCCTACAGCACATTGTGCTAAACTATTTGGACGTAAAATAAGTTCTTTATTTTCAAAGAAATATTTTTTAGGTGCATTTTATGCCTCGAAAACATACTTAGTGCTTGAAAAATCAGATAAATTATAATTTTTTTTGTTGATGAATTGGTTGAGATGGCGACAATGCCCTTAACTATTTCTTTCCAATTTGTAGGGCTATCTTTGTAGCCGATTGATATCTCATAGGCGTCAAGTGACATGTGTTATTGAAAAACCATGCTTGACAATCGCATACCTAAAAATTTTTAAAGTGGAAGTATTAGGCTTATGGGTTTTATAAGATAAAACACTAATTCCATTCAGTTAGGTGTGAATTGTAAACCAATTCTGTATATTTCGACAACCTTAAATGATTGTGTAATAATGATTTTGCGAGTCACAAAAGTGCAAGCAAAAATTTTCTTTTAGTTTTTTTCTGATATCAAGTTTTTTTGGCTATTTTTTGGTAGTTACAAGATCTTGAAACTTTTTTCTACTGGTGTGCATATGCTTTTATTAGATCCCTTTTAAAACGGCGATTTACACACAAATATATGACAAATAAGGCATAACACTAGCAACCGTGCAAGTCTTTTTGTTAAGTGTTTCTTTCTTACTTTGTCTGCATGCTAAGGTTTAATGTTTCCCGGAATTTTTATTATCCCAGGTTTTTCCGAGAAAATAATTTAACTTTCCGGGATTGCAAAATGTGCCACGGAGATGGCAAAATTTTGTACGATTTCGTCTAAAAAATTTACTAAAAACTGAAAAATTTCTTTACTTACAATTAGTTTCCAATTTCTCCATTTCTGTCCCAAATGGTTGTTAATTACTAAAAAAAGGATTTCACCAACAATTAGTATCCAATTTTTTCATTTTCGTCTCTAAAGTCTTCACCTGCATCCCAACTTTTGTTATCGACCAACGTATTGAGCATCCCTGCTTTTAATCATTACTTTTAACTAAAATGCAATAAACGGAGATTTTTCGGGACGTTTTTCCTGGATCTCGGAAATTTAAAACTTAAGAATTGTCCGGGATTCCGGGATCCAAGAAAAATATGCATCTCAAAAGACACATTTGATATAAAAAGTTGACACCATGACTGAGTAGTTAAAAAGCGCCGTATCGATGCAAACGCGATTGACACGCTCGTTGTTCCAAATCTACTCGCGTCATTACTTAAAAATCCAACTAATTTTTTTCCTTTTTCGAAACAATCATAATCGTGCTGCTTTGATTGACTTTTAATACAAACTGTTGATTATACTATCTTGTTTGCAGCTTTAATGTGACAATAGCAACTAAGGTTGATTGAGTTTGCGAGTTTAATTGCAAGCATGTAAGATTAAAGAAATTCTTAATAAGCTTAAATTGGTGATATTTCGTTCCATTAAAATTGGTAAAAAGCATATTATTAATAAAACTTATTAGATTTTACGCCTAATACATAGTTTCATCAACTTACCATTACTTACTAGCGGCCATTTGTTAAAACAATGCAACCGGCAACAACAAAAAAGTTATTTAACAAAGTTGTAAACATTCATCCTAGTCTTAAGTTCTGATTTTTGTCTAAGTTTGTTTCGCTATCTTTGGTGCGTCTCCATCTTAATAAACCTTTCATTTCATTGGTTTCGCGTACTATCAACTTGAAACTGCGCTTTTTTATTTGGCCCACATGACCAAATTTTTGCTTTAACTGTTTGCCTAGAACAGGGGTGTCCAAAGTCCGGCCCGCGGGCCAAATGCGGCCCGCGCCTGTGATTGCACAATGTGTTATTTTTGGCCCGCAGACACATATACTAATCCAGGGGTGGGCAGACTACGGCCCGCGGTATAGATGTGGTGATATGCACTCGCTTTGAACCATAGTTGGATAGAATTATGTCCGAAATAACCGATTTTACCATGCTAATTACTTCTTTTTAAAGATCACCACAATTTTGGGGGAATAACAATTAAACTAGAGATCAAATCGAAGTGAAGACCTTTTTTTTTTAGAGATCACAACGATTCTGGGAGAAATATAGCGAAATTTGAAATCAAATCGAAGTGAAGACCTTTTTTTTAGAGATCGTTCTTGGCCCTCGGTCACTTTTACATTATCAATCTGGCCCTCCTGGAAAAAAGTTTGGACACCCCTGGCCTAGAAAGTAGTTTATGACGTCTTTAATTTGCCACAGAACAAGTAGCAACCAAACAAATTTTTGCTTGTTTCCTAATGTAATTTATGTTTGTCTCTTGTAACTGTTTTTTTTTTTTATACAGTTTCCCTTAATTCGGAATTGCGATAACCAACAGTTGATAAAAAACTTCAAATTTTGCTATTTGGTTTTATTTTACTAGAACCTAAAAGTAAAGTACCAATTAGAAACCAAGCAAACACAAAACACACAAAAGCATTAGCTGAATTAACTATGAGAATAACATAAGAACATGCGTTTTTAAAGACGATTAGATTTTCTATGACAATGTTCATAAAAATAAGCACGAAACGATACCCCTGGATATCATGAATTACAGCAAGACAAAAGTATTCTTCATTGTTATGTAAGCCATGGCTCTTAAAGGTCATGTAAATTACAAAACAATCTCAATTGAATTGTACAAACAATATTTATGATGCATTAAAAAAACAGATATTTTAAAAACCTTTTTAAACACGTAATATCGTTAATTTGGTAAAGCTCAATTAGTTACTGCGTGTAAACAGTAAAAAAAAAATATTTTCAGGTGAATGCAACTTAAATATCTTTCAATCTTGATCACCTACACTTGCCAAATTTGGGGTTATCAAATATGTAAAATACTTTGATAGAAAGAAGCCAAAAAAAACATCAAAAAGTTTTTTAACTTTCTTGTAACAAAAAACATTATGACTTTTCAATGTTTTCTTAAAAATTTGTTGTTATGATTTGATCATTTATTGTTTCGATCTTTTGTCGTTTCGATCAATTGTCTTTTTGATCAACTGTTGGGTCATGGTTCTTACCAGTTTTTGATTTTTTCCACCTTTTTCACAAAAGCATTGCTTTCCCTTCAGTGATAAAATTTCAAACGCAGCCTTGTTTTTTTACTAGTCTTCTTTACTTGTTATTTAAGATTCATGTCATTGACCTCCTCGCGGTGAGTCCTGGTAACTGAAGTGATAAAGCTCTTCAGCAAACAATGACGATGTCGGAGAGAATCCGGGGTCCTCGGCTTCCGAAGCAAAAGAAAAGACTTGATGTCAATTGCAGGCCAAACGGCAAACGACCACTTTTGCCTATCCACTACAGCTCAATATAGGAGACTTGAGTGAAAATAAGATCTTTGTTGTCAGCTATCTGGCCAACAAGTATAACGCCCTCCTTGTTCTCCTTCCGACTCACTGCACCAATGCTGATCGAATGGTCATACCAAATTAAACGTTGGTCGGTTGGATTTCAAGCAGGAAACATGGCCTTGCTACTTTTGTTCATGAGCGACTTAAATGGATCTTTTGCTGATTAATCTCTTGAAGGATCGGCAACTGAATGGCTGTGTGTGGATATCAATGGCTTCAAAAATGTCAACATCTGTAAACTACCTAACTCGCAATTAACACAGCGTGATCGAGTGGTTAAAGCGTCGGGCTCGTTATCAACACGGTCTCGGTTCAAAACCCACTCGCTCCATTATGTTGTGTCCTTGGGAAAGACACTTTACAGCACTTTCTCCTGCTTGGTGGTCTTGGCAATCAGTTCCAAATTACAGTTATATCTCTATTAAATTACAGGCGGACAGCAATATCTTGGTATCCGGAAGCAGGTTGGGGTAATTGCCTAACCTACGTATTAGCGCCTCCGTCGCTTTCCTGCGAGTTAAAAGGATAAATATAAAGATAAAGTAAATAAATAATAAATAAATAAAAAATAAAAACACGGACGGCCATTTCAGTGTTTTAACATCCCTATCTCTATTCTGGTGACTTTAACTGCTGACATACACACTGGGGATACGATTCCATCAGTCCAGATAGAGAAGATCACGATAACTGGCAGCTCAGAGCAACCTTGTACTTTTGCACAATCCAAAGAATGCCCCTAGCTTCTTCTCTAGTTGTTGCAAAACTAATACTAACCCTGATCTAGCTTTTGCGAGTATTGGTGTTGATAGTTGATCTTTGGATAGACATATCCTTGAGAAATTTTATAGATCACAACACTGACCTTCGCTGATCACGGCAGTTAAACTTGTAACTTCTGTTCCAAGTGAATCATAGAACCGATGGAACTTTTGCAAAGCTAACGGGGAACTGTGTAGCCCTACCACTGATAAACTGGCTAAGGACTTACCGTCTTTAGACTCCAGCTATGTTGATGAAGCAGATCAGTATTTTTGCTACTTCATCTTTCAACCAGTAAAGTCATCTTTCCCACGTTGCGGCAGAAACAACTAAAGACCATGTTGGGATGCAGAGTGCGAGAGCATCTATTAGGATTTTTTCAAGGCACCTTCGAGTGAAGAATCAAACAAGGCTGCATCAGATTTGCTTGCCCAAAGTAATGAAAAGCGAATAGAACGTTGGTCAGAGATTGTCAATACCATCGACTTCACACACTCCATTTGGCTGGTATGAAATACCATTAACAACTTAACTGAAAAGTCTAGAAACATCCGCCGTCCTTGCCCCATTTCAGCAAACTCAATTGCACTACAGCTATTGAGAAATGGGTTGTTTCAGACGAAGAATCGTGATTCATCCCGACTCTTGGCCAAGGAAGTATCTGACCACTGGAAAATTCCAATACCTACTGGCAAAAGCATCTCTGGGGATTTCACTTCAGAGTAATTTACTAGTGCCCTCCAGCAATTAAAGCCAGAAAAAGCTCCGGGACCTGAATATACATGTATTTGCCCACAGCTAATATTCCATGCTGGTGCTGCCCTAAAGTCATGGTTGCATAAGCTCCTATTTTCCTGCATGCACCACCTCAAGCTTCCAAAAATCTGAAGACGAGCGACAATGTTTGCTATCCCAAAGCCGATGAAGACATTAGGAGACCCAAAGAATTACAGACCAATTTCATTGCTATGTACCCCGTTTAAGATCTTGGAAAGATTTATCTACACTCGTGTCGAACTAATTATAGACCCATTGCTACCGAGAGAACAGGTTGGATTTTGACGCAGAAGGTCGACCGTAGATCAAGTCACTCTCTTAACTTAAGAAATTGAAGATAGCTACTTGGCTGAAAAGAAGGATGGTGTTGTTTTTATCAACCTGCAGCAGCCTACAATATGGCATTGCAGCCTCGCCTGCAACTTTTTGCGTCTTCTTCCAGACAAGCACATGGTCTCGCTGATCATGGAACTTGTACGAAATTGCAGTTTTACCCATACCACTGGTACTGGATCACGAAGCTGGTTATGACGCCTCAAAAATGGCGTCCCACAGGGACCAGTCTTAACTCTTCTCTTATTTAATATTCACATTCATGATCTGCCAGTAACAATTGCCAGGAAATTTGCCTGCGCTGATGACTTCGCAATCATGCACTCAACATCTAACTGGAAGATATAACTGGAAGAGGAGACTTTAAGTCAGGACATGACAACTATATCCTCGTACCTCTAGAAATGAAAATTAAAGCTCTGTACAGCCAAAACGGTGTTGGCTGCCTTCCACCTCGAAATCATCAACAGGAGTAGCAAAAATTCATTTAAATGCTGCCTGTGTATTTTCCTAACTTTTATTTTGAAAACTTTTGCTTGTTGAAACGTATTAAAAGCTTTGCAAATTACAAACCGAAAACTCATGTTGTAAAATTTAAACAAAACACCAGGCTTACCGGTATATTCCTCCCAAAAGCAACACTAACATCTAACGAAAAAACAAAGATAATTATTTATAATAAAACTAAGCGTTTGAACATAAGATATCAAAACGTTTGGACAAACTAAAGTGTTTATCAACTTAAAGAAGCTCGCATAAGGCAGAAGAGTACGCAAAAAAATGAGAAACAAAGAATGACAAGAATGACAAGAATGAACGTATAAACAAGGTAGGCGCTTGAGCAGTTTAATAACAGAATTACAGTTCAATAGCTTGAACAGATAGGCGCTAGAGCGAGGTTGAACAAACTTTTTAGCTCAAAGGCCGCATTCGGAAAATGAATTTGTTTGCGGACTGCACTAACCACGTAATCTCTAAAAAAATGGTCTTTGTTACAGCAAGCTTTGTTTGAGTTTGAAACGAATTTCTGTTATTAATGATTCTTTCGTTATTAGTGACCCTGCTGTTCACTTTAAATGATTCTTTCTTTTTCACACCGCATTATTTTGTTACACAATAATCTTAAAGCAACGTTTTTATTTCTATTTATTGTAGATTGATTTTTGTATAAGACTACTGTGAGTTATCAATAGAGAAGAGTTGGCTTTGTGAGTGATTATCTGTTTCAAGAGTAGAAGACTGTTACAACGTATACTGTTCCGAATTAACTTGTTATAGCTCCAGAAAAGTACAAGCAATTTAAAATCGCATCACTTTGCTTTGCATCGCATCGCACTTGTATTAAAACGTTTTGCATTGACATTATATTTAATAATTCAATTTCCCTTTTCTGGTGCGCATTTTAAACGGCTGAAATTCGCTATAACAGCCTTCACTTTGAATTTGTCTTTGATTTTTAATTTTCGTACCTAAAAATCAGTGATCGCTGAAAGCAATAACCGAGAATTTGGTTGAAGGCAAAAAAAAATTAATTATTTTTTTAACTATTTGTTTGAAACTTTGCGGGCCGCATAGAAGGTTGTTGCAGGCCGTACGTGACCCGTGGACCATAATGCTTTAAAGAACTCGCTTTGTTGTGTAACATTTGCTCATTCATGCGTCGCAATACAAATTGTAAACTTATCGTAACATAAATTGGCGTTTGAAGCGACACATTTTTTGGTCAATTACGATATATATTGTTTTTGCATTAGTTTAAATTTAAAAACTTTATAAAAACAACAATGCAAAAAGTTGGGCATTAGAAATCACATTTAAAGTCAAAAAAAAAATTAATTTTATAATTTATTAAGTTGTTGTTGAAAAAATTGCAGCCAATAAAAAAATATATACAAAGTTACAAAAGTAAACTGATAAATAATTATTGCCAAATGTCTTACGAGAAAACGATGACAGCAGCAAATAATCTGATCAGACTTTATTTGGTCAACTGGTAATACTATAACATACTGAAAACACTACAGAAATCAAAAAATTACACTTCAATTATGGCCATGGATATCTTTGAAAATTTATAAGATATTTATTGTATTATCGATCAAGAATGACTATTTCTGTTTAATTCAGTTCGTAGAGTCATGCTTTGAGAAAATAGAAATGAACAATCTCAAAAAAAATATGAATAGCATATAAACAAAAAAGCAAAAAAATGAAACCACAATAACCAAATATTACAAAGATATCCACAAGAAAAAGATAACACAGAAAGATACAAAAAAACAAACACTATAATCCGGTAAATTCAACATAATTAATTGTTGATTTATCTAGCAACTAATTTAAATCAACAATTGGTAATATGAAAACTCTTTACTGTAATTAAAAAAGATTCTGCAACTTTATAATGTCCCAATCAGAACTTTATCTCTATACTTTTACGGCCGTCTATGGTTTCTGAGCCGGATATCTCCAATTACATTAGTGCCGGTTATACAAAGAAAAATCATGCATAATTGTAAATGACTATGTTTACTTGATTTTTTTACCTCAAGAGCCATCTACAATTACACATGCGCCGTTGCCCAGCATAAGTGGATATATGTATATTTATCTTAAAAAATTCATAGACACATGGCAGTAGCTCAAAAGCTACATATGATTAAACGTAATAGAAGTGGTAGGATTGTCAGCAGAGAGCTCAATGAAAATCAATCTCAGAGAAGAAATTAAATTATAAAAGTTACGCAAAAAATTTTTTTATATTAAAAAAGCCTCAACAGCTTGTTTCACCTTTACGGCTCATCTCGAGGAAACTGTAACCACGGACAAAAAACGCATAATTAGAATATATTATGCGAAAGCTACTTTTAAATAAAAACTAAAAATCTAATTAGCCAACAAATTTTGTTAAAGAAGTCAAACATTTTTGTCCCTGTATCTGACACTGCTGGGTCTGACTGGTCATATAAAAATACAACCTAGTGGACATGGAAACCGTTGCTATGCTCAACAAGCTTTAGCTTTATTTAATTTGTGTTAACAACCAAGTCATGGAGGGGATTAAAAAAAAGAGTTGGGACTATAAAATTAGTTTAAATTATAAAACCTTTTAGCTAAGTAATGAAAGCTAATTTTTTGCTCTTATTAAGCTAAATTTTGCTTTTGTTATTTTTTAAAGAAACTTTTCTAATTATATTTGACACTGTAGCTCGTGGTAATTTTGCTTTTAAAATTTATTAAAGTCCAATGTTACATAGATACCAAAATTTGGTAGATCAATGGTTTTTAAAATATGAGTCGCGATCCAAACTTGGGTCGCAATAGGTCAAAAAATGATTTGGTGCACGACGATTCAAATCTGCCAAACTAAGACTTTGTTATAAATTTTTCAATAAAATTTTTTTCTATTCAAAATTCAAATTCTTTTAATTTCATCATAAACTGTTTGTCAAGAAACTAATAAACTATTAAACACTTTAAACTATTTGTCAAAAACTGACAAAATTAGCTATTACTATGAATAACTATGAACTTGCACATTGCATTGAAGATATTAGTGATTCCAATTAAAATTCTGTAAGCATTTTAAAGGATGACTAAGCTTTACTACAAGCCAGAATTTTTGTATTTGAAGTTTACTTTTGGTGATCGTGGTGCTGTGAAGTTGCAATGTGTGCTCTGCTATGAAGTATTGTCAAATGGAACCCTGGGGAAATATAAATAGAAGAGAAATCCGGAGTCGAAGCACTTAAAATATGTGGAGAACGAGCGTATCTTTTTGAGCATCAAGAAGCGGTACTGATCCGAAGCCATTTTAATTCAGCAACAAATCCAGTGCTTTTAGCCTCTAAGCAAGCCACCCTGGCATCGCACGTGGTAGCGCTGCGTATAGTCAGAAAGTTTAACACCATATTAACTTGATTTAGATTACGCAAGTATGTAAGCATTCAAGCTGTTAAATGGTACTTAATGCAAAAACAAAATCATTCAAAAACAGAAATGTACAGTATCAAAAACAATTATTCATAATATTAAAATATATATATTTTTATTAAATTTAGCTAAAAACTGTAGACGATGATGGCTACAAAAAGCTATATTTATTAAAAGACAATGAGGTAATATTTGTTGTGAGCTATCTTTATTTTCCCAAGTATAAATATTAAAAAAAATGAATAACGAGTTGGTAGTTAATGTGATACCCAAGAACCAAATAGCCAATAAGCAGCTATAACTAGATTTTTATTATGTATTGGTAAAGGAAACGTATGAAAATAAATCAAAAAATCAGCCGCTGATTATTTAGAGGAACGGTGTCAGACTATTCTTCAACTGTATTAAGGCAGTCATCGGTAAAGGTCAAGTAGGAAAAGATAAGAATTCCATAAAGTAATTGTTTTGGAAATTTAGAATTCTAACCAAGAATCTAAAAGTCCAAACTTAAATAGGAGTAGTGAAAATCGAAAAGTACCTTGAAGTAACATCGAAAAAAAACAATCAGAAAAGAATTTAAAAAATTGAATTTCAGACTACATCGAATTAGATTGAATAAGTTACATTAAAAAGTATCTTAAGGAAACACCGAAAAGCACATCAAAAAAGAACCAATCAGAGAAGAGTTGGTAAAACTGAATTTCGGAATAAACGAGACAAATGTAGAAATTAAAAAAAACTTAAGCATGGAAAATGAAGATTTTTGTTGAAAGTTATGAAAATAAAAGTATGTAGACAAAAGATATTTCACGGAGGTGCAAAGTCCTCTGCCAGACAGCTGCTTCGACTGTTAAGTTCTCGTCAGTGACAGTTTGATTCTGCAAAAAAATTATAGTATAGAAGAGAAAAATACTGAAAGTTTTTTTTTATGTGCCTTTTGTTGTTTCTTCAAGATACGTACTTTTTAATGTAACTTATTTAATCTAATTTGATAAAGTCCGAAATTCAATTTTTTCAACTCTTTTTTGATTGTTCTTTTATGTTGCTTCAAGGTACTTTTTGTAAATTTCGGTACAATTCAAACTTAAATAGTAGGAGTTCACTCCTCCTATTTAAGTTTGAATTGTAGATTCTTGGTTAGAGTTCTAAATTTCCAAAAGAGCTACTTTATGAAATTCTTATCTTTTCCTGCTCGGCCTTTATCAATAACTGTCTTACTACAGTCGAAGAATAATTTGGTATCATTTCTCTGAATAATTAGCAGCTGATTTCTTGATTTAATTTCATACTTTTTTTCACACATAAATTGTATTAACAAAAAAACTGTCAGAACTCATAAACAAAATTTAACTGACAATTATTTTGTCATGCAACTTGACAGAAATAAAATTGAAGATACAAAAAAATTACAAGAATACACATAAGCAAAAGAAAAAGGCAGTATAACTGTATTATTTAAAACAAGACTTGTAGTTATTCTTCTCATTTCTACAAAACTTGTTAATACAGACAGATAAATGGTGAATAATTGTAAACTAAATCAACAAAATCTACGTATCATAATAGAGTTACAAAATAATTTGGCCATGTACCTAATTTAGTTTTTAGTTTAATTTACGATGTAACGTTGGACTTAAATAAATTTTAAAAGCAAAATTACTGCAAGCTGCAATGTAAAAAATGTTTAGAAAAAAATTTTTAAATATAACCAACATCTGACTACAAGCAAAATTTAACCCAAAAAGTACAAAAAATTAGTTTTCATTACTTAGCTAAAAGGTTTTAAAATTTAAACTAATTTTATAGTTCCAACTCAAATTTAAATCACCGAAATAAGCTATCCAGTTTATCATTTGGATGTTAAAACAAATTAAATAGAGCCAAAGCTTGTTGAGCTTAGCAACGATTGCCATGTGTACCAGGTGGATGGAAAAGGGCTTATTGGTTGCAGGAGAGAAAAAGGCGTGCTCACCTACAACCAATTGGCACTCATATTTTAATTTCATCAGTCAGGCCCTGCAGTGTCAGATACAAAGATGAAAATGTTTAGCTTGTTTAACAAAACCTATTGGCAATATAGATTTTTAATTTTTATTTAAAAGTACTTTTCTCTTTATCAACTACCGCATGACTAGTTCTTTTTATTTTTAATTATTTAATAAATTCCATTAATGCATACTGATTATGTAATTTTTCGTCTGTGCTCAGAGTTATTTCCTAATAAGTCGTAAAGGTGAAACAGATTGTTGAGGTGTTTTTATTTAATAAAAATTTTTCGCGTAGCTTTTATGATTTAAAGAAATAATCATAAACATTGTCGCGTCAAACCGTTTTAAATCAAATACAAGCTTAAGTTCAGATTTAACAAACTCTTTTTACTTTAAAGTTATGATTAAATATAAATTAGACCTGTTTTGTACTTTAATTGATATTCACTTGTTATCAATTTTTACCTCAATAATACATGGATAGCCGTTTAGGATTAGACATGTGACGTTGCCAAGCGTAGATTAAAATATCTATATTTATCTTCAAAGGTCTTTAAAAGGCGGTTGGTCAAAAACCACATATGATTAAACATAAACAGTCATGCATATCATTGCATCAAGCCGATTTTTGTTTTGCATACCCACAAATAAAAAACTGGGCAGTTTGTTTAATTTTGGAATTTTTTTGGTCCATTTACATAAAATTTAAAAATTGCAATAAAAAAAATTTTCATGTTGATTGCTCAGACAAGTAAGAAATACATTTGTGAAAATAAACGGGCCGCAACAGAAATATATGAATTAAAAAATTTGTTTCGTTTGGCAATCTAGTTACCAAAAAAAGTAATGACTTTTTTTTCTTCACATGGGTTGCAACCTATAATTTTGGAATTTTTATTACAAAGTAATAAAAGTTTCAGATTTAACAATAAAATATTGGTGACGAACAAAAAAAAAGGGCTTTTACTTTTATCAACCAGCTGGAAAAACTAGGTTTTGTATGCCTTTAGTGTCCATTTTTGCGTCAATTTCAAAGTAAAAAAAAAGTTTTTACCTTGTTTAGTAACTGGTTTGCTGGGTTTGCGGACCGAGACAAGTTCTTTAGAGTTGCAATTAAATGTCAATTTTGTAGAGAAAACTAATTTTATATAAATTACTGTATTAATTTTATATTGAAGATTTAATAAAAGAAGGTTTTTCAAAAAATTTATTGGAACACGAGTTTGATATGCCTTGCTTAGACAACGGTCCTACTATATGTTTCTAATGCAACTTCAGAAATAAGTTTTTTCTTTTCTGATGAGTGTTGGCAAACTCGATGTTGTCAGCAATCAAAACAACTGCCAGTTAGTTCTTGAAACTTGGTGCTATGCTCTACACAAATATGTTGGTTATTCATTATTTTCATTAAAACCTGCAGTCATATCTTATACAATGTAAATGTTTCTATAGCCATTCATAAACTGTTACAATTATCTTTTGTTTGCAATGTCTTTATATCGGATCAAGTCGTTCGGATGCAAACATCTCTAAATAGATCTGCTTAACCCCTAAGAGGTATCAACGGTCATATATGATTATTCATAATATGCTATAGGTTTTTATGTCCAATCATTATGTTCGTTTGTAATAATACAATGCAGGTGTTATCAATTGATGGTAGCAATCTCAAATCATCAATAATAAGACAAAAATTTGAGAAAACGATTAAAATTATTTAAACTCAGAAATAAACATTCTGATTAGAATGATGCGGTAAAGTTACTAAACATCAAAAATACTCTTAAATGTTTTGTAGGCCGTGGTGTTTAAAGATTCAAGTAAAATAAGTCACAAATGGTATTTGTGATCCCTTAGCAAGGAGCAAAAATTTAGAAACGTTTACAAATATGTAACACCATGAAAATTATTTGTTTAATTGCTAAGAGTTAGTTGTTTTTTTCTCTTGGTCAATATTTAGATGCTAGAAAAACAATATTTTTAGCAAGTGCGATTTAAAAACTTCTTCAAAACTTGGTAACCCACACTTCTAATAATTTGATTGAGGTTTTATCATCGCCAATACCCAGAAAAAAACTATGTAAATCACATCATCTCTATTTCTTGTTTTGAATCACATTCTACGAGTATTTCATTTCAATCCAACAGTGACCGATGTTGTGTGATGCCCAAGCATGTTGATCTGAATAAACACCTAGTGATATTTGTTGATAAAATGCCAATGATTGCTTCAGGTATTCCAATGCCTTGGTGAGTTGATTCAATTCAATCAAACAACTATTGATGTCGGGTAACATGCTTAGAGCACGTAGATCTGAGTCAATAATCAGTGATATTTCTTTTTAAATTGCCAATGATCGCTTCAAGTAAACACATACCTTGTTAAATTGATTCATTTTAATCAAACAAGAACCGATAATTTGTAATACAGCTGCAATAGTTGGATCTGAGTCAACACCCAATGATGCTTCTTTATAAATTTTCAATTATTGCTTCAAGTAAATAATATAATGCCTCGGTGAGTTGATACATTTTAATCAAAAAATGACTGATGTAATGCGATGTTGTGGAAATACGTGGATAGGATTCAACACCCAGTGATACTCCTTCCTAAAGTTCCAATAATAGTTTCAAGTAATCCAATGCCTCAGTGAGTTAATTCAATTCAATTAAACAACAACCAACGTTGTGTAATATTCTTAAAATGTGTGAGTCTGAGTCAACACCTAGTGATATTTGTTCATAAATTTTCGATTATTGTTTTAAGTACTTAATCCAATGTCTCGGTGAGTTGATGCATTTTGATCAAAGAATTGCTGATATAATGTGATGTTGTGGAAATACGTGGATCTGAGTCAACAACCAGTGATTTTTGTTCATACACTGCCAATGATTGTTGCAAGTAATCCAATGCCTCGGTGAGTTGATTCATTTCAATCAAAAAACAACCAATTTGGCGTAATGTTGCTGAAATATGTAGATCTGAGTCAACACCCAGTGATATTCGTTCATAAATTGTTAATGATTGTTTCAAGTAATTCAATGCCTTGATAAATTGATTTATTTCATTTAAACAACAACCAATTTGGCGTAATGTTTTTGAAATATTTGGATCTGAGTCAACACCCAGTGATACTCCCTCATAATTTGTCAATGATTGCTTCAAGTAATCCAATGTCTCAGTATGTTGATTTATTTTTATAAAACAACAACCGATGTTCTGTAATATCGCTGAAATATTTGGATCTGAGTCAACACCCTGTGATATCCGTTCATAAATTGTCAATGCCTCTGTGAGTTGATTCATTTTAATCAAACACCAAACGATTTTGCGTAATGTTTTTGAAATATTAGGATCTGAGTCAACATCTAGTGATATTCGTTCATAAATTGTCAATAATCGTTTCAAGTGATTCAATGCCTCGGCAAATTGATTTGTTTCAATCAAACAACAACCAATGTTGTGTAGTGTTGCTGAAATATTTAGATCTGATTTAACAACCAGTTATATTCGTTCCTTTATTGCCAATGATCGTTTCAAATAATTCACTGCCTCGGTGAGTTGATTCATTTTAATCAAACACCAACCGATGCTGTGTAATGTTTCTGCAATATTTGGATCTAAGTAAACACCCAATGATATTCGTTCCCTAATTGCCAATGATCGTTTCAAGTAATCCAATGCCTGGTTGAGTTCATTCATCTCAATTAAACAACGACCGATTTCGTGTAATGTTGCTGAGATACTTAGATCTGACTCAGCACCCAGTGATATTTGTTCCTTAATTGCCAATGATCGTTTCAAGTAATCCAATGCCTCAGTGAGTTGATTCATTTCAATGAAACAAAGACCGATGCTGTGTAATGTTTCTGCAATATTTGGATCTGAGTCAACACCCAGTGATATTTGTTTATAAATTGCCAATGAACGTTTCAAATAATCCAATGCCTCGAAGCGTTGATTCATTTTAATCAAACACCAACCAATTTTGCGTAATGTTTTTGAAATATTTGGATCTGAGTTAACATCTAGTGATATTCGTTCCTTAGTTGCTAATGATCGTTTTAAGTAATCCATCGCCTCGGTGAGTTGATTCATTTCAATCAAGCAACAACCAATGTTGTGTAATGTTTTTGAAATATTTGGATCTGAGTCAACACCCAGTGATATTTGTTCATTAATTGCCAATGATCGTTTTAAGTAATCTAATGCCTCGGTGAGTTGATGCATTTTAATCAAACAACAACCAATGTTGTGTAATGTTGCTGAAATATTTGGATCTGAGTCAACACCCAGTGATATTCGTTCATAAATTGCCAATGATTGTTTCAAGTAATCCAATGCCTCGGTGAGTTGATTCATTTCAATCAAACAGCCACCAATGTTGTGTAATGCTTTTGAAATATTGGGGTCTTTGTCAGCACCCAGTGATATTTGTTCGTAAATTGCCAATGATCGTTTCAAATAATCCAATGCCTCAGTCAGTTGATTCATTTCAATAAAACAAAGACCGATGTAGTGTAATGTTTTTGAAATATTAGGATCTAAATCAACGCTCTGTGATATGCGCTCATAAACTGTCAATGATTGTTTCAAATAATCCAATGCCTCGGTGAGTTGATTCTTCTTCATTAAACACCAACCAATGTTTTGTTGGCAGTTTGAAAGTTGTAGTAGTTGCTTGTTTTTGTATGTATTATTTTTGCTGTATCCGCCAGTCGATCTTTGAAAACTGTTTGTATAGACGTTCGTCGTTGATTTTTTGTCAATTTTTTGGTGTTCTTTAAAGTTAGATTCAGACAATGTTGTTTCGATGCTACTTAGATTGTTTAAAATTTTTTGTAAAATAGTTTCTTCTTTCTGAAAATATTCAATTGCTTCGTCGTATTTGTTTATGTCTAACAAGTATTTTCCGAAGTTTTTGAAATACTCAGCTATTGATGTTATATCAGATTGTAGTTTTTCACTTTCAATCGATGAAATTTGTTGTGTACGACTAACAATTTTTTTCTCATTCAAATGGAATTGTTTCATAGAATCATCAAATGTAAACAATCTTGTTTTTTGATTTTCGTTGATTTCTCTGTAATCTTGTGTAAGAGCAATACATTTTTGCTTTTCCCCCAAACCATAATACAAACTGCTGCTAAATAATGTTGGATTTGAATAAAAATACTTTTTATCTAGTTTAAATCTTTTTGAAATATCACATTGCAATGCATATGCTGTTCGAAAGTATGAAATAATATTATCCTTTGAAGTAATTTGCAAAAGCATTTTAATCGCTGTGTCATTGCCTGTATCACTCTTAATAACATCATTTTGACGCTGACATTTCATGTACCATTTTAAACGTAGTTCACATGCTATTGCCACAGCATACACCAATCTGTGTTTGGCATTTTCGCTGATTTTGTTTTTTTCTGCAAGTTGTTCAATAATATCAAAAGATGATATCGCCTGAATGTTATAAGCTCTACCCAATGCTGATATAAACAAAGTGGTGGTTCTGTACATAACTCGTTTTAGATTAAATTTTTTGCTTTGTAATAATTCCAGAAGTGTGTTTCTCGCAGCAAAGTTTTCAAGATCTTGTAATAACTGTTGTTTAATTGTGTCATTTTGGATATTTTCGTCATCTTCTTCAATTATTTTGTGCAGGTGCGACTCAAAATCATCAAAAATGGTTTTATCGCCATAAACAAAGCAGCTTTTGGTAAGAATATCTTTTAAATGATATCCATTTTTTAAATCTTCTTCTGTTGTCAGATACTTGACCATTTCACTGACAGGCTTAATTAATTCGGTTTTCCATGGTTTGTCTTTAGTGAATTGTTGCCTACCAAGAGGAAATTTACACGCATGCGGCATCATACCGTCAAAGCTGATGCCGCGTGTTGTAAATGCATCGTAAAACCAATCGCCATGTTTAGACTCTTTATCGTTTAACAAAAAAACTGAAACACTTGGAAGTATGGTTTCTTGAAGGTTTAGCACAACTGTTTGAAATATGACAGAAAACCATCTGAAATAATTGAGAACATTTTTATTTTTCGTACCTTGTTCAGATAATTCTTCCAAAACAATGATATGCTCAAAATCTGAATAAGGCGTAATTTCCTTTCTGGCTATGGAGCCCATTCCAACCACAGTAAACTTGCATGGTGGTTCACCCATGACCTCTTCACAATATTGTGATAAATCAGCCATAATTTGAGTATATGTTTCTGTTATTTTGTTTTGAAGACTTTTAATGTGATTGATTTTTTCCTGTTCTTGGTTTGTTGAGAGATTTTTGTCTGTACCTTTTAAAATGTTTTCATTGACAAAGTTTCTCATGCTTTGAATTTTTACTTTTACTTTTTCGGCTTCTTGTATCAAGTCAGCGTTTGTTTGTTCAGCATCAGCAAAATTCAAGATATCCACACAAAGTTGTTTTAGATCGGTTTGAAATTTGTCAACGTTTTGAGGAAATCGTAGTAGCATTTTTGAAAAGGTCTTTATCCGGTTTGTTACTTTTAGGAAATTTTGATGAGATCTTGTGATAGCAGCATTATAAAGTGCAGCACTCTTAATTAAGTTCATCATGATTGAAATCGAATTATCATGTTGAAGTTGGCTCCGTTTGTGATAAATATGGCCAAGTTCATGCAAAAGCTTAGCCGATTTTGCTGGTTTAGTTTCCTGACCGTTATCATTGCAAATTTGTTTTAATTTATCAGCAAGCTTTTCTTCTTTATCAGTGAATAAAATGTTTTGTTTTTTTTCCTTGGTCTCAAGTTCATTCAAATCAAATTGATTCATTTTGGATTTTTTAGAAAGTTGTTAGTTAAACATCCAAATTATGTTTAATTTATTTTGTAACAGCAAGTCATTTTGAAACGCTTTCACTAAAATCGTAGGAAAAATTAATGAAAATTTATTAAACGCATAGTTTTGTATAATTTGAATATTGTTGATATCTCAAAAGTCATATTGTTGTTTTTCAAAGAAAGTGTTTGCGTTATGTTTGGCCTTTGCTAAACCCAACCCAAGATATTAATACTTGTTTTGTTTTTTGAAGTCATATTAGTTTTTTTTTACTATTATAGGATTTTAGCTTCAATAAGCAACATTAATTTGGGTATTAAGAAAAATTTCATTTTAAGTTAACCGTAGCTATTAGCAAAATTAAATAATTTTGTCTCGCTGCCGTACTGCAGAATACTGAACGGCCCGGGTTGATACTTTACTGAAGTCTACTAAGTCAACATCCGTTTCCGTCCGCTGACAAAGCTTACTCCGCCCGTATCCGTCCGTTGATTTTATAGACACAACTCAGTTTGCTTTTCTCATACACGAGTTGACGGGGTTATCCGTACAGGTCTCAACTTCTATAGAGTTTTATAAACCATTTTACAAGAAAGAGTGTCGCTTTAAGTTTATAGTTTCTATCAATTCTTGTCTAAGTCATATTTCTTATCAGATAATTCCTAAAATTTCATGATTTATGCATTCTACTTTTTGGTTAAAACATACACTAAATATGCATTGTATATTTTTATTATAAACTATTCTTTTATATTTAAAAAGTATGTCGTCATAACTGATAACTGTTATTTTTCTGTTGCTGCAAAAAAGTTTGTTAACTTTAACATTACCAAAAACTTTGTAATATATCTTACTGATTAGCTCATAAAAATGAGTTTTATCAAAATGAGCAAAATTTACATAATACCTAAATCTTACGATTTACAATCCCAAATATATAATATACTTAATTAAAAGCAACATCTTATGTACAGCATCAAGCTGATTAGTGACCGGGCGCAAAATATCACGACTCCTGCCCATGCCCGCAACTTCGGAGTGCAGTTTTGACCAATCATTTGTTTTATAACTTACAAAGCGTTGTTGTATGTGTACATATTCTTTTAAACAATTTTCATCATAAAAATTATTCCGTAATGCAAGTGATAAAATGTGTTTATGCTTTCACGACTTTTAAAAACACTTTAAACTACTATAAATTATTGGTATGTTTTCCCAATTCTAGTTTAAAAGTTTTTGTTATTTTTTTTTTATATTTTTATACAAAAATAGTGATAAATTGGTATCTAAAACTGAATAACAAATTGACTCTCTACTGAAACACAAAACTTTTTAAGCATTCAAACCTCCCAATTCCGTTAAGTATAGACTTTTTTAGAAAGTTTTAGCATCCTTGCTAATAACTAGAGTAACCTTGGTTAGCAAACAAATGATTGCGTTAATAACGAAAATGATTTTCAAATTAACACAATTCAACAGATTGGGAAACAAATGAACTTGGATAACCGATTTTCTGTCGTACAGACTTAATTCATCGCGTTGAAATTTGATTGGCCAATAGCATATAGACCTGAAACCATTGAAATTGTTTATTTATTATTTTGTTTATATTTTTTAGGTAATAAAAAGTTGAACAGATTTAATAAAATATAGCATTTTTAAGTTGTTCAATTCAATCCTGTGTTAAGTCGTTATTTTCGTTTTTTTTTGTTTTTATCTTTATTCTGCATCATTTTTAATTCGTTTTAGATTTTTATTGATGCGTGAATAAAGCAATAAATCAAGCGGTTTTTAAATGTTATGTCAAGTCAGAGTATAATCGTGGTAAATACATTGCGCAAGATTGGCTGAAGATGATTGTCAGTTAATTAGTTTTTGATTCTGACTGTTTGCTCCATATAAATGAGTTTAGCAAATATAGAGGCATTCTTCAATGCATTGGCTATGAAGTTTGTATTTTTTCCGGAACTCAATTCCAGAAGACAAATAAACCTTTAATTTAAAAGATTTTTCAACTTAACATCTAACTGCATATCTAGAAATTTTAATTAAAAATGGTCATCATCATTATCATGGTGTTTGAAGTCCTTGATTTGCGCCAAACATGTTAAAACATCCATACTTACCACTGCAAACAGCTTTGTTGAATCCAATTGTAATTCTAAAAAGTAACGTAAAATTTGCAAAATGTATTTGTTTCATTATTGAACCATTAAGAACACACCGTATATACTCGCGCATAGGTCGCACCTTTTTTACTAAAAAAATGAGCTAAAATTTCAGGTGCGACCTATAAACCGGACATTAAAACAAACATCAGTCTTCTTGTCATGGGATGTTCATAGAATCAGTCCAAATCGAATTCAGCTAGCAAAAAGATCCGATTCTGTCTCGCTAATCCAATTAATTCTAAATTAAAACGTTATTATTACTGGTACCGGTTACGTACTTTAACTATATTCATCACTGTTCTTCTCTTCACTCCCATGATTTGTCACGCCGAAAGATATTTGTAACTGAAGTTTTTTAAAAAGAAAACTATTTTATCGTTTTTGTGTTAGAATGAGCAGTGTAACTTAACGGTACCAAATTACTGTTTGATCTCTACGCAGGCTCACCACAAATACCTACTTTGGCAATCACAAACCAGAGGTGCGACCTATACACGGGTCAATCACAAACACCCACTTTTACAGTTACAAACTAGGGGTGCAACCTATACGCGAGTATATACGGTAAGTGAAATATTTTTAGTAAATTTTAAAGTATGGCATGACTTTCCTGATACATGCAGATAATTGCTTTTTACCGTAAAGTCTTTTTAGTATTAAATTCGATCAAGCAATAAAGAAAAGTTTTGACCTGTGAAAAACCTAGTCATGTCAGTAGTCGGCAATGCATGCAATGGTTAGAGTTTACGCAACATTACTAAGCTAAAATATTTGGGCTTTAATTTGAATTCTTGTAACATTCTTGAGCACACATGAAAATGTAACATTCTTGAGCACACCATCTAAATACGGTTTAATTTGCAGGACGTAGATGGTTCACCAAGTAAAATGTTTTAGTCATTTTAAAAAAAATTTTTATCCGTAGAGAGATACTTCTGTATTTGGTGCTTGAGTGCCTTAAGAAACTAGTTTAAAAAACTCCAACTTTTTTCTTTGATTGTTTTTTTTAGCAATTATACTTTGTAAAATAAATAAGTGTCTTTCAAATTAAAATATTTAAAAAAATTTTACCATAAAGCAGAAAAGGCAATATGCTTCGTTATCTACTTCTTTTTGAAAAAATTCTCTTCACAATTACTTTGAAATGTTTAAATTTCTTGCTAAAACCTTAAAAAGGTTCTCTGGACATTGGGTTTAACTTTTATTCAAGTAGCTGTCTATATGCAATTTATCAGCTAGCTTGTAATAAGTCTAATATTTACTTTATGCGCTAAAAGTAGTAGTTGAATTTTTTTCTGTTCGATAGAAAACGCATAAACAGATCTTCTAATGCTGTACTCTGAAGCAAAATCATTGTAGTGGTATACTGTATAAAAAAATCATGAGTTTTCATTGGTAATTGAGAGCCGCATAAAGGATAATTAAGATTTGCGGTTGAGAATTACTGCACTACACCAACAAGTTCTTTAACCACAGTCATCTAAAACTCATTATCATTTCCCATCAAATATCTATTGACCTATTTTTCAGCAATTAAAACAATTCCACACAGTCAAATGCTTGTGTGTGCTAAAAATTTTTCTATACAGTGATATGCCATTTCGCCAGTGGCTCAGCATGACCACATTACTCAAACTAAAGATTTTTTACAAATGCAAACAGTGGTAACTCGGCCATGAAGCTGAAGAACTGAAGCACCCCCAATATTTGAGCAGAACTTTTAAATATTATCAGCAACGCTTAAAAAATTAAAAATTTTGATCATTTTTTTATTTTTTTCATTTTTTTCATTAAATTCAAGTTTTTTGGGTTTTTTAAAAAAAACTTTTTCTAATTTTTTTATTAAGAATTTCTTGAGCTGTTTTGATTTCAGCTTAAAAATTTCACCGAAAGTGACGCAAAATGACGCATTTCATGGACAATTTATATGAAAAATTGAATCTACGCTTGAGCTGCAATAAACTGCAGCTCACTTGACTAATTAAGGCGTAATAATTAAGTACAACAATTTGCTCTCTTTGGCATAAAGTTTTATAGTTATAATGCTTAGTTAGCAATAAACTTGAATATCTTTCAAATCAACACAGTTTTTGTTTTACGGATGGCAGATCAAGGGCAACAAAAGTAGGGGGCCCAGGAGGCAATCGCTTTTAAAATTCGCTACATAGAAGCAATGCATTAGATTTTGCTCAACAATTATATAATCTTGACCAAAATGTGATCCAACAATATTTGAAAATACCAATATAGAAAAGAGGTCACCTTACATTTTTTGAAAAAATTTCTTTGATATGGCAGTAATTTAGCGAGAGCGGCCGAAAAGTGAAGACCTTTATTTATTGATTTTTTGGTCTTCTCTAAGGTATTAATATAAATTTTCTCCATTATACCTACGCTTAAACTTTACGTTTGTTGAGAGTGCTTTTCGACTAAAAAGTGCCCCCGCCAAAATATTTTTCGGCATCTTTTTGTTCTTTACTTGCCAGCTGCTACTGAATGCAAAGATTTTAAATAAAATTTGACTAATCCTGTTAGGGGCTTTTATCTCTTTCATGTGCTTCTATGCGGGACAAAGTGTAATCATAAGACTTTAAACCTATTTGGCTCGCTCTTTCAAGGTAAATGTTAACTGAGAACCACCATCATGTATACCAGACGGGTCATTTTGACCCGCAGCAAAATTTAAACATGTATTATTCGCGTTTTACTCGCTTTTATGCATGAGATTTCATAAGTCTTTCAAGTAACCTTCAGAAATACTTTCTTAAGATTTTAAATGAATTAAGATTTAAATGTTCGCCGTAGCTTGTAGTAGTCGCGTTATTTCCCAAATGGGTCAAATTGATCCAAGCCCAAGAGTGCATTATTTTACATGAATTATATATTTTTTTCAGGCTTCAGCTATAGCCTTATATAGATGAAACCTGACAGCTTTTATATAGTGACGCATATGCATTATAAATAAAAATTTGTTGCAGGGATCGAACCCGTGACTTTTGAACTCGAAGTCCAGTGCGCCGATTCGGCCAGCTCTATTTTCTTTATTTGCGTTTGTTTCTTGTGCAGAAAGCTGGATAGAATAATTGGTAAACTGTCTTGATGTTTTAGAAGACCTTTGCTTTTTTGAGAGGAAAAGTTAGTCAGTTTAGAAAGCAATCCAGTTGGATTTGCAATGAAACCTTAAGCAATTGAAAAGCTTTTTTGTTGCAATTTTTTTAGTTGAAAAGCTTTTGTCTCTAGAAGGTTTAAAGAAATATGAGTATTTTGTCAACAGAATTTTACTTTAAGGTGTTGAGTCCTTGTATGCAGGGTATACCTGACTGTTGTATAAAGTTAGTCACAACAATGTTCTCAGTACAATGCTTGGCTAAAATAATCTTTTTTAGGTTGAAAAGGAAACATTGTGTAAATTTTTTCAGCTAATTCTGTAAACAGTTGTTTTCTTTTCTTGCTGTTATTTTGCTTGAGTAAAGTCAAGATGAGCAATTATTGTACTCCAGATAAAGTTGCTAGTCTTCTTTTTGATGACAATCAGGAGGATTCAAGCACGAGCGACAGATTGGATGATGACGACAATTGCAGCGATTATGTTCCTTCAGACAACGACAACGAAGAAGACATTATTCTTTTTGATCCAGAATATGATTCCGAGGATAATAATGATAATGCAGAAGCTGCTATGACGCATCTGGAAAATACATTACAAACACTACTGCTGCACTTTTCACATCAAAGAGTGGTGTAGAGAGTTGGGCATCAGAACCATTATTTCCTCTTACTTCTAAAACGAGCCAAAGAAATATAATAAGAGAAAAGTCTGGACTGACTAGATATGCCATAAGAATGAGTGGCGCACTTGGAGATTATTTTTCTTTGTTATTCAGAGATAATCTTCTGGAAGAAATATGTAAATGGACTAATAAAGAAGATCAGGGTGTATTTTCAAATAACTGGAAAGATACTACAGTTACAGAACGAAGAAAAGTAATGGGAACCTTATTGCTAGTTGGTGTATACAAGTCAAGCAACGAAGATCTTTCTCAGCTGTGGCATATGGAACATAGAAGACCAACTTTTCGTAAAATTATCTCGCATAATTGCTTTCAAAATATATTATGTGTTCTTTGATTCGATGACGCTGCAGCTCAACCATCTGCCAGATCGCCAGATAAATTTTCACCTATTAGAAATGTATTTGAAATTTGGAATAAATCTCTGTTGGATGCATATGTTCCTGAACCCAATCTGACGATAGACGAGCAACTTGTGACATTTCGGGGTCGTTGCTCATTCCGTCAGTGTATGCCAGCAAAACCAGAAAAATACGGTATCAAGATCTGGGCAATATGCAACTCAACATCACATTACGTATTGAAAATGGATGTGTACAAAGGAAGAGAAATAAGTGAGCCAAAAGAAACAAATCTAGTTTCAAAAGTAGTGCTATAACTCTCAGAACCTTTTCAAAAAAGTGAAAGAAATATTACCAGCGATAACTTCTTTACAAATTTGGAATTGGGAAGAAAGCTTCTGATGCAAAATCTCACCCTCGTGGGAACAATTCGAAAAAACAGAAAAGAGCTGCCTGCAGAATTTGTGTCCTCGAAGGACCGAAAAAAATTTACTACTCTCTATGGCTTTTAAAAAGAGGCGATGATTGCTTCTTATAGTCCCAAAAAAGGAAAGGTGGTTACTTTTCTAAGTACCATGCATTTAGACAAGGGCACTAAATCGCCTGGTCCGGAGAAAAAACCAGAAGTCATTACTTACTACAACGCAACAAAAGGCGGTGTAGAAACCATGGACCAAATGGTGAGATGGTTTACTACCGAAAGAAAAACTCGAAGATGGCCCATGGTAATCTTTTATAATATGCTGGATATCAGCGCCCTAAACGCATTTATTGTATGGATGTCCCTCAACAAAGAAAACTATACTGCGAAACGTGGCCACAGATTGCGGCGGAGTCTACTAATTAGTGGCAAAGGAACTGGCTGGACTGCAGGACGAAGATGCTATTTAAATACCAGCTTCATCATCAGCAAATACAAGAAAGCGAAAGCACTGCTTCATGTGTCCTACAAAAGCCGATCGCAAAACAAAAACCCTTTGTGAAACATGCAATAGCTATATTTGCAGTGATCATTCTGTCGTTATTTGCAGAAAGTGTTACGACTAATAACTATAAACTCTTTCGCATTTGTTTGCACTGTATTATTGTAACGGATACTTTCGTTTATCACGTCTTCTCTGCTGGAATAAACACCTATATGAATTATGTACAGTGTACCTACCTGCCTAAATGTTGAATTTTTCGTAATCATGATCATAAAAACAAAGCATTTGCTTTTTATTACAACAATCATTGACTGGATATATCTATCCCTTTTCATAACACCAAAAGTGTCCTCTCCTAACAACATCCTCTAGCGTAATATACAGAAAACAATATGGGGTCAAAATGATCCGTACGGGAAGTAACGCGACTTAAAAAGTCTGGGAGTACTGTATAAGGGTTAACAATACACAAACTTCTTTATCCTTTTTTCTGCAATTCTATTTAAAGCGGCCTTCGTCAAACCGACCTTTAACCAACGCAAGGTGCCGCAACCCAACGTAACATAAAGCTATCATAAAGCTAAAAGGTAGTGTTTATTATCACAATAAAGTCACCCAATTTAATATCTTTTTCTTACCTCAAGCAGGGTTTCAAAAGTGTTTCACATCAATAAGAACAAAACAGTCCAAGAATAAATGAAAGTACTTTGTTGGTTAGCGGTTCAAGAATAAACAAACAGTCCAAGAATAAACAACAGTCCAAAGAATAAACAAACCTGTTTCTCTATACGCTTTCGCAAGATGCTTAATTGGACTATTAAAACACTTCCAGCCTTGAAAACAACGTTTTTTGCGCAGACAGAGACATTGGTTTCAATCTTCTACAATTGCAAGAGCACGACCGGTATCATACATAGCAGAGTTGTAAACGATCCGACTAGTCCAGGCCCGTTTACAACTCCGATACATAGATCCAACTATTACACACACAATGCACTTGCCACGAGTATAATTTAAAGGTCAAAGAATGGTGCCAAAAGATTTCGGAAATCTTTTGACATGACTTTTGATATGCCATGTTTGATGTTGGATTTTGGGTTTTAGTACACCAGAAAGTTGACCATGGACTTTGCTTTAGTTGATTATCTTTCAATGACTGTTTGCATAGTTGGACTTGGATCTGCTCCTGCTTTTATTGACTGTTCTTATTGACTTCGATTAATGATGGAATAATAAATTTGCATTTCTAATTTTACGTCCTTGAAACAGGGATTTGAATTTACATTTTAATCTACCGGACAACTCTATTATGCCGTGTTTTTCCTAAATTTTTGTGATAGTTTTCAAGATGTCTCGCTTCTTTCAATCGAGCTGCTTGACTTCAGTTTTTTCAAACAAAAGGACCTGTTTGCTATTCTCTGAATGTAATATTTTTTTGTGAAAATTCATTATTTCTTTATGTAATGCACGCTTACGTTGCCTGGTTACCCTAATTGCTATGTCCTCTGCTGTTGACATTAGTTTGCTCTTGACCTATCTCTCCTAATGCCAATAAGCCAACTTGAGAAACAATGACTATTGCGTTATCAAAGATACGCATATCAAATAGAAAAAGAAGCTATCTCGCACAACCTTGTGTATGTCATAGAGCAAATAAATGGTCAAAACCGCACCCTATAGGTTGCATGTGATTGACGTCATGACTTTTTGGGGTCAGTTGAACAAGTTTTAATAAAATTGTTGGTAATCTCAAACTTAAAAAATGTTTCGTAGAAAAATAATAGGTCCACGCTATGATAACATGCTTTTATATCTTAAATAAGGTTTTTTTTATAAAAATATATGTAGTGTATACGTATTAACTGCAGTAATAAAAATATGCAAAAATGGCTCAAGTTTTACATTTTACTAGTTAGAAATATGACTAAGACAAAAATGAACGAAAACTTGGAAGCACCACACTTCCCTCGGCGTGTGGTTGAAAACAAGTGGGCTTACTTGTGTATATATAAATGACGGCCTGGTATGGGCAACAAACTAAGTCAGCGGAGAATACGGCCCATGACTTAAAGAATGTAGATAGAATATGTGCCCCCGCAATTCACTACTCTGCGGTAAACCAGTAAGTTGAAATTATTAAATTTTTCGAATTATAGACTACGGTTAAATTAAAGTGAAGTTTTTCTTGTTTTTAGATTTGACGTTGCTTGTTGAATCACAAAACTTACAATAAAACCAGAAAAATAAACATGATTTTCAAAAATAACAATTTGGCCAATAGTCAACACAAAACCAATGTCAAGTTATGAATTAAACTGATTTTATTATTTGCCTTGCTTCCGTGGTTGTTGCAATTTTTCATGTTTTTTTAAATAACTAGCAGTGTTTACATGCGGTTCCTTGCAATCTTGAAGTTTAATATTTGATTCTTTTATTTATTTAAAAAGGTTTAGCACTGCTGGTGTAGTGCGTAGTGATTCACCATCCTATTTTGACTCTATGGGTTGATTATCGTGTAGTGATGATTCTACTTTCCTTAGGTGTCCTGAATATAAAGATATCTTGACACTTGAATTATTTCATCTTTCAAAAACGAGCTCTTGACATGCCATGATTGAATACGTAAACTTGAGCAGGCGTTAAAGGAGGTTACGCTTCTGGACATAAAAACTGACTTTTCTAGGAACGAAAAGAAAGCAAAAAAGCTAATCAAAGAAGATGTCGTAGCAAAAAAACTCCCGTTTTGAGATACCAGTTTTATTAAAAACAAGCGTGAAACAACTGCCTGATAATTTACCTTTAGCACAAAAGCGTTGGGAGAGCCTTAGAAAAAAGGATGAAGAATTAGGATTTCTGTCATTTTCTAATAAATTAGTTTGCGAGTTGAGGAAAATGAATTATATCGAAATAATTGTTGAGGACTGCATCAACGTTGATAAAGTTTTACAGTAGCCCTTACGTTATTTTGAGTCTTGTCAGGCCGAAAAAAGTATACTTATGACGGTAAAGCAAATCTTGAGAATATTTACGTACTGTAAATGTCTATAATGCCCCAAAATTTTAAATTCGCTCCGAAAAAAACAATTAAGTAAGGTACACATAGGCACCATTTCGCGGTAAAATTAAGGATGTTATGGTAAAGAAACTTATGTTAATTGTATTGCAAATAAATACTTGATACCGCTCACCACTAGCCTAGCATGATTGCACTTATTACATTTGCAACAACTCCGCACGAGTGACAAATGAAGACCCTCTTACCGCTTTAACTGATGATCTTCGAGATCTTACTGTCGTTACACTGCGTCGTTGTTGTTGTTACACTGCGTTGTTGTCGTTACACTGCGTTATTGCTGTTGTTCCATTGCGTCGTTGTTGTTGCTTACACTGCGTTGTTGTTGTTGTTCCACTGCGTCGTTGTTGTTGCTTACACTGCGTTGTTGTTGTTGTTGTTGTTACACTGCGTCGTTGTTGTTGTTAAACTGCATTGTTGTTGTTTTTACACTGCGTCGTTGTTGTTGTTCCATTGTGTCGTTGTTGTTGTTACACTGCGTCGTTGTTGTTGTTCCACTGCGTTGTTGTTGTTGTTACACTGCGTCGTTGTTGTTGTTACACTGCGTTGTTGTTGTTGTTCCACTGCGTTGTTGTTGTTTTTACACTGCGTCGTTGTTGTTGTTACACTGCGTTGTTGTTGCTACACTGCATTGTTGTTGTTGTTACACTGCGTCGTTGTTGTTGTTACACTGCGTCGTTATTGTTGTTACACTGCGTTGTTGTTGTTGTTACACTGCGTCGTTGTTGTTGTTACATTGCGTCGTTGTTGTTGTTACACTGCGTTGTTGTTGTTGTTACACTGCGTCGTTGTTGTTGTTACACTGCGTTGTTGTTGTTGCTACACTGCGTCGTTGTTGTTGCTACACTGCGTTGTTGTTGTTGTTACACTGCGTCGTTGTTGTTGTTACACTGCGTTGTTGTTGTTGCTACACTGCGTTGTTGTTGTTGCTACACCGCGTCGTTGTTATTGTTGCACTGCGTCGTTGTTGCTTATACCGAACTTTAATTAGTAGCCTCTATCGTATTCTCTACGTGAACGGGATTACCTTAGTAGGGACGTTTTAACGCTGCACTAGTGAAGCGCTTTTGGAGATTATCTCCTTCTTTGCTTGCTTAATCTACATGGCTATGATAAGTGGCAAGATCTGACCTAGAATTTGAAAATATCAAAGATAAAATTGAATTAGTGAGGGACTAAAAAAAAGATTGCTAGAAACAGAATTACCGTGTTGGGTTTATTGTGGAGATCATTCCTTGAATAGCGCATAGGAAATGTTTTGTCTGACGAGCAAATGTGCCAGTTACTAATTATGATACAGAATACATAATTGCCTTGGACTTAGAATATGTAACATGATTTTTGTCGGTTCTCGTAATATTGTGTGGACAATCGATAATAGTTACTACAATATCGTTATTATCATTAATTTTACTTGTTGACATTTTGGTTTTTTACGCACTTTTTGTGGAAGATAGTGCCAAATTGATGTTATTGATATTGACTATTGTTTTTGTTTGTTTTCGTTAATGTATGTAGGGCAGTGTGAGAAAATTTCTAAAGACATTATTGCATGGCATAAATTTAATTTCGTATGATGTGTACACGATTTGACTTCTGGAATTCACACAATCTAAATTATTTGTTTATTTGTACATGTTTCGTGACAAATAAATTAAAGCAAATCTAAATTTGTTTGAAAATTACCGGTTGATACCTGCAACTAAAAAAACCATACTCACTACAATACCCTTTTAAATAACATATCTTTGTGTAAAATATATATCTTCGTCCCATTGCATAATACATATCTAAGTTCTGAGTCATTCTGTTAAAATCTTAAAGTGGCTATCATGAAATGGGGATTGTTTGGCATGATCACTATTTTGTAAGTAAAGATTGATCACGAAAACGTCATAATCATAGTATTGTTGAAACTTTGCCTTATCTTAAATTGTTAAAAGGATATATGCTACATATCCAAAATTAATTAATTACGTCACCTTTTAAATGAAGTTTTCCAAAGCTTTGTTTTGATCGATTTCGCTATTTCGTAATTATCTTAACAATAATTGCCACATAACGATTATCATGGATCCTTCTCAATACAACAAAAACTGGTCACATGGCCCCAAACTATGCAGAAGAGACACAACTCACACATATAAAATAGCTCGAGAATAGTTTAGTGCCTAGATTATTACACTGGTGGGCGTGAAAGGTTTCTCAGGGGAGCGCGAGCAACTGGGTAGAAACTGAATTGATAATTGCAATGAGAAATTTTTTAGTCTACACCATTTAATTTAGTCACGATTAGACCAGAGGTGACAAACAGGTGACCTGCGGGCCTCCTGTGGCTCGCGAGAGCATTTTGTGAGGTCTGCAAATAGGTTTCACAAAATCAAACCCCCAGATTTCAAGATATCAAAAGCAAGCAGCGGGAACTTGATGTCTTTTTTATCCCCTTTAATGTTACACCCACTTCTGCAACCCCTGAGCTTAAACTCGAACTCATAAAATTATAGACTGATGACAAGCTGAAAGCGATGTATTTGAACAAGCCGTTGTTTGAATTCTATCGTGTTTAAGTACCAAAGGAAAAGTTTTCAATCTTGAAAACTTACGTTTTCAAATGATTGTCAGTTTTTGGAAGCACGTACCTATGCAAACAATTTTTTTCTAAATTTAAATTCACAAGAAGTTGTTACAGATCAAGACTGACAGACGAAAATTTTAGTATGCTGTTGAGAGTTGCCACATCATCAGTTCGACCTTATATTAAGTGCTTAGTAAAGCAAAAAAGTTTCCGAAAATCTCACTCAGGGCTATATTAGTAAAGGTAGTTTAATATTTGATTAAATATTTCTTTGTTGCTTTTTATTATTTCATGCGTCAATACCGCGTTAAATAACTTCAGCGGTATGGTTTGCATTGATTTTTTGACTACAGTATTCCGAGTATTTTTTACATTTTGATTTCTTGCATTTATTTAAGGAAATTTTTAATATACCAGTCCAGAGTCTTTGTAGAGTGGTAAGTCACGGCCCATTTCTACTGTGAGCGTTGCAGGATTATTCTTTGTTTTTTTATTGTTTTTTTTTTACTTCTCTTCGCGCTTAAACGTAAAGAGAAGCCGTAAAACAACCAAAGAATACTTTCACCAACGTTTGTAGTGGAAACGGGCCTTTAGATAATAAATTGGGTTTTTATTTTATTTGTTTGTTGTTTATAACTGTTCTTAAACAATATCTTCTCTTTTGCTTCGGGAGTCGAGGGTCTATCTTTTTGCCACCCCGGAAACTCTCTGACATTGTCATTGTTTGCTGAAGAATTTCATCACTTCTGTTGCCAGGACTCACCGCGAAGAGGTCAACGACTCGAACTTGAACTCAAATAAAACTTTATCGAGTTCACAGCACTGATTAAATTAATAAAGCGTAAGATAAAATAAAACAATCTTAATACAAACTTTAGCACAGTGTTCTCAAACTTTTATGAATCGTGGCCCCTTTCCAGAAACTCTCAACACCCGTGGTCTCATGCTTAGAATATTGTCCCAAAAAGGCTAGCAAAGACTTTAAAAAAATACTTTTATCCCCGACTTCAACCCTAAGCCTTTCGGAATGTAACTACCGAGACCATCCTGGCTCAGGCTTAACCGCCTCCGCACTGGCGTTGGTTTATTTTATTCTACAGTGCGCAAATGCGATATGGCTCCCACAGCAGCTTGTGAGTGTGACGCAGATTAGCAAACCGCTGACTGCATCATATTTTCCATCATCCAAGTAGAGGGTATGGTCTGGAATTGATTGATGAGTAGACTGTGGCCTAAATGAACAATACCTTCCCTGACATCTGAAGAATTTTTCCCAAACTACTCCATACAAAAAAGAAAAACAATTTTTTTGTTTCTAAAAGTTTAATAATTTTGTCTTTCAAAGAGGCAGCCCAAGAGACCAAGAGGCATTTTCCGGGTGAACGCAAACAAAAGCTTTCGCTCAAGACCTTTTTTTTGGTCTTTACTAGTCTTTTGGGACAATATTCTAAACAGGGGCCACGGGTGTTAAGAGTCTTTAAAAAAGGACCACAGACCATAAACGATTTTGAGCCACTGTGCTAAAGTTTCTATTGAGATTGTTTTATTTCATTTTATGCCTTATTAATTTTAACCAGTGCTGCGAATTCGATAGATTTTTATTCAAGTTATGATAAAAAAATTTTATTCAAGTCATATGAGGTGAAGCAACCTTGCTTATATATTATACAACAAGTCACACTTTTCATCGCTAATTAGCAAGTCACAAAGTCAACTCGTTTTGTTGCTTCTTCCTTTTTCTAACCCCGTCTTTAACAACACACAAACTTCTCAACATTTTGTTATTTTGTTCATGTGGCGGAGCAGAAATAAAAGAAAACTGAACTGAACTGAACTGAAGTTCAAGTTCGAGTACGAGTTCTATTCTATGCTGAAAAGCTTAGTTAAGCTCATTTACACAAAAACTTAAATTTCTCTAAAAAATTGAAAGGTTACCACAAAAAGATAAATAAAAGAAAAAATGAAACTGGCTGTCATTAACGAAATAAAACAAATTCATTCAATGGGTTCAAGTTAAAACAGAGAACAAATATTTGTTGAAAACTCAGTTGTGCAATTGAAAGTAAATGTACAACTCAGATGCATTTGAAAGTTAACTATTTAATATTGAAAGTAAAATCCAAATATTATTTATTTTCTTTTCAGCATTCTTCAATTAATGAACTCAAATTTGATTCTATATTTTTTGAGTTCGAGCTAAAGTTCAAGTCCGCGATTTTATTTTTCGAGTTCAAGTTCAAGTTCAGCAAAAAAGACGAGGTTCTTCGAGTTCGAGCTTGCATTTCTGCTTTTGACATAATCTTATAAAGGCCGTTTTTACTTTTCAAATTATAGAAAAAAACGTTGTAATAGTATGACTAAAAACGTGTGCGGTTCACTTATTCAGCTGGAATTGATATAGCGGCCCGCGACAACCAATAGGTTTGTCAGCCCTGGAATAAACGATGATGGAAAGTAAAAATCTTTTTTTGGCTTTAACTTTGAATTTTGGCCAAAATTAAAGGTTTTAATCACTGAAGGAAAAAAGAAGACCTTTTTTTGGTTTTCTACATAAATTTTGGCCAACATTGAAGGTTTGAGGAGTTGAAGGTAAGTGAAGGCTTTTTTTGTTTCTAGTCTTTACCTTGAATTTTGAACAAAATTGAAGTATTTGATGAAATCGCTTGGGTTTTGTTTTAGATTTGTGCCGTCAAGGGGCGGTGCGACTTTTGCTTGCATGAAAAAGAGGAGGAGTTTTGTTTTTATGAGGAAGAGCAGGGGCGCCTCAAAAAGTTTATGAATTACTGGTTTAGTGCAAAGCTCCGTGTATTGCTAATTAGCCGGTTGAATATCCTGGCGATTTTCGATTTGTCATCTGCTATTGTTTCTGCTTCTATCCTTTTTGCTAATTTATTTTGAATAAGATCTGATGATCTTTATACAGTAAATCTAAAATTTTATAAAAATCATTCACAAATTTATGCAAATAACCCTGGTGTGGAGTAGCTAGGAATAACAGGTTAAAGCCAGCTTGGCACAGCGTCTACGCTTGGTCGACTTTGCTTGGTCGTCTACGCTATGGAATAAAAGATAATATGGAATAGAGTGATATACTAATTGGATAAATTTTCTAATCAAGTTTTTAGCAAATTTACGAAAAAAATTCAACACAATTGTGATTTAACACTAAAACAACCAAGTAGCTTTTTTTATGCAATTTAGTTTTAAATGGCTGGCATTTATTAAAAATTTGACCTTTTTGGCAGAAATTTTGAATAAACGCCAGTTAGTTTTATTTTAATAAAGCCCAGTTTTATACAACTATTTTTTCTGGTATATTCTTTTGAATCGAGTTATTGTGTTGGCTTACGCACTGACGGTCCACGTTCCCATGCCGTGTCGTTTCGGTCGACTATGCAGGCGTTGATGTAGAGCGTTGCAATTAACTCCAAATAGACCCTACCTTATAGGACTACATCCTGAGCGATGGCTTTGCAACAAGTCAATGGTAACCTAAACGGAGTGCTTAAAATCATTGTCAAATTTGTAAACTTTGTTAGAGCAAATCCCTTTAAAACATGGGTTTTCTGACGTTTTTGCCATGAATTGGATGCCGATTTAAACAAACGATTGTTTATTTAGTTTAAAATGGTTTTCCAATGATTTTTTGCGCGTAAAAATTCAAAAATAATATTAATATTTTTTTGAAAAAAAAAAGAACGCTTGATAGAGTTTTCTTGACAAGGTTGATGTATCTCCATGACGTTTTTGCAAAACTACATCAGTTAAAGATTTCACTCCAGAAAAAGGATGTTTATGAACTGCAACTCCATGACCAACGTACAGCATTTAAACGAAAACTAAAATTGTGGAAAACTGATTTGGTGGAAAATGAAAAGCAGTGTGATAGCTTTCCACTTTAAACCTACGTACAATCTGGTAATCCTATCTTGCAAAATACACATAAGTGTGATGGGGAAATGCACACTTATCTGTATTTTGCAAGATGAAATCACACTTTGGCCTATATGTATTTTCAAAAGATAGATTTTTTGAACGCTCTAATCTTGCATTTTGAAATATTTGAAATATATTGGTTTTTTGAATGTTCTAATCTTGCATTTGAAAACATATTTTTCTAAAGACATGGAAAAAACAGTTTGGAAATACACTTCAAGAATTTAAACCTCTAAAATCTGAACTATCATCAATCTTTTATTTAACCTCAGTGTAAAAAGGATAAATATAGGAATGGAATAAAATGAACGTAGAAGTAAATCATTCACTTATTTACTTCTACGTTCATTTTATTCCATTACTATATTTATCCTTTTGACTTGCAGGAAAGCACGGAGGCACTATACATAGAGCAAGCAATTTCCCCGACCAGCTTTTTAAGATGGCAAGTTATTGTTTTTCGGTTCAATTTTTTTCTCTTGTTTTTTAGTTTTATAGAGATATGAATAAAATTTAGGACTACTTACTAAGACCGCCAATGAAAAAAAGCGGCGAAAGGCCCGTTTTAAACACACGCTTGTAAGTTTTATTCTTGTACCATTTGCAACATCGTATTCATGTAAAATTTGATTTCAGTTGTAGTAGTGTTAAGTCGAAAAAACGTAAAATAAATAAAACTAAACAAAAAATGAGCGTTACGATATCAAACAACAAACACGGATATATGAATGCTTGGAGCGGAAAACCCTTTACTCGCAATAATTTTTTAGTATTTTAGTAAGTTCATTATTTTTTGGTACATTGAACATGATTAAATAGTAATCTTCAAATATAGCTTTGACCACAGCACCGTAAGTGTTTCTAATTTTTTAAAAGCTACCGTCCGCAAAAAAGGTTGGAAACACTGGTATAGTAGATTAAATTTCTGTAATAGTGTTACCTATTCCTTTTATCTGATAATGTGCTTACTCGGAAGAAACGTATGACTAAATTACACCACTGACGTAATCTTGTAGTTAAGGAACATAAATGTTTGCCATTGTAGAGTGTGGAAGCACCGGTCCCTTAACCTTTTGCGGTCCAACTTACTGTCTGGGATACAAAAACAATTTATGTTCTTTGGTCCAAACTCATGCCACGCATGCATTGGACTTTAAATTGATTAGTTCAGTTAACTTAGGGGAATTCCCGCAATGCTTGAAAATTATTTCGTAAAATTAACACACACATAAGCATCTTTTAAAAAAATTCAGAAAAGAATTTGGACCTAGACTGACCGAAATAATAAATTCAATTGGACCGCAAAAGGTTAAGTATATTAAAGTAGAATCAAAAAAAGCTAGCTTGATGCCAGTATTTAAAACTTTGTTTTTCTAGTTACTTATGTCACCGAAACACGCAGGTACTGAAAAAAAATTTAAAATGAAATCATAAATATTTTGCATTTTACGAAAATTACATGCTTGGTCCATTTAACTCCGCAGAATAACTTTAAGTGGCAAGTTTTTCAATTTTAAACTTTACATGTCTATATACTTTTGTTTCTAAGGGCTTTAATTGGTTAATACGTTTTATGTTTCTGTGTGAAGCCAAATTCTTTAATATTTTTAAAGCACTTGAGTTACACGTTAAAAGTACGTTTTATGTTGTTTTTACCAAAAAAGTCATTTGCCAATTTTCGGCTATTCGCGGTTACTGAAATTTTTTCAAAGTCTATCATATAATTTTATAAGTTCAAGTTTAAATTTTCAAACTAAAAAACAGGACTTGGCAACATGTTTCATATAAACATGTTCAGGGTCAAGTCTAATTCGAAGAAAAAGCGATTGAAGCGAGAGTTAGTTTTCGGGAGAAACAGAGCTAGTTTTAGAGAAAAAATAGTTGGTTCAAAAGAAACTAAGTAATTCTTAAGCACTTTAACAAATTTTAAAAAATTCAAAAAATTTTGGGCCCGCTTTGTCCCGTAAGTACAATTTTCGCTCCTTTTTTTCTCTTTTTATCTCTTAGAGCAACTAGTTTTTTTTCCTTTCTTACTCTCACTTTTGTCGGTTTTTCTCCGAATTAGACTCGACCCATGTTCAGTCGATACGTCATATTGAATTAAAGCTATTTTCAAAATCTGAAAAAAATTGCTGTTTTGATTTGGCCCTATTTTGCACTAATATCAAGTAATCCAATAAACTTCTATGGGTAGAGGCCATCATCATACAAATACAGTAGAACACCGATTATCCGAACTAGCTAAGACCAGGGGTGGCTCGGATAACTAATGTTTTCGAATAATTGAACAAAATACTATCTTGCAATAAAAAGCATCATCACATATACTTATTTTTGAAACTTTATGAACAATACAGTGATCACTCATTTTTTTTGTTTTAGGTTTGTTACTCTTTGTGTCGCTGCCAAGTGTCTCATCTTTTTTAGAATCAGAGCTGTGTTAAACAACACTCACTTTGTTGTTCACACCGTACTATGGCGTTGTACCACCATCTTAGTAGTGTTTGGATAATCGGCGTTTTACTGTAATAACATTTGCATGGTCCATTTCATCCACCTTGCTTTATTATACAATGATGACCAAAACAAAAGTAAACTTCAAAAAACTTTCACTGCTTTCATAAAAAAGTTATTGCAAAATTTGAACAGAAATATTTAATTACAATTAAACTTTAAATTTTGCTCTAAAAATCAGTTCAATATTTTCTATTCTAAGATCTAGTAAATATCTGATAAATAGCCATACAAACTAAATAATTCTAATCGTCAAAGCTTAAGACAAACCTTTTCCGGAACTATCGATAGATGTGCATGCGCTTACACAAAACCGATTGCATTAAATCATGTTTTAGTCAAACGAAATTGATTTTAAGCTAAAGTTAATAAACTTTTTAAAAATTTGCAATTATTGGTTGGGAATTTTAGCTTCATTTAATGACTAAAAAACTTTAATTAATTTATTGCATAATGGCCTTAACAAAAATACGACATAAATTTTGCGTCAAGCCATGCCGTCTATATTTTTATTCATTACTCACTTACTTTTCAACAATGATAAAGCTTTTTACTCTTTCAACTTTTGACTGTTAAAGTTCTTTTATTTTCTTGATCCGAGTTTAAACAGGGGTTTTCGCAACTAGAATAAAATACTGGAAAACTTCACAGTTCTCTTATAACAGTGGTTTCCAAGAGTGGCGGCTCGTACATTGAAGCTGCATAACTGCAGCACCCTCAAAATCAGTGCAGCAGTTGTAAATATTATCAATACTATCAGCAACGCTTGAAAAATTAAAATCATTAATTTTTTAAGCGTTGCTGATAATATTTACAACCACAGCACAGATATTTAAGGTGCTACAGCTGTGCAGCTCCAATGCACGAGCTGCCACTGGGTCCCAACCTTTTTTCAGTCAGGACCTCTTCCCAAAAATTGTACAAGCTACGGGCCCTTAATTTTGTACGATTCTCCCAGACTAATAATTTTGAAGAGTACTTGTTCATTATGTGATTTAATTTTTTTTCTTTTTTGTCTTCACTTTGAGTTTAACGAAAATTTTAGGCTGCTTTCCGAAAATTGATAGGCAATACGAGTCAAAGACAAAAAGTCATTAAACAAAGATTTTTGTCCTCAAAATATCCACAAATAAAAGTAGAGTTTTTTTGCCCACAACCTTTCCAGAAACTAGTCGGGTATTAGAGTCCAAGATCAAAGAAAAGAAAGTATTTACTTTAATTTCTAAATATTTTGGGTACAGTAAAGAGCTTTTTTAAACAGAAGTCGTAACTAGAATGCTTGTTGCATCACTTTTTTGTCTTCAGTTTGAATTGCTAACTAATTTCCTCGTAGGCAGTACAGAAATTTACGTTGAAATTGTGCTTTGTGCATTTTCAGTCAAAAGTGCCTTTTTTCTTATATTGGCCCAAGCTCCTCGCGGACCCTACAACCATTCGGCGGACCCCTGATCGGGAACCACTGCCTTATAATAATCGTGCTTTTGTCAAACACCCTCGACAAAGTTCTGTGTACTCCTTTGTAGTTTGCTATGTGAATGATAAGGATCCAGATTGAGGTCTTCATATAGAGCAATAACACAACTGCGATGCGGCGTTCATAAATTTTAATCTCAGCTTTTAGGTCCAAACTGAGATTTGAACACGCGAAATCCCGCAACAAAAGACGCAGCTGATTTAAAATTTTAATACAAAATCAAAAATGTGCAGTTTATTTCGAAAACACTCTATTCTTCCAATGGCAAGATTTTACTTTCACTTAGCTTTCTTTGAGTCAAATTTTATACCATTTTGTAAATCCAAATTATGTCGGCCGAAAAAGTTTCATTTATTAACAATAATTATTATTAGTGTAAATATATATATAAGTTTTTTTTCCCTTTATTTTAAAATCTTAGCAAATATTTTAAAATTATTCACATATGACACTCTTTAGTAGATATTTGATTTTTCAACCAAACCGCATTAGATTTTATTGTAGAAATATCATTTCATTTTTTTTTCCCTAAAGTTCGTTGAAGAGTAACTTCTTGAAGGTAGCCAGACGAAAATGTTAAAAGTTTTCAAAAACAGCCTATTTCAAGGCTTTCTGTTCAAACAAAAAGTTTTGCCATGATATCTTTGGTTTTTTCAGCCATTTTATAAAAATTTCTGATAAAAAAAATAATAATTTCGAAATTTGTAAAAAAAAAAGCACTTTTATTACATTTTTGTTACTCGTCTTTGCTTGATCACAACAGAAAAAAAATGTCCCTTAGACCTATGAAACATTTTAGGTCCTAATACTTTTACAAAATCCTTAAATTTAAAAAAAAAATAATAGCTGTATAATTTTAAAAATTGAAAAATGTTTTTTAATGAAATTACAAGTAAATTTTTTGCTTGAGCAATTATACTTTTTTGCCTTCACAGATTAAAGAATTAAGTAGGTTATAAAGTTAGTTTTACATGTATTTTATTTTTTCTCTATATTTATCCTTTTGATTCGCAGGAAAGCGACGGAGGCGCTAATACTTAGGGCAGTGTTTCTCAAACCTTTCTTTCTGCGACCCAAAATCGCTAAAAACAACGATTTACAAATGTGACTGCGACCCAAATAAATTTGAGTGAGCGCTTATTTTGATTAGAAAGAAACGAAATTGTTTATGTAAGCCAACAATGGTTGTCTAATTTTTAGCTGTAAATAAGTCGGCAGAAATTTGTTTGTGAGCAAACTTATTTCGATTTCTTGATTTTCGGCTGAAAAACGTAGTGATCTCTAAAAAAAAAAAAAAAAGGTCCTCACCTTAAATCTAAGTCTGATTACTTGATTTTTGTCTTAAAATTATAATGATCTCTTAAAAAGGTTCTTCACTTCTGAAATTTCGATTTCTTGATTTTCGGCTGAAAAACATAGTGATCTCTAAAAAAAAAAAAAAAAAGGTCCTCACCTTAAATCTGAGTCTGATTACTTGATTTTTGTCTTAAAATTGTAATGATCTCTTAAAAAGGTTCTTCACTTCTGAAATTTCGATTTCTTGATTTTCGGCTGAAAAACATAGTGATCTCTAAAAAAAAAAAAAGGTCCTCACCTTAAATCTGAGTCTGATTACTTGATTTTTGTCTTAAAATTGTAATGATCTCTTAAAAAGGTTCTTCACTTCTGAAATCTTGTGTGCGCAGATCTTTTCTTTTACGCGCGGTAATTTACAAGCCTTCGCGACCCATCCACATAGTCTTGGCGACCCACTTTTGGGTCGCGACCCATGGTTTGAGAAACGCTGACTTAGGGTAAGCAATTACTCCGACCTGCTTCCGGAGATGCCAAGATATTGCTGTCCGCTTGTAATTTAATAGAGATATGATTTTCGTTTAAAACTGCTTGCCAAGACCACTAAGCTGGGGAAAGTGTCGTAAAGTGTCTTTCCCACGGACACAACAGAATGGCGCGAGTGGGTTTTGAACCGAGTTCATGTTAATCATCGTCACGGCGCCTTAACCACTCGACCACGCTGCCGACGATAAATATTAGATTAAATTTACATAAAAAGGGTGTCCGTGAGGTAAAGTGGTTTGCAGCTAATTGTAAAATTAGACTTATAGTTTAACTTTGCTGTGTTCCGCTGAGTGCAAAAAATTACTGAATGAAACTAGTAGACTGAAATATTTTGTTAATTCATAAAAGATACTAGATTAAATTATGTTGGTGAGTCGCAATAAAAAATTGATTTAGGGTCCAGGTTAAAAAAAATAGAGTTTAAGAACCTAACATAACGATAAAGCAAGCATCGCGATAGGCTATGTTAGGTTGCCTAATTCTTAAACTCTATTTTTATAGTTAGCCTATTTTGATCGTTTGACTTGCGCTTTGATCTTATTCGGTTCCCATATTGGTTTCCAGTTGCTTAATGTTACTTTCTTTCTTGTATCCAGTTGTTTTTATCGAAAAGCATTCCCCTTGTGCTCGTGTTTGACAAATCTTCTTTGATCTCGAAAAATGTGCGAATCAGTTTAAAGCAGGATTGTGGAGTCGGAGAAATTTTTTATTATTTCAACTCCGAGTCAAGCTATTTAACGTATTGCGACTCTAACACCAACTTTGACTCAAGCTATTCAAAATTGTCCGACTCCAACTCTGACTCCAAAACATTTAAAAAACGATTACGACTCCAAATCTATAAAGGCCTAATTTAGCCTCCAAAGACAAAAAAGATTCCGACTACGACTTCAGCACATCTAAAAAAACGACTCTGACGCCCGACTCCAGTACACCTAAAAAAAAGTTCCCACTCCGACTCTAGCATTCTTAAAAAACGGCACCGACTCCACCATGTCTTAAAAAGCAACTCCAGCTCCGCCAAAATAAAAAATCGACTCCGACTCCTTCCTAAAACATGCGAGTCCGGCGACTGTGACTCCGACTCCACAACTCTCTTTAAAACTTATAGTCTATACGAGGGGTCTCCAAACATTTCGAGCCGGTGGCCATGTATAGATTTTTTTGAACCTGCTTGGGCCAAAGCCAAAAACTTAATTTGCGAAAAACAGTTAATAAATTACTGTAAACAGACTATTTATTTAAAAAATCGGATGCAGTATATTTGAAATGTAAAGCATACACATATATATTTAACCAGTTATTTGTTAGTCTTGATTAGTATTAGAACATGAAACTGACGGATTTCCGACATAATTCTATCCAATTGTGGTTCAAAGTAAGTGGTTTCGATCGTTAGCAAGGCATTTAAATGTTCATCAGACAGTTCTGATCTGTAGCAAGATTTTGTGTATTTCACCTTGAAAAGGTTTTTTTGCACAAATACGTGTACCAAAAGCTGAAATAAATTCACAAGCAAATTAAGAGTATTGCTCAGATGGAAGACATTTGCAAAGTTCAATTAAATTTCCTTCCTTGAACCTGTCTTTTAAAATATCATTAGATTGCAAATCAATAATTTCCATTCGTAGATCAATAGGTAAGTCTTCAATGACAGAGTCAAAAGGATTTTCAAATAGTCTGATTTTCAAAGAGTATGCAACAAGATCAGAAAAGCGTTCTTGAAATTGCTGTTTTAAATAGGAAATAGCATTTTGGGCAAACGAGGTTGGAAAGGGGGTTGCAGCTTCTTGTTTATATTTTTTATAGCGTGAAAAGTGAGCAAAGCAACCTCTTGCTAGTTGAGTATTAAATAATGTTAGTTTCCGATGAAAACTTTACCTTGGAATACAAATCACAGATAAGTAAAGTTTCACCTTGCATTTTCAGATTAAAATCATTAAAGTGCATAGTTAAATCTGCTGAAAAGGCTGATTTCCAGAGTTATTCACTAATGGACGGTTCTTTTCATTCAAAAATAATTTAATCACAGTTCGAAGTTCAAAAAAGCAAGCTAAAATTTTTCCACAGCTAAGCCATCTTACTGAAGTATGGTAAGGTAAGTCTAGAAATTCAGAATCCATTTCCTGCAGAAAATCATCAAATTGACGATGATTCAGCCAACGAATAAAACTAATACAGTAGTTGAGACAACAGGCTCTAGGATAGATGACAGGTTTAGACGCTTTCCACACAGTGCTTGCTGATGTATAATACAGTGCAATGTTAAAGGTCTGGAACCACCAGAATCTTCAACTTTTTTGTTAATTTGCCCGACTAAAGCTTTTCTTATTCCACACATGATATTCTTGCCACCATCTGTCGTTATGCACTTCAATTTTTTCCATTTAAGGTTGTACCCACTTACTGACTTTTCTACTTGAGCAAAAATATCGAGGTCTGTTGTTGTTCCATGCATGCTGTTTACAGAAATAAGTTCCTCAGTAATCTCGAAATTGACATCTATTCCTCTAACAAACAACAACAGTTGAGATGTTTTTTTTTCTTTTTTCACTTATGTCTTTATATGATTAAGGTGTTGCAGCCATGCTTTATACTATTTTGTACTTTTACTTTGTTTGTCATATGCATGTTTTAACGTCTGACGTTGTGCTGCTTCTTCCTTTTCTTGATCTTTTTAATGTTTATAATTTTTGTGTTAAACTGTTTAATAATGATCGAGAATAAAAAAAACACTGACTGACTGACACTGACTGACTGATGTATCAGATACGTCGGTTGACTTATCGAGAGCAAAAGAATAGTATTCCAATTTTACGGCTTTATCTTTAAGTTGTAACACAATATTCCTTCCAAGATCTTCCACTCTACGAGCAACTGTATTTGCAGCAAGACTTATCGTGGAAAAGACATTAATTTTTTCTGGGCACATCTCCTTTGCTACCGCATTAAGACATTTTTTAAAAAGTTCGCCATCCGTAAAAGGCATACCTTTTTTAGCCAACACGTAAGCCACATGAAAGCTTGCTCTAGTTGCTGCCCCATTTTCTGCAATCTTTTTTTAAAACGTACTGTAGCCTATTAATAATAAATTTTGTTTTCATTATTTTTAACTTTTCTTTACGTAACTGTCCAATAAATTTTGAATATTCCAAAAAATGCTTGGTCTCATAGTGTCTTCTAATATTATATTCCTTGAGTACTGCAATAATGTCATTGCATATCAAGCAAAGAGTCTTTTCAACTGATACTGACATTATTACAAAATAATCCACATTCCAATGTTGCTTAAAACTCCTGCACTCAAAATCAATTTTTCTTTGTCTTCCTTAAATCGACATTTATGGCCCCAAAAAAAACAAAAGTTAAATAATCAAACAAATTATTTAATCACAGCTATATAATAATAATCTTAAAAATGTTTTTTGATCATATTAATAAATTTTTGATTATATTATATAGGCCTACTACTATTAATCGGCGCTTTTTTCCGTTACTTTATACTTTTGAATAAGTTTTTTAAAAAGAGCTCCGCGGGCCGGATAAAAAATTTTAACGGGACGGATTTGGCCAGCGGGCCGTACTTTGGAGACCCCTGCTCTATACAACAAGATTTAGTTTGTGTTTTGATGCTACAGGCGTAGTTAAAAAAGACCCCAAAAGAAAGGTTTAAAAATTTTCTGCAAAAATAATTTTTGCTTTATTATGCGTTTCTCGCTTAAACAAAGCCCTTTGCACGGCGCAATTAATTTGCAGACTTGAATTTCAGATAAAATGACAAAGATTAAGCTTACTTGACTTAAATGATTACAAATGTCACAATTATAAAGATTATTTGAAGTATGTTGTTCATAATACTTTATTAATTGCTTACGCGCCAGTGTCTCTGTGGCGCAATCGGTTAGCGCGTTCGGCTGTTAACCGAAAGGTTGGTGGTTCGAGCCCACCCAGGGACGGTAATTTTGTTTTTGATGGCACGTCAACATGCAAATACATTTTAGGTTGTATTTAAACTTCGTTTTTTTAAGTCAATTTATTTCTTAAACTGACAAAATCAAATTTTGTCGCCCATATTATATTTTTTATAACACACGTTACCCATTGTGATCAACTTGAGTCAATTGTGTTCAATTTATTATTAGTCTAGCAATAAAATAAAAAATACCGTAAATAAATTTCAACCAGAAAGCAATATTTTGGTATCCCCTAAAGCAGATCGGCATAACGACTTGACATTTGCCCTATGTATAGCATTGAAATAATAATAATATAACATTGAAATAAGCTATTTTGGAATAAAATAACTTTCTAGGCTACTGCCCAAGAAATATTTTTACAAATTTTCCTGGCTCTGCAGGCTAAACTGCATCCGGTTGTAAGCTGATCAACTGATAAGTCTGGGTAAATGACGATACCCAATTACATACCTCTAGGTTAGGGGTTCACAACCTTTTTTGCTGTCCGTATCCTCTTTTTTGGTTTGGGTTTATCTTGTATCCCTTTAATATTTAGAATAATAAATCTATCCTTTTTTAGATATACTACCTTGGGTTATGCGTAGATTTTATACAAAATACGTGTTAAAGTAGCAGCCCAGTTTAGATTTTATTTTTTAACATAAAATTCATTGTCAGTTTTATTAGCCTACGCAGTTTAATGAGATTTTTGTTGTTGCTTCATCATCACTAATCTTTCAAATGATGGTTCAGATTTGCTCAAAGTAACCCGTAAGTCATCTTCTAATTGCAGACGATTTCTATGCTTATTTTTCGTATACATTATTGTTGAAAACTCACTTTCACCAAAAATAAGTTGTTGAAAAAGAAATTGTCATTCTCATGGTTTCAGTTCAATTCAGTTTAGTTCAGTTTTCTTTTATTTCTGCTCCGCCACATAATAAAAATGCAACTATAATTTAATAATAAACATAAGACTGCGGATTAGAAAAAGGAAGAAGCAACAAAACGAATGTACGTTGTAGCTTGCTAAGATAGCCTAGCAATGAATTATTTTATAGACGTTGTATTACAAGAAGCAAGGTTGCTTCACCTCAATATAAATTTATTTAAAGAAAAAAAAAAGAGAAAGAAAGGAAGATAAAAGTGTAGGCGATAGCCGTGCTAAGCTTATGACCAGTATTTTGTTTTTCACGTTTTTTATATTATGACGTAACAACGTCAAAACTTTTGGCATTATCTCGTGCGTTTTTATTCACAAAAAAATTAGAGTTTGATCTGTTTTAGTAGTGATAGCGAAGATAGCTGATAAGTGCTAGAAGGCTGCAGTGTATAGTTGTTTCATTTATAATTTTCTTACAGTATTGCGCTGTTTTGTTGTTTGTGTTTTTTAGATCACGATCTAGTAGATCGTAGCACCAGTAAAATAGTTGATAGTGAATAAGCTAATTGACTGGTTAAACTCTAAGGTTGTCAACTAGAGCAAGCTACGACTACAGATAAAGAAATAGAATCAGGCAGAAGTGCTGTCTACATTTTTTCGATCTGATTGATCAACACTACGATCTATTAAACTGTTGGGAAAATTAGACTGTATTGTTTAAACCTAGCTTGTTGTAGTTTTTAGCCTTTGCAAGGCCATGTTACGAAAACCTGATATCTGTTCCAGCATGGATGCTGAAAATGACATCCTTGCTGACATTAGGCTGTCATGGGTAGATGACCCCAATCCTATCCATTTCAGAAACCACCGGGCATTAACCCGGTATGCACGTGAGTTAAAAATGCTTACACTAGTTATGAAAGATTACTCTCGACTTAGCTATAAAGTCGATCAGAACTTGCTTGATCGAACGTTAAAATATGGTTTAAATGCACATACAATATTTAATAATGCCCTGCACCAATGACTCGAGGACAACGCTGAAGCTCACTCGGCTCCTATTGTGTGTAAGCTTGTTAAAGAATACGAGGAAAGAGGGAGCGAGGACCTGGTGAGATATCACTCAAGAGCCTCAAAAACTTTGGAAGAGAGGTCGGTTGCTACTGTAAGCACTGCGACTAGTTCAGGGTCTCGTCTATCTCAAGAATCTATAAAAATTATTAAAGACCAAATGCAAAAGATAAAAAAGTTGGAAATGCAGACAAAAGTGAAAGAGCTTGCTTTAGAAGAAAAGAATATTGAAATAAGGAAAAAAAAATTAGAGCTAGAAAGCTACAAGAACCTTGTAGATGGTTTTGAGAATATAACTGAGGCAAGTGACCTCACTAGCTGTTGGCCCATTACAAGTGAGATTAATCTTAATCCCACGAGGGAACCAGCAAGGCAATCTCTAGAAAAGATTAATATGGGCAATCCTGATGGCTCTAAGCAGGATATAAAAAGAAAAGCAAAAATTCCTGAGATTGAAATCCCTCGCCCAAGACTACCAGTCCCCGAAAGAGAGCCTGCACGGGGGGTGGCTGATTGCTTTAGTCAGCCTGTAGCAAAAAATAAAGAAAACATGCAACCTGCAATGTGGGCAATGATGCCCAGAGGACTCTTGGAGGAAAAAGGGATATGTTTCACGAATATCCAGCTTACAGGCACAGATTTTTGACTAGCTATAAGGAATATCGATACTCTAGGCCAGACATTTTGCTCCGCTGGATTGAAAGCACAATTCAAGGTCAAGCTCAAAGGTTTATTCGTAATGCATTCGCCGTTATGGATCCAGGTGAGGCTTGTGATATGATATGGGACACTCTAGAAGAAGTATATGGTAGACCGGACATAATTTTAGAACATGCCACCCAACAGGTCAAGCGACAAGCCCATTCTATTGGTCATGACCGACAAAATCTCCTTGAATTCCGGGCAGATTTGCGAAATCTGAAAGGGTGTTGCCACCACAGTTGGCCAAGTTTCTAGCCTTGACCGTCCGGCGCTACTAGGGCAGCTGTACACCGCCTTTACAAAAAAGTTAACACTATCGCTACCGTTGCAGACAGAACCAAATCAGTGGTACAAACAACAAATAACAAGGGGAGTAAATGCTGGATTCACCCTGATACTACATCACATGCTCTTTCCCAATGCCGAAGTTTTTTAGCAATGACCGTAGATGAGCGATGGAAGTTTGTAAAAGAGCATCGGTTGTGCTTTGTATGTTTCGGAACATATCACATTTCGAAAGACTGTAATGCGACTTTAAAGTGTAATAAATGCCAAGAGCTACATCACGTTCTGCTGCACAGATCAGAAAAGGCTCATTCCGATGGCGTCCCACCAAAATCAAGGTCAATTAAAAATCGACTTAGTCATCTGAGAAAAACAATTGCTACTGACAGCAAAGTCGGTTTGATGATATTAACCGCAATTGTTAGGAACAGTGCTGGAAGAATTGAGGAGAGAGTGCGATTCTACGGTGCAATCGATACTGGAGCTACATGTACACTGTGTTCGAGAGATTTGGCAGAACGTATTTATGGTAAGTGGACAGTAGATAGCTACCAAAAGTATCAATTGTTTGATGGATCCCTGATGCAATGTGACTCAATGAAGGGGAACCTGGAATTAGAAAAGACAAGTGGCGATACAATTAATTTTGAGATGGTGACTTTTGTTAACCAGGTTCTGCCATTCGCTGAATACCTACCTAGGTTTGGAGGTTTACCTCACCGGATTGATATAATGTTAGGTGGTGACTTCGTATGGAAACACGTGTTCGTTGGCAATCAACCAGAGTTAAGGGGTGGAAGTGAAGAAGCTGCACACGAATTAGGAACATTCTGGCTTAGTACCTCCACTCAAAATGGAGTTCCAACATCGGATGACATTATCGCAGTCGCTGACCCCACACACCCACCTACTCCAGCTGGCTCAAAAATACGCTTTGCTCCTGAGGATAGAAAGTCTGACTTTGAACGACTTATCAAGGATCCACTTCATTCTTCTGAGAATGATAATAAATTGTCTACAAGCAGGAAAGATGATCAAATACTTCAGTGGTATCACTCGTCCGTTAAAGAGGTGCAGTTAGAGAATGGTGAAACACATCTTGAATTTCGGTTACCTTGGGCGACTGATCCTCACTCTGGTTTGTTGCAAAACAATTACCAACAAGCTAAAGCTGCATTATACAGCCTGAAGAAAAAACTACGAGCCAATCCAACACTGAAAAGTAAATACTGTGAAAAGATAGAAAGAGCTATCAAGGATGGACACTTGGTGCGGGTTGATGATGAAATTTCAGAGGAAAATGCATCCAATGGAAGCAAGCCATGCTTTTACATACCCCACTTCAACACTTCTCAGGCAACGTTTAGAGTTGTGTATGATGCGGCAAGAGAGTATCGAGGCGTTTCTTTGAATGATATGCTGGAGAGAGGACCTATATTTATGCAATCACTTAGATCTATCTTAATACGTTTTTGTGAGCACAAATATGGTGTAGCCAGTGATATTACGAACATTTTCTTTCAAATACAAATTGCTCCTGAAGACCGTGATATGCTCAGAATCCTTTGGTTTGATGGTCCAGATATGCAAGGTGATATTGCTGCCTTCCAGTTTCAAGTTGCCCCATATGGGCTTAGGTGCATTCCAAGCATAGCTGGTTATTCAATGATTTATACAGCTGAAAAAAATACTCCAAGTGTATCTACTGATGCCACAAGTAGAGTGAAGAGAGACATGTTTGTGGATGATTTCATTTCTGGGGTGGATAGTGTTGAGGAAGGACAAAAGGTAGTGAACGAAGTCACAAAGTTGCTCAAATCTACTGGGTTCACCCTGTCAAAATGGAACACCAGTCACAAAGAAATTCTTGCTGAAATCAGTGAAGATGACCTTGCACCCTCAATCAGAAATATACAGCAGGAATCCAGTGGTGCGACATCTAGCCTCCAGCATCAAATTACTTTAGGTCTAATTTGGGACACTGACACAGATATGATGTCTGTCAAAAGGCCTCGTCTCCATCCTGTATCAGAAGGTAGTTTTACAAAAAGACAAGCAGTAAGTTGTAACCATCAGCTCTTTGATCCATTGTCGTGGTGGGCACCATTTCAAACAAGACTGAATCTATGCTGTTCAAAGATAGTCCGTCAAGTCGCAGATTGGGATGCACAAGTGCCGACTAAGCTCGTAAAAGAGTGGAATATTGCTATAAATGATTTAACTGATATTGAAACCTTATCGATACCACGACGTCATATTCCCTTCAATGTATCTAAAGACAGCACCTTTCAGTACCATGTCTTTGCTGATAGCAGCAAAGACACTGCTGCGGCAGTAGTATATCTACGAGTGCAGACTGATGATAAGTGTGATGTCAGTTTGGTTGCAGCGAAGACTTCAATTTTTTCCCAGGCAGAAATGAACCGAGAATCCATGCCACGAAAAGAGATCATAGCAGTAGACATGGGTGCCCGTTTGCTAAAAGAGTGTTTGGATTCCACAACCCTGCCTATAGAACGACATGAGCTTTGGTCTGATTCTCAAACAGTGATAAAATGGTGCACCAACCAGGATCTAGAATTGCGTGTATTTGAACGCAACAGAGTAGATCTCATAATGAGAAATACACAAGGAAAAGCACCAAGATATGTGCCCTCTGGCTCCAACCCTGCTGATGTTGCTACGCGCCCTTGCAAAGTGTCACAATCAGATAGGTGGAACTTGTGGACGAGGGGACCTGACTTTCTTCGTATGCCGATGTCAAACTGGGATGAGGTTAAAACGGATGAAGTTTGTGCTTCCATTCAAAGAATTGCGTCTAATCCCTGTACATCACTAAATGGTAAAAATACAAATGCCGGTTTCTTGCAGTATACTCTGAAAAGAACTAATTCCCTGACAAAAGCCATGGGAATTGTCTGTGCTGTAATAAAGTGTGTGCGAATATGGAAGAGCCGAATAAAGAGCTTTAAAAACGATACAGATTATAAATCAGACATGCATACAGCAAAATTGGCACTAATCCGAGCTGCTCAGTGAGAATCATTTAAAGAAATCCTTACCCAAATGCAACTAGGTCAGAGTTATCAGCAAGCTCTAGCCCATGTAAAAACTAAGCCCAATTTACCTCTCCACACCATTAGCAAATATGTTCCATATTTAGATTCAGAAGGGATCCTTCGTGTTGGAGGGAGATTGGACTATTGTCAAGATTTAGTCGAAGAAGAAAGGCATCCAGCATTTTTGCCACCAAGCCACGACATAACCAAACTTTTTATTCTAGACCGCCATGAAAAATTAGACCACAGAGCTGCTGAAATGGTGGTAGCTGCTTTGCGACAGGACGTTGGAATACTGCTCATTGGTGGAACTAGAACAGTGCGAGGCTACCTGGCAGATTGCTTCACTTGTAAATTGCTCCGCAAAACACGAGCACAACAACTGATGGCACCCCTTCCCCAATACAGAGTAAAGCCCAGACAGACAGTGTTTAGCTCCATTTCAATAGACTATGCAGGTCCATACGAAGTAAAGCGAGCTCGCAGCTTGGAAAAACGATGGTTGTGTATCTTTGTTTGTAACCTAACCTCTGCTGTACGTGTAGAAGTGGTAGAGTGTTTGGAAACCACTGCTTTCTTAAATGCCTTACGACGATTTTTATGCATCACGGGCAACAAAACTCGTCACATCCGAGCAGACTGTGCTACTACGTTCATTGGAGCCCGAAACAAACTCAATGGAGACGCAACTCAGATGGCGAAAAGGTTGGGATATTCAGCGGATGTGCAAAGTTACTTGAAAAGATGCAGCATTAGTTGGGAGTTTTCTACTCCAGCAAGCTCTCACCACCAAGGCCTGGTAGAGCGGCACATTCGCACCTTTAAGGAAGTAACAGAAGGAGTGTTGGGAGCGGACAACAAAAAGAGATCTCCATCCGATTTTGAGCTGATGACTTTGTTTCGTGAAGCTGAATACATAATGAATTGCAGGCCACTGGGGAAAAACATTTCCGATAAAGATGATGTAGAGGCCCTACGACCTATTGATTTGATGACTGGCTTTCTCAAACCAAGTGACGAAATATTACCTCCGAGTGACAATACCTTCGAAGATAAATTCCGAAGAGGATATATTTACACCCGGCGACTTGCAGAAGAATGGTGGGATCGTTGGCTTCGCCGCTATCATGCCGTATTGCTAGAACGTCAGAAGTGGACGGAGCCTCAACAAAACCTTCGAGAGGGCGATCTTGTGCTACTACTTGATACCTCTACTCCACCTGTAGGTCGCTACCCATATGCCATTGTGACAGCTGTTAAAACTTGCGCTGATGGCATGGTTCATTCTGTAACGGTTAAAACAATAGATGGACGCATTCGTACAAGAGACATCCGCAAAATTGTTTTGCTCGAGACGCAAAATAGCGAAGACGATGACACACAAAACGAAGATCGTGACCGAGACATCCCTATTCATGATAAACTAAGCTGCGCAATGCGACTAGACAAAGAAGACGAATTTGACCGAGGACACATAAATTGTGAACTGTAAACTCGGTCCCTCATGGACTGTATATTCGGTGGCGAATACTGAACAATTTACAAACAATATATTTTGAACATTCGCACCGAATTCGCGCGCACGCGTTCGGCTCAGCGGAGCACTCTGTATCATATTGTTTTTATTTTATTGTGACGTAATAAGTGCTCGTTTGTTTTATACCCGTAATTGTCTGACACGCCTATCTTAGAATGTTTTGTAAAATTTTTTCTTTAGTGAACAAATTTTAGAGGGGACTGTAGGCGATAGCCGTGCTAAGCTTATGACCAGTATTTTGTTTTTCACGTTTTTTATATTATGACGTAACAACGTCAAAACTTTTGGCATTATCTCGTGCGTTTTTATTCACAAAAAAATTAGAGTTTGATCTGTTTTAGTAGTGACAGCGAAGATAGCTGATAAGTGCTAGAAGGCTGCAGTGTATAGTTGTTTCGTTTATAATTTTCTTACAGTATTGCGCTGTTTTGTTGTTTGTGTTTTTTAGATCACGATCTAGTAGATCGTAGCACCAGTAAAATAGTTGATAGTGAATAAGTTAATTGACTGGTTAAACTCTAAGGTTGTCAACTAGAGCAAGCTACGACTACAGATAAAGAAATAGAATCAGGCAGAAGTGCTGTCTACATTTTTTCGATCTGATTGATCAACAAAAAGTAAGAAACACATTAAAAATTAAGTTACGTTGAGGTCATTTGATAAAAACGAAACTCTGCCGTGGGGGCGGTGCATTGGTGGGACCATATTTTTTTTTTATTTTTTTTTATCTCTATATTTATCCTCCTGACTCGCAGGAAAGCGACGGAGGCGCTATACATAGGGTAAGCAATTACCCCGACCTGCTTCCGGAGATGCCAAGATATTGCTGTCCGCTAGTAATTTAGTAGAGATATGACTGTAATTTAGAACTGCTTGTCAAGACCACCAAGCAGGGGAAAGTGCCGTAAAGTGTCTTTCCCAAGGACACAACAGAATGGCGCAAGTGGGTTTTGAACCGAGACCAAGTTGATCATCAGTCCGGTGCTTTAACTACTCGACCAGGCTGCTGCGGACCATAGCAGAGTGTGGCTCATAGAATATGATCAAGCCTCAAAATCAGTGAAAGCTTGAACATACTCCACCAGCCGAACAGGCAAACAAACCCACCGAAAGAAATCCTGTTCTGGATCATATGATCATTTCAAAGAACAAATGCCTCAGTACAACAAACACACACAAGCAGAAAAAAAAAAAAAAAAAAAAAGAGAATTAAATAATATTGTCATTACTGAACGAAAGATTAATGAAATTATAAACGTGTTGATATAAAGTCAAGACAAATTTCTTGCAAAATTATTCCAATCAGTGACGGTAAGGCAGTTGAATCGTCGGAGTACTGTTTTGTTCGAACATATAGATGATTTCCTGAAATATAAAAGAAAGAAAACCAGCAACAAGTTGCATGAGGAAGCAAGTAGTTTAGGTGTTAGATAGTTCTTCAAGAAAGAAAATTTTTGCTTTTTTATTGAATGCACTCAATGAATTACTCTTTTTTATGCTGGCAGGCAATTGGTTCCAAATTTTAGGTCCAATGTATCTAATAGATTGTTTGGAGACCGTATTTTTACATGATATGGATATAATTTGAGAGTTGCTCCTTGTGATCACATTGGATGTTTTTGTTTGAAATACATTGTTAAACGCTGTAGGCAATTGTTTATTAAAAAATTTATACATGAAAATAGCAATGTTTAACTTATAAAGTTGTTGTATGTTGTACATAATGTTGGTTATTTTTGTTTTCTTTGAATTCTTAATAGATTTTTAAATAAATATCATTTTCATAAACTTATTGCAGATTTTCTGAAGCTTATTTAGTAAAACGTTATGACCAAAACACCAAGTTGTAATACAGTATCTTATACGACTTAGAATTAAGGAGTGAAAAAGTGTTAATAGTGATTCTTTATTTAGATATGGTTTTACTCTCATCACACAAGATAAGGATGATTTAAGTTTGCTAAGTAGCATTTCCATGTGATCTTTCCATGTTAAATGTTCATTGAATATTACTCCTAAAAGCTTGATTGATGAAACTCTATCAATTGGTTTTCCTCTAATTGTCAAAAGAGATTTTTGTTGTGTTCTATTTGAGCTAGATGTGCTGAATATCATGTACTTTGTTTTTTTAATATTAAGAGATAGTTTGTTAGCTATTAACCAGTTGTCAATGTTTTTCAGTTTTTTGTTTCCTTTTTGTACTAAGAGATTACTGTTTTTTGCAGAAAGAATTACGGTTGTATCATCAGCAAAAGACAGGTTGCTGCTGAATTTCAAGCAATTTGGGAAATCATTAACATATATGATAAATAGTAGAGGACCAAGAATTGAGCCTTGAGGTACAGAAGAAGAGATAGTTCTTATATTGGAGATATGTGAATTATAGTCAACCTGTTGAGATCTTCCAATTAAGTAGCTTTTGAACCAATTATATACCGTTCCTCTGATTCCATAATGATGAAGTTTATTAAGCAATATTTCGTGGTTAATAGTATCAAAGGCTTTGGAGAGGTCAAGAAAAATTCCAAGAGTATTCATTTTGTTCTCAAAAGATGTTGCAATATTAGCAGTTAAAAGAGAAGTAAGGTGACTTGTTGAATGTTTTTTTCTAAAACCAAATTGATGTTCATTAATTGCATTAGATTTTTCCAGAAAAGAATAAAGACGATTATAGACCAATTTTTCAAGAATTTTAGAGAAACAAGAGAGCAAGCTGATTGGTCTGTAATTAGATACATTTTTGGCACTTCCTTTTTTAAAAAGAGGAATTATTTTTGCATGTTTGAAATTGGAGATAAATTTTCCTTGTGATAAAGATAGGTTAAATATATAACTAAGAATAGAAATCACATTATTAGGAAGATATTTTAGCACAATAGAAGGTATTCCATCCCACCCAGCACTTAATTTTGGCACTAAAGTAGAGATGATCCTTTTTATTTCTTGTGGACATGTTGGGTAAAAAAACATTGAAGATGGATTAGAGGTATATAAATAGTCTTGATATTTGGTTGTAGATGGTGGGAGTTGAGATATCAATTTGCTTGAAACAGTAGAGAAGTGCTCATTGAGAGTGTTTGCAATTTCAGTAGGTTCATATATATCTTTTCCAGCTTTTGAAAGACAGTTAATTTTATTAGTATTATACTTGGATCTTCCTAGAATTTCATTAATAGTTTGCCAAGTTTTTTTAATATTATTTTGGTAATTTGTGAATTTATTTTTATAATATTCTTTTTTCTTTCTTTTGATGAGGTGAAAGTATTGATTTTTTACTTTAATATACTTTTCTTTAGCTTTAGTGTTATTTTTTTGCAAGAATATTTTGTGTAGCCTGTCTTTTTTGTGTAGTAAGCACCATAACTCTTTGTCAAACCAAGGGTTATTTATTTTGTTAGTTTTTAATTGTTTTTTAGAAAAGTGCTTGTTGAAATTACTTATTAGAATACTTTGAAAGTTTTTAAAAGCTAAATCTGTATCAAAATCAGTTATGACATCATTAAAATCAATGTTTTCAAGAGTAGTTCGAAAGTTAATAAGATTAGAAGTAGAGAAAGATAAACTTTTGACAGATAGATTTTGTTGTAATTTACCAATTTCTGATATTTGCAGTATAGGAAGATGATCAGAAATATCATGTATCAATATACTACTTTTTATGTTTGTGCATGTCACATTTGTCCAAATGTGGTCAATGGCAGAAGCACAAGTATCAGTTATTCTTGTGGGACAATTAATCAGAGGGAAGAACTTTTGATTGAACATAGTGTCAGTTAGAGTCTCAGTGTTGCAATCTTTTTGGTCAATAAGATTGAGGTTTAAATCACCCATTATGTACACATTTTTGTTTTTTTTTAACTTTTTTAAGACTTGATTGAGATGTTGGAAAAATTTATTTAGAGATTTTGTATCTTTATTTGGGGATCTGTAAATTGTACCACAGGTTACAACTTTGTTTTCAAAGTGAATATCTATGAAAATAGATTCAAAAATTTTTTCATCCATAATACAGAGATCAGAGCAAGTGTCAAATATGAGATTTTTTTTATGTACATGGCTACACCACCTCCTTTATGTTGTTGACAGGGGTTGGATAAATATATGTAATCATTTAGTTTTTGATGTTATCCTATTGTGTTAGGTTTTTCCCATGTTTCATTGACTGCAACAACATGAGGATTAATTTCAAGAACTGATAATAAGCATTCCAATTTATTAAAATTATTGGGGTTCAGAAGGGATCTAATATTAATACACATTGTTGAGAAAGAATTTTCATTGACATTTTTAAAAAGTAGTGCAGCATCTTTTGTGTTTATGTAAGATTCATTATCAAGAATAAAAGTGGGTACTGCATTGAAAACTTTTGAGTGCATGTTGGTGAAAAGTTTGTTTAGTTTTTTTGTGTTGTGTATATTACTATTGTGGTTAGTATCAGTTGCAAATAAACCTGAAAAATCAGAATTGTTCAGAGATTGAAAAGGAAATATATTTTCTGCTTCAGCACAATTCAAACATGCCCATTTTTTAAAATAATTGTTATTACTGTGATTATTGAAACATTGTAAATGATAATTTTGATTACAAGAGTTACAGTGTGAATATTGTTGGTTTCCTATACATTTTTTGCATTGAAAACAAAATAATTTTTTATTTGAATTCATTCAAGATTGTGCTATTATCACATTCACTGCCAAACCACGTAAATCTACGTTTTGACCTTACAACAGTTGAGTGCCAGCCACATAGATCTACGGTTTTTGGTTGCTTTGGTTGCATTCGCAGTAAAAACGTCTGGCACGCAGCGTTAATGCGGGCAATGAAGTGCTGACAGCGAATGTGTTATAAAACAAAATAAAAAAAAAACTCAAGTAAAATAAAATAAAGAAAAACAAAACAAAACAAATCTAACAACTAATTAAATAAGATGCCAAAATACCAAAGGGTATCACTAAAAGAAATAAAAAGGTACATGTGAACAGCCCATTAATAATATATTGTTTAATTAATATATATTGTGTAATTAAATATAAAACTTTTAAAGTTAATTGATAGCTATATTAAATGTAATACCATAAAAATTGATAACTAAGTAAAAATAAAAATAGAAAAGATTAGCTTAAATAATAATAGCAATTGTTAACTTTTGACACTAAGTTTTAGTAAGTAATCACTGTTTTACTTTTTGAGCATAACTTAGATTGCTCTTTATTAAGGGTATATCTGAAAAGTCATCAATTAATTTTTTTTTATTGTTATGGAACACAAACACTTCACCTTTCCAACTCCACACTGGACAGTTGTTGAATGCTGTACGAGCTTTTTCTAATAGTTGAAGACGTCGTTTTGTTAGGGATTCAGTGATGATCATCTTTGTCCCTTTCAGTAGCCGTTTTTTGCAGTAGACTTCATTTCGTTGAGTTTTTCTGAGAAATTTAATGATAAATTGGGTTCCTTTTTTGGATGGTAGGGGGTGAGTGATGTCTAGATCTTGAACCTGTAAAGGTGATTCAAGTTTTAAATTGGAATTAATGATATCACAGACATACTTCTCTGTTTTGAGAGTTTTCCCTGGTTTTGAGTCAGGGACGTTTTCACAGCCATGAATAATTAAGCAGTTGGATTGACCATACTGCTCAAGATCATCCACCCTTTTTTCTACTGCTGATATTCGCTTTATTGCAGAATCAACCATTTGCTGAATTTTGTTGAAGTTGTTCTGCATGTGTTTCAAATCTTCTTGCTTTTCCATTGTATTACCTGTAATAGAAACAGCAGAGGAAGCAGCATCTGAATTCTTATTTTTTACTTTATTTTCATAAATTGCTTCATAAGTTGATAACCTCTTTCTCATTTGTTCCATTTCTGCTTGTATTTTCTTTAAATCTTCCATCTTCTTTTGTATATTAATGAAATTTAATTACATTTTTTTTTTTTTTTTTTAACAAAAAATTTACAATTATTTTAACCCAATAAATTTGATGTTTAAAGGCTTTTAAAATTTATTCAACTTAATCCATGTACCTTATTCAAATAGAATTATTCAAATTTCCTTAGCTAGGTTTGTAAAAGCTTCCTTTACAACACACCGAAAATTGTCTAACTTTGATTTTTCAAAGAGCAATTGGAATTTTTGGCAACTTTTTATTTCGATGAGGTCTTCCTTCAAATTATCATCATCAGACATTGTTGTCAAATACAATAGAAATGGATTTATGATCCATTGCTGAGCTGCACTTAATTCACCATCTGAAAAGTATCCATCAAAGGAGTTTCCCAGCATCATCAAATGAGCAATAATATCATGCTTGACATTTTGCAGAAGACAATTTTTTGCAATTCTGTTAAGAGAAGACAAATTAGCAAGATTATCTTTTGCAATTCGGCTTGACCACAGGGATAACTTTAGTTTGAAAGCTTTAAGTTTTTCACAAGCTGTAATCACGTTCATTTGTTGTCCTTGAAGTGGCAAGTTCAGCTCATTTAGGTGATACATAACATCAACAATATAGGCCACATGTTGAATAAATTCATTGCTTTTAAAGAGCCCACCAAATCAGAGTTTTGTATTGCAAAAACAACTTGATTGTTTATTGAAGTTTGAAAAAGCGTGTCATTACTAGTGTTCCGTTCTTAAAAATCGCCCCCATTATGTATATTTACAATTTCCTGAAAAATCTCTTTGATTTCGCTTTGGTCCGGCTCAAATAGCCGAAGAAATAACGGTTTTATAAGCAATTTAAATCAGGGAATCGAACCGTTTAAAATAACGTTCCGGTTCAGGTTTAGGTTCGGCAAATTTTATTTTTAAAGGTTCAGTTCCGGTTCAGGTTCAGCAAAAAAATTTTTTTCGGGTTCAGTTCCGGTTAGGGTTCAGCAAAAATTTTTTTCGGGTTTAGTTCCGGTTCAGGTTCAACAATTTTTTTTTTAGGGGTTCAGTTCCGGTTCGGGTTCGGAATATATATTTTTTATCTATTTCTTACAAGCGTTAGGACTGTAAACACAATTTCTTACCTCATGTTATCATGGGCGCCCGTAGACGCGCTTCCTGGAGGAGTGATGGCAAACAGTCGGAAACACAAAAAATATTCTTAAAAAGGGTTTTTTAAAAAATTCTGGTACAAGTTTTAAAAAAATTAAATTAAACTAATTCACCGGCATGGGTCTTGGTTGTAAAAATGAAGTCTTACTAATAAATTTATAGTAATGATCTTGCGAGCGCAAAAGCGGAAACGGAAGTTTTTTGTTGTTTTGTGATCTCAAAACTTTCTTATAGATTGCGTTTACATGAGTTTATATAGATCAGGGAATCGAACCGTTTAAAATAACGTTCCGGTTCAGGTTTAGGTTCGGCAAATTTTATTTTTAAAGGTTCAGATCCAGTTCAGGTTCAGCAAAAAATTTTTTTTCGGGTTCAGTTCCGGTTCGGGTTCAGCAAAAATTTTTTTTTCGGGTTTAGTTCCGGTTCAGGTTCAACAATTTTTTTTTAGGGGTTCAGTTCCGGTTCAAAATATATATTTTTTATCTATTTCTTACAAGCGTTAGGACTGTAAACACAATTTCTTACCTCATGTTATCATGGGCGCCCGCAGACGCGCTTCCTGGAGGAGTGATGGCAAACAGTCGGAAACACAAAAAATATTCTTAAAAAGGGTTTTTTAAAAAATTCTGGTACAAGTTTTAAAAAAATTAAATTAAACTAATTCACCGGCATGGGTCTTGGTTGTAAAAACCAAGTCTTACCAATAAATTTATTTATCAATGCGAGCGCCAAAAGCGGAAACGGAAGTTTTTTGTTGTTTTGTGATCTCAAAACTTTCTTATAGATTGCGTTTACATGAGTTTATATAGATCTTTCTTCGACTAGCCACTGATACACCTGTCTAAGAATTTTTTGATAATTTTTTAGTGGCGGCCCTCACGCAGAAGGTTTGCTAGTTATGAAACGTCATTAAGGTTCATTTTTACTTCGAACGTAGATTGGAGTATTCTTTGTTTCTTTTAATGATTTTTTTGCTTCGTTTTGCCTTTAAGCGCGGAAAGAAGTAAAAAAATTAATAAAACAAAAAATACTTCGTTTCAAGCCGCCGGTAGTGGAAACGGGCCTTTATCTTACGTAATCTAAACTTTTAAAGTTTTAAACAAATTAAACATTTAGTCATTCAAGTTTATAATAATAAAAAATTGACGCATAAAGACTCTTTTCCCACTATGAGCGTGGAATGGAGTACAGTGGCGAGCAAAAAAGTAAGATTTTTTATTTTAAATTAAATTAAATTTTTTAAAAATAAGTTACAGTGGAACCCCGCTTACCTGACCACCTACGGGACCGTCATCAAGCGGTCGCGTTAGCGGGGTGGTCGTGTTAGCGAATTTTGCTTTGGAGCATCCTGTTTGTAGCAATTGTTTGTTGTAAATGTCACAAGTGGCGTAACCCGCAGTAATATCTGGTAGGCGTGATTTCGAACTCTGCACGACTTTTTCGTCAACACAGCCACTCTCTCTGCAAATAACAGCCTGAGAAATGCTATGTCGTGTCTTAAACCTGTTTAACCAATCGTTTGAGGCTTTAAAGCCATTTTTCTTCAGAGATTTAGCAAAGTTAGAGCTTTTTCTTGAATCAAAGGCCCACTTATCGGTAGGTTTAAAGACCGAGCTCTTTGAAACCATCGGAAAGTTAGTGAATCGATATTTCCTTCAAATTGAAAGATTCTAACCCTCTTCCGGTCATTCGATAAGTTGTCGTCATATGCAGCCAAAACGTCTGCCTTTCTTTTAAGTGTGTTCTTTATTTGAGTCTTGCTAACGCCGAAAATCTTAGCAAGTTCCTCTGAGATTTTCCCTCACTTTCTTTTTGTTGTATTACCATAACCTTTTCTTTGATTGAAAGTTCTCTCGGTTTCTTTTTACTAAGTCCCATTATTTTTATCAGATACTGCAGAATGAATTTAAACAACTGTTAGTACTGAAGTTTATCTTATAAAATTCAGTTCTGTTTGCCACACTAATCATTCATTGCGCAATTGCATTTTCTTTGTGTGTGTGCACGCGCTCATCTAATCTTATTGTTTTGATCGCAAAAGAAATTTAACCTTATTATTTTGGTCACAAAAGCAAATTATTGAGCACGTGTGGTCGCTTTAGCGGAGTTAAATTTGCAGTTTTGGACCAAAATATGGCGGTCCTGGTCTGGAAACCGGGGTGGTCGCGTTATTGAAACAGAATGCAATGCATTACCATAGTAAATTATTTGGGACCGCACTGAAGTGGTCCTGATAACGGGGTGGTCGTGTTATCGAGGTGGTCGCCAACCAAGGTTCCACTATAGTTGCAATTGAATTATATTTCTAAAAAAAAATAAATTAATATTGGATTTAATATAATTTTTTGTGCTCTTTTAATGATATATTACTTGATATATATTAATATATTTCAATTTTAACAATGATATTTTTAAAAAATCTTAAAAAATAAAAAAGTCTTACTTTTTTTGTTCGCCACTGTACTCTTTACTTGATTTATTGACTTTATGTGCTCACTTAGATTTTAAGAGCGGAAAGATGATCAAAAGAAACAAAGAATGCTCTATTCCACGCTCGTAGTGGAAACGAGCCTTAACTTTTAGAAGTTTTTAATGCATATTTATGTATTATTTTGTAAAATTTAAAATTTGAAAAAGCGAGTCCCCCTTTTGGTTCTCCTGGCGCACGTTCATGTATCTAGTGAACATATTTTTTCTTCATTTCTTACCTGATAAAGTTGTTTATGACGTTTCTTTATTGGCACACAAGTGCTCAAACAAATTGTGGCAACTTCAAACGGTAACATTTGATTTAACAATTACAACTAGTAATAAATTAAAAATTAAATCAGTTTGTTGTATAAGATTTTTTTTTTCTTAAGATAACTGAAATCAAACTTTGCAATTTTGTATATTGATCACTGCTTGCTTACAAACTGGTACTAAAAACTTGCTGCTTTTTATTTTTATAAGTGTATAGCGATGAAAGGGTAAAAATTAGGTGTGGGTCCAATTGTTTAAAAAAAGTCTTAAATTCAAGCAAATTCAAATTTACGGGAGACAATCATTTCTCAATTCGTAAAACCAGCAAAATGGTTTTTCAGCATTTGATTAAAAACTTTTTTGATAAACACTAGCTTGATATTGGCAGAAAAATACTCTGACTCCTCCATAATGTTTTGTTTGCCAAGCTAACTATTGGCGACCAAAACTATTTAGTTTTAACTCAAAGTCAAATTGTGCTACTAAATTTTGTTTGCAGGGGTAACTTATACAACAATGTAATTTGCTTATGGTTTTTCGGTTGCATTCTACATAAAGATAACTGACGCAAAACTTTTGTAATGAACCAGCAAATATGTGGTTCTTGTATTAAAAGTTATTTGTCCTGTTGCTACAATTTTGGTAAGCCTGAAAGTTAACAAAAATTTAATTTTAACGTAATACTTGATAAATGAAAAAGCACGCTAGATAAACGTTTTTGTTTTTTTTTTGAAAAAATTTTGTTTTTTTGAAAAATCAAAAATTAATTAACTTTATTGCATTGCTTGCTCAACAATATTTTTTACTCAATCTCGACTGTTAGGGATACTATCATGCTAGTGAAAACCATTTGAGGCAACTATAAGTTATACTGAATTCGAATCATTCGATAAGTTTACACTGCTTTTTTATTAAACTTCTCCACGCAACTAAATTTCAGTCGAGTGGCTCCCAAACAGCCTGCACTGTGCAGCTTTGATTTTTTAATGGCGTCAAATAATTTTGCTTCACCAACGATGGTTTCACTATGTTTGCTACGTCTCTATATTAATATGTATTTTTTTTTAATAGTATGGCACTGTAAAAAGCTTAAGAACAACTGCTTTAGCATATATTTAAGATTTCGCTTTCTTTATCTAGCAAGTGACATGTTTTTGCCTTAACTTCTCGCCTAAAAAGTCGTTTATAACGTTTCTGTATTGCCACACAACAAGTATCGTGACCAAAAAAATTGCGGCAACTTCAAAGACAAAATTGTAATTCTGATTCTTCTACAAATAACTTTAAAATTAAAATTAGAGCATCAAACGGTCGAACCGGATCCATTTAAAATAAAGTTCCGGTTCAGGTTCGGGTTCAGCAATTTTTTTTTCTACGGGTTCAGCTCCGGTTCAGGTTCAGCAAATTTTATTTTTAGGGGTTCAGTTTCAGTTCAGGTTCAGCAAATTTTATTTTTTCGGGTTCAGTTCCGGTTCGGGTTCAAAAAATAATAACGGTTAATACGGGTTTACGGATCCGGTTCGGGTCCGGTTCGACACCCTGATATAGATCTTTCTTGGACTAGCCACTGATACTCGTACACTTGTCTAAGAATTTTTTGATAATTTTTTAGTGGCGGCCCTCACGCAGAAGGTTTATTAGGTATGAAACGTCATTAAGGTTCATTTCTACTACGAGCGTAGATTGGAGTATTCTTTGTTTCTTTTAATGATTTTTTTCTTCGCTTTGCCTTTAAGCGCCGAAAGAAGTAAAAAAATTAATAAAACAAAAAATACTTCGTTTCACGCCGGTAGTGAAAACGGGCCTTTATCTTACGTAATCTAAACTTTTAAAGTTTTAAACAAATTAAACATTTAGTCATTCAAGTTTATAATAATAAAAAATTGACGCATAAAGGCTCTTTTCCCACTATGAGCGTGGAATGGAGTACAGTGGCGAGCAAAAAAGTAAGATTTTTTATTTTATCAAATTTTTTAAAAATAAGTTAGTTGCAATTGAATTATATTTCTAAAAAAAAATAAATTAATATTGGATTTAATATAATTTTTTGTGCTCTTTTAATGATATATTACTTGATATATATTAATATAATTCAATTTTAACAATGATATTTTTAAAAAATCTTAAAAAATAAAAAAGTCTTACTTTTTTTGTTCGCCACTGTACTCTTTGCTTGATTTATTGACTTTATTTGCTTCACTTAGATTTTAAGCGCAGAAAGATGATCAAAAGAAACAGAGAATGCTTTATTCCACGCTTGTAGTGGAAACGAGCCTTAACTTTTAGAAGTTTTTAATGCATATTTATGTATTATTTTGTAAAATTTGAAATTTAAAAAAGCGAGTCCCCCTTTTGGTTCTCCTGGCGCACGTTCATGTATCTAGTGCACATATTTTTTCTTCATTTCTCGGCTGATAAAGTTGTTTATGACGTTTCTTTGTTGGCACACAAGTGCTCAAACAAATTGTGGCAACTTCAAACGGTAACATTTGATTTAATAATTACAACTAGAAATAAATTAAAAATTAAATCAGTTTGTTGTATAAGATTTTTTTTCTTAAGAGACAAATCTTTGACGTAAAGTTGAAGCAAACATTGATGCAAATGAAAAATTTAAGTAATCCAATTTTCACTGCTATAATATCTTTAAATAAGCCTAAAAACTATGAACAGCTCATCCCGAATCAACCTTACTGCAAAAGTGAAGGCCTTTTTAGATTCCAACATGCAAATTTGAGCCTAATAAGAAGCTGAGAAATAAGAGAAAAGCAGTTAGCTTACAAAATTTTACTTAAACTTCACGCTACAAGGCGAAGGTTAATAGCTTCTCTTCCTAATCTCAACAAATTTTTTTTTTTAATTTTGTTTTTTTGAAAAATTAAAAATTAATTAACTTTATTGCATTGCTTGCTCAACATTATTTTTTACTCAATCTCGACTATTAGGGATACCATCATGCTAGTGAAAACCATTTGAGGCAACTATAAGTTACACTGAATTCGAATCATTCGATAAGTTTACACTGCTTTTTTATTAAACTTCTCCACGTAACTAAATTTCAGTCGAGTGGCTCCCCAACAGCATGCACTGTGCAGCTTCGATTTTTCATGGCGTCAAATAATTTTGCTTCACCAACGATGGTTTCACTATGTTTGCTACGTCTCTATATTAATATGTATTTTTTTAAAGGTATGGCACTGTAAAAAGCTTAAGAACAACTGCTTTAGCATATATTTAAAATTTCGCTTTCTTTATCTAGCAAGTGACATGTTTTTGCTTTAACTTCTCGCCTGAAAAAGTCGTTTATAACGTTTCTGTATTGCCACACAACAAGTATCGTGACCAAAAAAATTGCGGCAACTTCAAAGACAAAATTGTGATTCTGAAGGCCCGTTTCCACCACGAGCGTGGAAAAAAGCATTCTTTGTTTGTTTTATTGCTTTTTTTTTGCGCTCGCTTCAATTTTAACGCTCGCTTCAATCGAAGATCAATAAAAGAGACAAAGAATGCTCTTTTCCACGCTCGTAGTGGAAACGGGCCTTGATTCTTCTACAAATAACTTTAAAATTAAAATTTGAGCATCAAACGGTCGAACCGGATCCATTTAAAATAAAGTTCTGGTTCAGGTTCGGGTTCAGCAATTTTTTTTCTACGGGTTCAGCTCCGGTTCAGGTTCAGCAAATTTTATTTTTAGGGGTTCAGTTCCAGTTCAGGTTCAGCAAATTTTATTTTTTCGGGTTCAGTTCCGGTTCGGGTTCAAAAAATAATAACGGTTAATACGGGTTTACGGATCCGGTTCGGGTCCGGTTCGGGTCCGGTTCGACACCCTGATTTAAATATTTTACATTTATTTACAAGAAAATGGCAACACTGCTTAATTTCGTAATGTTTGGAGTAAATTCTGGATTATCCGCTTGACCTGTTTTGACTATGACGTAATAGTCATTGTTTGTGATTAACTTGATTTGAGTAACTTTCAGAACGTTCGAGATACTCACGACCGAGTGATATAAATAAGGCTCGCTCGGAAGCATTATTATGATTCGTTGTGGTAATTTGTTAACTGTGGGAATTCATAGTTTTTGATCGCAAGCTCTGGTTGCGTACGTTATTGTGATGAATTAAGCTACTGAATCTGTATTTGCTGTTGATTTATACTATTGTGGGCTCCTACGTGGATTGGAACTTATTTTTTAATAAAGAAGTTATTGTGGTAGTCTGAGCTGTGGTTTAGCTAGACTATAATTTTGCTGTTACTGGTTCCTAGGGCAGGTCCAGTAAGAAGATTTAAGAATTTTGTCTTTTGGTAGGCGGCCAAGTTTGCGTTATCGGTGAGGCCTTCTTAACAGGCACCGAAAGGTTATAAGATTAAAAAACGTACTGAATTACTGAATTAAGTTCTACAAAAATTTAAAAAACTTTTTACCAGCGGAACATAAATTTCAAAAACTTCTACAAAATTTCAAAAACTAATTCTGTAAAAGTAACAACTAGGCTTCGAGAAAGCCACTGTACAGTATATCAGTGTGGTACAGCAAGATGCAATGTTCATCGCTCATTTCGTCACAATTGGAAAATTCTGTGATTTGTATCTTGCTTTCTAATGAAATTAACTATTTTAATGCATGAATCAAAAACATTTTTTATACTTTCCAGCATAATTTTTGTGGCAAGATAATCCTTTTTTCAAAACAAAAGTAAATTTTTGAACAAAACCGTTCAAATAGCTGCTCTGGGGCCAATGATCTTCGTACCCCTTGACATCTAATCTCGTACCCCCGGTGGGGAACCTCTGCTCTAGGTCATCCTTCGGAAAAGTGCAGCACCTGACTTCCCTGTGCTGGGGTACAAGCTATTAAATAATATCATAAAAATAAACAGGGTTGCGTTAATCTTGTTTCTATTTATTTATTTATTTTTTTTTCTTTTAACTTTTTTTTCTAGTTTACGCAACCATGCAAAGCCTGGTTCCAGGCCCAATTCTTGGGAGGGGGCCAGGGACATAGTACCCTGTTTGTTTAGCTTGTTCTTGTTTAGCCTATGATGTGTTAGTCTAGCCACCCCACTGGCTCAAAACAAACACAAAATACAAGACAACGATAGCACGCAGATCACAATGCACATAGTAAATCATAATAAATACGTATGTATTATGTTATATACCAGGGGTGGCCAAACGTCGGCTCTTCGAACCCTTTGCTGGCGGCTCTTCGAATCTTTTGAAATATTGAAAAATTATATGGGAAATTGGAGAATGATTTCAATGATTTCTTTTTTTTTGTAGAGAACATTATGATTTTGAGACGAGAATAGGGAAATAGAGATCAATTCGAGGTGAAGACTTTTTTTTTAGAGAATATTATAAATCTCGGAAGAGAAGTGGGAAATCTGAGGATGATTTCAAGTAAGAACCTCTTTTTTTATCAGTAAATGAGTAAATAACTTCATGTTTTTGATTTTTGTGTTATGGCTCTTTAAAAGTTTGGATTTATGATATGTGGCTCCAACATGGTATAGGTTTGGCCACCCCTGTTATATACAGTACAATATAGCCTATTCTCTAAACCCGGTGGCAAAGGCTCTTTAACTTACAATTTTTTTTCACTTTAAAGTTTAAAGCCCTTTAAACTTACAATTCAAACTTCTTCAAAAACATAAACTGTTAAGCAACTTATTACTTAATGACTTAATAACAACCTCAGCTTTGATATAAAAAGTCCCACAGCACTGAAGCATCTTTCAGATTCCACTAAAAAAGATGGAATTAAAATCAATTTTTAAGAATTTGGCTAATTTATATAAGATAACTCTTTCTCAAGAATTTTTTTTTAAATTACCTGAAAAACTTACTCCTGTCATTTAGTTGTATTCAAGGAAAAGACACTTTACGGCACATTCCTCTGCTTGCAAATCTTGTAAAGTAAAAAAAAATCAAACCTAATTACTGGATGCTTTTCATCAATGCCTTTTTGTATTTTAATTAGCAATCACTGTTTACCTTTTTAATTTAGTTTATTATAGCTTTGTGTTTTAAGAAAAATTTGAGCATTTTATTTTGGTAAGTTAAGTTGGAGTTGAGATAAATTTTGTTTACTTTTATACAATCATATTTTATTATTTTATGCAATTATACAATTGTATGTAAATAAAATCAATTTTTACTTCTGATTAATGCAAAGACAGTGAAGCAGACAAAATTGCCCTAACGTGTACTTTCCAAGGCCACAACAGAATAGGGCGAAAAGGATTTGAACCGAAACCGTGTCAATCATGGCACTCTTAACCACTCGATCACGTTGCTCATTGTTTGTTGAATTTGTTTCGAAACTGCAAATTGATTTTTTGGAATTTGCCGTGGTGTTAAAAGTTTTTGTTTACATCCTTTAAACATAGGTGTAGAATTGTAAAGGAGTCAACTACTTTAGGACCGAACTCAAAAATACAAGCCTGAACCCAAATTCGATTCGAAGTTCTAAACAGGCCCGAAAAGGCCGGAAAGTTAAGTTTGGTCTAAAACACTTATATTTAAAATTTTTGTTTCTTTAAATAAATTTTGAGGTTTGCGCTCCGCACTGGGCCCTAATTAGGCCCAAAGTTTTTCTCAAACCGACCCGACAAGGCCCGAAACCGACTTGAAGAGCCTGGTCTGACTTACAACTTTGCACAGGCATACCATATTTCCGAAGTGGTAAACCGGCGCGTTTGTTAAAAGAAAAAATTTGTCCTTAAAAATCAGTGTTCTCTAAAAAAAAAGGTTTTCACTTTGATTCTGTCTCGGATTTCTTAATTGTCTTCGCTAAAAAGTAGTGATCTTTAAAAAAAAATTTAATGGTCATCCGGGCGGGACGCCGAGACAAGGCCCTAAAAAGCAGGAGGTATGGTAAGTCTATTAAAATAAGTTTCCTACTTCTAATCGGTGGCAAAAACATTTTGAAAATTAATTTTTATGTTGAAGCAGCAAACTTGAATTTTTTACTTCAACATCTTAAGTCTAAGTTTTCCAAATGAAGCAATTATTGACGGTAAGACAGTTCTATTTCTATAAAAACAAGCGTGCATTGAGCTAAAAAAAATTAAAATTTATTTTATTATAAATACGTACAGCCATTTTTATTTTGACTCAAAAATTTTTACTTTTTTTTGTTAAATTTTAACATAACAAATTTTGCCTACTATACAAGCTTTCATATGTTGCCGAAAAGGCAATTTTTATCAGTTTAAAAAGTATTTTATTGTCAGCAGTTACTCTTGATAAGGGCTTCTAACCAGTAATGAGATTTACCACTTTACAAAAGAGGCTCTTTTTCGTGTAGAACTTACTAACTGCAGATTCTCTCATTACACAGAGATATAGAGATACAAAAGTTACGTTTAATTAAGAGCGGGTTCGCATGATCTCATCACTGGTTCTATCCCCTAGAAGTCTAGACCGAACAATCCAGGAGGCCACCTAGGTTTTTCTATAAATAATTAGCCATCTCCATTCCACTTTTTCAAAAGTAATTCTAAGAACAAGGTATCATTTGTTAATATTTTTTTTTTAGCAGTCAAGTAAAGTTTAATTTTTTTTATTTTTTTGGAAGTCCAGAAAAGACCAAAAAAAAGTCTTTGTTTTTCTTAAAAAAAAGATTAAAAAGAAAAAGTTACCGAACTTCATTCAATAACTTCCAACGTTTATAAAATATATAGACTAGGGATTCACGAGTTTCACAAATTTAGCCTAGGGTTCAAGTGTTCCCATGAGTTTATCGTAACAACCTGTAAAGAGACACCTTGATTATCAACAAATACGAGGAAATAAAGTCAGCACAAAAACCACTACGAAAGGAACCTAACTATGAACAAAAACAGTAGTCGCATTAATTAGGTAAGTTTTTCCTCGACGTCACAATAACAAACAAAAGGAAACTTGAAAAAAGCTTTGTTTTTTATGTACTGTAGAATTGATTTTTGTCTACGTCGTATGGCCATATTGGCCGATGTTGCTTTCTGTTCTAGGTGTAGTCGCCACTGTAAATAAGCAGTGTCACCCCGATAAAAAATTCTTCGAAAAAAAGCTTTTTTGAAAGAAACAACAGAAACCCGGGTAGACTGAGCATCGAACTCCTGTTCTTCAGCTCGCAAGCCACACCCTTATTTAGATGAGAGCTGATTCTGATTCCACAGTTACCGTTAAATACTGTAGCCACTTAACCAAACACTGAATAAAAAGTTTAATCATAAAACATCAAAAGCACTTGATATAAAATAAAACGATGTCGATTTTTCACGAGATCCATATAATCCACACGATAATATAGCATAAAAAAAAACAAACAAATAACGAGCTTTGACTATATGATAAGGATTGTGCAAACTCGAAAAATATACATAACTTTAATTTTGACACCGTATGAAAATCAGTACTTCTAAAGTGCTCAATAACAAAGTTAGAGCTTAAATTAACAATAGCAAAAACACGGGAATAAAAACAAGGTTAAAAACCCTACAGACTGTTTCACCCATAAAAGGGATCATCAGGGGTATCTAAAAAGTAAAATAAAATAAAATAAAACTGCCAGAAAGAATAGAAAACAATAGAAAAAAACAAACAATAGAAAAAACTGAAAAAACTTTAAAAATTTTAAAAATTATAAAAAAAAAAATTATAGAAAAAAATTTTAGAAAAAATTTTTAAAAGATTTTAAACACTGTAAACGCTTATTAGGTCGGAACATCCCAACACGGACTCTGCTAAACTAAACTGATAAAGATCGGCAAGAAAACACAAAAAAAAAAAAAAAAAGAAAAAGCGCGCGAAAGAAAAATACAAATATTATTTCAAAAATTAAAGATTTAAAAAGGGGGTTCAAGTATCGGCTAAGGTAGAACGTTGTACGCGGCGAAAAAAAAGGAGAATGAAAGAAAATCACAGTTTAAGTTTGGCGTTAATCAATTTATATTTATTTTTATGCCGACACTTATTGATCAATTCGGTTCGTTTGTTCAGCAGAGCGTCATCATTTGCAGTTAAGATTTCGTATTTTTCTGCCAGACAGAGGTTGCATACTTTGCCCCCGTGTTGGTAAGGTGTTGCGTGGCAAATAATTTTCCAAGAGATAGTAGGATTTATACCAGAATCTTTGCAGGACCAAATAAATTTCGAAAGTTCTGTTGCGTTTCTTTTGGAATTCGAATTGAAGGAATGGTTATGGTTATAGAATCTTGCTTTAAATTCGGTTTCGCATAGTCCGATGTAGTTCTTGGATTGGTCTTTAGCTTGTACAGTTGCTTGGTAAACGATTGCTTTGTCTCGGCAGTTGCCATTCAATGGGCATGACGGTTTATACCTGCAGTTACAGGGTTTAAATTCTGGTTTGCCGTTGTGGGACTTAAGGAGCTTCTTGTTGTGAGCTGAGAGGATGTCTGCCATATTGGGGGTACAGCTGTAGCTGAGTTTTACCACATTCTTGTTGCAAATTTTATGCAGCCTGTTTGAAGGAGGGAAGTGTTTCCGCAGAAGATGGAAGAAGGCTTTCCCGATGTTGGTGGAAACCCGGCTATTATATGGGGGATTAAACCATATAACTTTTCTTTCTCTCTGTCGGCGTTTGTTCTTTTCTATTGCACGCTCAAAAGGGAGCGGCTGGATCTTATGTCCGCTTTGTTTGAGCGCCTCCTCATACGCAGGTAACGAACTGCTAAAAGCGTCGACGTCGCAAGAAATCTCGGAAATGCGTTTTACGATCATATAAGGCAGCTTTTTAGTAATCGATGGTGGATGATTGGACTGCACATTGATGTAAAGGGGCTGGTCGTTTGGTTTTCGATACGGCCAGTATCTGCCTGTGCAAAGGTTCAGGGTAACGTCGAGGAAGTCGGTTTGTATAAGGTTGGTATCAACAGTGACTTTAAGTTGATGGTGTTGAAAAAATTGTGTCACTTTTTTTCTCACTCTTTCGGCGTCTGGACCCGAAGTGTTACGAAGGATGGCAAGGCCGTGATCTCGGTACAGGCCGACAGCCTCTTTACCAAAAATCTTAGCAAGGTGGTGTAAAAGATACAGGCCGACCAGCTCGCAAACCTCTGCACCGTCAAACGATCCCATTGCAACATCAAACTCGGCTCCCGACTTTTTCATCCATAGATCGCCGTCGCAAAAAAGAAGTGATTTGCGAGCGTGCATGATGGTGTTTATGGCTTCATCATTAATGTTAGCATAATCGTTAGCAAAATTGATGGCATCGGTAAGAAGCTTTTCGGTAATCGAGGGATAAAATTCCACAACGTCAAACTTAAGAAATTTGCAATTGGGTTTATCTGAAATAGCGTTGAACCAATTGAGAGTAGAGGCGGTGTTGCGCCATTGGTTTAAGCCAGATTGTTTACGTACGGAAACGATGATAGAATCCAAGAGTTGTTTACTGATCTTGCCTATTTCTGATTTGGCCGGGTTAATCAATCTACATTTTGGATGATTGCGAAAGTTTTCTTTGTGATCCTTTAACGTGATAAAAGCGTCACGTGGAGGGAAACTTTCAATGCGGTCTTCCAATCTCAGATTATGAGCTATAGAAATTGCCTCTGCGTTGATTTTGTCCAAGGT